>CM060902.1:397318704-398518704 GCA_030737815.1 Allium fistulosum | reverse complement strand
TTGGATTGGGTGGCTAATGTTGAAGAGATTTTTGACTTCAAAGAGGTTCCAGAACATCGTAGAGTGAAGTTGGTTGCTACAAGGTTGAGGGGTAGAGCTTTGGCATGGTGGCAGCAAACCAAACTTACACGTGAACGGATGAGGAAGTCAAAGGTTGAATCATGGGAAAAGATGAGGAAAATGATGAAAGCCACATTCTTACCTTATAATTATCAATCACCGATGTATCAACGTTTGCAGAATTTGAGGCAGGGTACAAAAACTGTTAATGATTATGCGGATGAGTTTTACCAACTTATTGCGAGGAATGATATTATGGAAACAGAAGAGCAGCTGACATCTAGATTCATTGGGGGATTGAGAATGCAGATTCAGGATATGGTTAATATGTTCGATCCAAGATCTGTGGCAGAGGCACATCAAAAAGCGTTGGCTTGGGAGAAGCAGGGTAGACGAGGAGGTGGTGTGTTTACTAGTTCCAACAATCAAGTGAAGGGAGTTAGTGGAAGTTCTAATGTTTCTAAACCTATCAGTAAACCGGTGGTGAAGGAGGCTGAGAAGGCGAAAGTTAAAAATGGTTTCAAATGTTACAATTGTCAGGAATTGGGTCATAAAAGCAACGAGTGTCCAAAGCCAAAGAAGAGAACCATGATTGCAGAAGTTGAGGATGAGAATGTTGGTGGAGGTTATTCAAGTCCAATTGAGGAGGATGAGCAGGATATTGCGTCAGGAGATGAAGGTTGTAATCTAATGTTGAGGAGATTGTGTTTAACACCAAAGCAGGAGGAAGCTAGTTGGTTGAGGAGTAATATCTTTCAGTCGACATGCACTATACTGGGGAAGGTGTGTAAATTTGTGATTGACGCAGGAAGCTGTGACAATATCATTTCCACTGAGGCTGTAACAAAATTAAAGTTGAAGACTGAGAAACATCCAAATCCATACAAGTTAGCATGGTTGAGAAAAGGAGGAGAGGTGAAAGTGGATAGACGAGTTCGTGTTCCATTCTCTATTGGGAAGAAATACAAAGACGAGATCTGGTGTGATGTGGTAGAGATGGATGTTTGTCACTTACTTTTGGGAAGACCATGGCAGTATGATCGAGCAGTCCAGCATGATGGTCGGACCAATAGTTACAGTTTTATGTTTGAAGGTACGAAGATTATCTTAGTTCCGAAAAAGAGTCATCAAGGAGAGAGTAAGTCAGAAGAGATTGAAGAACTGAAAACTTTGTTATCTTTGAAAGAGTTTGTTAAAGAAGTTGAAGAGGAGCCTGAAGTGTACTTGTTGATTGGGCGAGAGAGTCAAGAAGAGGTTGGAATTCCAGAAGAAGTGAAACCAGTATTGAAAGAATTTGAGGATGTATTTCCAGAGGAGTTACCAAAGGAGTTACCGCCACTGAGAGACATTCAACATCAAATTGATTTTGTTCCGGGAGCAATGTTGCCACATAGACCACATTATCGAATGAGTCCGAAGGAACATGAAGAATTGAGGAGGCAAGTGGAAGAATTGCTTGAACAGGGGCGTGTGCAGGAAAGCTTGAGTCCGTGTGCTGTACCAGCTTTGTTAGTACCGAAGAAGGACGGGACGTGGAGAATGTGCACTGACAGTCGAGCATTGAATAAGATTACTGTGAGATATAGATTTCCAATGACGAGGTTGGATGACTTGCTAGATCAATTGAGCGGAGCTACTATCTTTTCGAAAATTGATTTGAAGAGCGGATATCATCAAATTCGTATCAGGCCAGGTGATGAGTGGAAGACTGCTTTTAAAACTAGGGAGGGACTATACGAATGGTTGGTAATGCCATTTGGTTTATCAAATGCGCCAAGTACATTTATGCGGGTGATGAATCAGATTTTTAGACCATTCATTGGAAAGTTTGTGGTGGTGTATTTCGATGATATTCTGATATATAGTGGAAATCCAGAGGAACATTTGACTCATATGAGAGAAGTGCTGATGGTACTACGACAAGAACAATTTTATGCTGCAACGAAGAAATGCGTGTTCATGACGCATAGTGTTTTATTTCTGGGGTATGTTGTATCGGAGGAGGGGATACAGGTGGATCGGAGTAAAGTAGAGGCGATTAGAGATTGGCCACAGCCTAAGACGATAACAGAGGTTCGGAGTTTTCATGGGTTGGCTTCATTTTATAGAAGGTTTATTCTACACTTTAGTAGTGTGATGGCGCCTGTTACAGATTGCATGAAGGGTAGACAGTTTTCATGGACAGAGAAAGCGGGGAATGCTTTTGGGAAGATCAAGGAGTTGCTGACGTCTGCACCAATTCTAGTATTACCAGATTTTCAGTTGTTGTTTGAGTTATACACTGATGCATCAAAAGTTGGGATCGGAGGAGTGTTGAGTCAGAGGGGACGTCCAATTGCATATTTTAGTGAAAAGCTGTCAGGAGCGAAGATGAGATACAATACATATGATGTGGAATTTTATGCTGTTGTGCAAGCTATTAAACACTGGAGACACTATCTATTTCAGAAAGAGTTTGTTCTTTACACTGATCATGAGGCATTAAAGCATTTACAAGGGCAAGACAAGATTTCAGCAAGACATGCATCGTGGATTGCATATCTGCAACAGTTTACTTTTGTTGTTAAACACAAGACATGAGTGACGAATCGTGTGGCTGATGCTTTGAGTAGAATGAATCATTTGTTAACAACAATGAAGATAGAAGTAACGGGATTCGATATGTTGCCAGAATTATTTGTCGATGATCCTTATTTTGCAAAGTTTGTTGATAAAGTCAAGAATGGGGAGACATATGAGTTTTTGATGGTAGATGGTTTTCTGTTCAAAGGAAATCGATTATGCATACCTAATTGCAGTTTGAGAATGAAGATTGTAAAAGAGCTACATGAAGAAGGACATGTTGGGAGAGACCGTACTTTGCAATTGATTTCGCAATCTTATTTTTGGCCATCAATGAGGAGAGAGGTTGAAAGATTTATGGAGAGATGTCATATCTGTCAGGTTTCGAAAGGAACTGCGACTAATGCTGGTTTATATATACCGTTACCTGTACCAACTAAGCCTTGGGTTGATGTGAGTATGGACTTTGTGTTGGGGTTGCCGAGAACACAGCGTGGACACGATTCCATTTATGTGGTGGTTGACCGATTTTCGAAAATGGCACATTTTATTGCTTGTAAGAAGACAGCGGATGCTGTTCATGTTGCTCAGTTATTTTTCAAAGAAACCTATCGACTTCATGGATTGCCAGAATCTATTGTGTCAGATAGAGATACTCGATTCCTGAGTCACTTCTGGTTGAGTCTGTGGAAGATGGTTGGGACGAAGCTGAATTTTAGTAGTGCATATCATCCTCAGACGGATGGGCAAACTGAAGTTGTGAATAGATCATTGGGTAACTTGTTGCGATGTCTTGTGCAGGATAATTTGAAGAGTTGGGATATGAAATTATGTCAAGCGGAATTCGCACACAATCATGCTGTCAACCGTAGTACGGGTTTCAGTCCATTTCAGATTGTATATTCAAGCATGCCAAAGGGACCGTTGGATTTAACGATAGTGCCACAACCGAAGGGGACAGTTAAGCGGGTTTCTAATTTTGTTAATGGGTTGACAGAATGCCATAGAATCGTTCAGGAACGATTGGAGAAGACGAATGAGAAGTATAAACAACTGGCAGATAAGAAGCGAAGAAGTGTGAATTTCAAAGAAGGTGATTTGGTTTACACCGTGTTGACAAAAGATCGTTTTCCAGTTGGAACGTACAACAAGTTGAAAGCTCGAAAGATTGGTCCAGTCGAAATCTTGAAGAAGATCAATGATAATGCATATCGATTGAAGTTGCCAGATCATATTCACACTGCAGACGTTTTCAACGTAAAACATTTGATTCCATACCATGGGAATGATCTTGTTGGGGGCAGAGAGAGATGCAAATTCGAGGTCGAATTTTTCAATAAGGGGAGGATGATGCAGTAGCATACCTGGATGAATCCAGAACGAGCGACCCACCTTCACGACCTACCAACCACCGCGACCTACGACCTAAGTGCTTCGACCTAACTTCGCCATGACCTAACCCAATAACCGACCTAACTTCCATTCCACGACCTAACTCTGCAGCACGACCTAAAGGCCACGACCTAATTCCTCTGCGACTTACCAGTACTCACGACCTAACTCCTAACTCGCGTGCGACTTATCAAGTCTCCGACCTAACAATGCCGCGACCTACCAGACCCCACGACCTAAGTAATTCCAACAACCTAAAACCCTCGCCTCGACCTATCTCCAGCGACCTAACACCTTCCCGCGACCTAACTCCAACAACCTAAAATCCCTTTCCACGGCCTAACTCCATCTCTCCAAATCGCGAGCGAGGCTATGCTAGCCTTAGGTCGCGATTCATCATCCCAGACATTATTTTAGGTCGCGAACCGCCTTGTACCAATTTCCAGAAGTTTGCGAGCTATGCCAAATTTTAGGTCGCACGGTCTCTCTAAGTCGCGTGAAAATGTTTTAGGTCGTAATGTTTTGTAATTCTTAGGTCGCGTACGACCTAAGTGATTGTGTTGTGTTGTAATTTTTAAAGGGTGTGTTTTGTGTAACCCTATAAATAGAGAGTTATGTCATTTGTAAACGGTTGTTGATTTTGAATAAAATTTCCTTTGGTAGCTTTGTGCTTTCAATTAAAATCGGTAGTTGAGTGTATCTCCTATCTCCACCTTCGACATTCGAGTGCGCTCGAATCTTCGATCGTTGAAGCCAATTCGCGGAATCAAGTGCGCTTGATCAACGCTCGAAGAATTGTAGATCTCTCTTCACGGTATCGTGCGCGATCAACGTGTCAGAGATAGCTAGAATTCAGCATCTTCGGATCAACGAATTTGGGCATTTCAGTATTTCTCAATCCACCGATTGCTACTTTCATCGTATCATCAATTTTTGTATTCCGCCACTGCGTCATTAGCCAAAAGAATCAGATGATTATCCCTGATAAGAAGTCAAGCAGAAGCACCTGAAATATTTTGGTCTGACCCGAGTATTATTTAAGAAGAAAATAATAAACGGATCAGTCTAGCTATAATTATCATATATAAAATGAGATATAAGAAGAGATATAACAAAGACGTATGATATCAATAATGTCATACAAGAACAAATATGATTTAAACAACATCAAAATCATAAAATATCTCAAGAATCTCAAAGCACCAAAAAGAATATCATATTCTTTATTTTATCACCAAACTATAAATATTGACAAACATATAAATGCCAAACGCAAAAGTTGGTGAAACATAAATTCTAGAAATCATCAATTAGAAATACAGGAATCACAAAGGGGGGAGGCCTATTATAAACGGGAGCAAGAAAACCCACCAACACATGTATCACAAACGGAATGCTATTCCATGGTCGCTAACCATAGAGCCGGTGCAACGGCGTAGTACAATAACGGTACGCCCAAGGGACCAGAAACTCAAATATTTCAGAACAACGACGTAGTGCAATAACGGTACGCCTGATGAACTCGAAACTCAAATAATTCAGATCAACGACGTAGTGCAATAACGGTACGTCCGATGAACTCGAAAGCCGAAGCATCGATGTAGTACAATAACGGTACATCCGATGAACCAAAAAGCCGGGACATCGATGTAGTACAATAACGGTACATCCGATGAACCGAACACCATAAAAGAATATGGGTCGCTAGCCCACAATAGAAATGAGACGAAGCTCAATAAAACTGGGTACAGTCCCCCACGTGGACGAAGAGACATCGCACATTGCCAGTCTAAACCATAAAATGATCACCATCGATCATCAAAAAGTGTCGATTACACTAAGCTAGTAAATATAAGAGCTTAGCTTCATGTCCCATAACCACTTGCTTAACTCAAATATTTACGAACAGATTGTAGATTTCCACTCGAAAATTGTCACAAGATTTTTAATCGAACAAGTCCATAAATTAACCGACAAAGTAAACGCAAGCGTTTCATACCACTTGTTTTGCTAAGCCGTTTAATTATATTTTCTCATACGAATGAGGTAAAGGTTTGTATATACTAATAGATTGGAAAACAGTTTTATAAACGAGCTTTGTATTAAAAATAGAGTTGAAGTCATCTTGTGAAAGAGTTTGAATATTTACTACTAGTATAGAAACCTTTGTATTTTAAAGGGACAAACAACATAAATGATTGTAGAAACAATCAACCATCAAAAATTCACATACGAAGACGTGAATCAAATCCAGAGAAATCAGTACCGAATCCATTCAAAATGGATATCCTCAAAAGTCCCGAAAAAGAAGTCATCAGGATAGATAATAAATGATAACAACAAATCGGATAATCACGAATCGATAAAAACTGGAAATCAAAGCAAACTAATCAAATAGACTGAGATAACCAGGTCAGTCGACTGACACAGGGATACGATTTTTGTGTCCCCAGAGTCAGTCGACTGACCCAGATGGTCAGTCGACTGATGCAGACCCAGGCAATTTCCTGGGTCTGGTTCAGTCGACTGAACCACTGGTTCAGTCGACTGAACCTGCTTCAAAGCAATTTTGATGTTCTGAAGCACATTCAGTCTAGCCCCCTTGTGGGACAAAAATCCAACAAACGGCGATCGGACGAGCAACGGGTGCTAAGGGTTTACGCCAATCGGCAACCCAACCCAATAGGCTCTTCGACGCTTCACCGAAAACATGTTCAAACATCCGTAAAAGGATTTTCACAAAATTGGACTAAAAACCAAAAATTGGAATATTCACCAAATCAAAATCAAATGAACATGTAAAGATGTTAGGAATTCATACCTAACAATCAAAGATAGTTATAGACATAAATGTGAGATAAAAATCTCACCTTTGAACCCAAAAACAATGAATGAGAAGCTTAATCACAAAGGAAAGATCAATACTCTTCACTTCAACCCAAGTAGCTTGAATCTAATCTAAAAAAAAGAAGAACATTCCCTAAGTTAGGTTTAGGAAATTTCTGAAATTGAAGAGAAAATGAGTTGGAGAAGATGAAAAGGATGCTTACCTAAGCTTCTCTTTGAATTTGGAGCAAGAACTTGAATTTGCAAAGAAACTAGGGCTTAGGATTTTCTAATCTCTCTTCTCTTCCCCCATTTTTCAAAAGCTTGAAGTGTTAGGAAATATTAGAATGAATGAAGAGGAGAGTGGGGACTGAGCTAGGGGGTTATGTTAGGTTATTGGGCAAAAACCCAAACCCATAGCCTTAAGTGAAAAATAGCAAAATTCACTCAACTCCAAACATATCGATGCTTATACTTAAAAAAGTCGCAAACGCCATTTTGGACTCAATGGAAGTGGTCTCGAGTCCCAATTCGACCGTTTGCAAAAAGTAGCTTTTCGGACTTTAATCCGATTAACGATTCTATATTTAAATAAAATATTTAAATATTCAATCGTAAAATATGCGGGTTGTTACAGACTCCCCTCCTTAAAGAAATTGCGTTCTCGTAATAATTAAGAGGAAAATAAAAAGTAACAACCATAAAAGCATATCAACACAAAAGAAAATTTGAAATAAGAAGTTCACCATAAAGAGCACGAAAGAGTAAGTCCGGATGTGGTTGCTCGATGAATTCTCAAGATTCCCGAGAGAAATCCTTAGGATTTGAGGACCATTGAACTTTCACAAAAAGAACATCTTTATTTCGAAGGTCTTTAATCTCCGAAGTAATGATACGAATAGAATGTTGCTCATAAGTCATATTTGGTGAAACTTCAATTTCTTCAATTACACTGGGCTCAAGAATAAAAATCGGAATCCCTAAGGTATTTTCGTAGTAGAGAGACGTGGAAAACGTCACGAAAATTGAGCCGGTAATAAAAAGGCGATAAGCCACCGAACAAATACGTTCGTTGATGGGAAATGGACCAACATATCGAGGCGCTAACTTTCCCGATCAACTGAAACGCACAACACCCATCATAGGTGAAACACAAATGAACACCAATAAAATCTGGACCTAAAACCAGCTTCTCACCGGCTTCAAGCCAACGCAAAGAAAATCGGCATGGCCTTCCGTAGAGTGCCTCGAAAGGAGCCATACCAATACTAGATTGGAAGCTATTATAGGAAGAAAACTCAACAAGAGCCATATGATCTTCCCAACTTCCACCAAAAACAAGAACACATGCACTAAAGAGATCTTCAAGAGTTTGATTCACACGCTCGGTTTATCCATCAGATTGAGGATGATAAACGGTGCTAAAAATTAAGCTTTGTTCCCAAAGCTTTTGAAGACTCTACAAAAATCCACTAGAAAAACAATGGATCACGATTGCTAACAATAGAAGTAGGAACTCCATGCAATATAACAGGACATAGAGTTCAGCTAAAAGAGGTATAGTCCAAAAGAGAAGGACGAGCCTCAAGGCTACACAAAACAAGAGATGAACATGAATTGGATTCTCGATCTCGAATCTCACAAGTGGATAAAGTCTCGAGATCATTCCATTCAGATATCATCGAAGAAACAACTGCTTGTTGCTTTCGGCTAAGGGCATCGGCAACACGATTACCCTTTCCCGGAGTATAAAGAATATCAAGATCATAAGATACAAAGAACTCGAGCCAACGTTGTTGACACAAATTAAGTTCCTTTTGAGAAAATAAATATTTCAAAGATTTATGATCGGAGTAGAGAACAAATTTCTCTCCCAAAAGATAATGAGCCAAATTCTAAGAGCAAAAACAATGGCCGCGAGCTCTAGATCATGAGTGGCATATCTAGTCTCGACAAGCTTTAATTGTCAAGAAGAAAATGCGATAACACATTCCCTTTGCAAGAGAATGACACCAAAACCAATACGACAAGTATCGGTAAAAACAATAAAGTCTTGATTCCCTTCAGGAATCGCAAGAATAAAAACATCGGAAAAGAGTTCTTTTAAATCGATTCTCTTTCCCGAAAAGCTAAGATTTTCAAAGTTATAATTAACTTTATATATATTCATCTTTTTAGAAAAATTAACTTTTTACAAGTCAATTTATTGTGTTTGACTGTCTCATCATAGAGTTTAGGAGATTCCTATCGATAACGTTGATCAAGCGCATCGACCAGAATTCTTAAAGCACTCAATGGGCAAAACAACACAAAACCATCTTCTATATGATAAACATGCCTCTTATAAAATTTACAAATATTCTTTGTTCGTTTTAAGAACAAAATCCAATTATACTTATAAATATCTTATCAAAAAGATCAAATTTTAAATTTGTTATTTTCATCCATAATCAATAAATATAAGAATAAACTAATCGAGATATTCGTTGAATACTCGATTCACAAAATGGATGAAATAAGGTAGAAGGTTCATCAAATCGAATGACATAACGAACCACTCACAAGAATCATAACGAGTGCAGAATGCGGTAAGTGGAATGCTACTCTCCGCAACTCGTAGATGATGAAAACTGGTGGCAAGGTCGAGCTAAAAAGACCTTAGTACCACACAATAGATTGCTTAAGTGAAAATCCTAAGACAAGCTCAAAAATACCGGAAAATTCACAAACTACTCGAATGAGAGAAATAACACTTTCCTCATCAAGTGGGTTTAAAGAATAAAATGATGTCACCAAATCTGGAAATCAAAATCATTAAGAACAAAAGAAATCTACTTAACAGATTGAAGATGTCGAAGATAAATAGTCCACATTGGACATAGGATATGGCCTTCATAATAATTAAGCCAATCCTTTCCCAAAAATCAGTTTCGAAGCCTAAATAACACATAACATGCAAATCTGCTCGAAAAGAAGAATCACATAAAATAAACTCGACATTTTCACAAAGTAAATTGAGTGTTGCGGATCCATCAATCGAATTCGCAATTCTCAATGAAGTCATCAAGCCCATAAAAATTAAAAAGTGAAAGAATCATCAAGTTCTTTTGATATAAAATAATGAGATGAACCCAAATCAAAAAGAACTCGAATAAGATAATCCCAAAACAAATATCGTCAAAGATAGAATGAGAAATGCCTTGATCAAGAAAAGTGTCGCTAGGGGCTTGAACAACATTTAGCATTCCCTCTCTCTTCTTTGGAAGTTTGGGGCATGAAGATAAAAGATGTCCCGAACTTTTGCAATAACGACAAAAAATGGTTTCGGGCACTCATTTGCATAGTGGTCCGTAAGACCACAATTGTAGCATCGTCCACGACTAGAGGTAGGAGACTTTGCTATCAAAGTTTCTTGCTTCCCTTTCTTGTTGGGATTGGGATTGGGGCCTTTGAACTTTATAGGCCTCTTCATGTTATTGTTGAAGTTCTGTTTGGCACCCACAACTTCAACATTACTTTCATTATCGGCCTCTTCAAGTCGAAGAGCGATATCAATAAGCTGATCAAAAGAAACTTCTAGTTTCAGAAGCAAAGGCTTTTTAAGGTTCTTATTCAACCCATAGATGAACCTCTGATTTTTCTTCAATGAGGTATTAATATACTCGACCCCATATTTAGAGAGAGATTCAAACGAAGCGACGTAATCCGTCACAGAAGATTCACCTTGAACAAGGTCAATAAAGCGTCGGGCTAAAGTTACTTTTTCAGCCTCTGGCACAAACTTCAATTCGAATCTTTTCTGGAATTGCTCCCAAGTAAGATCCGCTTCGATAATTTCAGAAATCAAAAGCTCATACCAATCTAATGCTCTTTCTTGGAGCATACTAGAAGCCACTTGGACTTGAAGTGAATCAATAAGATCCATGCGGGAAAAGATGCGATCGCATGATCTAAGCCAAGCTTGGATTTCTATAACACTTTCGGATCCCTTGAATGGACTTCCACCCAAAGCGGTATAATCTCTGCATAAGCGTGCAAACCCGGATTTAGGGTGAGTTGGTGCTGGAACGGGTCCGGCAGCTTGGGCATTGTTCACAAGGTCTAAAATTTGTTGAGCTGACATAAATACTCCATCCTGAGGAGTAGCACTAGATTGACCGGCGCTGAGACGGCCAGGTCTAACCATTTCTCTTCTCTAAGAAAGAAAGAAAGAAGAGGAAAAAGGTTATTCTCAAAATGAATATCAAACAACCTTGATTGATAAAACAAGGCATCGCAAAAAGAAATAGGATAGAACGGTACGAAGACTCGAACCAAATCCTATGGCACGATTCCTAAGGAAGACTTAGGACAATGATCCTTGCTAGATTATTCTACATTGTTCCGAAGTTTGGCTCCGATACCATGCTGTGACGCCCCACCTCTATACTCACGCTAGCCAAGGACACTACGGTGTAATGCCGTCGACTAGCACGAAGAATAAGGTTGTTGAGGAGCGACCATCTATGTAATTGCTTTGTGCGAGTACCGATATGTCAAAAATATAACTTACATTTCATTTCAAGAGGAAACCCGACATATCAAATACAAACTCAAAGCTACCACACAGTGGCTAAGTGGACCTTGGAAACAAACGTAGAAATAAACATAACACAAATCAGTCACAGACATTCATATCACAAAGGCGGAATAAGATATGAATATATCACATGAAATTGTACATCAAAATAGTGGTCATACAAGATCCACTACATCACAAAAGAATAGATACAAGTGCAAGGCAAGAGAATAATTATACATCAAGGAGTCCATATCTCAAATGTATAATAACAAAAACTACTAATCTAAAGTAGTTAGCCAAAAGAATCAGATGATAATCCCCAATAAGAAGTCAAGCAGGAGCACCTAAAATATCTCGGTCTGACCCGAGTATTATTTAAGAAGAAAATAATAAACGGATCAGTATAGCTATAATTATCATATATAAAATGAGATATAAGAAGAGATATAACAAAGACGTTTGATATCAATAATGTCATACAAGAACAAATATGTTTTAAACAACATCAAAATCATAAAATATCTCAAGAATCTCAAAGCACCAAAAAGAATATCATACTCTTTATTTTATTCACCAAACTACAAATATTGACAAACATATAAATGCCAAACGCAAAAGTTGGTGAAACATAAATTCTAGAAATCATCAATTAGAAATACAGGAATCACAAAGGAGGGAGGCCTATTACAAACGGGAGCAAGAAAACCCACCAACACGTGTATCACAAACGAAATGCTATTCCATGGTCGCTAACCATAGAGCCGGTGCAACGGCGTAGTACAATAACGGTACGCCCAAGGGACCAGAAACTCAAATATTTCAGAACAACGACGTAGTGCAATAACGGTACGCCTGATGAACTCGAAACTCAAATAATTCAGATCAACGACGTAGTGCAATAACGGTACGTCCGATGAACTCGAAAGCCGAAGCATCGATGTAGTACAATAACGGTACATCCGATGAACCAAAAAGCCGGGACATCGATGTAGTACAATAACGGTACATCCGATGAACCGAACACCATAAAAGAATATGGGTCGCTAGCCCACAATAGAAATGAGACGAAGCTCAATAAAACTGGGTACAGTCCCCCACGTGGACGAAGAGACATCGCACATTGCCAGTCTAAACCATAAAATGATCACCATCGATCATCAAAAAGTGTCGATTACACTAAGCTAGTAAATATAAGAGCTTAGCTTCATGTCCCATAACCACTTGCTTAACTCAAATATTTACGAACAGATTGTAGATTTCCACTCGAAAATTGTCACAAGATTTTTAATCGAACAAGTCCATAAATTAACCGACAAAGTAAACGCAAGCGTTTCATACCACTTGTTTTGCTAAGCCGTTTAATTAGATTTTCTCATATGAATGAGGTAAAGGTTTGTATATACTAATAGATTGGAAAACGGTTTTATAAACGAGCTTTGTATTAAAAATAGAGTTGAAGTCATCTTGTGAAAGAATTTGAATATTTACTACTAGTATAGAAACCTTTGTATTTTAAAGTGACAAACAACATAAATGATGGTAGAAACAATCAACCATCAAAAATTCACATACGAAGACGTGAATCGAATCCAGAGAAATCGCTACCGAATCCATCAAAATGGATATCCTCAAAAGTCCCGAAAAAGAAGTCATCAGGATAGATAATAAATGATAACAACAAATCGGATAATCACGAATCAATAAAAACTGGAAATCAAAGCAAACTAATCAAGTAGACTGAGATAACCAGGTCAGTCGACTGAACCAGGTGGTCAGTCGACTGACACAGGGATATGATTTTTGTATCCCTAGAGTCAGTCGACTGACCCAGATGGTCAGTCGACTGATGCATACCCAGGCAATTTCCTGGGTCTGGTTCAGTCGACTGAACCACTGGTTCAGTCGACTGAACCTGCTTCAAAGCAATTTTGATGTTCTAGTTCAGTCGACTGAACCTGCTTCTGAAGCACATTCAGTCTAGCCCCCTTATGGGGAAAAAAATCCAACAAACGGCGATCGGACGAGCAACGGGCGCTAAGGGTTTACGCCAATCGGCAACCCAGCCCAATAGGCTCTTCGATGCTTCACCGAAAACATGTTCAAACATCCGTAAAAGGATTTTCACAAAATTGGACTAAAAACCAAAAATTGGAATATTCACCAAATCAATCCAAATCAAAATCAAATGAACATGCAAGGATGTTAGGAATTCATACCTAACAATCAAAGATAGTTATAGACATAGATGTGAGATAAAAATCTCACCTTTGAACCCAAAAACAATGAATGAGAAGCTTAATCACAAAGGAAAGATCAACACTCTTCACTTCAACCCAAGAAGCTTGAATCTAAGCTAAAAAAAGAAGAACATTCCCTAAGTTAGGTTTAGGAAATTTCTGAAATTGAAGAGAGAATGAGTTGGAGAGGATGAAGAGGATGCTTACCTAAGCTTCTCTTTGAATTTGGAGCAAGAACTTGAATTTGCAAAGAAACTAGGGCTTAGGATTTTCTAATCTCTCTTCTCTTCCCCCATTTTTCAAAAGCTTGAAGTGTTAGGAAATATTAGAATGAATGAAGAGGAGAGTGGGGACTGAGCTAGGGGGTTATGTTAGGTTATTGGGCAAAAACCCAAACCCAAAGCCCTAAATGAAAAATAGCAAAATTCACTCAACTCCAAACATATCGATGCTTATACTTAATAAAGTCGCAAACGCCATTTTGGACTCAATGGAAGTGGTCTCGAGTCCCAATTCAACCGTTTGCAAAAAGTAGCTTTTCGGACTTTAATCCGATTAACGATTCTATATTTAAATAAAATATTTAAATATTCAATCGTAAAATATGCGGGTTGTTACAATGATCCCTGTTGCATTTTGACATATATGTTGCCCTTATGATAAGGGTGGGCTTGGAATTATGAATATTAGAAGGTGGAACTTTGCTGCTCTTTCATCTAGAGTTGACAAATTATTGAGAAAAGACACAAATTTATGGGCTTCTTGGTGTAGATCTTATCTCATCAAAGATGGTAACTTCTGGTCTATCTCTCCTCCCTCTGATTGTAGTTGGTCTTGGAAGAACATCTTGAGAAGTAGAGATATGTTCCTTCCTATGGTTCAGCTGGGCATGAAAGACATTGGCAAGATTCCCTTTTGGTATGATCCATAGTCTGCTAAAGGTGTAATCCTAGCTAATATTATTGATTATGAGACCAGAGTAATTTATGGAATTCATGACAAAGCTTTTGTTGATAGATATTGGAGTGATGGAACTGTTTCCTTACCTTATTGCAGTTCCTCTGTAGTTAGAGATGCTTGGAATGTTATTCGAAGTAAGATATATAACACCTGTAATGTTCAGGTAATATGGAATGAAAAGTCTCATTCTATTGCTTCAGTATACAAAGTCCTAGATTCTGCCATGGTTTATCCTTTTTTTCCTTGGTATACTAGAATCTAGAACTCTCAATCTATCCCTAAGGAAAACTTGTTCATGTGGAAAGTATTGAAGAATGGCATTCTTTCTCTTCAAAAACTTAAAGCCAGTGGGGTAATACATAGTGATACATGTCTTTTGTGTGGTATTGGTGTGGAAACTGTGTCACATTTGTACTTTGAATGTGACCATTCTTTCTACATTTGGAATAGAATTTTACATCACTATGGCTTGCATAATCCTAGAAGAGTATCTACTGTGGAATGGTTCAACATTTTCAAAGCTACTAGATGGAAGAATGAAAGAGGAAAATTGATGTTAAGAATTCTTAAGAAGTCTCTATATCTCATTTGGATGGAGAGGAACATTAGAGTGTTTAAAGGTCAATCCACCTCTAAACATTTAATGGTCCTTTCTATAACTAGATCCATGTAGCTCTAGATTTCCTTTTGGGATGATTGTTATGGCTTGTTGGTGTGTTTGTTGTATCGTTTTGTAACAATTTTTGTTTTTTCAATAAAATGGTAGGGGTCCATTCAACCCCGCCGGCTTTGCCAAAAAACAAAAACAATGCAGCAATTGCATTGTTTCCAGTTGAAAATGTTTGCATCCCTCCACCAAGAAATAAGAATCCAATTGCCAAGCTTACCTATGTGCATTTTACAATAAAATTTATTTACGAAGTAAAAAAAGAGTAGTTTGGCTGTAGCAACCATTTCAGTAATAAACAAGCTAGGAGTGCATTTTTTATATTAAGTTGTAAGAAAAAACTATTAACAAATGAACTCAAAGTAACTTATGCTTTCTAGTGATAAACTAATAAGGCAGTATATTCTAAAGTACAACAGTGTTGAAAGATTGTAAAAATCCTTATCATGAAATGGACCAAATTTTATATGTAACGGTGACATGTTTATAGGAATTATTTATGACTAATTATCCATTATTTACTTCGACATTTATGGTACATACAATGGTAACTGATGACACAATTCCTCGTAGCAGATATGAGTATCTATAGCAAAAGCAGTGACATTAAGCACTGGATTACTAGGAGATCTTCTTTATGAAAATAGTAGAGAAACAACAGTTTGATTTTCAATCTAGGGATTAGAAGTTCAGATATGCATATTTGAAGAAAAAAAGTTCTCCTATGGCATCTCAATGTCACAGTAGTCTCTTTGCAACCATTGGTAGTTATTTCAAAAATTAAACCATTATGGCAACATATGTGTGTGCATCAAATTTAACCTACATCAGTAAAGGAGTTAACATTAGCCTATATCAGAAAACCATAAGTTTTAGTAGTAATCAAAGTAAAAAATATAAAGAAAACAAACTGAAACTTATTTATGTGTTGCATATAGATCAAAGTGGATATCCAAACTTTATAAACAAATCTATGATATTTCAATGAGCATAAGATACATTTACATCATACAAAAGTTTCTCCAAGTATTCCGACATGTACCTTTATATACAGTCATAATGCATAACAGTAGTACACAAGTATTATTATCACATCTAGAATTATTTGTTTTGGCTTTTGGGGATTTGAAAATTTGAAATTTATGAAGGATAGTGACTATAAGGAAATAACATAACATATTAAATAACCTTCAGTTGACGAATGAAGCACCAACTAAAGAAGCTTTGTATCATATATTACTGTAAAGCTAAAGAGGCTATAAAAAGAGGCACTAAGAGACATACAACCATTTGTATTTCGTAGTTCATATTCCCTTCAGCAGAACTTCGACCACGAAGATATCTCAGTAGTCGAAATGTCTGAAGATGACCAGAGCCAGCTATAGCCTACTCACGGAAAAAGAAAAAACAAGAAGAAAGATAATAATTACTTATTTTCTAAGCACAAAAAATCAGTTATATATCAGTTCCTCGACAAAAACATAAAAACTTAATGCAAGAAAAGCATATTTGAATGCTTATGAGAGAGAAAATGCAAACTGAAAAAAAGTGGAGCAGCAGACTTTTTATGATAATATTCATATCATATTCAATCTGAAATAAAAATACCATTTGTTGTAGTAACCTAAAACTTGTCAACAGTTTAAAACAACGATTAAAAGATGAAAAGGTTTAAATGCTTCAGACCATTAGTCTTACTCTATAAGCGAATTGAGCAAGCATCAGATATCAGCTTCTTCAATTCAAACGAAGAAAAACTTAATCTAAATAATAAATCACTTTATTTGAATTCGGCTATATAAAAAATAGTGATCATCAATATCAGATTTACATTTGACAGTGGGTGTTCAATTTAAAAGCTAAACAAGAAAAAACAAAATAAAATTACCAAAATCGAAATTCAAATAGCAATCGGAAACGCTAGACGTTGATTGGACAAGGCGAAGGCTAAAAAACAAAGTGGGGGCGGTGACAAAAGGAGGCCGAGGCAGCGACAAAACCAAGCGGCGGCAAAATGATGTGGAAGCGGTGAGGCAGTAACCCTAGACTGAAAGAGGGGGGAATAATGAAATGGGGAAAACATAAGCGTTAGAGGAAAATAAAAGAGGAAATTATGACTATGCTCCATTTAGTTTTATCCATTTACGAAATTACCATACTTCCTAACGGAAATAACCGTTGGAACACTTCCTAACAGTAATAACCGTTGGTACTTAATAACAGTAATAACCGTTGCTAATTGAAGACGAAAATGTGTTGCAAAATGGCCTATATGGTGTTGTGGATGGCATTATTATATTTCGTGATCTTCCTCTTCGAGTTCTTTTTGATACGGGTGCATCTCACTCTTTTATATCAAAAGAACTTGTTGATGCTTTGTCTTTGAATGTTATTGGCTTGATGACTTCATTGAGGATTGCGAATCCGGTTGGTGGATCCGCAACACTCAGTTTACTGTGTAAAGATGTCGAGATTATTTATGTGATTACTCTTTCCGTGCCAATTTGCATGTTATGCGTTACCTTGGTTTCGGAATGATTTTGGGGATGGATTGGCTTAACCGATATGAAGCCCATATCCTATGTCCTAAGCGGACTTTATATCTTCGACATCCTCAATCTGTTAGGCAGATTTCTCTTGTTCTGAAAGATTCAGATTCCAATTCGAAAGCATCCTTGTATTCTCTAAATCCTCATGATGACGATAATGATGATGAGGAAGATGTCATTTCCCTCATTCACATTGTTTGTGAATTTCCCGACATATTTGAGCCTGTTTTAGGAATACCTCCTAAGCGAGCAATTGAGTTTAGAATTAATCTAATCCCTGGAGCTCTACCTATCACTCGTCCTCCTTATCGTATGTCCAATAAGGAAAATGAGGAGATGCGTAAACAATTATCCGAATTGGAAGCGAAGTAATTTATTCAATCTAGTTCCTCTCCATGGGGAGCTTCAGCTATTTTTGTGAAGAAATCTGATGGTACACTTAGGCTTTGCGTTGACTACCGCAAGCTTAATGATCTCACCATCAAGAATAAATATCCCTTACCTCGGATTGATGATCTATTCGATCAACTTCGTGGTGCTAGAGTCTTTTCACAGTTAGACTTAGCAACCGGTTTTCATCAGCTCCGTATTGCAGAGGATAGCATTCCTTTGACATCGTTCCATACTCGTTATGGATCTTATGAATGGCTTGTTATGCCATTTGGCTTAACGAATGCTCCAGCTTATTTCGTTGACCTTATGAATCGAGTTTTCAAAGACTTCCTCGATCGATTTGTTCTCATCTTTATAGATGATATTCTTATTTATTCTAAAACCGAGGAAGAGCATGAAAATCATCTTCGAATTGTGTTGGAAACTCTTAGGAGCAACCAATTGAAAGTAAAATTTTCTAAATGCCACTTTTGGCAATCTCGTGTGAAATTTTTGGGGCATATTATTTCTGAATCCGGAATTTCCGTGGATCCTTCGAAGATTGAAGCGATTCAAAATTGGAAGAGACCGGAGAGTGTGATGGAAATTCGTAGCTTTCTTGGATTGACGGGTTATTACCATCGTTTCATAAAAGAATTTTCTAAAATTTCCATACCTCTTACTAATTTGACAAAGAAGGGAGTTAAGTACATTTGGTCAAACAAATGTGAAACTGCTTTTCAGAAATTAAAAGAACTCCTTTCCGATGCTCCTATTCTTGTGATTCCCGATGGGAACCAAGACTTTATTGTTTATACCAATGCTAGTCGTGTTTGTAACGACCCACTATTTTGGACCATTCAAATCGACAATAAATCCACACATGTCGGACTTGAATAATTCAAAACAATAGATTGTAAATAAAATTTGGCAAAACTCAGAATATACAGTAAATAAATCACAGATCACAGATCACAGACACAGAGTATATAATAATGCAGCGAAAGCAAAGAAATAGTAGTTCATGAAGCTACTATATATATAACATAAGAGTTAACAAGATACAACATAAATCACGAATATAAAGATGTCTCAATAAAATGGTCAAATACAAGATCTGAATACATCTCTGGAATCAACTGAATAACTGAAAGCGAAATAGATAGCTGGATCTCCAAGCAAAGCTCCAACTCCAAATGCGAGTCTCGAATGCTGTATCACTCAGTCTGACCCGAGCGTAAAGCAAAACACAAAACACTCGAGTCAGGACATACATAGTTATACAATGTAAGCCAACTCAAGTGAACTGTAATAGAAAAGTACAAGTAACTTAAAGGATGCTTAGGACCGCCCATCCTCTAAGGATCCGTTAAACTATTTACTATGTAGTAATATTCGCTATTATAATAATGTCTATAATAAAAATAAACTTACTTTTAAATAGCGTTAAGGAGTGACCCAATATTCCCCTTAACACATAATAGTGCCAATAGTCTACACAGTACCTGCATACCTCGAGAGGCTACGAGAAGATACTCCATAGGTACGACACAAATAGAAACTCATAGTAAAGCTCGCTATGGTTGGTGACACGGCACAACAAGGCAATGCCAGAGTAGATATACCAATTACGCATCCGGGCTGGTGGAAACGCATAGCAGCCACTACTGTCCACCTCGGAACACACTCCCAATCAAAATCGAAGGGTGGCCACTAAATCAATCACAAGGTAATAGAAATGTATCGAAGAAATGCGTCCGATCAGAGGTGCTACCTCATTGGCCCGAGAATCGCTCCTGTTTTAGCCACCTTATGCCAACTCACGGGAGTCGGGTCCACGTTCATACCAAAATAGGATCGTCGCCACCATCCTACTTCATTATGGAATCTCCATCGCGTAAACGGTTGTCAAAGTGGTTTTCAGTATCGACAGAGAGTATGCCCATATCCGATCCCGGTCTCTTTGCCAACCAATCGTTATTATAACCCGTGGATATTTATTTCGAAATAATTTATACTTCAAAGCCAAAATATCATTATCCATTTCAAAACTAGTTTATACTTCAAAACCAAAACATCATATTCAAAACTAGTTTCTACTTCAAACCAAAATATCATATTCAAAAACCAAAGCCATAATATATCATTTAAATTCAAAAACCAAATCAATATATTATTTAAATAAAACCCAAATTTCCATATCACTAAATATTTCTTTATATTTATTTAACTTGAAATATTCCTTTAAATCATCTTAGACCAAACCACTTTATAAGGTCACATTCTTAAATCTTCAATTCCAATAAGCTTCAAGCCAATATATTTAAAGACAATTCTTAATTAAATACTATTTCAAATAAATTCATTTCCAAACCATTTAAATTCAATGTCAAATAATATTCATTTCAAAGTTGTAGCATTTCTAAGTTCATTCGTTCAATCATTTCAAACAATGAAAATTTCAAAACAGCAGCATTTATAAAGAGTTGCGGTAGGTATATTTAGTATATATCAAAACATAGTTCAAAATCAGAAACTACAGCATTTCAGAAATGCTGTTATAGGTTTATTTAGAAATTTCACCATATAGTTCAAATTTTCAAAAGTTACAGCACTTCAGAAATGCTGTTATAGGTCCTTTTAGTATATTTTCAGACATAGTTCAATTCCCAGAAATTACAGCACTTCAGAAATGCTGTTATAGGTCTTTTTAGTATATTTTCAACCATAGTTCATTTAACCACAGCATTTCAGAAACGCTATAATTTCTGTTATACCCTTTAAAACAATATATCTTCAATTTTTCTCATTTTTTTACTTATTAAACTCATTCCACTTTCCAAAAAAATTTATTTGGATATTACTTAACTTATAAATTTTAATAAAACAACATTTTTATTAATAAATGTCGAATTTAAATTAATTTCATTTGTTAGTCAATCCTTTATAAATTGCTTAACTTTCAGAAACATTAAAACTCCAATTCTAGCCATTGTTAACCTATAAAATTACATCTTCCACTTCAGAAATTATTCATTTATTAAGTCAAATGCACATTCTTTTACTTAACTTTTATTTCACCAAATAACCTAACATTTTATTTTAAAATACCCAATTCATAAATAAAACTAAATTCCCATTTATTTACTTAACTTAACAATTTCAGTTAGAACTAAATTTTCCAATTATCAAGTTAAGTCGTATTTTATATTACGATTTCCTTCCATTTAAATCCTAATTATTTATTTTACAAACATATTCATAAATAGAATATCTTACCATTGTTAATATAACAATCAAATTTCCTTATAAAAATATTCATTTGACATCAAATAACTATGGATTTCAGTTAAACAAATTTTATTACCAAAGTCCAAGAAAAACTGTATTCTATTTTATCAATTTAAAATACATTCTTTATTATTCAAACATGTCTATTTCATAAATAAAATTCATTACAATTACCAGGTTAGATTTAACATTCCATATTAAATCAACATTTCATTATTAGGTTATTTATCGTAAATAAAATTCTTTAAATTCCATTTAAACCAATTATTAACTTATAAAATTTAACTTATAGGAAACAATACACCTTTATAGTTTAAAGCCTTAAATCAAATTTAAGTTAAATTTCATATATTTATAATTTCAGAATACTTAATAATTTTTTAGAAAATAATTAGACACTTAATAAATTTTTAGGAAAATGTTATTTAAAATTTAACCATGGGCCTGTATAATATTTTCTAGCCTAGGTCAAGTGATACGGATGTGTATCATTTCAATCCGTAATTTAAAAAGAAAAATTCAGGTTCTATCATTTCAAACCCGCAATCCCAAGTCAAACAAATTACGATAAAATCACTCAAGCCAATCATCTCAGCTCATAATGATTTTTCCTTATTCTAATGTCCGTTCGGGTATGTATCATTTCAACCCATAGTGATAGAGAACTTGCAGTGTGAGATACATTAATTAAAATGAACAGTAAAACATATAAAATAATAACAGATGATGTAACGGGTATAAAACAGCATTTATCATCATATAATATATCAAAGGCATGTATGAATAACATATCAATTTATACAGATTCACTTGTCATCATTTCACAAAAATATAATACATATTTCTAGAGTGATAAAACTCACCTTTTTAAAGCCGAAGATAACAATTCAAGATACACAACTCAACTCTGAAAAACACGATAAGGCACGACGATATTTTTGAGTGAATGAAGAGTCAGATCCAAACTTGTAATCAACACAAATATCACAAACATAAGAAAAATTCAATACAAAAGAGTATGAATTAAAACAATTCAAAGATATGAAAGAAAGATGACATAACCTTTGATAAAACAAGGTAATAGGCTCGGCTACATCACCATAGGGTTCAACCATCATAGGACTAGGCTCGGCCATGAACCATGGAAGATTAAAAGTGGCAAGTTATAAGGAGATGGAATGCAAAAAGGCAAGGTTATGATGGTTACAAGCAACATAGGGTTCGGCCATGGGCTACATGGCTCGGCTTGGTCTTTGTGGTGATGAAAGGGTGATGTTGGCCGTACATGGAGCTGGTGGAGGAGTGGAGGTCGGAAATATGGTGGAGAGGCCGAGCATAGGAGGAAGAAAAAAAACAAAAGAAAATAAAAGAAAAAAGGAGAAAGAAAAAGAGGAGAAGCCATGGATCTAGAACTCTATATTTTTTTTAGGAGATGAAGTGAGAAGTGATGAGATGAGAAATATTTTGTACGTGAATTACAACTTAGTGGCGGCTAGGGTTACAACAAAATGAACGGCTAAAGATGTGTAGTGAATGGCTAAGTCAAATAATAAAGAGGCTAGGCAAGTGGAAAGAAACGACATGTAATCAATGTTTTAAACGGCTAGAGAATTTAAGGGTTTTATTTCCTATTAAATAAAAAGAAACAAATGGGAAAAATGAGATGAGACAGTCTTCCTTTTTCACGTGAATTGATAGGTAGTAGGCGGCTATGGTAGGAAATAAATAGATAGGCAAATAAAGACAAGCAATAAAGCAATTGTAACCTATGCCAAATTAAAACAAGGTAATAATACGTCTAATTGATTTGTTTCCTAGCCATTAAATAAAAGATATATACAAAAGAAACCTTCAATAAATAACAATAAAGTTTATACAACACAATAGAAAAAAATAAAATAAGGAGGTGGATGGCAAGAAAGTGGAAATGAATATTAAGAAACGAAAAAGCAGAAGTTACAGGAAAAAGAAACACACACACACACATATATTTCTTAAATTTGTATAAATGTACATTTCTAAATGTGAAATCTTGTCAGTTGTACACATCAATTAAGATTTAAAACCAATTAATTAATTTACCTTAGTTCCATTCCTTTTTCCAATTTATTACTTTGTAAATAAATTTACGTTTCTATTTATTTTATACATTCACATCTCCCATTACTGCATAAATTCATTAATGACATTAAAGAGTTTCTAATTAATTTATAGACTAAATAGGAAACTTATAATAGCTGTTATCACTACCCTTTAATTTACACTTAAGTTTATCATATATTCAACTAATTATCATAATTACTTACCTAATATTGAATTCATTCAATTACTGTCAATTATACAAATTTATTTATTTATACACCACTTACCCTTATTTACTTACATTTAAATTTATACTCAAATATAACTGTTATAACTAAATTAATAGGCTAATTAAATAGTAACTCACACCCGTTACTATTACTTTAATCCACATTAATGAATCCATTATTATTTACAAATCAAATGTTACAATTACTCAATTAACACTGATTTACTTCAATTTCTATTTATCACATATTATTTCATTAATGATTCAACATTCACACTTGTTTCTTACATTCAAATTTATAACTAATTTACATTACTTCAATAAATTGTAATTTCATTTCAATTGTTAATAATTAGTTTTTTAAAAAAATACATTGTTACATTTCATTTTGTCATTCATTTCACAATTAAATTGCAAAGTTCTTATTTCTTCCAAATTTATTTACCAAAATCTTATTAAATCGACAATTTTAATTGTTGAAAATTTACTTTTAAATGATTTTAAAAATCAAAGTTTTCAAATAAAACTTAATTAAAAATATTTACAAAATTATGGGTTGTTACAGTGTTGGTTTGGGTGCCATTCTCATGCAAAGGGAACGTGTTATTGCTTATGCTTCTAGGCAATTAAAGCCTGCCGAGACTAGATATGCCACTCATGATTTAGAGCTCGCGGCTATTGTTTTCGCCCTTAGAATTTGGCGTCATTATCTTTTGGGAGAGAAATTTGTTCTCTACACCGATCATAAATCTTTGAAGTATTTATTTTCCCAAAAGGAACTTAATTTGCGTCAACAACGTTGGCTCGAGTTTCTTACATCTTATGATCTTGATATTCTTTATACTCCCGGAAAGGGCAATCGTGTTGCCGATGCCCTTAGTCGTAGGCAACAAGCGGTTGTTTCTATGATGATATCCGAATGGAATGATCTCGAGACTTTGTCCACTTGTGAGATTCGAGATCGTGAATCTGATTCATGTTCATCTCTTGTTTTGTGTAGCCTTGGGGCTCATCCTTCTCTTTTAGACCGCATTCTTGAAGTTCAAAAGCAGGATCCCGAATTGGCTCATCTTAGCCAAAGTTGTAGGGCTAAAATTGATAATGATGGTTTGAAAGACTTTGAAATCGATGCTCGTGGTGGTATTCGAAAATTTGGTACACTTATTGTGCCAGATATAATTGATCTTCGTAAAGACATTTTATAAGATTCTCATCATTCTAAATTTACCATTCATCCCGGTAGTAGTAAAATGTACGCGGACATGAAGCGACTTTATTATTGGGATGGAATGAAATCTTACATTGCTAACTTTATTAAGCGTTGCATGACTTGCCAACTCATAAAGGCCGAGCATCAAAGGCCCGGTGGGTTATTGCAACCTTTGGACATTCCAATATGGAAGTGGGATCAAATTTCCATGGACTTTATTGAAGGTCTTCCCCATTCTCGTTCGGGTCATGATAGCCTATGGGTGATAGTAGATAGACTTACAAAATCCGCCCATTTTCTTCCCGTTCGGTCCAATCGGACCGTACCTATTTTGGCTAAACTCTTTGTCAAGGAAATTGTTAGATTGCATGGAGTTCCTACTTCTATTGTTAGCGATCGTGATCCATTGTTTACTAGTGGATTTTGGAAAGGTCTTCAAAAAGCTTTGGGAACGAAGCTTAATTTTAGCACCGCTTATCATCCTCAGTCCGATGGACAAACCGAGCGTGTGAATCAAACTCTTGAAGATCTTCTTCATGCATGTGTTCTTGATTTTGGTGGAAGTTGGGAGGATCATTTCTCTCTTGTTGAGTTTTCCTATAATAATAGCTTCCAATCTAGTATTGGTATGGCACCTTTCTAGGCACTCTACGGAAGGCCATGCTGATCTCCTTCGTGTTGGCTTGAAGCCGGTGAGAAGCTGGTTTTAGGTCCAGATTTTATTCGTGATGCCATAGAAAAGATTGACCTTATTCGTCATAGGATGAAAGAAGCTCAAAGTAGACAAAAATCCTATGCCGATAACCGAAGAAGGAAATTAGAATTTTCTATGGGAGATTTTGTGTTTATTCGTGTTTCACCTATGAAGGGTGTTGTGCGTTTCAGTCGATCGGCAAAATTAGCACCTCGATATATTGGTCCATTTCCCATCACCGAACGCATTGGTTCCGTGGCTTATCGCCTTTTATTACCGGCTCAGTTTTCTGCTATTCATGACGTATTCCACGTCTCTCAACTACGGAAATGCCTTCGAGATTCAGATTCCATTTTTGAGCCCGGTGTTATTGAAGAAATTGAATTTTCGCCTAATTTGACTTATGAGCAACATCCTATTCGTATCATTGCTACGGAGGTTAAACGCCTTCGAAATAAAGATGTTCCTCTTGTGAAAGTTCAATGGTCCTCAAATCCTAAGGATTGCTCTTGGGAATCTAGAGAATTCATCGAGCGAACACATCCAGACTTACTCTCTCGTGCTCCTTAAGGTGAACTTCTCATTTCAAAATTTCTTCTTTTTGTGTTATTATGCCTTTGTATGGTTGCTACTTTTTACTTCTTTTTCTTAAGTATTGTGAGGACACAATTTCTTTAAGGAGGGGAGTCTGTAACAACCCGCATATTTTTACGATTGTATATTTAAATGTTTTATTTAAATATAACATCGTTAGTCGAATTTTAGTCCGAAATGTCACTTTTTGCAAACAGTCGAATTAGGACTCAAGACCACTTCCATTGAGTCCAAAATGGCGTTTGCGACCTTTTTGAGTATAAACATCGATATATTTGGAGTTGAGTGAAATTTTGATATTTTCATTTAGGGCTTTGGGTTTGAGTTTCAGCCCAATAACCTAACACCCAATCCATCTAATACCCTAACTCCCAGTCCACTCCACTTCATTCCTTCATAACATTTCCTAATACTCTAGCTAAAGTAAAAATGGGGGAAGAGAAAGGAAATTAGAATTCCAAGCCCTAGATTGATTAGGAAATACAAATTCTAGCTCCAACATCAAGGAGAAGCTTAGGTAAGCATTCTCTTCTTCTTCTCCATCTCAATCTCTCTCCAATTTCAGAAATTTCCTATAACCTAACTTAGGAAATATTGCTTATGATCTTAGATTGGAGCTTCTAGATTTGAAATTGAAGAGTAGTTGATCTTTTCTTTGCTTTAGGGCTTCTTGTTTGTTGTTTTTGGGTTAAAAGGTGAGTTTTTGAACTCACGTCTATGTCTATATTTTTGATAGTTGTTTGGTAGTAATTCCTAACATCTATTCCTTGTCCATTTGCTTTTGAATTGAATTGGTTTGATGAATATTCCAATTTTTGGCGTTTTGAAGTCAAATCTTTAAAAATCCCATCTTTGATGTTTGAACACGATGTTGGGGTGTATCGAAGAGCCTATAAGGCTAGGTTGTCGCTTGGCATAAATCCCTAGTCTCCGATGCTTGTCCGATCGCTCCTGATTAGGGTTTTTGCCCCTTTTGGGGGCTAGACTAATAATACTGCAACTGGCAGTTCAATCGACTGAACTAGAAGGTCAGTCGACTGAATCTAGGACTAGAAAATTCTCTGGCCCTGTATCAGTCGACTGACCTTCTGGTTCAGTCGACTAATACTGAGAACCGAATGTTCCTAGCCTTGTATCAGTCGACTGAACCAGAAGGTCAGTCGACTGAAACAGGAACCCGAGAGTTTCTGGCCTTGTATCAGTCGACTGACCTTCTGGTTCAGTCGTTTGAATCTTGGAAATGAGCATTTGCCTATTTTAGGCAGTTTTGTGTGGGTTTTCCGGGTTTTAATCGATTTTTGATGATCCGAATTGTTATTATCATTTATCGTCTTTGATGACTTCTTTTTCGGGATTTTTGGGAATATCTATTTTGATGGATTCAGTATCGATTTTTATGGTTTTAATTCACGTCGTTGAATGTGGATTTTGGTGACTGATTGTTTCTACAATCATTTCTATGATTTGTCACTTTAAAATATAAAGGTTTTATGTACTAGTAGTAAATATTCAAACTCTTTCACAAACATGATTCCAACTCTATTTTTAATACAAATCTCGTTTATAAAACCGTTTTCCAATCTATTAGTATATACAAACCTTTACCTCATTCGTACGAGAAATCCAATTAAACGACTTAGCAAAACAAGTGGTATGAAACACTTGCATTTACTTTGTCGGTAAATTCTTCGACTTGTTCGATTGAAATCTTGTGACAATTTTCGAGTGGAAGTCTACAATTTGTTCATAAATATTTAAGTTAAGCCAGTGGTTATGGGACATGAAGCTAAACTCATATATTTACTAGCTTAGTGTAATTGACACTTTTTATTGATCGATGATGTTCATTTTGTGATTTAGACTAGCGATGTGCAACGTCTCTTTGTTTGTGTGGGGGTTAAACCCCGTTTGTGGAGTTTCAACTCAAAATTGGTGGGGTAGCGACCCATGGTCTTCGGGCCGTTTGTGGAGCTTCGGCTCAAAATTGATGGTTAGCGACCATGGAATAACGTTCCGTTTGTGATGCACGTGTTGGTGAGTTTTCATGCTCCCGTTTGTGATAGGCCTCCCCCCTTTGTGATTTCTGGATTTCTAATTGATGATTTCTAGAATTTGTGTTTCACCAATTTTCGTGGATTGCATTGATAAGCTCTATCAATATTTGTGTTTGGTGAATAATTTAAAGAATATGATATTCTTTTGGTGTTTGAGAATATTTGAGATATTGTATGATTTTTGTTGTTATCTGATGTATACTTGTCACGGTATGGCATTATTGTTATCATACGTTTTTGTCATATCTCTTATCCTATCTCACTTTATATGATATTCATAGCTAGACTGATCCGTTTACTATTTTCTTCTTAAATAATACTCGGGTCAGACCGAGGTATTTCAGGTGCTCCTGCTTGACTTCATATCAGGCTCCGTCACCTGACTTTTGGCTAACTACTTTAGCATAGTAGTTTTTGTTTGTATACATTTGAGATGGAGACTCCTTGTTGTATACTTATTCTTTTGTCTAGCACTTGTATCTATTCTTTTGTGATGTAGTGGATCTAGTTTGACCACTATTTTGATGTACACTTTTATGTGTTATATTCATATCTGTTTCCGCCTTTGTGATATGAATATCTATGACTGATTTGTGTTATGTTTATTTCTATATTTGTTTCCGAAGTCCACATAGCCACTATATGGTAGCTTTGAGTTTGTATTTGATATGTCGGGTTTCCTCTTGAAATGAAATGTAAGTTATATAATCTGACATATCGGTACTCGCACAAAGCAATTACACAGATGGTCGCTCCTCAACAGCCTTATTCTTCGTGCTAGTCGACGACATTACCCCGTAGTGTCCTTGGCTAGCGTGAGTATAGAGGTGGGGCGTCACAAAAAATATGCCTAGTTTTCTATTTATTACAAGCATTTTCATTATTAATAAATAAGTGAATATTACAAAAATAAATATCTTGGGTCATCTGCTACTTTTTTTCCCTACGGCGTAAGCTATAAAGACATAATTAATGAATTTATATTTATAACAATTACTAATCTTATAATCTTCGATATCTAAAGCAATCTTTGTTACACAATTTCAAAATATATTAACCCATCGGTCTCCGTTTTGGACTTTAAAATGCCTACATTAAAAGCAATCTTCATTTATCAATTTCTAATTGTGGCAATTGATTTGTATCCATTTTGAATTTTAAAATTTCTTCATTAAAGCAGTCCTCTTTAAACGGTTTATTGTAAGTCTATATTTAAAGTTAAAACTTGGTTGTATATATTCAACCTTAATAAATGCATTATCCATAACCTGTAAGTTTTAACATTTGATGTTCTATATTTATAGATGCAGTATTGGACCGTAGTAATGTAGAACGGTAAGAAACAAAAAAATAAGTTATGTGATCATGTTTGACTGTTAACAATAAGAATTAGCTAATACAGTTCCTAAAAGTACAAGTGGAAAGAATAATAAAAACATTCATCGAGAATAACAGTAAACTAAAGGTTACCAATGAATAACTTAGAAGAGGTATAGATTACAAAATAGCTTCCAAGTTCTTGGGTTGATTATGAATGCCACATAAATGTGAACACATCATAAGCCCTAATCCCCAATCTTGAGGATTATAGGACAAAAGTAACTTTGATCATACTTTTCTAGTAAAAAATGCATGATAGAGCAATTTTGGAATCTAAATATATGTAATAGTAAACAATGCATCAAAAAGAAACACATAAATATATTGAAATTGTTAAAAAGGCAATAAATGAAAATACATGTCAGTTATTTACTTCTAAATTCATGAAGCTTTTCATGTAAATAACATATATAATAAAACTATATGCATCATTGCCTTATTTCATTTCAAATCATACAATTAGTGCAAAATAGATTGCCTTTTGAACATTTAGGACAAATCAATCGTCATCAAATGTCTTCATTTTTGCCAAGTACTAATATTCCTACACATTTTTCAATCAAAATTTTAATAATCAAGAAAAAATAGAGAGTTTAAGGTGCAATCTTGATATTATGATACAACTACAATAGGAAGGTGCAAAATTGTTATTGTGTTAAGACTTGGGTTCTACAATAGTCAACTATTGCTACGGGTCTTACAACTACTATGACACAATGGAGCACAAATAATATACATGGGTATTATTTAACCACAATGCTGCATATTCCAAATACCAAATCTCAGTTTGTGCTCATGGGGAGTTTAATTTAAATGCAATATATTGAAGATAATGCATTGATAAACCATAATGTTGTATTTACTCATAATATTATGATCGTCAAATATTTGGCATGCAGAGGTCCACTGTCTATCCATAAGTTAGTTTTAGGCGTTGTTTTGTGATAACTTTTGGAACACAGAACTAAGGAAAGATTAAACTAAAAATTGTATATAATATTTTGTAACATGATTTAGTGGAAAGATCATTTTTGTCAAAAATCCTAAAATTTTATGACTTAAATCCCAATTCTAATTGGATCCCTCCTTTTACTATTCGATTTACATTCCAATTCAAACTTAGTTGAAACAGCAATTAAAAACATATTCAACTCATGCTAACATATATTTAATATACTTATTTAGATTCATAATTACTTTTATAATGTTTTTAAAATAAATAAAAATGCAATTAGAGAGAAAATTAAGTTTTAATTTTAATTGTTGAAGCTCAAACATCAAAATCAATGTGACAGTGTGTACAAACCTTAAAATATGAATATTCTGAATCAATGATTTATGATTTAAATCCCATTTTGATTTAAATTTTAAACTTTATGATTTACGATTTAAATTCCATTTTGAAAACATTATTGAAGATATCATGTGGTTAACTATATATAAAATTATCGATCACCTCAACTATAACCAATTCATACATAGAAGCTCCTCACATTAATTGTGTCTAGCTAGGAATTTGGTTAATAATTCAAAATTCATGATCAAGTTGCCATAATCAACTATTATTTCACTAATCAATTTACCATGATCAAGTTTAGATATAAGTAAATTTGGAAATTGTTGTAATAAGAAAGAATACAAATGGAATGAAACCATTTGAATAATGCTTGAAATAAGCATGATATAAAAATGGATCCTCGATATTTCAAACTTAGCTTGCTACTCAAAGACACACTTACTTTATTTGTATTTCAAGTTAGTATTTTTATAGAGCATGAAATCCCAAAAAACAACTAACCGTAACCAAGTGAAGTACCAAAAATACAACATAATATGGACACATCACACATAATATAATATAGTTTCTCTATCCTTGAACAAATAAGCATTGATTTGAGTATAAAGCACCATTAAACAATTTGGGACTGAAGCAAAAAAAGAGTGAATATACAGGAAGATTAACTTTTATTTAATCAATTAGCAAAGAAGACTTACCAAAAATAAGATACTTAGGCTTCGAAATGATATTTGATCGTTGCGCCAAAAGTTGACACAACTCCCCAATATCAGATTAAAGCAACAAAAATGTAAATCTATCAGAATAAAGAAAGACAAAAATACAATTTTTATAGTGGTTCAGAAAATTCTTCGGCCTATGTCCACTTTAATTTTATTATCTTATGTTTTCTCTCCGAAATACAAAGATCGCCATTCAAATCCAACCATGATTTAGTAGATCTTGAATTTACAAGAGTTTGGGGAAGAAGATAGAGAAAGAAGTCCAAAAGAAAAAATCCCAACTCCCAAAAGTTCCTCCCAAGTTGCTGTAGGCTTGATATTTATAAAAGAATCACTCGCCGAAGTCATTGGATCATGAAATACTGGGTTAAACTCAAAATTCCAGAAAGTAGAAGGGGAGACAAAGTCCCCAGGGTAGAAAAATCATATAGGTACTGATCAGAAGTGATCAGTAGCGATCTATTTTATTTATTGCAAATTGTGTAATCATCTTTTACTTGGTCTTCTAGCTTCGATCCATCAAGCGTTGAGCAGTTTTTCCTTAGAATCAGTCTGCAACCGAGAGGTTTTTCCATGTCTAGTACTTGTCCTTTTTCTTCAGAGCTCTTTGGAGTTATTCACCTACTCCTTCAGAAATGAACTTCAAGGTGGTCACTTTGGCCAACCACTCCCTGTCCATAATTCCATAAGCTATTTAAATGCATAAAAATAGGTCGTTGTCGACCAGAAAGTGGTAGGTACCGACCTCTCTCTTTGATGTATTTTGTACTCCAACTCTCTGAAGTCTTTTCTTTTGTCATTCCAAGCTGTCTCCAAGTCTTTGGGGCCATTCCTTCATCATTTTGAATTCCATTCCATTCGTTCGAGCCTGTTATAAGGCTGTGGAAAATTTGACCGTAACACTTGCCCTTCAAAGTATGCTTTATGAATGTAAAGCGTGCTTTGCTCAAGAAAAAGTTTCAAGAATAATCAATCATATTTTGTCAAGCTCTCTGGCTATCCATCGATACAAGTTATGGTGAGTCATCTGGTTCCTTGGGATTCACCTGCAAATCAAAGGTCATTCTAGACCATAATAGCTAAGGACTCTAGTCCTTACTTAAGGGTTAGTTGTAAATTGTAATCATTTTGTGTTTGCTCAGAGTTATGATATCGGATATCATTACCAAAGCAGTCCCGTATTCGTAAGGGGGTAAGTTATCATATGTCATTATTAGAGCCATACAGTGTTCGCTCGGGGTTAAGATATCCTATTTTAATGTTGTTCGGTGTTCGCTCGAGATTTATTTATTTTAGGTTAAGTATACGAGTGCATTATCACCGATTGAAATGTTACTTGTAAATCGTCTAGTATCACCTAGCATCCCATTATAAGTAAGCCCGACGAATCAAGACAATGACAATCATTAATCAATAAGTTATCATTATCAAATCATAGGACATCCAAATTCTAAGGTCAAGATTGGATCTTTCTGGATCGCACAGTCGATGTCTAATCTAGGGTCTGATCTCTTCAAATTGTATATTCATGCTGAGTCCAATCCTTTCGCTCTCTGACAAGGAACCTAACATCCAAGAAAGTCCATCCACTCGCTCTCCGATGATAGGACTTACTTTTCTATACATGTCCATCCACTCGCTCTCCGATAAGGGGACTTGTACCTTATGGTTTATTGCCACGTCTCTCTGGTTGGGAAATCCATGTTCAATCAGTTTATATATAAGTTATCATGTTTAAATGACATTCAAAATAAAATATTCATTTATGAAATTCAAATCTAATCAACAAACCAACATCCTAAACATCCATTCTATTAATGATTACTCCCAAATATCCACTCAAAGCATTCCTAGAGACCAATCGAGATCCCGTACATGTGTAATCTACTTGAGAGTAATATTGTCTTGTTGGGAATCGAACTGGTTCCTATCCATCCCGATCATAAGATAATCATTCTCGACCCAAATCCATGGTCTTATCCTACTGCATTTTCCGTAGATGGTGGCTGCTCCTACTGCACCATTACGGTTTGGTTCCTCACGTACTATTGCAACTGGCTGTTTTGAACCTGCTCTTTTATCAGATCTCGCATATGCCAGCATTCATTTGTTTCATGCCTAACCATCTCATGAAAAAGGAAATATCTTCCAAATCTTTTCTCCCGATCAATGGGTTCTCTCTTAGCTGGCCTCTGATAGGGGATTTTCCCCCTAGTATCTAGCTATATTCTCTCTGGGGTTTCTTTAATACCGATGTAGAAAGAAAATTTTAGTTCCCTCCTTTGCCACTTTGGTTCATCGAAGCCATTTTCTTTCCTTTGTCTTTTCCATATTCTGATCTAGATGGTCCTCTATCATCTACATCACTTACTTCAGCATTTTGGGCCTCAACGCCCTACTTACGCAAGTATATTTCAATCTCATGGTAAAACTCTGTAAGATCCATTAGTGGATCCCATTCCAAAGCAATTTTGAAGTCAGTCTTACTTGCGACTCCAAACACTCCCACCATTAGAGCTATTGATGAATCTAGCTCATTCATTATAGCAGCTCTGCGTTAAATCTGGTCAGATAACTCCTAAAGGTCTCTCTGGTCCATTCTTCACATTGAAAGCATCATCACATTCTTTGATCAAGAAATGTGAACTTTAGACTATTCCAAGAATCTATCTACCAATCCGGCCCACTTGCTTATGGATCCATACTCTAACTATCAAAACCACACTACAGTCAACTCTATAAATTATAATGAGAAACATCATCCCATTACCTCTTCAAATGCACCCCACACCTCCATATGTCGGATGTATCTCATTAGATAAACGATCGGATCTATCCATCCATTGTTCAGTTCTAGTGTCAGTAGTTTGAAATTGGGTGGATTTGTCGCGTACTGGATGCTAGGGGAAAATGGATTCCTCACGTCCGTTAAGCTCTGGTCTGAAAGTCCACCTCTCATATTCTCCTGATCATTTTAGCTATTCGGTCATTGTCATCTAATGGAAGTCCATGATCCAAGACTTCTTTTTCCAGCACCCTCCCAGTTCCTACGATGACCTTTTGGATCCAACTTCTATTGTTGTGCACCCGCATTCTGAACTGCATTTTTGCCTCCAGCATCGTCCGCTCTCGGCATACCAGTTTTTTCTAAGTCAAAATCCACTATGCCCCCTTGCATATACATCTTAGTACCAACTTGATTCTGGTCAGTACCGATATGACTTGGTTGTGGGGGCTTAGTTCTAGCTTTCTCTATTCTAACTCCAGGTGCTTCTACATTGGTTTCTAGCCTTTGGTTCCAAGCTACAGCTGCTCTGACTATTCTTTATTGATCCATCCTTCTAAAAAATCCCTCAAGCACTTTCTATTATTGAGTCGCTATCTCATCTTCTATCTCTTTCATCATCCTTTCCATCTCCTCCCTGGTCAGGTAGACAGATGAGTTTGAACATGAGGACACCTCCTGCCAGCCCCCATTCTCTGGTTGACTTAGTCCTTTGATTACTCTGGTAGAGGGTCTCTTCATCTCTTCCAAATTTCATATCCAAGCTTTAAGTCTTCAATTCTAGTTCACTCTTAGTGAAAGCATAAAAAATGTTGCGCCAAAAGTTGATACAATACCCCAATATTAGATGAAAGCGCCAAAAATGTAAATCTAATCAGAATAAACTAAAATAAGACATGATTTTTATAGTGGTTCGACAAATGCTCCAGCCTACGTCCACTTTAATTTTACTATCTTATGTTTTCTCTCTAAAATACATAGATTACCACTCATATCCAACCACAATCTAGTAAATCTCAGATTTACAAGGGTTTGGGGAGGAAGAAGATAGAAATAGAAGTCAAAAAGGAAAAGTCTTAGCCCCTAAAAGTCATTTTCAAGTTGTTATAGGCTTGCTATTTATAGAAGAACCGTCCACCGAAGTCGCCGAATCATGAAATATCGCGTCAAACTCCGATCTAAGAAAGTAAGAGGAGAGGCGAAGTCCCCAGGTCGAAAAATCATATCTAGTGATTGCTGCAGATCTGTTTTATTGATTACAAATTATGCCATCTTCTTCTGCTTCTTCTTCTAGCTTCGATCCATCAAGCTCCAAGCAGTTTGCCTTAGAATCAGATTGTTACCGAGAGGTTCTGACATGTCTAGTACTTGTCCTTTTTCTTCAGTGCTCTTAGGAGTTTTTCACCTACTTCTTCAGAAGTAAACTTCAAGGTGATCTCTTTAGTTAACCACTCTCCTTCCATAATTCCAGAAGCCACAAAAATGCACAAAAACAGGTCGCTAAGACCTCTCCCTCTGCTATCTTTTGTACTTCAACTCTTTGTAGTCTTTTATCTTGCCGTTCCAAGCTTGTCTCTAACTCTTCGAAGCATTTCCTTCAATATTTTAAAGTCCATTTCATCCGTTCAAGCCTGTTCTAAGGGTGTGGAAAATTTGACTATAATACTGATTAAATTAAATTTCCCTAATTAAGCAACCAAATTATTCAACTGAGGAATTCAATATATGCACATGGTAGATAAATTTGTAGTATAATTTTTTTAACAAAATTGATCAAGCATATCAAATTTAGAAGAAATTCTAATTCAAAGAAGTTTAATACAAAAATACAAGGGAAAATGCTTACTATTGTGTAAGTATGGTATATAGAACAAAGCAAAGCGGAATTCCGACATGTTTTTGTTGAATATTTGAGGGAAAAAAATATCCAATGGAGTGAGGGTTGATTCGAAAAAGAAGTATAATAGGAAACTGAGGGCGTGAGTGGGGGTAATGGGGATCTTTTAAAGTTGGTTTGTACCTTTTAACGGTGTTAAGTAGGATGATCTGGTTAATGTTGGCCATCTGATATGTAAACCAACTTTTATCTCAATCCGCTTTTATCTTTTGTTTGTCTTTACTATTAACTGGCCGTTAAATCCGATGTATTTTGCTATGTAGACAAGGATCATGTTTATTTTAGTATGAGCACAAGTGTAGGTAATAACTCACAAGAAGAAGCCCATGTACAACAGTAGGATGATCTGGTTAATGTTGGCCATCTAATATGTAAACCAACTTTTAATCTCAATCCACTTTTATCTGTACCGTAATATCCTAAACTTCTATCCCAAGCTGTGAAATCCCACCCCAAGACCTACATTAACAAAAAGTATTACTGGGTAATACTGTCTGCTAATGCGGAGAATAGAGTTGGTTAGGAGCGATCATCTATAGTCTTGTCTTAAATATCTATTGAATACGTCGATTAGTGCTCTATATTTTTTTCATTTCTCAAGTGGATCGACATATTCAATAAATGCTTAATACAAAACTACAGGTGGCTATATGATCTATCAGAATAAAATACAACAACTCAAATGCATAACACATCACAGAATAGCAAACAAATATATATACATATATACCGATACATCCCAATACAATAATACATCATAAGTGGTATGACGACCACAATATACACACGAGTCAACACAATATACATATAAGAGTATTGACAAAAAGACTGCAACAAAAAGGGCTAGCAGATAAGTCCATGCGGAAGCAGAATAGACTAAGGCCATAAGGGTACCTAACCATAAACACCTCGGTCTGACCCAAGTATAAAATACACGGGTCAGTCTAGCTAAACAAATCAGTTTATAAGGATAAGTGATAATATGAGCATAAGGCAAGGTGATAATCTTCTCAAGTGAGAAGGAATAATTCAAGGGTATATGGTTACTTCACGTGGCATAACTAAGTAGGTATAGTAATTTCAAGTGATATAAGGATATCACTAAATATGAATGCAGCTCAAAGGCGATAAAACTCTATAACAAATCTCACAATAAAAGCACGCCTCATCTCATCGGCGTATCACAAAACATCAAATATGGTTTAGGAGAAAAACATAACTCCAAAGAGGAGAAATCCCAAAACCGCCATATCGGCAACTCAAAATAACCTCAAAGAAATCACCATCTCAAAATACGCCATAAGGTAATCAAATATAAATCTCCAACATAGGAGGCTATAATTCCAAATAAACGCCAAAAGGCAAATCTCGTATAATACGCCAAAAAGGCAAATCTCAAATAACGCCAGTGTTGGCGAACCCAAATCTCAAATATAGAACTCGATAAGGAGTTCAATTTCCAAAGATGTAATCGACATACATAATATCTCGAACGGCTCAAATGGCCAATAATGTAAAAAGGAGATACACTTGGAAAATTACAAGGAAATCAATGAAATCATCTCAAAGATATAGCACGTGCTTATAGCCGAAGCCAGCCAAGTACCGTTCTCCCAAAATAAAGCGCCACGTCTCTCAGACTGACGTCCCGAAGGACAAATAAATACGTCTCTTAGACAAACATCCCGAAGGACAACATCCCGAAGGACAAATACGTCGCAATGACAAACGTCTCTTAGAAAAACATCCCGAAGGATAAATGACTCGAAGGTCTAGTACTGGCAAATACGTCTCTTAGACAAATGTGTCACAAACTCTCGGATAGGAACCCGAACAGTGTTAACGTGTGTCCCATACCACACGTTCGCACTAAACGGTTTACTAACCGCTAGTAAATTTCACACTCAAAGCAGTAAAAAGTTTACCTCATCTCATCGGTAAACTCGACTCGAAGGTTAAAACGATCAAATGGACAAGTCAGGAATTAACCGATAAGATAAATGCACGTGTCTCATACCATGTGTTTTACCAAACCTTTTAATTCTCCTTCTCATTCGTTCGAATAGTGCAAAAATGTGTATTATATTTATAAAATAATTTACTTGAGAAAACAAGGTTTTAAAACCATCTTCCGAAAACGATTATTGAAAACGATATTTGAAATTCCCTTATTATAGAGAATAAATAGATTTTATAACTAGAAAATACTTTGAAAATATCATTTATTAATTATTTAAGATGCCCATTTATTTTAAAAATTATTTCAAAGTTGTTTGGAAAAATCTGTGCTCGAAATCAAAGAAATCACTCAAAACCGTCATTCAAATTCAATTCAAATTTGAATTTCAAATTCATCAAAACTGGGCTAGCCTATTGATAGGCATCATAGCCCTCAAAACAATTCAGAAATATCACAAAAACATGAAGTAAAAGTCAAAAGTCGGACGGAAAAAGAACATAAATGCATAGGCAAAATAATACCCAGGTCTGAAATCTTCTCTGGGTTCAACTTTCGGACATGAAACAAGTGGTCAAACAACCTCTAATTGAATTAAAAATTGGTGTTCACATAGTAGAAAACATTAGCTTTCGAACAAAAAAATAATCGATGAATTCCGACTAAAAATGAAAAAATTCCGCTGTCTCAAACATGGACTCAGATCATGTTTGCAACAGTTCAAAAACAAAAATATGCCCAGGCTTGAAAACCATCTTGGGTCCAAGTTATAGGCCTAAAGCAGAAGACCAAACGACCTCATATTGAGCTGAAAATTGATATGCACATACTAGAAAACTTCATCTTTCAAACAAAAAAAGAATCAATGAATTCCGACAGAAAATAAAAAAGTTACACTATCTCATACATGCAAACATGAACTCAAGTCATGTTTGTAACAGTTCAAAAAAAAAAAACAAATGTACAGAACTGAAAACCATCTCGGGTTCAACTTTCAGGCATGAAACAGAGGACCAAACAAGCTCAGATTGAGCTGAAAATTGGTATACATATAGTTTAAGACTTACTTGAAACTGGAAAAAGAATCACGGAATTTGAAGAAATTATAAGAAAGTTATGACGTCTCAAAGTTGAACACAGGCAGTGTTTTCACTGTAAAAATCTGGGCAAAAACATGCTCCGAATCACAGTTCGGCAGCATATTTCTATAAGCTCTATAGGTCGAAATGACCTGAAATTTGGTACGCTTAATCTACAAAATATGGTCTACAAAACAAAAGGATCCCGGCAGCATTCAGTTGCCGGAATAGAGAGATATGACTGCACAAAGTTGCAACTCACGACAGTTTACACAGAAAATCAAAATAGTTCAAAAACGATTTTTTTAGTAAATTTTTGATTTCAACTTGCGATTTTTGGCATTGCATAAGCTAGCTTTTGTGAGATTGATACTCATATGCTATTAGAAATGATCAAACCTCGAATTTAAGACAAAAGATCGAAGCTTGGGTTGAATTTTAGCTTCTACAACCTGTAAAACTATGAAACAAGTGCATGCAAGAAAGAAGAAAGTAGTTAACAAACAATCATTCACAAATTTGGATTTTTGATGAAATATTAGATTTTAGATTTTGATTACCTGTAGATTTAGCTTCAAATTGGTTTTTAAAACACTAAATTTGAGTTTAATTTGATGATTTTTGGCTAGGGTTTGTAAGAGGAAATTAGTTTCTTTTTTTCTGTTCACTGACTAGAGGAAGGAGATAAGAATGATTTTCTGTACGTATAGAGAGAAGTTTTTCTCATTTCCTTATCTCTTAGATTAGGCCAATGGACTTTTAGGACCCAAATAGAAAGAAAAATTAAATGGCCTAAGTTATAAAATCAACACTTAAATCAAATGCACACAATAAAACAAAGTCATTTTCTTTTCAATTTTCAACCAAACAAAATATGTAAATTTACATACACATAAAATAAATTATTTTACACTATATGAAAAGATCAGAAGCATCCGCTACATTCAGCTTGCTAGATTTAGAATTATTTGGAGCAATAGGACAAGTGGAAATACGATGGTCTTCCTTCTTGCAATAGCGGCAGAAGAAAGGCTTAGGACAATCTTGAATCATATGGTCAGGAGAACCACAATTGAAACACCCCTTCCGAGTAGGAGGTGCTCCACTAGGCTTGGAATTAGGACTAGATCCAACGGGCTTCTTCTTCTTGGAAGGGAAAAACTTTGACTTATGAAATGGGAACTTATTCTTATTGGGGTTCTTGTTTTGCTATGTAGACAAGGATCATGTTTATTTTAGTATGAGCACAATTGTTGGTAATAACTCACAAGAAGAAGCCCATGTACAACAGTAGGATGATCTGGTTAATGTTGGCCATCTGATATGTAAACCAACTTTTAATCTCAATCCGCTTTTATCTTTTGTTTGTCTTTACTGTTAAGTGACCGTTAAATCCGATGTATTTTGCTATGTAGATAAGGATCATGTTTATTTTAGTATGAGCACAATTGTAGGTAATAACTCACAAGAAGAAGCCCATGTACAACAAGAATTCATACTACTTTTGCCTATTTGACACAAGCACATTCAGGTGCTACCACCTTTAATATAAGCACAACATCTCATTGTAATCTGGTTCACAGGTGCCTAGCAAATTATTCTCATTAATAATTCCAATAACTTCTTGAATTTTACACTACACATACATGCCCACTGATTCATTTACAGTTCCAGTCATGGACCATTTAGGTAATCAAATTCAAGGGTTCTCATTAGCCATGCGGTTTATTTGGAGAGAATCCATACAAAGGTTAATTACTTGAGTACTCATGTTTACCTATACAGATAGGACACTCATGCATATATAATTAAATAGACTGCAGTGCAGGCACGTAAAGGTAGTTACCACAGTAACTCCTCAAGTATTCAACTTTTGCACGATTACAAGAATTCAATGGTCTATGAGCTCTTCCTCTTGTTTTATATGTGGTACCTAAAACTTTTGACACTTTGGCTTGTTTCTTTGAAAGAGAAAAATATGTGTTCCGATAAGAAATCAATAATATCTTAACTTGTGCCTCAAATTGTATCTCTTATATTACTTACTCCAAATGGCAGTGAACTGTTGTCTGACTAATTAAACTGCTGTGTGTATGTTCTATTATAGAAGCCAAACCACACAAAAACTATATATTGAAGTCGTTTACAAATTTCCATTCAGCCTTATTAACTGATATCTTGTCAATTTTCATTTATCAGATTTTCATCACTTCTTATTCTTGTTATTTTTCTATTATAAGTCTTCAGTAACACAATATCTTTCTGTAAAAGCATCAACTTTGTCGTTAAATCAATGTTTATTTGGGGTATTTCTAATAGTCATTCATTTTGTAAGTTGATATTTGCCTATATTAATTAAAGCATAATAATATATGCATGTTCAGGTTATATTGCCTCTAATAGAGTAAAAAGGTCATGAAACTGCTTGCATTAATTCCAAAATATTTGATTATCTCACCATCTCGTGTTTATTCCATTTATAGAAAAGTAGTTTATAGAATTTCAAGTTTAAGACATAAGAATAAATAAAAATATAGATAGATGACTCATTTAAAATCATTTGAAATCAAACATGTGAAAGACAGTGGAGTTTTCCTCTTAAGACTGAGAAAAAGTCTCTGTTGTTCTTGAACTGAAACCCATGAATGCAATATGAATAGCTTATAGCATAAACAACAAGAAGGATATATTTACTTACATCGAAGATAGTAAATTAGTGGGGACAATACTAGTTTTACCAATAATGACCGACAATCTGTTTTTTTACAAATCATATGCATTACAGTAGAACTTTCTAATCTATTAAGACATGCATCATAATTTTCCTTAACTGCAACTACCTCGGAATATCCTTTAAAATTTGATCGACTCCTACTAATCTTTTAAAATCTCATTTAAAACACATAGATCCATGAAGAACGTTAGAAACAAAAAGAGGAATGCAGTTCCTACCAAATAACCTACAATATGAATTGAACTACATGAATACACTGACATCATATTTTTTCTGAATGAAAAACTATTTCTATATTTAATCATTCAGATATTGAAACAGGCACTACCAACATTGAGTAATATAATGTATTAGCATTGTAGAATCTTCTAGATATAGTATATATCATCACTATTTACTATTATTTTCGACTTTGGAAATTTTGATCGCACATTAGAACAAAGATAGAACATGTCTTGTATAAGAAGCATACCTTTTTATATGCAACAAACCAATAGATTCTTGTAGGCAGACTCCTCCCAGTAGTGCACGTACTGTCATGGTATATCATATAATGTGCTATACACTCACACAATGATAATTTCACTGCACTGAACATGTGATACAAACCAAGGTTCGAAATTCCGTTTTCCGTTTCCGTTCCGGTCATTGGGAATTTTAAAATTTCCGGTTCCGTTCCGGAAATTTCGGAAGTTCCGTTTTAATTCCGGTACCTTTTTTGCTCTAATTTGCTATTTACGCTAATAAATGTCCAATACTGACGCAGCGGCGGAATAACAAAAATGTGTGATACGGTGAAAGTAGCAGTCGATGGAATGAAGAATACTGAAATGCCGAAATTCGTTGATCCGAAGATGCTGAATTCTAGCTATCTCTGACACGTTGATCGCGCACGATACCGTGAAGAGAGATCTACAATTCTTCAAGCGTTGATCAAACGCATTTGATGCCGCGAATTGGCTTCACGATCGTTGAATCGAGCGCACTCGATTGACCGAAGGTGGAGATAGGAGATCACACTCGACTACCAATTGGATGAAAGCACAAAGCTAACAAAGGAAATTTTATTTCAAAATCAACAACCATTACAAATGATATAACTCGCCTATTTATAGGCGTACAACACAACACTTACAACACAACTCATAGGTCTTAAATGACCTAACACTTAGAATATTTACAACACTCAACAACACGAGTTACAAACGAATTACAAACGACATAAGAAAGTAGTACCGACTTAACAAAGTATTTAACGATCTAGAGAAACAGTAGTCTTCCGACTTAAAAAAAATTCACGCGACTTAAAGAAATGTACGCGACTTAAAGAACGTGCGCGACTTAACATCTTTCACGCGACTTATAGAAAACAACTCGCGACTTATCAGTATTATCTCCTCGACTTATCATTTTATCTCACGACTTATCAGATCTCGCGAGTTAAGGGAAGTTCTACCGCGTCATAGAATAGGGTTTCACGACTTAGGTTATATTCGTTCGCGACTTAGATAACTCGGAAGCGATTCAAGGAAGGCGGCAGGCGATTTAGGGGAAGCTCGGAGGAAATTCTGTAGCATAGGGTTAGGTCGGGGAAAAGGAAGTTGATTTGCGGCTACGAGGAAAAGGTCGTAGGTCGGGGACTTGGTGGATGTTAGGTCGTAGGTCAGGGAATTGGTGGGTGTTAGGTCGTAGGTCGCGATGGAGGCTGGAGATAGGTCGGAGCTTCTGGTAGGTCGTAAGTCGTGGGAAATGGACTTTAGGTCGGAGAATGTCTTCGTCTTCAAATCCAGGTTTGCTGCTTCATCATCCTCCCCTTGTTGACAAAAATTCGACCTCGAATTTGTACTTCTCTCTTCTTCAACAAGCTCATCCCCATGGTACGGAATCAAATGTTTAACGTTGAAAACGTTAGCAGTGTGAATATTATCCGGAAGTCTCAACTGATATGCGTTCTCATTAATCTTCTTCACGATTTCCAAAGGACCAATCTTTCGAGCTTTCAATTTGTTGTACATTCCAACTGGAAAACGATCTTTCATCAACACTGCGTACACAAAATCACCCTCTTTGAAGTCCACACTTCTTCGCTTCTTATCTGCCAGTTGTTTATACTTCTTATTCGTCTTCTCCAATCGTTCCTGAACGATTCTATGGCATTCTGTCAACCCATCAACAAAATCAGCAGCTCGCTTAACTGTCTCCTTCGGTTGTGGTACTATCGTCAAATCCAACGGCCCCTTTGGCAAGATTGAATATACAATCTGAAATGGACTGAAACCAGTGCTTCGATTAACAGCATGATTATGAGCAAACTCTGCCTGACATAACTTTAAGTCCCAACTCTTCAAATTATCTTGTACAAGACATCGCAACAAGTTTCCCAACGATCTATTCACAACTTCCGTTTGCCCATCCGTCTGAGGATGATATGCACTACTAAAATTCAGCTTCGTCCCAACCATCTTCCACAGACTCAACCAGAAGTGACTCAGGAATCGAGTATCTCTATCTGACACAATAGATTCTGGCAATCCATGAAGTCGATAGATTTCTTTGAAAAATAACTGAGCAACATGAACAGCATCCGTTGTCTTCTTACAAGCAATAAAATGTGCCATTTTCGAAAATCGGTCAACCACCACATAAATGGAATCGTTTCCCCTTTGAGTTCGAGGCAAACCCACAATAAAATCCATACTCACATCAACCCAAGGCTTAGTTGGTACAGGTAACAGCATATACAATCCAGCATTGGTCGCAGTTCCTTTCGAAACCTGACAGATATGACATCGCTCCACAAACCTTTCCACTTCTTTCCTCATTAATGGCCAAAAATAAGATTGAGTAATCAGCTGTAATGTACGGTCTCTACCCACATGACCTTCCTCATGCAATTCCTTCACAATCTTCAACCGTAAACTGCAATCTGGTATACATAATCGATTTCCCTTGAACAGAAAACCATCTACCATCACAAACTCATCCGTCTCTCCTTTCTTTACTTGATCTACAAACTTCATAAAATAAGGATCTTCAACAAATAACTCTGGTAGCACATCAAACCCTGTCACTTCGACCTTCATTGTAGTCAACACATGATTTCTTCTACTCAATGCATCCGCAACTCGATTCGTCACTCCCGATTTGTGTTTCACAACAAACGTAAACTGTTGCAGATATGCAACCCATGATGCATGTCTTGCTGAAATCTTGTCTTGCCCTTGTAAATGTTTCAACGCCTCATGGTCAGTGTAAAGAACAAACTCTTTTTGAAATAGATAGTGTCTCCAGTGTTTAATAGCCTGCACAACAGCATAAAATTCCACATCATATGTACTATATCTCATCTTTGCTCCCGATAGCTTTTCACTGAAATATGCAATAGGACGTCCCCTCTGACTCAACACCCCTCCAATTCCAACCTTTGACGCATCAGTGTGTAGCTCAAACAACAACTGAAAATCAGGTAATGCTAGAATTGGTGCTGTCGTCAACAACTCCTTAATTCATTCAAAAGCAACTCCTGCTTCCTCCGTCCATGAAAACTGTTTGCCCTTCATACAATCAGTAATAGGCGCCATCACACTACTAAAGTGTGGAATAAATCTTCGATAGAATGAAGCCAACCCGTGGAAACTTCGAACTTCTATTATCGTCTTGGGTTGTGGCCAATCTCTAATCGCTTCGATTTTACTTTGGTCAACCTGTATTCCTCCATCCGATACAATATACCCCAGAAATAAAACACTATGCGTCATGAACACGCACTTCTTCATTGCAGCATAAAATTGTTCTTGTCGTAGTACCATCAGTACTTCTCTCAGATGATTCAAATGTTCCACTGGATTTCCACTATATATCAGAATGTCATCGAAATATACCACCACAAATTTTCCAATAAATGGTCTAAAAATTTGATTCATCACTCGCATAAATGTACTTGGCGCATTTGATAAACCAAATGGCATTACCAACCATTCGTATAGACCCTCCCTGGTTTTAAAAGCAGTCTTCCACTCATCACCTGGCCTGATACGAATTTGATGATATCCGCTCTTCAAATCAATCTTCGAAAAGATAGTAGCTCCGCTTATTTGATCTAGCAAGTCATCCAACCTCGGCATTGGAAATCTATATCTCACAGTAATCTTATTCAATGCTCGACTGTCAGTGCACATTCTCCATGTCCCGTCCTTCTTCGGTACTAACAAAGCTGGTACAACACAAGGACTTAAACTCTCCTGCTCACGCCCATGTTCAAGCAATTCTTCCACCTGCCTTCGCAACTCCTCATGCTCTTTTGGACTCATTCGATAATGTGGTCTATGTGGCAGCATCGCTCCCGAAACAAGATCAATTTGATGTTGAATGTCTCTTAGTGGCGGTAACTCATTCGGTAACTCTTCTGGAAATACATCCTCAAATTCTTTCAAAACTGGCTTCGCTTCTTCTGGAATTTCAACCTCTTCGCTGCTCTCTCGCCCAATCAACAAATATACTTCCGGCTCTTCTTCGACTTCTTTAACAAACTCCTTCAAGGTTAATAAAGTTTTTAGCTCTTCAATCTCCTCCAGTTTGTTTTCTTCTTGTTGACGCTTCTTGGGAACGAGAGTAATCTTCGTGCCTTCAAACATGAAACTGTAACTGTTGGTACGCCCATCATGTTGCACCGCCCTATCATATTGCCACGGTCTTCCCAACAACAAATGGCATACGTCCATGTCCACAACGTCACACCAAATTTCATCCTTGTATTTCTTCCCAATTGAAAAATTAACGCAAGTCCTTCGACTAACTTTCACCTCCCCACCTTTCCTCAACCAAGCTAACTTATACGGTTTCGGGTGCTTCTCTGTCTTCAATGATAACTTCTTTACAGCTTCTGTAGAGATAATGTTATCACAGCTTCCAGCATCAATAACAAATTTGCAAACCCTTCCCAAGATAGTGCACGTCGATTGAAAGATGTTACTCCTCAACCAGCTAGTCTCTTCCTCCTGCTTCGGTGTTAAGCAATTCCTCCTCATCATTAATGTATAACCATCATCTCCAGACAACAATTCTTCCTCCTCAACTGGTAATTGATTAGTATCTTCAGCCTCCTCATCCTCATCCTCAACCTCGGCAATCATTGCTCTTTTCTTTGGCTTTGGACACTCATTGCTTTTATGACCCAACTCCTGACAATTGTAACATTTGAAACCGTTGTTAACCTTTGCCTTCTCAGCCTCCTTCACCACTGGTTTACTGATGGGTTTAGAAACATTAGAACTCCCACTAACACCCTTCACTTGATTGTTGGAATTAGTAAACACACCACCTTCTCGTCGTCCCTGCTTCTCCCAAGCCAACGTTTTCTGATGTGCTTCCGCCATAGATCTTGGATCGAACATATTAACCATATCCTGAATCTGCATTCTCAATCCCCCAATGAATCTAGATGTCAGCTGCTCTTCCGTTTCCATAATATCATTCCTCGCAATAAGCTGGTAAAACTCATCTGCGTAATCATTAACAGTCTTCGTGCCCTGCCTCAAGTTCTGCAAACGTTGATACATCAAAGATTGATAATTGTAAGGTAAGAACGTTGCTTTCATTAATTTCTTCATCTTCTCCCAAGATTCAACTTTTGACTTCCCCATTCGTTCACGTGTAAGTTTGGTTTGCTGCCACCATGCCAAAGCTCTACCCCTCAACCTTGTAGCAACCAACTTCACTCTACGATGTTCTGGAACTTCTTTGAAATCAAAAATTTCTTCAACATTAGCCACCCAATCCAAAAACTCCTCAGCTTGCATACCTCCTTTGAATTCTGGAATTTCAGTCTTCATCCCAGATTCCCACTTGTGATCGTACTCCGACTGATTCCTTCCTTGTCCTCGTCCTCGTCCATGAACACTACCTCCATCATACTCTTTGTCACAATCCAATGTATATCGATGTCGATCCTGACCACCAACATCTTTACCACCACCATTTCTTCCACCAACATTCCTACGATCTACATTCCTCCGATCTCGATCAGTCACATTTCTATCCCGACTTCGATCATCAACAATTCTATCATAATCTCGATCCACGCTTCTATGATCACTATCAACACTTCTCTCTCGATTTGAATGTGGTGAAGCTCTACTTCTCCCATGGCTCGATTCAGGTGATACTCTTCTCTGATTTTGACTCATCTCCAACATCATCCTCTCTAATCGACCAATCCCTTCATTAATCTTCTCATTAAAGTTTTCGTTAATTCTTTGCTCCATCTCATCGGCTTCTTCTCTCCCATATAAAGCATCAATGTTGCGATAACGGTTAGCTCTTCTCGGAGGCATGATCACTCTTCGACAAATTTCAACAAAACTTCACTTTGATCTAAAAATCTTCAAATCAAAACTACCCACTTGTTGAAATCTTCAAAAATCTCCAAACGAACAAATCTCTTCAAAATCTCGATAACCCACTTCTCCAAATGATGTAAATCTCGTACAAACCCCAAAAATCTACGCAAACTCCTTGCGTACTAGCTCTGATACCAAATGATGCAGCGGCGGAATAACAAAAATGTGTGATACGGTGAAAGTAGCAGTCGATGGAATGAAGAATACTGAAATGCCGAAATTCGTTGATCCGAAGATGCCGAATTCTAGCTATCTCTGACAAGTTGATCGCGCACGATACCGTAAAGAGAGATCTACAATTCTTCGAGCGTTGATCAAGCGCACTTGATGCCGCGAATTGGCTTCACGATCGTTGAATCGAGCGCACTCGATTGACCGAAGGTGGAGATAGGAGATCACACTCGACTACCAATTGGATGAAAGCACAAAGCTAACAAAGGAAATTTTATTTCAAAATCAACAACCATTACCTATTTATAGGCGTACAACACAACACTTACAACACAACTCATAGGTCTTAAATGACCTAACACTTAGAATATTTACAACACTCAACAACACGAGTTACAAACGAATTACAAACGACATAAGAAAGTAGTACCGACTTAACAAAGTATTTAACGACCTAGAGAAACAGTAGTCTTCCGACTTAAAAAAAATTCACGCGACTTAAAGAAATGTACGCGACTTAAAGAACGTGCGCGACTTAACATCTTTCACACGACTTATAGAAAACAACTCGCGACTTATCAGTATTATCTCCTCGACTTATCATTTTATCTCACGACTTATCAGATCTCGCGAGTTAAGGGAAGTTCTACCGCGTCATAGAATAGGGTTTCACGACTTAGGTTATATTCGTTCGCGACTTAGATAACTTGGAAGCGATTCAAGGAAGGCGGCAGGCGATTTAGGGGAAGCTTGGAGGAAATTCTGCGGCATAGGGTTAGGTCGGGGAAAAGGAAGTTGATTTGCGGCTACGAGGAGAAGGTCGTAGGTCGGGGACTTGGTGGATGTTAGGTCGTAGGTCGGGGAATTGGTGGGTGTTAGGTCGTAGGTCGCGATGGAGGCGGGAGATAGGTCAGAGCTTCTGGTAGGTCGTAAGTCGCGGGAAATGGACTTTAGGTCGGAGAATGTCTTCGTCTTCAAATCCAGGTTTGCTGCTTCATCAAATACTGTCATAAATTTATAGTATATTTTTTATATTACATATAAAATACACTTATTAAAAAACCATTGTTTAAGATTCTGTATTGTTCATTTGAGATTTTAAAATATTTGTCAATTTTTGAAATTTTTATTATAATTCGATGTAAATTGACAAAAATATAACTTTTTTGTCCATAGACATGATTTTTTGTCCATTTATTTATTGTCATATTTAATTTGTTTTTCTTTTTTAATTACTATATGTTTGTTGTATTTTTTTATTTTTTTATAATTTTTTTTTCAATATTTGAAAAGTAAATCCGAAATTTGGACCGGAACCGGAATTTTGACCGGATTCCATTCCGGTTATGAGCGAAACCGGAACGGAATCACCGGAATTCCGTCTGAATTTTGAACCATGATACAAACACAAATCTAGAGTCTGAGTGTTTAAAGGGTTGGTACTTTGACACGGCTTCAAGTCCCAAGGGTGGCCTTTTATACTTAAAGTTTTAACGCGACCAAATTACATACAAGAATAGAAAACAAAATGAAGGATTTTGGTTTTCATATTATGGATAACATGGAATTTTGTTAAAATATAATCTTATATATGTACTTTTCAGTATCATGCAACATAGTTATCATTTTATTTTGACAATATGTACAACAAAACATGATCTATGTGTTAGATTTTGATGATATAAATTCCATATTTAAGTAGATTTTGAAGATATTTGAGTCAAGATGAAATTATGACTCAAATATGTTGCCTCTTTTATAGATTTTGTAGGGTGATTAATTGCCTCTTTTATTGCACTAAAGGAGGCAACAAATTATCTACATGGAAAGAATTTATTTTAAAAGATGAAAGTAATCAATAGCTAATTATAATAAAGACATTTTATTAAGACAATTAATGTTTGAACCAAAAATGACGAAAACACCCAATAGATTTTAGAAGAGAGGATAATTGAAGAAATATAAATGAAAACGAGTAAAATTTTTACACATAAGTTTTATAGTACTTCGGCCAATCGATGTCTACATCCACTTAATATTTCTTTTGATTATACTGCTGTTTTATAAGTATGGTTCTTGTGGATCGGTACCACTCCATGGGTAATTATAAAGAAATATATAATAATTGCAAGAAAGCAAAATGATCCTCGAAAATGAGCCTCTTGCCTTCTATTTATGGCAGTAGGTTGGCGAGAAATGCTCCAACATGTTCTCCTCCGCGATCTCAATATTTAGCAGTGGTTGGTCTGAAGAAAACATAGACGTGTCAACAGGGAGTTATGAATCGGTACTGATCCATAGGTATAGATCGGTACCGATCCATAAGATTGTCTTATGGATCTTTCTTGCCACTTTCGGATGAAGCAATGCGTCGTTAGCTTTATAATTCCAAACTTGTTTGTGTTGCTATGAGCTTATTTCTAAGTCCAAAGTTGGAGGATATAGCTGCTGATTTTTAGTGTTTGAGGTGTTTGATGGAAACGATGTGCGATCGATCAATGGAGTTTGGAATGGGTTACGAACATCAACATTTAAGAATAGGAGGAAGATGGAGCTTTTATGGGAAAGTTTTATGGATCGGTACCGATCCAGGGGATGGATCGATATCCATCCATCACTTTGATAGATGATGCTTTGGAACTTTTGGAATGACTTTGTTTTTATCTTGTGATCTTGATTGCAGTTGGTTTCTGGACTTTATGACTATCTCTCTGGGCTTTCTTCCTTAATAGCTTTCAAGTTCTATTCGTCAAGTCAGTCTAGATACCGCCTCATCAAAAGGCTAGATAACACTTGCCCCCTCAAAGCATGCCTTGTGAATGGAAGGTGTGCTTTGCTCAAGGACAAATATCGAAGTCGGTGGAACAATAATAGTTAAGTTTTTTGGTTATCAGCTGATCGAGCCATTGTGAATCATCATGTTCCTTTGGATTCACTTGTAAATTAAAAGATTGTTCCGGACCATGATAGCTAAGGACTCGAGTCCTTGCTTGATTGTTAGTGGTAAATAACCATTCTGTGTTCTCTCGGGGTTATTATCTTGTACGTTGCACCATGAATCGGGATCGTCCCCTGTTCATCCGAGAGTTGACAGTCATGTACCAAAATCAATGACTTGATTCGATAATCGTTAATGAATTGTTTCAAGGTCAACGGGCATTCAAAGCCAATGTACAAATTTCAATTTCTCCGGGTCATGTATTTGATGATCGATTCAATTTTTGATCCTTCCGGGTCGGTAGTCGAAATCTTGATCTCTTCGATTGTTAGTTGAAATATGGATCTCTCAGTATCATTAGTTGAATTTTGCTGCATGTTCAGGCCGATCGTCAAATCTATGATCTCTTCGGATTGTTATTTAAATTCATGGCCATTCATGAATAATAGTTAAGTCCGTGATCTCTTCGGATCGTTAATTGAATTCACGGCCACTCTGAACCGATAATCAAATCTATGGTCTCTCTGACTATTAATTGAATTCGTGGCCGCTCCAAGCCAATAATTAAGCTCATGGTCTCTTCGGACCATTAATCGAATTCATGACCACTCTGGCCAAATAATTAAGCCATCGTCTCTTCGGATCGTTAATCAATTCCATGGCTGCTCCGGGCCGATATTGAATCCATTATCTCTTTGGATCGTCCACCATCCAATCTAGGGATCGAACAATCTAGGTCGCTTCTTGATACCACCGGATCTTTTGTCATCTAGTCTAGGGTTTGATCACTCCAGATCCTTGTTGAGTCTAATCTGCTCGCTTTCCAAAGAGGGGACCCAATGATCAAGCAAGCTCATCTGCTCGCACTTCGTTGAAGTGACTTACTTTTCATGCAAGTCCAATCCACTTGCTCTCCGGTAAGAGAACTTTCACCTTGCACTCCAGTCCCTACTCTTTGGTTGGGACTTAACGCGATCAATATCGTATAAGTCCATCCATTTGCTCTTCGGTAAGGGAACTTGCACCCTACACTCTGGCCCCATCTCTCCGCTCGAGACTTAATGCGATTAATATCGTACAAGTCCATCCACTTGCTCTCCAGCAAATGATCTTGTACCTTACGTTCATTGCCCTGTCTCTACAGTCGAGACTACCACGATCAATATTGATCATCACATTCATATGGATTTCAATAATCAAGGATTCATCTACTGGATTCAAATTCAAATATTGATAAACATAGAGTCAAACATCATGATAGCTACCTCACCGAGCGTTACAACCTAGCATCCAGCTCAAAACATGCCTAGGGACCGATCGAGATCCCATACATGAGTAAGTGACTCGACTATAATATTGCATTGTTTATTAAAAGTGAAGATAGAGTGCAAGAACCGAACCTGATTCTCTGCCATCCCAATTAAGAGATGACTGTCTTCGACTTTGATCCAAGGCTATTTCCATTCATTGTAGATGATGGCTTCTCCTGTTCCACCACCACTGCTCGGTTTCTCACATACTGCTGTAATTGGTTACTTCTGACCTATTCCTCGATCCGATCACGCAAGTATCTGCAATTATTTTTGTTATACCCATCAAGCTCATGGAATAGGTAATAGTTTCCTGACATCCTTTCATGGTCAGTGGGCTCTCTCCTTGCTAGTTTTCGATAGGGGATCTGTCCTCTGGTGTCAAGATAAATCTGCACTGGGATTTCATTCGAATTTGTGTAAGAAGAGAATTTTGGTCTCCTTCTTTGCCGCTTTGATCCTTCAAAGCCATCTTTCATCTTTCGTTTTCCTTTATCTTTGCTAGATCCTGCTTCGGATGATCCTTCGCCATCAACATCATTAATTTCTTCCTTTTCAGCTTTGGCGTCTTCCTAACACAGGTATCTTTCAGCCTTATTATAATATTCGGTGAGATCCACTGGTGGATCCCGCTCCGAAGCAAGCTTAAAATCTGTTTTACTAGCTCCTGAAACTACCGCCATCAGAACCACTAATGGATCTGGCCTATCAACTGCGGTAGTTGTCGCATTGAATCTTAACAAAAAACTCCTTAGGGTCTCTCCGGTCTTTTGCTTCACACTTAACAGTGTCATCGCATTTTTAGGTCCTGAAATATGTATATAAAATTGCTTCATGCATTTTTCTACCAATTCGGCCCATGTGTCGATGGAACCGTTTTACAATTGTCTAAACCATAATGCCACCAAATCTGTCAGATATAGAGGTAAGCACTGTTTCATCACTTCTTTAGATGCACCCAACATTTTCATATGTCGGATGTACCTCGTCAAATGTACCGTTGGGTTGGTTTTTTCATTGTACATCTCTAATGTCAGGTGCTTGAAATCAGGTGGATTCCTTACGTATCAGATGTTAGGAGTGAATTGATTGCTGGTCACGTCTTCTAAGCTTTGGTCGGCGGCCCACTTCTCATTACTCGTCTAACTATCTTAGAAATTTTGTTGTCTTCATTTAACCGAAGTCTCTGATCCATAATTTCATTATTCCCCTCATTCCTATTGGGAAAATCTAGCACGTACTCCTCCGGTTACGCTTCTGCATTCTAATTCAAGTTCTGTTGTCCAACAACATCCATCATATAAGCATCTTCAAGTCCTGGATTAAAATCGGCCATGCCCCCAAGCCCCTGGGAATCGGTACCAATCCATAGAATTTGTACAAGGATCAACATGTTTTACTCTATTTCATTTCTAGGACATTCGCTCTAGCCTCTGGTCTCTGGTTTTGGCCTGCAACAACTCCAACTGTTGCAACACTTTTGAAGAATCCTTCTATCATCTCTTCCTGGTGGGCCATCATTCTGTTCTGCATCTCCATCATCATCATTTCCATCTCATCTCTGGTTATGTAGATGGAAAGAGGAGATCTTGAGGACGCCTCTTGGTTGCCCCTACAACCTTATTGGGTTTCTCCAGCAATTCTCCTAGTCGATGGTCTCGTCATCTTTCTTAAACTCTAGTTTATAGTTGTCCAATCCTGAGTTGTTCTCAGTGAAAGAACCAAAATGTTAGAACCTACATTCCTTGGTTTCAATGACAACAACTATACGATCACATATATTATATCATATCAAGATTACAATTATATATTGCAAGAGATCGTCGTACTCAGAGATATCAAGACTCAAAGATGAACAAAGACTTATGGAGCATGCTATGATCAATAAGGTTATAATACTGTATTAAGAGTCCTAGAAAATATTGCAAGATCTCCTTGAATATATATATATATATATATGCACATACAAATTCATAATTCAACATTGGCATATAAAAAACTGGGATATTCAAATTTGGCCATCCACAAGACATCTGTGGGAAAGCCACAGACATCTGTGAATATTTTTGGGAATTTAATTCCTAAAGCCACAGACGTCTGAGGTTTTTCCACAAACATTTGTCATATAGCAACTGCTCCATTCTGAAATGATGCTTTATTTCATATTGAATAATAACATCCCTTCTCCAATGGTTGCAGCCAATAAAACAAAAGATTTTATTTTAAATAGTAACAACTCCTAATATGCATCTACTCAAACCTATATACACTTCAAAGATTGAGAATTGGATTAACTATTCTAATCTATTCTTATAATTTCTTATTACTCTCTATTTACATATTTTCACATACATTGCTTACATATTCTCAATCTATCAGAATCAGAATAGTATTTTGGTTAAATCATTTCCTACAATTCAAAGTACTCACATTCACACACTCAAAGGAGATCATAGAAGAATTGTACTATTATCAAAATCCATGTTATTTGAAACAAAAAGTTTGTCAAAGAAACTCAGTTGTATTGGCCTATTCCTCTGGACGAAGTGAGGGTTATTTGGTTAAAGGAAATACCGAAGGGGAGCTTCGGGACTGGGTGTAGGACGGAAGGTCCGAACCAGTATAAAATATCTGGTGTGATTACTCTCATTTACTTTATATTATACATAGTTATATACTTCTGCTTAGATTAGTATACACACACAAGCCATATTGTATATGATTCACATCTCTGGTATACAAATTACATTATATAAAGATCCTGTAGCGACTTTCATTTAGTATTAGACCACAGACATTTCAATCTACAGTAACACGTAGTTGAAAAATCATTAATATAGCAAGTACTTTTCAAGATGGTCAATCAACTTCACGACCTCCACTATTTACTGGTTCTAACTATGCTTACTGGTCAAAAACATGTGAGAATTTTTACGGAAGCAAGTGGTTAGAAATATGGCCAGCAACTCAAAACAAATATGAAGCACCTAACACCGACATTAGCACTTGGACTGATGCACAAAAAGCAGCGACATCTAACAATGCCAAAGCTATGAATGTACTATTTTGCTCACTTGAAAAAAATAAGTTTTCACGTGTCATGCTTTGCACAATTGCATATGATATATGGCGCACTTTACAAGTCACGCACGAAGGAACAACTAAAGTAAAGCAAACTAAAATCTCGATTTTATAAAACCAATTTTCATCTTTAAAAATTAAAGCAAGTGGATCAATTATTAATATGTATGCTAGATTTCAAACCATTCAACACGATCTCATGACACTTGGAGTCAAATTCATGGATTTTGATTTAGTCACACGAATTTTAAACTCTTTGACAATTGAATGGGAAAGAAAAGTTTTAGCCATCGAAGAAGCTAATAATCTTTCTCAACTCAAAGTCGAAGAGCTGATAGGAAATCTAATGTCGTATAAAGCTAACTTGCAAGTAAGAAAGAATCAAAATCATGAAAAGAAAAACATAACATTCCAAACTAGTAATGAAGATTCAGGCTTAGATGAAGATGAAATTTTTTTTATTGCCAAAAACTACAACAAATTCAAGAAGTTCAAGAGGATGACCAGATTTCAAAATGGTGGCAAACCAAATTCCTCAACTCAAACATCGATTAAATGCTGTGAGTGTGAAAATTTTGGCCACATAAAAAAGAATTCGTCGTCGGCATTGGAGAAGTCATCAATATCAGTATTTCTAATTCTCCTATTATTACTAATGTTTTATCGGCAAAAAATTTGAAACATAACTTATTAAATATAAGTCAATTATTTGATAAAGGATTTAAAATTGATTTCGAGAAAAAAAGTGCAATATCTTTGACCAAAATAAAAATCTAATTTTTTGAAGGATTTAGAAATCAAAACATATATGTTTTAAACATGAATCTAAAAAACAATACAAATTTGTGCTTAGCCTCAAACCATGATGATCCATGGCTACGGCATAAACGTTTTTGTCATATAAATTTTAAGAATATTAACAAATTAGCTAAAAATAAATTCGTTAGAGGATTACCAAAAATTAACCGCAAGGTTAAAAACCCGTGTGACGCTTGCCAATTTGGAAAGTTAAAGAAAAGCTCTTTCAAATCTAAAAATGAAATTTCCATAAACCAAGCTCTCGAACTACTCCATCTAGATTTATTCGAACCAACTCAAGTACGTTCAATAAATCATAAAAAATATGTTTTTGTAATTATTGATGATTTTTCAAGATATATTTGGACATTATGCCTAAAATATAAAATCGAACTTTACAAGAATGTTCATGAACCTTACTAAATAGTCATAACCTACCAAAATTTTTTTGGGCTGAAGCCATTACTACTGCTTGTTATGTATTGAATTGTGTAACACTTAAACCAATGACTAAAAATACATGCTGTGAAATATTTTTTAACAAAAAACCTAAAGTATCGTATTTTCGAGTATTTGGATCAAAATGCTTTATTTTAAACACAAAAGATTATCTAGGAAAATTCAATTCAAAAGTCGATGAAGGAATTTTTATTGGCTACTCGGATAGAAGTAAAGCATATAGAATTTTTAATAAATGAACAAACATCATAGAAGAAAGTCTTCATGTTTCATTTGATGGAAACTTTAGAAATAATAAAAATGATGATAATAAAGAAGTTACAAATAAAACTAGCATACCTATACATGAAAATAATAATAATAGTAATATCAATAACAATAATAATATGATAACATCACCACCTAGAATATTAAAAGACCATTCAATTAATAATATTATCGGTGATTTAAATACAATAGTATCAACCAAAAAACTATTAAATCAAATGAGTCATATTGCATTTATATCAAAATTTGAACCTGAAAATTATAAAGAAGCATCAAAAGATGATTTTTGGATTATTGCAATGCAAGAAGAACTTAATCAATTTGAACAAAATGATGTATGAGAACTTGTACGAAGACCAAATGATCAATCTGTAATTGGAACTAAATGGATTTTTAAAGATAAAGAGGATGAAAATGGAAATATTGTTCGAAATAAAAACAAGATTAGTAGCTCGAGGATATAATCAAGAAGAAGGAATTGATTATGAATAGACATTTTCTCCGGTAGAACGTCTCGAAGTAATACAAACATTGCTTGCTTACGCATGTCATTATAATTTTAAACATTTTCAAATGGATGTAAAAAAGTGCTTTTCTAAACGGCTTTATAAAAATAAGGTTTATGTTGAACAACCTCCGCTGTTTATTCATGAAAAATATCCTGATCATGTATTTAAACTTAAAAGGCTCTATACGGATTGAAAAAAGCACCTCCTGCTTGGTATGAAAGATTAAAAACTCATTTACAAAATTTTGGTTTTCAAATTTGTAAAATAGACTCTACTTTATTTATAAAACAAGAAGACAATGACATATTAGTCGTACAAATATATGTTGATGACATTATTTTTGGTTCAACTAACGAAAAATTATGCAATGAATTTTATGACATTATGAAAAATGAATTTTAAATATCACATATGGATGAATTAAAATATTTTTTTGGGTTTGCAAATAAGACAAATAGAAAATGTAATTTTTATAAATAAAAAAATACTATCTAGATTTATTAAAACACTTTGGAATATAAAATATCACAAGTAAACCGACTTCGATGAGTACTACTCTACATTTAGATAAAGATGAAAATGGAAAAGATTTCAATCAAAAACTATATCAAAGTATGATAGGATCTCTATTATTTTTAACGGCTAGTAGATCGGATATTATGATGAGCATATGTTTATGTGAACGGTTTCAAGCGCAACCATAGGAATCACATCATTGAGTGGTTAAACGAATTTTAAGATATTTAACCAACACTACAGTCTTTTCTACCCGAAAGGCAGCTCGTTCGAACTCGTGTCATATAGTGATGCTGATTTTGGGGGTTGTAAAACAGATAGAAAAAGCATAAGTGTCACATATTATTTTACTAGTCAATCTTTAATTTTGTGGTTTAGTAAAAAAACAAAACTGTGTTTCGCTCTCGACATGTGAAGCCGAATACATCTCCGCACTTTAGCATGTGCACAAGTTATCTATATGCAACAAACTCTTCTAGATTTCGGTTAAATCATAACAAATTCTCTTATATATTGTGATAATACAAGTGCTATAAATTTACCAAAAAATCCTATTAATCATTCTCGAACAAAACATATTGATATCCGTCACCATTTCTTAAGAAATAATGTAGAAATAGGAATTATATCACTTGAATTTGTGAATACCGAAAAACATACTACGGATATTTTTACCAAAACACTGACCGAATCAACTTTTATAAAACTAAAACGAGACCTCGGAATTTGTTCTTATAATGAATTAGTAAATTAAAATTTATATAACTTAAATAAAATACGTAAAATTTTTGTAAAAAGGTTTACAAATGTTTTCTTTTTATCCATAAAAAAACCAACAATAACTTCTGTTAAAATTCTATGGTTAGATTTCTATCACCCTAACAAATAAACTGCTAAAACTAGTAAACAACTCTTATATTAAAGAAGTCTTCTATGAACTAAGTACATATATTCTTATATTTGAAACCTTACACCACTTCTGTTCAAAATGTCTTCTGATCACGACTCTACTTATTCGACCATCAAATGTAGCTCACCTTCATCGAATAACACCAACATATCACTAACTAAATTCACACCTCCATCAAATCGATCAGCCTCTCTAAACATCATTGCATCACCTACGTATCACACTGGTTTTTCTCCCATGTAAAAGAAAGCCAAATGGTAAATTGATCTACAATCGACATTTCTCAACAACAACGTTGATGAAATATATCACTATTAATAAGAAATGATGGGAGTTTAACGAGAAATGTATTATGAACGATGTCAAGGATCTCATCTTAACTTTATCGAAAAATGCATTCTAGCAATTTGTGGTCATTCACCAAAAAAATTGCATACATCGAAAACCTCCTCGTTTACAAGAGACTTCTATAAAAACATATCATATTACTCCAAGAAATTTATGCAAGCCAGGACCATCAAACAAAAACTGGATTGACACTCCATCTCGCCTAAGTTGGTCTCCACTAAAGTCGTTAATCAACAACACAAAGGTTGAACCGAATTCATGGGACGTACAACAAATTAAAAAATCTGACCCCTCTAACAAAAACTAAAATTATGATAGCATTTCTTCTAAAATATTTTCATACTTTTGTAATTTATATATATATATATTGTTGTATGTAAAAGTTCTCTTGAAATTTTAATAAAAAGTTTAATATTTTTACATTTAAAACACATATATTATGAAAACACAGACCACATACATCTGTGACAATATCACAGACGTTTGTCAATGGTTTCAGGAAAATAACTCTCTGAAGCCACAGAAGTCTGTGATACCCCATAGAAGTCTGTCAAAGTTTTTGGGAAATTATTTTCTAAAACCATAGACGTCTATAACTAGTTTCAAGAAAAAAATTCCTGTAACCACAGACGTCTGTGGCACCCCACAGATGTCTGTCGCCGCTCTCGGGTTCCATTTGCAGCAGCCCTATGTAGTAATTTTTTGCCCCTCTCAATTATTCACAAAGCTATTTCCAATCTACAATAAAACTCTAGTTCCTAAAAGCTCCAATTTCTCCAAAAAAATGGCTCCCAAGGCAAAGACTCCAGTAAACAAAAGATCTAAGAAAGGTCAATCTTCATCTTCTCAAACACCCCTAGTAACCGATGCCCACATCCAAGAGTGGTTTCGAAATAACACGATTACTAATAAGAGATTTGAAGAGCTAAAACAAAAGAAGCTTCATTTCGGCTCTTTCTATAGATTATGCATGTTTGGCGAATATGGAATTCAAGAATTAATCATCGCCTCCAGCTGTCGAAATTTGATCAATTTTGACGAAAATGAGGAACAAATCGATCAACTTGCAATTTTTCTTTTTTACGCCAACTTATGTAGCAATGATATCTGGACCCTGAGAATGACGACAGTTGGTTATGGACAAGTGTTTATGGTCGCATTTTGAAAATAAGCATAAATACAATTGGTCATATATTAGACTGTTCTACATCCGGACTCGATTTAGAAGAAATTTCCAACCGGAGAAATTTGGCTCGTGATGAAATCACACATCAAATTTGGGAAGATAGAATGCCAGAGTGGAAATCAGTTTACATACGACCAAAGGCTCGGTTATTAAATCTAATGATAATCAATACAATAATTCCCCACTTAGGAAGTCATGAACAAATTTACGAAAATGATCACAAAGCCCTCTATACTATATTTGATGGAATACAAGTAAATTGGGCTAAGTTAATTCATGATGAAATAAAAAGCTTTTGGTCTCATCACCAACGCACAGTTATATATGCATCGTATATTATACGTCTCTTGAATGGCCTCATGGTACCTTCTTATATTTCTCATTTTGGAGAAATCTCTATCAAGAAGAGTGTATAAGATTTTTATCTTTAATGCACCTTCCCCAACGACCACCTCCAATCATCTCGCTGGCCTAATGCATCTTGCAGCAACAACAACAAATGCATCCGGGTCCTCAACAAACTTCTGCTCCTCAACAACAAACCCACTCACCTTGTCCTTCACAGCAACCTGCCTCCTCTAGTCATACTACCGAATATTATTCCGATTCAGAGATTCAAGAAGCTTGTATTGAACCAATGCCAAAATGAATCAATCCATGACTTAACACTTAAAATCAAAAATTAATCATGGCCAATCAGCGGGCTTTGAATAGTAAAATGACTAGCTTGGAACGATCCTTTTCAGCACAAATGACTAAGATGGAAAAAACTTTGGAAAAAGTCATCTCCACCTTAGAAAAAGTAATGAGAAAGGTACGATGGCAGATCATCCTCTTGATCATCATCTTCTCTGTCACCAACACCACCTCCTCGAACTCAAACACCAATTTACCATGCTTATACTTCTCATGAAGGAACCTCTCAAGACAAAGGGAAAACTGTTGAGCAAGAGCAACCTGAAGAGGAGGAAGAAAATAGTGATGATATGTCCTTATCCGACCCTCACCAATTTGAACATCAACCTTACATGGCTTTCCAAGGACTTTCCAAGGACTTTCCATTCAAGAACATGAGGAGTATAACGATCAAACTAATTGGCCAGCAGCATATGAGCAAGATCTTTCAGTATACTGGGAGTATTACGAAAATTATGGTGGATTTTCCTATTCTTCTAACCAATATAACTGACTTCGATCGCGTATTTACTCATTTATATGTTGTTTATGACCTATGTTATTTAAACTTCTATTTTCATTTTGTATGTCACTCGATATAACTTTATTTTATAGTCCAATTTTTCTGCTGACATCTATGATTATATCTTTATTTTATGTCTGCATAATTTGCTTTAGTTTTGATAATGACAAAGGGAGAGAAATATATGCATATACATAGTGGAGATAATATGCATATACATAGAGGGAGATAAAATTAAGCACAAGTTATTATTATAACTAATGATTGTACAGTTGTCATCATCAAAAAAGGGGAGAATGTTAGAATCTCCATTCCTTGGTTTCAATGACAACATCTATATAATCACATATATTATATCTTATCAAGATTACAGGTATATATTACAAGAGATCATCATGCTTAGTGATATCAAGACTCAAAGACGAACAAAGATTTATGGACCATGCTATGATTAGTAAGGTTATAATACTATACTAAGAGTCTTAGAAAATATTGTAAGATCTCCTTGAATATATATATATATACACACACAAACACAAATTCATAATTCAACATTGCATATAAAAAACTGGGATATTCAAATTTGGCCATCCATAGATGTCTGTGGGAAAGCCACAGATGTCTGTGAATATTTTCGGGAATTTAATGCCTGAAGCCACAGACGTCTGAGGTTTTCCCACAAACATCTATCATATAGCAACTGCTCCATTCTGAAATGATGCTTCATTTTTTATTGAATAATATCATCCATTCTCTAATGGTTGCAGCCATTAAAACAAATAGATTTTAATTTAAACAGTAACAACTCCTCATATGCATCTACTCAAACTTATATAGACTTCAAAGATTAAGAATTTGATTAACTATTCTAATCTATTCTTATACTTTCTTGTCACTCTCTATTTACATATTGGCGCATACATTGCTTACATGTTCTCAATGTATCATAACCAAAATAGTATTTTGGTTAAATCATTTCCTACAATTCAAAGTACTCACATTCACACACTTAAAGGAGATCATAGGAAGAATATAACTATTTGTCAAAATCCATATTATTTGGAACACAAAGTTTGTTAAAGAAACTCGGTTGTATTAGCCTTTTCCTCCGGGCGAAGTGAGGGTTATTTGGTTAAAGGAAATATCAAAAGGGAGCTTGGGGACTGGACATGGAACGGGAGGTTCGAACCAGTATAAAATATCTGGTGTGATTACTCTTATTTACTTTATATTATACATAGTTATATAGTTACGCTTAGATTAGTGTGTATACACACACACACACATAAGCCATATTATATACGATTCACAACTCTTGTATACAACTTACATTATATGAAGATCCTGTAGCGACTTTCACAGAATGTTTGAACCAAAAAATTGCACAAACACCCAATAGATTTTTGAAGTGAAGAACACTGAAGATAAGTAAATAACAATGAGTAAAAACAATATGCATAAGGTTTATAGTGGTTCGGCCAATTGATGCCTACGTCCACTTGATGTTTCTTTTGATTATATTATGGTTTTATAAGTACAGTTCGTATGGATCAGTACCACTCCATGGGAGATTATAAAAAATATATAGTAATTTCAAGGAAGAAAAAAGATCCTTGAAAATGAACTTCCACCCTCCTATTTATAGCTATAGGTTGGCGGCAAATGCTCCACTACATTCAACTCCACAATTTCCATTACCTAGCAGCGATTAGTCTCAAGAAAATGTGACCATGTCTATAGACAACTATGGAAGGTACCGATTCGTAGGCATGGACTGGTACAGATCCATAAGATTATCTCATGGATCTTTATTGCCACCTTCAGATAAAGTGATGTGTCATTAGCTTTGTGATTCCAAACTTGTTTATGTTGCTATGATCTTTTTTCTGAGTCCAAATGATGCATCGATGGAGGAGCAGAGTTGTTGATTTTCGGTGCTTGAGGTGTTTGATAGAAAACGATGTGTTATCGATCAATGGAGCCTATAATGGGTTGCAAACATCAACACCTGAGCATACGAGGAAGATGGAGCTTTTCTAGGGAAGTTTTATGGATCCGTGCCGATCCATCATTTTGATGGATGGTGCTTTGAAACTTTTGGAATGGCTTTGCTTTTATCTTGTGATCATGATTGTAATTGGTTTTTGGACTTTACGGCTATCTCTCCGAGCTTTCTGCCTTGATAGCTTTCAAGTTATATTCGTCAAGTCAGTCTAGATACTGCCTGGTCAAAAGGTTAGATAACAATTATTAATAGGCACCTATATGGTTTAATAGATGTGCGTGGAAAAAAGTTATTTTTCTAGAGTTTTGAGAATTGAGATATCTTTCCCTTATAGTCATTTGGTGAATTAATAAAGGTTTTGTTTGAAAGAATTTATTTATCGTTATTTTTCTTCATTTCTATTCTCTTCTAAATCTAATTATGTAGGGATCCTAGGAAAAACCCCTAACACTAAGTGTTGGCATCGAAAATAGTCACTAACACCTAGTTGTATGTGAAAACACCAATATCCAATAACAATATCCAAATAGAGATAAGAACACAGATCATAGAATAAATTGCATAAAAGTAAATGAACACGCAAGTTTAATAGTGGTTTGACAAACTCTGGCCTATGTTCACTCTAATAATCTTTTATTTATACTGTAAGATTGCAAGTACAATTGTTTTTTGCCTTAGGAAAGTAATGAAGGAAGAGAAGATAGTAAAGAAGAAGAGTCAGCCGGAAAAAAAATCCATCAAATGAACCACGAAGCTTGTATTTATAGGGAAAGATGGTGAAATATCTTCTTGAAATTTTGGTTGAGAGTCTCTAGATCCTGACAAGGTCACCCTATCGTTTGCGGGCCCCACTTCCATTAAAATAACAATCGGTGCCGATCATTTTTCTTGCTTCCTTTCACGTGCGATCAATATAGTGAGTCCCATCATGTAATATCTTGCTATTTCCAAAGTTTTGTGCATAATTGACTTATGGATCTTGAGTTATTGATCGGTCATTGATTTGTACTGTCAATCCAAGCGATCTGTGTCCATATCAATTCATGCTGATTCATAATGAAGATGTTCCATACCCAATCCATATGGGGATGGATCATAGTCGATCCATTTTAGAGATGGAACATAGCCAATCCATAATGGAGATGGATCATAGCCAATCCATAATGGAGATGGATTATAGCTGATCCATAATGAAGATGGATCATTGTTGATCCATATTGGAGAAGGATCATAGCAGATTGTTAGTGCCAAAATTGGCCACCAACACCTAATTGCAAGTGAAAGCACTAATATCCGGTCACGGATCACATATATAGTATATGTAGAGAGTATAATACGAAGAATAATCAAAATTAAAATGAAAGTAGTAAAAAACAAGATTTATAGTGGTTCAGCTAACTCCGGCCTACGTCAATCCATTACCAAGCAATTCGATCCAAGTCCGATAGGCAAATCCACGACTGTTCTGAGTAGATATCTAGTTCTGAATCCATTCTGAATCCATTAACCGAATCCACGATCTCTCCAGATCATTATATCAAAATCCGGAACCTCTCCGGGTCCTATAATCAAATCCGAGACCTCTCTAGGTCTTATAATCCAAATTCGGGACCTCGCCGGGTCCATATCCAAATCTGGGATCACTCCGGATCCTTAACCAAATCCTTAGCTGTTCAAAGCCGAATCGATATCCATTTCACATCTTGGAAGCTAGTAATCAAATCCTACAATCTCTCCGGATCATCGACGACCTCCCTGGACCCTTGCTAAGCTCGATCCAAACTTAATGATTGAATAGGCAGATCCCATCGCGCTCCGGCGAAGCAACCAATCCCTTGCACTCTGGCTCTTCGTGAGGGCATATAGCGATGTCCTGGTTCTCCTAGACTGATTATAGCGTCTTCGAGCTCTCGCTAGATCCTATCCTATCACTCTCCGGTGAAGGGGAAACAACGTCAAGTGAGCCGATCCTGTTGCTCTCCGGCGAAGCGGCGTCACTCCCTACACTCTGGTTCGGTATCTCTGAACATTAAGCGATGCTATGGCCTAAGCCTAGACCGATTACAGCCACTCTGGGCTCATGCCGATCCTCAATTCTATCACTCTCCGATGAATAGGGAACAACGTCAAGTGAAACCAATCCCGTCGCTCTCCGGTGAAGCGACTCACTTCCTATACTCCGGTCCCTGTCTCTCCAAACAGGGTCATAAAGCGATTAATTCCCAACTGACTTCCAATATCCATCCTCTAACTCTCTGGTTAGGGATTTGTTTCACAAAATCCAAATCCATTTATTAAATCTAAATTCCAAATGTTCAATGAAAAAATAGAAAAAATTAAGTGCTGCCTCTTCCGGCAGAGCAGTCTACTACCATCTTAGAGCATGCCTGGAAATCGCTCTGGTTCCCTTACATGTGTAAGTGGAATAGCCGCTTTATTTTAGAAACAAGACCAAAAAAATTATTTGATGATCAAAGTTCAAATCCTGAACTCAGCCCTTGCCATCACGATCAGCTGATGACAAGTCGTGACCCTGATCTGGGGTCATTTCTGTTCGGTGCAGGTGGTAGCTACTCGTGTTCTACCAATGTAGTCGGTTCCTCACATACTGTGGAAATCTGACACTCCTAACATGTTCTTCCACCTTGTCCTTCAAGTGGCGGCATTCATCTGTGGTATATCCTTCCAGCTCATGGAATAGGCAGTGCCTCCCGCTCCTGCGCTTCCACTCTATGGGATCCACTACAACAAAAATACCCTATTACAACGCCCTTTTTACAACGAGCATTTTCTGCCCATTGTAATAGAAGGCTATTACAACGGTCCATTCAGGACCGTTGTAATAGATGCCCTATACAATACCTTTTTACAACGGGCATTTTCTGCCCGTTGTAATAGAAGGCTATTACAACGGTCCATTCTGGACCGTTGTAATAGATGCCCTATACAATACCTTTTTACAACGGGCATTTGCTGCCCGTTTTAATAGAAGGCTATTACAACGGTCCATTCAGGACCGTTGTAATAGATGCCCGTGGTAATTTTGGATGCTTTTGTCTTCGTACCCAAATAAACCCCCGCATACTTCTTTTCTCATTTTCATTTTACGCAACCAGACACAAAATAAAGTAGATCCCCAAAACAAAATCCCTAAAACCAAAATCCCTAAAACCTAAACTCGACTACCGCCTTGCTAGCGCAACCGCCTGCCTCCACTTCGCAGCCGCCTACATCCACCTCGCAACCGCCTGCCACCAACTTGCAACCACCGCAGCGGAATTGAGGTGAGCGGGCTCCACTTCGCATACGAATCGCAGGTGATGATTCCAATTGCATTGTTTATTTCAATGGAGATTGTTAGGGTTGGGCAGGCTTATTTTATGATACAGGATGAAGGGATGTACCATGATGAGAGTGATTCAAGGTTTCAGTGCAGGGCGTTGAATATTAACGAGGATTTGGGTCAGATTAAGTATGTGTTTTCATATAAAACGGGGACTTTGACAGATAATAAAATGGAGTTTCGAAGTGCGAGTGTCGGTGGGGTTGATTATGGCAGTGGAATGGAAGGAGGTGATGGTACTTCGGTCACAGGTACATACAACTTACAGAACACTAGAAATCTTCAATTCTCTGTCTTCCGATCATGTATTCGTCCTTTACCTTCACTTCATATCAATTACTTTTAGTGATTAATAATACTATTAATCATCAACCTGTATAAAACAAGCTGTAAAATTTAAAACCACAATGTCTATATAAAATGCAACCTTTAAGGTAACTAGAAGATCTATACCAGAAGGGGAAGCAGACGTAAAGATATTTGCTCCTTGCAGAAAAATGTAAGCTGTCTTGTTTCTTGCACCTGCCAGGGATACTCATTTGAACAGCATTAGATATTATTTGTACCGCTACAAGTTGGTTGCCCATTTTACCACTGAATCCACTCCATTATCTTCTCAACTTGTGGTGATTTTAAAAAATTACATTATCATGTGTCAAAGATTAAGCTTGAATATGAACCATGATGTCACTTCTGTGTTCATGACATTGAAACAAAGAAGTTGGAGTCTGATGTAATAGAAATGACGCGAATTAAACAGAGAACAGGTCCGCAGTTTCAATTGAGTGAGCTGATTGATCAAACGGGTTCACATCACTTTGAAAACAAACCTGTGCTATATTGAACACGGCAAGTGTCGTGATGGTAGACAAGTTTATTAGGAGACGACTTATATGTAAATACTTTTACAAGTTTTCATGACTTTTTTCTTTTCTTCCTCGGTCGTGAAATTGAATATTATTCGAACCCTTTCCTTGGTCATCATTATTGCCTGCAATCGCAGTACCTGAGGTAAGTTTGCTTGTTTTCATTTGTTTGCCAACGTCATGATATTAACCTCTCGTCCGTTTTGCAAGTTGTCATAAATTAAATTACTGTCAATCGTGCTTCATTAGTACATGTGGCAGGTTTTGAGATAACTTTTAACTCTTATGTAAAAGCAGTTTATCTTCTTACCATTTTCAAACTTTAATATATGCTACCTCTAAAATATCGGTTTGATAAGTATGTTAAAGCCATAAAGAAATTTAGCTGCACAAGGGGTCAAATATTTTAAAATTGTAACAAAAGGATCCAGGGTACTATTATTTATATATTCTTTTCATATATAGCGTATATATCCTTTTTATTGAGGGAAACGAACCTTGGTATGTTTGCCACTATTAAAATTTTATCCATTACTGGATAAATTAAACTAAGATACCGCTATTTTAATAATCATGACTTTTATTAGATATGGTGTGCAAGTATTCACATGACTGTATTGGACTATAGCTATGAGACAACACAAAATGTGTTTCATCTATTTTTCTTTATCAATATAGTTTCCCCTCTTCAAGCAGTTTTGAGTATTGACTCTCATCTGATAGTATATTCTTTTTTGTTATTTGCATGTAGAAACTACATATATACACTGTTAACGAGACATATGCTGTAAAATAACTCATGAGGTATATGGTTGTTGTATATAAAGTTCTATTTTTTGTAGCCATGCTCACTATGTTTTCTATTATGTTTAGAAACTAAGACTAGAGTTGAGCCTGATCCTGAACTACTACATCTACTGAGTCAAGATAATAGTAAAGAAGCAAATCGAGCAAAAGACTTCATCCTTGCACTTGCAGCATGTAACACTATTGTTCCAATAGTTGTGGATACTCCTGATCCATCATTAAAGCTAATAGATTACCAGGGTGAATCCCCTGATGAACAAGCATTGGTTTATGCTGCAGCAGCTTATGGATTCTTATTAGTTGAAAGGACGTCTGGGCATATTGTTATTGATGTTCTTGGTCAAAGGGAAAGGTACGCAATAATTTCTTATGCTCTTTATAGTTCATGTTTAGTTATATGTTTGGTCGTGTTTAGTATAAGTAATTTGGATTGCTCATTCCTACATAATAAGGAGAAGGATAGTAAATGAGTAGTATACTCACTACACTTACAACCCCTATCGAGGCAGTATGTGGATACAAAATCCAAAGTTTTCTACTGGATAAAGCGTAGTCGGTTGTCCGTAGGAAACATGTTATCCTGGTTTCATAAACTCTACATATAATATATTTAATGTAGCAACAAAAAATGAACTTTGACATTGTAGATAACTTTAGCATGCTTTCGTTGTATGATATACATTGAAGCTACCATTTATGATTTAAGAGCTATATGTTATAGTGTTTTGTTAAGGTTGTTTTAACGTACATTGTATTCTCACAGAAATCCACCAAATTTGTTAAACACAAGTAAGATGTATCGTAGTCGCCTCAATTATTGATTTGTGAATCATCTGTGTTATCCCACACATCCGTTTCACCTAAGATAAAAAATAATACATGATTGATTTAGAAAAAGATACAGCAAACATAGATGTTAAAATTGTTTGAAGTGTGTAATTATTTTAATACATGCAAAACGAGTCCACGGCCCAAATCCTAGAAGACTGAAATGGAACCATACCCGAAATCACAGCGGATCCCCTCCTTCATGATGTCTCGTTTTCCCTTCATGAAATCACTGGCTCAAAATTATTAAGAGTTCGACGAGGAGCATCCTCGTATTAGCCCTCGAAACTTCAATCTATTACCCCAAGATGCCTTTTTGTAAACTTTATACCTACATCTAAACTAAAATTGGTAGCTGGAATTCATTGATACGTTTGTAATCATGCTCTTATAGTTTTTTACGAATGCAATTACCTCGTCTCTCCTAGTATAGACGATCTGATAAGTTGTGGACAAGGATGAATTAAATGCTTTTGAGTGAAAAATGGGTGATCATGTGTACACATGCAGGGAAAAAAGGTTTTGCAAGATTTTGATATAGAAAAAGCAGCAAATGGAACTGGTAAGAAAGTAATAAAATCATTCAATATCAGTATGGATGGAACTTTGGAGATTCACTTGTACTGGGCTGGGAAAGGCACAAACTCCATTCCTCAAAAAGGTGTACATGGACCTCTTATATCTGCCATTTCAGTCGTAAGTAAGTCGAATTGAAACATCATTCCTATTTCCTTGTTCCTCCTTTTGTAAATATTATTTTCCAAATGAAGTTGTAGGCCTAAATTTATCAATTCAACTATTGTAGATTATAATCCAGTTTTGGATTCGGATGAGTTATCAGTTGGAGCTATCTCAGGGATTGTAGCTGGTGCAGCTATATTGCTGATTTCCATCTTAGTTTGGATTTGCTGGAGGACACAAAGAACTTTATATCCTTAGTCTAGTATGATTGTACTTAGAACTTGATATTTATAGCCGAATGTTATGTATTAATGCTTTATGAATTTGTGAGGTAAACTTATCTGACTTTTTGGAGTGTTGGAATTTTATGACTATCTTTTAGTCTTTTTGCATGTGATTTTGGTTGTTTGTGCATAATATTTATTACTATTAAATTATTCATTATTTGTATGGATGTGCTACCTATACGTTGCTGTAATTTTTTTTAAATTTGCATTTTTTCTGCAACGGTCAAAGCGCGTTGTATTATACTCTATTACAACGGTCAATAACCGTTGTCAAAATGTTTTTTACAACTGTCGAAAGCCGTTGTCAAAATGTTTTTTACAACGGTCAGGGAATGTTGTAAAAATATGCTATCCATCTTGTATGATAGTATTTTGCAATGGGCAAAGAAGCTTGTATTACAGTCTATTACAACGGTTGGCGACCGTTGTAAAAAAGTTTTACAACGGTCTTTACAACATTAACTGCCCGTTGTAAAATATGGGTGACCTATTACAACATCGCCTATTACAACGGTCCGCTGCCCGTTGTGGAACACATATTACAACGGGCATTGCCCGTTGTAAAAAGCCTGTTTTGTTGTAGTGATCCCTTCTGGGTGGTTTTCGATAGGGGAGTTGCCCCCATGTTTCTAAGTAAATTCGTTCCAGATTCTCCGTCAATTCCATGTATGTTGTGAATTTGGGTTCTCGATCCCTCCTCCGTTTCTTAGAACCATCATATCCGTCGTCTTTCCTTTGCTTTCCTTTATCCATCTCACGTCCTTCTCCAGACGTTCCTTCGCCTTGCGCGGCGTTCACCTCCTGCCTTTCGGCGCGTGCATCCTTTAACCATATAAACATATCCGCCTCGTGGTAGAACTCTTTGAGATCCTGCGATGGATCCAATGCCAATGAATCTTTGAACTCAGTGCCTTCTGCAATTCCTGCTACCGCCGCCATCAAAATCATTGATGGATCCGGGCGATCCACCAAAGTCACAGCAGCATTGAACCACATTAGAAAATTCCTTACGGACTCTCCTGTCCTTTGCTTCATCGATGCCAATGTCATCACGTTCTTAGGTCGCGTAACATGGACCCTGAACTATCTCATGAAGTATTCCACTAGTTCGCCACATGTTTTGATCGATCCATTCTCCAGCTGCCTGAACCAGAGCGCAGCCAAATCCGTCAAGTATAAAAGGAAGCATCTTGTCATAACCTTCTCAGATGCCCCTAACACTTCCATATGCCTGATGTATCTGGTTACGTGCATAGTTGGGTCTGATTTCACATCATAGGCCTCCAACGTTGGTAGTTTGAATTTTGGAGGGTTCTTTGCGTTTCTGATATTCGGAGTGAACAGACTCCAACTAACTTCCTCCAAGCCTCTGCTCGGGAGCCCTTCTCTCATAATCCTTCTTATTAATCCAGCCATCCACTCGTCTCCATCCGAGAGTGGTCTCCTATTTGCATTTCCACCCTGCCCCCCATGTCCTGGAGGGTATTCTGGATAGTACTCTTCATGTTGCTCATTCACGTTAGCGTTAGCCCCAGCCTGCTGAGCTTTATTCACAGGCCTTCCAATATCCAATCTCGAGGGTCTGCCCCTAGGCCTTTGCTGATTCCCTTTACGTTCTCCATTCCGGTTCTGGATCTGGCCTTCAGATATTTCTATAGCTTCGACTCCTTGTTCTACATTACCAGCAACTACGGTTGGTCCATTTCCTAAGTTCGGTGTCCCAGCTGTTCCTATTTGCCTGAAGAGATTCTACATCATATCTTCCTGCCTTTTCAGCAACTGTTTCCACATGGAATCCATTATAGTCTGCATCTAATCACTTGTGATGTAGATGGATGCCTGATCTGCTCTAGCTCCGGAGGAAGCCTCTTGACTCCCCTCTTGATGGCTCCTCTCTGTCATCTGTCTCCTTATTGATTGCCTAACCATAACTTCCAAAATCTGAGTTCCTAAGCTTTCAAATCCAAGATCCTAACTTCTAGATTCCCAAGTGCAAGGTTTCTTAGTGAAAGCACTAAAATGTTAGCACCAAAATTGACCACCAACACCCAATTACAACTGAAAGCACTAATATCCGGTCACGGATCATAGATAGAGTATATGTAGAGATTATAATATGAAGAATAATCAAAATTAGAATGAAAGCAGTAAAAAAGACAAGATTTATAGTGGTTCGGCTAACTCCGGCCTATGTCCACTCTAGAAATTTTCTTTTTATTATACTGAAATCTGATTACAGTTACAATCTGGAATTTCTGAAACAAAAATGGCAGAGTAGCTTCTAGGTGGAAGATGAAGAGAAACAGACCGAGGATCCCCTTTCTGAAGCCAATCTGTTGTATTTATAGACAAAACCCCGGCTACAGAGCCTCCTCACTCATATGGGTCCACCAAAACCATAGTCGAGCCCATATCGTTCATCGCTGCCGACCCCAAGTTGCTAACATGCCGATCCGAAGTAGCTTTGATGATGACCCGAAGAAACCTTGCCTCTGACCCAAAGCAGATTGGTAGCTGACCCGAAGTAGCTTACGCCTTCTTCAATGCTGACCCCAACTTGGTTTTCCCATAGCCGACCTAAAGTATCAAGAACGCCAACCCGAAGCTGATGCAATGCCGACCCCTGCTTTGCCATATGCCGATTCCTCTCAACTCCATATGTCGATCCCTCCAAATTGTACACCGATCCCAGAATCCCATACCGATCCGGAGAAAGTGCCGACTTGATCCAAAGCGCCTTCATATGCCGACCCGATGCTATGCAGATCCCAAAGCTTTGCCGACCCGAAGATGAATCCATGCCGACCTGAAACCAAATTGATGTCGATCCGAAGCCAGTGCATAACCGACCCGAAGTCATTGCCGATCCCAGGTATATATGTCGATATCAAGTGAACCATCCTCCGACCCGAAGTTAATGCCTTCTTGACCCGAAGTAATCCCTCTAGCAACTCGAAGTAGATGCTGAGATGACCCGAAGTAAAACAATGCTGATCTAAGAAGGTCCAATGCCAACCCCTTCAAAGAACACCCTATCATGACTCGAAGCAAACACTTCTTTGACTCGAAGTAACCCATGGATATCCCGAAACAACTCGACCTTTGCCAAAAATCCATACTCCAAATACTCTGCGTCATTTATCTATCGATGGTGATGATTCCTGGCCTTATATTTATATCTACTATTCGTAACTGATTGTTCATTCATTCATCCAAATAAAACCCATAATATCCCAGCCTCGATAACCGTGCAGTCAATTGGGTTAAATCCTCCTGTATGTTGCCCTGCCAAAAGGTGGGTTAACACTGATCCATTGTGACAAACGATCGTACCCGATCGTTTTTTCAGTTGAAGTGTGAAGTTCATACTTAGTCAATTCGAGAATGCTATTCGCATGAATCTGTACCACTATCGTCCATAGTCTTGTCCAAAATCGATCTCTAATCATGGTAACATCTCTCTGGACTTTCTGCCTTGATGATTATAAAGTCTATTGGGTTAAATCCGCCTATGTACTGCCTTACCAAAAGGTGGGTTAACACTTTGCCCTCTAAACATGCCTTGTGATAGGAAGGTGCATTTTGAATTACCATAAATCCAAAATCCGAAGTCCATAATCCATCGATAGCCATATTTTCCAATCCAAATCCAACCTATTGCCAATCCAAATCCAAGATCTCTTCGGATCGTTAGTGAAATCCATAACCATTCCGAGTCGATATCCAATTTCGAATCCGCGATCTCTCCAAACCATTTTATCCAAATCTGTACCCATCCAAAGCCAAATCCATTGCCGTTCAGGGATGATATCCAAATACGTGTCCTCTCCGGGTAATTAGCTAAATCTGGGACCGCTCTAGGCCCATATCCAAATCCATTACTATTCGAAGCTGATATCCAAATCTGTGACCTTTCCCGTCCTTACCGAGCACAATCCATACTTGACATCCAAGTAAGCCGATCTTATCGCTCTTCGGTGAAGCAGTGTTATTTTCTGTACTCCAGCTCAGTGTCCGTCAACATTAAGTGGTGTCTTGGCCTAAGTCCTAGGCCGATCGTGGTCTCTCCGGACCCTTGTCAAGCATAATCCACACTCGACGACCTAAGTAGATCGATCCTGTTGCTCTCCGGTGAAGCGATCTACTCCTTGCCAGGCATAGTCCATACTTGACGTCCTATTGGGTTTTATTCTCTAGCCTCGACTCTCCAGTCGAGGACTTAATCCATGTATGAGTCCATTCTGTCGCTCTCTGGCTAAGGGAATCACACCTTGTGGTTACCCGCCCTTCACTCCGGTCGGGACAATAATTGCATCTTGTTTTATTTATCATAGTAATGCAGATCATAAATAACCTAATAGATAAGAGTTTGCATATCCAAAAATCTTTAAAACTGAAAAAGCCAAAGGGTGCCTCTCCGGGCACGACAGTTCATCATCATTTCAGAGCATACCTAGGGATCATCTTCGATCCCATAGACTTAGCCGCCTTATTATAGAGTTTATTATTATTATTATGGCAAGAGTCCAAGTCCTAAACTCCGCCCTTACCATTACGATCAGTTGATGATGATCCATGACCCCAATCTAGGGTCATTCCTATTTCCATTTGATGCGAACGGTTACTCATGTTCCACCGCCGTTATCCGATTCTTCACGTACTACGGTCGTCTACCGTTCCTAACATGCTCCTTAATCATATCCTTTAAATGCATGCATTCATCTGCGTGCCCGTTCAATTCATGGAATAGGCAGTACTCTCCAGATATATGCTTCCGCTCCGTGGGATCCCTCCTTGTTGGTTTTCGATAGGGGAGTTTCCCCTAGTGTCTAGATAAATCCGTTCTAGGCTTTCCGTCAAATCCGAGTAGGAGGAGAACTTTGGCTCCTGCTCTTTCCATCGCCTTTTCATCCCATCATATCCATCATCCAGTCTTCGTTTTCCTTTATCATTCTTGTTTACGTCTCCTGATGATCCTCCGCTTTGCACAACATTCACCTCTGGTTTGTCAGCTCATGCATCTTCCTTCCATAGGAACCTTTTTGCTTCATGATAAAACTCCTCGAGATCCATAGGTGGATCTCATGCCAATGAGTCCTTGAAATCCGTGCCATCGGCAATTCCTGATATAGCTGCCATCAAAACCATGAATGGATCCGCCTAATCCATTGATGCCGCCGCGGCATTAAATTATGTTAGAGAACTCCTTAGAGACTCCCTGGTCTTCTATTTCAGTATTGCCAGTCTCATCACATTTTTGGGTCTCGAGATGTGAACTCTGAACTGCCTTATAAATCTTTCGACCAATTACGTCTATATGCCAATAAAACCGCGCTCCAACTACTAGAACTATTGCAACCATATCCATTAAATACATAGGAAAGCATCATGCCATGACTTCCTCTAATGCCCCTAGTACTTACATGTGTCATATATATATATATATATCATCATATGCATAATTCGGTCTGATTTTCCATCATATACTTCCAGCATTGGTGGTTTGAACTTTGGTTGATTCATGATATTAGGAGTGAATAGACTTCTATTTACATCCTCTAGATCCCTTTTCACCAATCCTCCATGCATAACTCACCTGTTCATCTCCGCAAACTTATCACTATCATCCAAAGGTAGTCCCCTATTATCATTTCTAAACTACCCCTCGAGTCCAGAGAGGTCACCTTATCGATTATGGGTCCACTTCCATCAAAATACGATCTGTGCCAATCGTTTTTCTTGCTCCTTTTCACATGTGATCGATATGGTGGGTCCCATCATGTAATATCTTTCTATTCCTAAAGTTTCATGCATAGTTGACTTTTGGATTTTGAGTGATTGATCGATCATCGTTGATATGTACTGTCAATCCAAGTGACCTGTATCCTTATCGATTCATTCTGATCCACAATGAAGATGTTCCATATCCAATCCATATTGGGAATGGATCATAGCTGATCCATTTTGGAGATGGATCATAGCCAATCCATAATGGAGGTGGATCATAGCTGATCCATAATGGAGATGAATTATTGCTTATCCATATTGGAGAAGGATCATGGCCGATCCATTGTGAAAAATGATCGTACTCGATCGTTATTTCAGTTGAAGTGAAATTCGTACTTAGCAATTCCAGAATGCTATTCGCATGAATTTGTACGACTATCGTCCATAGTCTTGTCCATAATCAATCTCCAATCCTGGTAACCATCTCTCTGGGCTTTCTGCCTTGATGATTATGAAGTCTCTTGGGTTAAATCTGCCTGTGTACTACCTCACGAAATGGCAGGTTAACATAAAATATATTGAACAATCATATCAAACTATGAATACGTTAGTTTATTTTGTCTAAAAATATTTGTCCAAGGGAAAATTGCAATTGAATTTAAACAAACTGTATTTGTTGGTGACTCTCTCTGCATATGGATACCCTCTTCCTTTCTTGGCGACAATGTTGAATCGAAATTGGACCTATTGTTTTTTTGCTCCTTACTTCTTTGGGAATAATGACAAGATCGTCGATGTTATGACTATCAACCGGTCCTATGTAGTAATGACTAAGCTCTTCAAACAAGGTAGATCCTGATCCACTTATCAATCCTTGTGCATATTCGTTTACTTTTGCTGCTAATCCATGCATACCACCCCCAAATTGTTTTGTTGGTCCCTAACTTCAATAAGTTGCTAGAGCTAAATTATATGGCATGCAAGGTAGTTGATATGTTTAATTTTGACTAGGTTAGATGAATTTTAGAAAATCATGATATGATTGTCATGATTTATTCTACAATGACTAGTGTATAGTATTGAGTAAGATACATCAGAAAACTATGACATAAATGTAGTGATTTGTAATCCTATCCCCTTTTGAGTTTTAAAAACATAAAAATTAGTAGTTGTGTTATGAAAATATTTATAAGTGTTCAAGACAAACTATGTTGTGATCCAATTGTTCATGGCTTTATGCATAATTGTTTAGTTTTTATTTATTTTGTTCAAAAAGAAAAAGAATTCTTGTTAGCTTGGTGTTTCATTGTAGAAAAATATAATCTAATGCATTTTTTTATTTCCTACAAATGCAACAAAAACTGTACATTGCATGGAAGGAGCATCTTGCAATCAAGCTCACAGGTATAATTTTTTCTATGCATCTATTTTGAAGTATTTTTGCAACATGATTTTGAGTCAACATAAACAAAATCTAGTGCAAAACTATCATTAATAATTACCATGGTTATACACTAAATCAAAATTCATTACCGAGCTTAGCCAGCTCTTTGAGTTCTCTAAGTGGTCTACTTGATTGTAATTTATCTAAAGCACTACTCAAAGCACCAACATGCGATATAGGCCCATCAAGACTAGCAGTAGGCCGAGAAACTTGCTTTTTATCATTCAATATCACCGTATATGTGTCCAATTATCCCACATTATTTATCCCTTTGTATACTAGTCCTGCTGTCATTACTCCATCTCCTACAACTGATATCACGTTGTTCTTTTCACCCTTCAAGTCTCTCCCAGCTACCATTCCTACTCAATAATCACACTGGATGATGATTAAATAATGATATGATCAATTGTTAGTTGGGAGTTTGTGTGTTAATAAATTTGTGTGTAGAGCTGCTAAGATACTTGTAGAACCGTGACCTATCCCAAAGGAGTCACGTTCACTTTCTGAAAACTTAGTGAAATGGGGTAATCCACTAGTTTAAAAAATCATAAAATCGAGATAAACCTTGATTTTTTATGTCATGGGTCACCGTAAAATCCAGTTTAAAAAACTACAAAAAATCCATCAAATGCCTAATTTAAAAAATTCGTATATACTTTGAAGTTACAGTGACTGGAAGACTGGTTGACAGGGATGCGAATTATGGCAAGGATGCAGTTGTTAGTTTTGCTATGGTTGCTGGCGTGGCTGAGATTGAGAAGTGAATGTTTGAACAAATTAGAGGAACGAAGGAGGAGTGTGGTACGAGGAGAAGCCAATCATGAACAATAAGAGTAATAGTTTCCGTGTTAATGAAAATAAGAGGCAGAGGACCGCCTAAGTAAAATGGTATTGAAAATAAAAAAAAAGGGAAAATGGACGAGTAAGTGGAAAACTAAAACAAAAATGGGACCGCATTTTACTTACCAACATTGTTCCTCTCTGTATTAGGGCTGTTATGGTAATGATTACCGTTACCATTTCACAAATACCATTACCGTATCAATTTTACTGGTAAGAAAAAATTGCTTACCGTTACCGATAGGCTGGTATATCGAAGACTGGTATACCGATAATCTGGTAACCATTACACTGGTAATGGTAAATTACCGTTTGTCTAAAGAAGGTTAGTAACATAACGCGTATTCACACCATAACGGTGCTTCATTATACAATTTATAGTGTTACTTAATAAAAGACATAAATAAGAAAGAACTGAAATGTATTTAACATTATTTCACCTGCATAATAAACTAAATTTAACCATTTGCTTGGTTCTAAATGCCTATAATAAAGCATATTACTGAATATACATGTATAATAAATTGACTGGTAAAATTACCGTTACCACTAATATTGAAGAAATGTTACCGATGATTTACCGTAGAAAATGGTAAATTTACCGTTAACATACCGATTAAACTGGTATACCGATTTCATTCAAAAATGGTAACCGATTGGCCGGTAATGGTATGGTAATGGTAAATTTACCGTTACCGTAACAACCCTACTCTGTATTGCTGAAAGCAGGTAATGTCGTATGAGAAAAACAACCATTTTGTGTTCAGCACTAACATAACAAAATTCAAGGGATTAAATGTGTAATACTATTGTCTCAATGAAACAGTCAATAGTGATTACTTATTCTTTGAGCAATATCCTTTTCTAATATATATCAATGTTCCCAAATATTTACATAATCCTACGGCATACTTCTCCCATGCAAATAATTCAAAAAAATAAAGCTTTATTTTTGCTCAAAACGGTTGACTTATATGTTATAATGAGTTTAGCGAAGGTAAGCATTATTTTATTATTATATGCAGGCCCGGTTTCAGGGGCAGGCTAGCTTGGCGACCGCCTAGGGCAACCCCCGGTTGGGGGCAACTGGTGGTGGTGGTTGATGGTTAACATAATCTAGTGTTTTAAATAATATACTTTATTCAATATTCACCAAGTACTATCTGGTGTAGTGGTTGTGTACAGACCTCTTATTACATAGGTTGCAGGTTTGATTCCCCTTTCAAGAATAATTTTTCAAAAAAAAATTCAAACTGTGTAGGGGCAGCCCAAATTTTTTCCTCTTGCATTCTCCCTTGCCTAGGGCAACCCAGGTGCTAGAGCCGGCCTTGATTATATGCAGTAATAGATATCAAGATTACTTTGAAAGACATCTTGAATCAAGATTAAATTCTTCACTAGCATTCCAAAAAATTATGGGTAAAGTTGTTGAGCAAGTCAATTTCTAATATCATACACATGCATGACAACTTTAAAGCATAATATACAAAAAGATTTAAATAAATCAAAATTGTCCATGATCCTTCTTGAAAAAGCATAAATCACGCTTAAATGTATTGTAACATCCACCATTTTGAGGCCCAAAACAAAGTGCTATGGATGCTGTAGTCATCCATAGTATTAATTTCTGATGATAAAATGCGGTCATGTTAACTGTATCAATAACGTTAGAAGCACAAAAATATGAAAATTTGCACACATTTCAATTGTAAAATTTTTCATTTCATAAATAAATAAAATTTCATATTCCTTAAATAATCTCATTCGATCCCACATTCAGAGAAAATAAAATTATTACAAAATACTCCAAGAGTGACATATGTAGATACCCCCTTGGTTGATCAGAGTCTAATGCTTGACAGTTATAATTTCTGACATTACATCCATTTGGACACATAACAACGCAGCAGAAAATAAAAGCTCCACCACTAGCTAGCTTGCCTTCTACACGTCTTTGGAAGCTTATTCGTCAAATTTGAAAACCTGGAAACCCTTATTTCCGGCCTACTCAAATGAGTACCCGAGAGTTTAAGGGGAAAAACAAAAACTTCGGGTCAAACAAAAAGTCTGGTTTGAATAATAACCTATCATCTCGAACCAAAATAGATATCTATTGAGACACGCCATAGAGCTCAACAGGTTTCCCGCTCACTAGTATCTTAACCAATTATGTCAATCAAAATTTATGCATCTGCAACCATAATGGTTAGAACATAGTAGAATAATCATTTGCAGGAACACAACATGGATAAGTCTGACTAATCTGTCTTCATAGTGTTATATACCCCCTTACCCCATCCAAAATCATATAATGGATTATCGATCCTAATTTGATTGACTATCCGTCAGATTTAATCTGTCTATCCATCTTATATTTATGTGGACTACCCATCTCACATATAAAATATTATATGGATAATCTATCCTAGGCCATATGGACTACCCATCACACATGGTTTATCTAATTAAAATTATGTGGACTATCCATCATACATATCTCATTTATTTAAAATAATATGGACTATCTATCACACATATTATAGTTTTTCTAGGATGACTATGAACCCATCATAAACCATATAGAGATTATCCATTTCTAACATTATGTAGACTATCCATCACACCTCTCATAGTTTTCTTAGGATGACCATGAGCCATCATGAACCTATAGAGACTCTCCATCTTTGGCATTATATGAACTATCCATCGCACATCTCATAGTTTTCCTAAGATGATTATGAACCCATCATAAACCATATAGAGACTATCTATCTCTAGCTTATGAACCCATCATAAACCATATAGAGACTATCCATCTCTGGCTTTATGTGGACTATCCATCACACCTCTCATATTTTTCCTAGGATACTATAAACCTATCAAATATCAATTTATAATATATATTTAACATTATTCATCCAAGTGCCCAACCTATGTCTATTGGTGTCTCCAATTAGGTTATCAAACCCTTAAATTTATGGCATATCGAAAATAATATACATTGCTATCCCCAATGATGTTGTCGAACTCATAAAACATATGGCTTGTCAAGCCGTTAATATAACAATTCAAAAAAAAGTTTACGGCATTCATGTCATTAAAAATGACATCGAACCTCTATCCGAGATTCGAAAATGAAAATTTGATTTTATAAAGTATAAGGCTATACTGCCGAAATCATAAAATTATTGATCTTCTTAAAATATAGGCTATCTCGCCTTTAAATCATGACTTTTAGTTTGCATGAAAACAAGGCTTCTCGGCCCATAAAGCATTAGTTTCGAAATAAATGAATTACAACATCAGAGCCACATAACCTGGTTGCCGAAAATAGGGAAAACATATGGTATCGGTGCTAAACAACTTTGGCATCAATTACTTAACTCGAAATCAATTTCTTACGGCATTAATACTTTAAAAACTGTGATGTCGAAAATATGGTACTTTCGCTATTATGCCATAAAATAATTGATATCGAAAATGATGACTTGCGACATCAAAACCTTAAAACATTTAATATCTGCTTCATAAAACTATGGCAACTGCCCCAATATTGAAGGTCGTCGAAAATAAAGACATGCAGCATCAAAGCCTTTAAAGCATAGGGTTCAAGGTTAAATACCTACGACATTAATGTCGAATGATATGGGTTTAAAAAAAAGAACAAGGGAAGTCGGAATGGTTCTGGTGAATTATGAAATCACTGATGTCGAAATGATGGTATGCCGAAGTCCACATATATACATACATATCTTTAACCTGAATAGATTCATTTCATACCAAAGTAAGTTGATATCGTATGCAGCTATTCACATTTATGTTAGTAGGGACATGGACATCGGCCATCATCAGGCATCCGACATTCTAACAAACGACATGGTAGTATCATAATTAATATTAAAACCATTTTATTTCTATATAAAGAAATTTCTTTTTACCAACTCAAATCCTTTATCAATTTTCTATTGGTTAAAAACAAATTTTATCAATTTCTTTCCAAAAAACTACCATAAGTCAGTTTTATCTTTCCAAAAACGTTTACCAACTTAATTAATATCCTTAATTAATACTAATTTAAATGATTTGTTAGCATAATAAATTCATAGAAATTCATAATCACTTGGGAAAAATCCCCAAAAATCACTAAAGATCAGAATTTACATATTTTTCTCCTTAAAAAATTTTGGGACCAAAATAGTTATTTAATTATTTTTAATAACTAAAACCCAAAATAAACATTATTTCCTTCTTAGAAAATTTATAAAATATTCATATAACTTCGAAAATTATGAAATTAAAAATTCATCTCCAAAATAATGTTTTACACAATATACCAGAAAATCAAATCAATTAGAGATTAAAAACTTAGGTTTTACCTTTAAAATATACCATAATATTCCCATAAAATTTCCACAAATCATTATTCTATCCAAACAATGATCAAACATCCATAACATGGCAAAACAATCAAGATCAATACAGAAATTAGCCATAACCGAATTCAAACACAAATAACAGAGAAGGTTAATTATTATTCATTTTAGATTGGATGATGAGAATGAGATTTGATGGAGTTTAGCTTCCCTAAGCTTTGCCCTTTGAATCCCTTTTGATTTCCTTCTCTCCTACCCTTTACGAATGGTCGGCCTCTAAGTGTTTGCTTTTGATTGTTTGTGAATGTAAAATAAGAATGAATGAAAGGGGGAGAGCTTAAGGAAAGAAATAAAGCTCAATTCCTAATTTGCCTCTCTCATTTATTCCCTTCTTTATTAAGTTTTAAAACAATGTTATTAATTGATTAGTTAGGCCTGGCCCAATTAATTATCAAATCTCATCATCCTTATCTCATTACATTATTCTATTCAATCTATCCAATTAAATCTCCAAAATAATGTTAAACTAAAATTAGGGGTGTTATATGTATATAAACACATATATAATAACAAAATCCAATGGTAAACTCATGTGATAAGATATTTTAGCATTATATATTATATGCAAGGATATCAAGATAATAGTTTATATTATGTGTAATTTAGCACAATAAACAATATGTATTTGTTATTTTATCAAGATAGTAATTTATATATATATATATATATATATATATATATATATATATATATATATATATATAAATGCATATTCACTGCTGAAATTTTTTTTTATCATCATATATTTTAACTTGTGCTTTTATAGTTATCAAAATCAAAATAAATTTATTAAATTTAAAATTTTCTATTTATATCTCAAACTTAATTAATTATCAGTAAATATGATGGTATCTGATATCCGTCCGTGCCACTGGATGCTTATTTCCGATATTCGATAATTATTTTGAATATGAATGTAAATATGACACCGTCCACATTTGAAAGTATCTGCCAACGCATTTGTGGAAAGAATAATAAAAATGGAAAGAATAATAAAAACATTTGTTAAGAATAATGGTAAACTAAAGGTTACTGAATACTGATGAATAACATAGAAAAGGTATAGATTACAAAATAGCTTCCAAGCGTTTGGGTTGACTATGAATGCTACATAAATGCGAACACGCCATAAGTACTAATTTCCAATCTAGAGGATTACAGGGATAAATTAACTTTGGTCATCCATTTCTAGTAAAAAATGCATGGAGCAATTTTGGAATTCAAATATATGTAATAGTAAATAATGCATCTAAAGGCTATTGAAAATTGAAATCAATGGCAGCGCAGATTTTTCCTGTGACCTACTCCTCCTAATGCTCCTCAATCTGTTCCATCTCTTCCCTTTCGCTTCTTCTCATTGCTCGGTCGAAGAAACATCCTGCTCAACCCATGTCGAAGACCTAATCATTGACTAGATCTGGCTCTGCATATAACGCTTCGACAATTTCATAGTTTGGTCAACCTTATTCGCCTCTTAATGCTCTCCTTCCTTCTGATAACGCTTGAACTCCTCTATGTACTACTGCTCTATCGTCCTGCTCCCTGAACTGTTACGCCGACAGATTCACTGACAAATTGCTTCACGGCTTTGGTTACAGAAATTGACACTTTCGAGTGTGTTATTGCTCCACTATTTGTTGGTGGATCCTTTTAAGTTGAGCACCCGTTAACCCCATTTATAGCTACTATTGTTGCAAACTATGAATCTTGTTGGGTTAAAACTTCCTCTGGGTTGAGAGCTGGGTCTAAAATGAGTGATGCTGATGGAAGAGGTAGAAAGTTAGGGCTGTTGTTCCTCTATGTTTGGTGCACACACAAACTATTTGCGAGAATGCCCAAATCAGTCCTGAGAGAATTGCCAATTTGGAAGTCGTGGTACCCTCTGCTCCTTCCATTCCTTTAAGGAATCCTTCCCAATTAGGCCATCATGCCAGTGATGCTATAAAAAACTCTTCTATTGCTCCTCCGATTACCATTAATAAGTGGCCATCCTTGTTAAAATCATTGTCATAAAAGCCTGCGATTACGTTCCCTGTTCTTTTAATATAGTTAAGGTTAATGGAGTCACGATTCCTCCTGCTGAGGTCATTTAGGCGGGTGTGGACTATAGATCTAACTATTTGGTTGGATTTTTTCTTGATTCCAACCCTGCTTACCATGTTGTGCGTGATCATTGTAGGAATCGTTGGTAGCTAAAGGGTGGTTTACAACTTCACTATGATAACTCGATGTTCTACTTCAAGTTCTCTATGCTTGAGGAAAGACAACCTGTACTTGACGCAGAGCCTTCTTTCATAAAAGTAAAACCATTTATTACTACTACTTGGAGTACGACCGTTGACAGTGCAAGGGAACAAGTTTTATCTATATCAGTCTGGGCCCACTTCTCTCATATCTTTTCTGTTTAGTAACCGATGATTGGATTAAACTGGCTGACTAGCCTAGTAGGCAAACTAAAGTGTTTTGATGCAAATACGGTAGCCAAGGATAGGCTTGTTTATGCTAATTCTTTGATTAAAATTACACCGGATAAGCCTCTTTCTTCCAAGCTCAGAGTCTACCCTGCTGAGGGGCATGTTGTAGTTGTTGATGTTCATTATAGTTGGAAGTCGGACATTTGCGTGACTTGTCACTCTTTTGGTCATTTGGCTGTCAATTGTAAGCATGGTACCCCACCTAGTTCCCCTGCAGTGGTTTTCTCTCCTTTACCTTTTACATCCAAGATCCCACTTCCTCATCCTTCGACTAGGAACTGGGTTCTGAAGCCTTGCCTTATTGTGGTGGGTGTCCTAGATAATTCCTCGGTTATTACTCCTTCTGTTTCCCCTTTGGTTGTACCTAAGTTAGTCTCAGCTGTCCAAGCAATGGTATCTATTGTTGATCCCACCTTGATGGATCCTCCTATGGTCTCTGCAGTTTCTTCCCTTGATGACATTTACTAGAGTCTGAGTGAGCAATCTTAGGTGCATGACCCCTTTGAAAATGAGATTCGAGCCAGCGTCGGGCATGTTTTTTAAGTGTGTGGGAACTACTGGTGAAGAGCGATCTCTTTTCTGTCTTGTGGCATGCAGAAAGAAGCAAAGCAGAATCTCGACATGTTTTTGTTGAAGATTCAAGGGAAAAAAAAGATCCGACAGAGCTAGGGTTGATTCGGAAAAGAAGTTTAATTGGAAACTAATGGAGTACGTGGGAATACTAGAGATCCTGTGAATTTAGTTCGTAACTTTTGGTACGGTGTTAAGTAGGATGATCTGCTTAATATTGGCTGCCTGATATGTAAACCAATTTTTAATCTCAACCCTTTTTTATCTTTTGTTTGTCTTTACTGTTAATTGACCGTTAAATCCGATGTATTTTGTTATATAGACTAAGGATCATGTTTACTTTATAGTATGAACACAATGGTAGGTAATAACTCACAAGAAGAAGCCCATGTACAACAAGAATTCATACTACTTTTGCCTATTTGACACAAGCACATTCGAGTGTTACCACCTTTAATATAAGCAGAACATCACATTATTATCTGGTTTACAGGTGATTCTACAACTTGAACTACACATACACGCCCATTGATTCATATACAGTTCTAGTCATGGACAATTCAATTAATCAAAGTCAAGGATTATCCATGTGTTTATTTAGAGAGAACCCATACAAAGCTTAATTACTTAAGTACTCACGGTTGCCTACACAGATAGTAGGCTCATGCAAATATAATTAAATAGACTATAGTGCAGGCATGTAAAGGTAGTTACCACAATAACTCCTCAAGTACTCACCTTTTGCATATTACATCATTCAGTGATCTGTGAGCTCTTCCTCTTGTTTCATACTAGGTACCTAAAGCTTTGGACAGTTAGGGCTGTTTCTTTGAAAGAGAAAAATGTGTTCCGATACCAAAACAATAATATCTTAAATTATGCCCCATTTGTATCTTTTATATAACTTACTCCAAATAACAGAGAACTGTTGTCTGACTAATTAAACTGTTATATATATTTTCTATTATAGAAGCCAAACCAAATAAAAACTACATATTGAAGTCATTTACAAATTTCCATTCAGCCTTATTAATTGATAACCTGTAAAATTTCAATCATCGGAGTTTCTTCGCTTCTTATTCTTTTTATTTCTCTGCTATAAATCTTCAGCAACACGATATCTTTCTGTAAAAGGATTAACTTCTTCGTTAAATCAATGTTTATTTGGGTGTTTCTAACAGTTATTCATTTTGTAAGTTAATATTTGCCTATATTAATTAAAGCATAAAAATATATGCATGTTCAGTTTATATTGCCTCCAGTAGAGTAAAATGGTCATGACTTAGCATTAATTCCAAAATATTTCATAAATGTTTGATTTTCTCATCAACTCATGTTTATTCAATTTATAGAAAAGCAGCGTGCAGAATTTCAAATTTTAAGACATAAGAATAACTAAAAATATAGATAGCTGACTCATTTAGAGCATCTCCAACAGAACGAGAATTCTCAAATCCGCACCCAAATTCGTTCCCAACAGAGCGCGAGAAAATGTAATAGTGCAGATTGGGGGGCCTTCGGGCTGAGAATTGGAGATGCGTTGAGGCGCCTGTTCAACAGGCGCCTGTTGCAAGTAGGCGCCTGTTAAACAGGCGCCTACTATCTTCAACGGCCATTTCCCAACGGTCGTTTTCCCTCTTTAAATAACACTCCCCCCCTCTTCTTTCATTTCAAACCAATTTTCATTTTTGCAATTTTTTTCTGCCACTGATCTCAACTGAAAATGTACTCCAATTTCGACGATGTAGCTGCAAGGGCCAGTTTTGAAGAATACGACTTGCAAGACGCTACGATTCCTATTGGGGGGAAGTAACTAATGCAAGTTGGAGCGCTGCGGAAGACTACGATCTTTGCTACATTTACTGTGCACTATCAGTCGATCCTATTCGAGGGACCGATCAAAGTGGTGAATCTTTTTGGGGCAAAATTACTAATTGCTACAATCGGAAGAACATTAATCGAAAAAGAACGCTATCTTCGGTCAAAGGTCATTATGGAAAAATAAATCGTCAAACGCAAACGTTCGATTCTCAAATGTTCAAATTGAAGCAAACGAATCCTAGTGGCTTTGGGAATGAAACGCATTTAGTAAGCTTCAATGTAATTTCATTGTATTTTTTTTATCTTAGTTCCTTAAGTTTACCAGTTTTTTTTGAACAGAGAATGGCCGCAAACAAGTTGTTCAAACAAATCTATAAACCTGATAGTAAACAAGCACCACATTTTTATCAGTTCATGCACGTGTATGACATGTTGGTCGAGCATGTTAAATGGAAATCATCGCTTCAGAAGACCGTTCAACAAGTTCAATCAAACAGCGGTAGGGGTAAAACGCCTAGAGTTGGAGAAACCTCCAGTCCTATGGAATCCCAAGGAAGCTTCGGTTTAGGATCAGAAGAAGGCCCATCCCCAAATGAAGATCATTTTGTTAGGCCACAGGGAGCAAAAGCGGCCAAAAAGAAGCAGACTGCGGCAGCGGATCAAGATGAAATTAAAAAACTCATGCTTGAATCTGAGGAAAGATTTAACCGGGCAATTGACAACTGTATCATCACATCAAACAACTGTATGTAGGAGTAGTGTTGAATGGTTCTTATCGTACAACTGTAGCAATATTACTTTATCTTATCATACAACTGTAGCCATCCCATCAAACAACTGTATCATCACATCATTCAACTGTAGCCATTTTCTTAACGCAATAATACAGAAAGAAACAAGCCAATGTTACTGAAACAGCCAACAGTAATACAACCAACAAAAAAATACCACTACAACCAACAAGTAGCAAACTCAACAAGAATACACTCAACTTAAGGATATCCAAATCGTTCTAGCCAATTTTGACGTACGATATAAGCCTCATGTCCAGTGAATGTGCTGTGATATTTGAGAAAGTAACGACCTTCAAAGGTGGAACGGGTTGGTTCGAATACATTTTCAAATATAACTTCATTGATAACTGTACTGTACCGCGTACAGGCGTTGTAGAAGTTCCCATACGTAGTCCTCAACTCTACCTTCGTACGTCTAGTTCTACACTCAACATTGTTATTGTATAGTTCAGCAATGGTGTCCCAAAACTGAGTTGCCATTATCTCTTCATCGTCGCACATCTGATCAGAACCGCTATCAATCTCCTCATCGTCGTTACTATCGTCGTTGACGTCATCAAAGTCTTGCGGCTGAGGTCCCGCATGGAGCTGCTCCTGAAGCTGCTGAATCTGGGTCTGTAATCCCTGTATCTGCGCATCATACTGAGTCTGCCGTTGTTGGACCGCGGTCTGGTAACTCTGATACATCATCCCTGTATAATCGAGCGTCATACGCTCAAATGCAGCAATCATCCGTCTATCATAATCCATGTACTGAGAAAAGTGATATGCGCACAAGAAAAAGTATACACAAGTGGATAATATAATGACAAGTAATATAATGACAAGTAAATTAAGGAAAATTAAAAACTAATACAGACCTGATGAGGCTGGTACAATCCGGCGGATGGTATACCCGTAATAGCGTCGTCTGTAGGATACTGCAAGGGATACTCCACAACCTGACCGTGTACATCATACGCTCTAAACGAATGAGGTGGTGGGTCGAAAGTAGGAGGCTGTGTGTACTGAGATGATGTAGGCTCAAAGGTGGCAGGCGGTAGTGGAACTCTACCAGTAGAGGTACGCGGCCCAATACGATCGGAGTTCAAACCCCGAATATAATCAGGTAAAGCGTAAGCACGTGGGGCTACTCGAGCCCAATATGAATCAAAGTCTCCCAAAACTGTAAATGGCTCACCATCCACCCAACCCGCACCCCTCATCGCATGAATATAAGCTGGTCCAACCCGAATATCACCATACATATCATCCCATGGTAGCGGATCTGATGGAATGCGAACTATACCATACAACTGTAGCCAACACCGATCCCCTAAATACCATATGAATGGACATGTAGCAACCTGAAAGCAAATCCTACGTCACGACATGGATACATGAAAAGTGAGTGGATGGTCAGGACCGGGCTCTAGGAACTGTAAGTACTGATTCCATGGACGAATGATAATGTTACCACGCCGCCTCATATCCATCTGCTGTCTAGCCTCCATCAACTCATTGTGCACCCCTTGTGCAACACGGGACAAATGCATAGGAGGACCCCAACGACGCAATCTGGGAAAGTAAATATAAGGTGTGGCATTCGCCTCTATAATAAGTCGGGGGTGCATATTGGCAGTATACTCATAGTACCAAAATGGAAGAATGTACCAAAAGCCATACATCTGTCTGGACTGCTGAAGCGCATATGTATCTAATGCTACGTACAAATAACCAATAATAGCAGTACCATAATCATATATATGGAGTCCATCCACATCTACTAACCCAGCCAGAAAACCAAGTCTAATAGTACCCTTATTGTTACTAAAAAATGTAGACTCAAAAAGGTATAGTATGAATGCACGGATAACGGGAGTGTGCATATCCTCAACGGCCATGTACTCTACTATATAACGCTGCAAACAAGGTAGAGTAACAGCTCCTCCTCTAACCTCCTCATCGGCCATAGTCGGTAAATAAACTGAATACGACTCGAACTCCTCAAATGAACTATCAAATGGAACAGGGAGACGGTCAGGTCGACCAACCTCTATGCCAGTGAGCATATAAAAATCTAGGGGAGTCAGTCCTAACTCAAAATCAGGAAAATGAAATGTGTGAGTGGTCGGCCACCATCTCTCGGTAAGGGCCTCTACTAGACAACGATCTACATGTGCAAATCTAGGTAAAGCAAGAAATTCACCAAAAGGTGATGCATGTAGCCTATCCAAAATCGGCTCCGGTAACTGATCAAAATATTCAGACATACACCTATACCAACTACCTCGCATCGCTACGTGACGAACCTAAATATATGATTATTTAATGTTAAAGTAAATAAGGAATTATTATACATTTATATTTACATGGTCGTTTATTAAGCAATAAATAAATAAACGTATACCTGTGGCGTCGCTATAGCTGCAGTAAGTCGATGCGAAACAGTAGGAGGCAAGTCGTGCAAAGATCGAAGATCGGCTGGAGTCACGGTAGCATCGGGAGGGATATGAACAGGTCCGATATTGGCATCAGTCGTATATCGAACGGTGCGTCTACCAGTTTTGACCGGACGGAACGGCATTTGGACGTGAAGCTGGTTGGAAAATGGGGGGTGGGAAGAGTGTGGAATGAGAGGGAACGTGGAAAATGCGCCTGATATAGACGCATTAACCAGGCGCCTGTTGAACAGGCGCCTGGACATCAGGCGCCTGTTCAACAGGCGCCCGCCCTCATTTCTATCCTCATTTCTGTTGTAGAAATGAGGGCTCCAACATTTTGGAGTGCGGAAAATCGAATTTTCGCACTCCAAACTGTTGGAGATGCTCTTAATATCAATCGAAATCAAACATGTGCAAGACACAATATGAATAGCTTATAACATAAACAAAGGAAGGATATATTTACTTATATCGAAGAGAGTAAATTAGTGGGGACAATACTAGTATTACCAATACTAAGTTACAATCTAGTTATTTTTTACAAATCATATGTATTACAGTAGAACTTTCTACTCTATTAAGACATGCATTATTATTTCCCTTTAACTACAACTACTTTGGAATAGCCTTTAGAATTTGATTGACTCTTACTAATCCTTTAAAATCTCATTTAAAACACACATATCCATGAAGAAAGTTAGAAACAAGAAGAGGAATATAGCCAACAGGGTTGGCGCAGTTGGTTGATGGTCCGGAATGCGTGATCAAAGGTCACGAGTTCGAGCCCCGAAACTGACAACCCTGTAACAAGTACCCGAAGTATGTGTTTGGGCACATACTTCCCTAGAGTTTACAAGCGAAGCTTGGTTCTCTAGGTAATTCAAAAAAAAAAAAAAAAGAATATAATTCTTACCAAAGTATGCTATAATAAGCATTGAACTACATGGATACACAGACATCGCATACTATCTGAATGGAAAGCTATTTCTGCATTTAATCATTTTGATTTTGAAACAAACACCACCAACAATGAAAAATAATACGCAATATAATGTATTAGCATCATAGAATCGTCCAAATATAGTATAAATCATCACATGTTTAATATCATTTTCGACTTTGGAAAATTTGATCATACATTAGAACAAAAGATAGAACATGTCTTGCATAAGAAGTGTACCTTTTCATATGCAACAAACCAATAGCTTCTTATAAGCAGACTCCTTCCTGTTAGTGCATGTACCGTTGTAGTATATCATATTATATGTTATATACTCGCATAATAATAATTTAATTGCAATGAACATGTGATACAAACACAAAATAGTTAGATGTCTGAATTTTTAAAGGGATATCACTTTGACACGGCTTCAAGTCCCAAGGGTGGCCTTTTATACTTAATGTTGTAATGCGACCAAAATTGCATACAAGAATAAAAAACAAAATGAAGGTTTTTGGTCTGCATATTGTCGATAACATGGAATTCTGTTGAAATATAATCTTATAAATGTACTTCTCAGAATCATGCAACATAGTTATCGTTTTATTTTGACAATATGTACAACAAAACATGATCTAAGTATAGTGAACAATCATATCAAACTATAAATACGTTAGTTTGTTTTACCTAAAAATATTAGTCAAAGGAAAAAACGTAATTGAATTTAAACAAAAATATCTTTTACCATGATATTTGTTAGCAGCTCTCTTTGCATATGGATACCCTCTTACTTTCTCGGTGATAACATTGAATCATAAGTTAAAACCGAACCTTTTGTTTTTATGCTCCTTTCTTCTTTGAGAATATTGACAAGATCATCGATGTTATGATTATCAACAGGTCCAATGTAGCAATGGCCAAGCTCTTCAAAACAAGGTAGATCCTGATCCACTTATCATTTCTTGAGCATATTCGCCTACTTTTGCTGCTAATCCATGCATACATCTCCCTAATTGTTTTGTTACTTCCTAACTTGAATAAGTTACTGTTATACATCTAGTATATCAAAACAAAGAATAATCAATTATAAACTCGTGCCACAAGTTTATTAATTAGATTTCCACTACTCTGAAAGTCTGTATTAGCTAATTTAAGCAATAATTATGTCGTAATTAAATTACAACAACAAACTAACAACTATAGCGATAGATCAAACGTAATACTATTTACAGAAATAGCATAACGTAGAAAACGAAAATAATAGATATATATAAATATATAAATTAATTATAAATCTAACCGATTGAAGAAGGAAATTCCGTCTGAGTATGTCAACTCTGTAATATATTGTATAGAGTAGTAGAGAAAGAAGAAGCAGAGGAAATTAGAATAGAATGAGAATGTGATCAGTATTCTCTTCTATTTATAATTTCGTATGCACCCCTTCGAACAGATTCAGAAGTCGCACCTCCTCGGTCAATCCACGTCCGCTTATGAACAGATTCACACCTGTTCGTAATCTCCCTCCTCACAACGAAACAAACATTTGGATGCCCCAAGGCCCCAACCACTTCATTGGAAAGCTATTAATATACTTTAGCGAAGTTTTGACGATGCGGGACAAGTGTATTTCATTTATACTTATATTATATTAAGAATTCCAACAGTTACTAGAGCTAAATTATATAGCATGTAAGGTAGCTGATATGTTTAGTTTTGACTAGGTTAGATGAATTTCAGAAAATCGTGACATGACTATCATAATTTGTTATACAAGGACTTGTTTTTAGTATTGAGTAAGGTACATCAAAATACTATGACATGAATGTCATGATTTGTAATCCCATCCCCTTTTGAGTTTTAAATATATAAACTAGTAGTTGTATTGTGAAAATATATTTGAGTATTCAAGACAAACTGTGTTGTGATCCAATTGTTCATGGCTTCATGCATAATTGTGCAATTTTTATTTATTCTCTTCAGAAAGAAAAAGAAATCTTGCTAGCTTGGGTGTTGCTGTTAGAAATCTGAAACAGTTTAAGTTTGAAAGTAGAATGCTTTTCTTGATTTAACAGAGTTGTACAAAATGATTGTAATATATGATTTGTATTACAGTTTTTCACAAGAATAAATACAGACTGTACAAACTAGTATTTATACTAGTTTGGGCTAAGCCCAATAGCCTATAAGGGAGAGTGTTGCGGATTGCTATTGTAGACCGTTGGATGATGCTAGATCTGATGGCTTGTATTCTTTGTGATGAGGATTGTGCTTTACAATATAACAAAAGCAACGGTTCACTTTATATCTCTTAACACTCCCCCGCAAACCCTAGTTCCTCTAGGGTTTGAGAAATAATGGCGGCACGAGTGATAACGCTGATTTGTGCCCTTCGAAGGTTGAGAAACGGCAAGGGAGATTTGATGCTTCTCTTGATCTTCTTCTTTTGCAAGTTTTTGAGTAAGATCTCCAGAACTTGTGGGAGACTTGTCAGATCTGATTTCACAGCTACCTACTCCGAGCTTTTCTCTGAGTCTGATGAAGTTAAGTTTGGACAAAGGTTTAGTTAGGGTATCTGCTATCTGGTAAGTAGATGGTAAGTGTTGAACGCTGAGATTTCCTTTGTTAACTTGCTCTCGTACAAAGTACATGTCTAATTCCATGTGCTTTGTGCGTGAGTGAAGTATTGGATTGGCTGTGAGATGAACTGTACTGAGATTATCACACCATATAATAGATTTTCTGTTGAGCTTTACTTGTAGTTCCTTAAGTAGGGATTCGATCCACATGACTTCTGCAGTAGCATTAGCTACACTTCTGTACTCAGCTTCACTGCTGGATCTTGCTACTGTAGTTTGTTTTTTTGAGCTCCACGATACATGATTATCACTAAGAAATATGCAGTAGCCACTTGTTGATCTTCTATCATCAGGGTCATTTGCCCAGTCTGAATCTGCATACCCTGTTATTTGTAGATTATTGCTTGCTTTCATGATTAACCCCATATTTAATGTGCCTTTTAAATATCTTAATATCCTTTTGACCAATTTCCAGTGTTCATCAGTAGGTTGTTGCATGAATTGACTGGCTTTGTTGACACTGAAGGTGATTTCTGGTCTAGTAATAGTCACATATTGTAGTGCACCAACTATGCTCCTGTATTGAGTGTCATTTGATATAGCTTCACCCTTATATTTTGATAACTGGTTGTTTGTGATCATGGGTGTGGAAATAGGATTGGCTTTGTCCATCTTTGCTTTGAGCAGAATTTCCTCAATATATTTTTTCTGATTTAATTGTATGATGTTATCTGATGTTCTCTTTGCTTCAATGCTCAGGAAGTAGTTAAGTGTGCCCAAGTCTTTTACAGAGAATTCATTATCTAGATGTTTGACTAGGTTGTTGATTTCTTCATTACTGCTTCCTGTAATAATAAAATCATCCACATATATAAGAACATATGTTATAGAGTTGTTATGAAATTTAGTAAACAAAGAGATATCAGATTTTGTTGAGTTGTAGTTGAGACTCATGAGAGTGGTTTTCAATTTTTTAAACCACACTCTTGGGGCTTGCTTTAGACCATAGATAGCTTTGTTTAACTTGCACACAAGTTCTCCTTGTTTTTGAAAGCCATGAGGTTGTTCCATGTAGACTTCCTCCTGCAAAACACCATTTAAGAAAGCATTATTGATGTCAATTTGTCTGATGGTCCAGTTTTTGTGTAAGGCAATAGTTATAACTGTTCTTATAGTTGTGGGCTTCACAACAGGTGAAAAGGTTTCATTGAAATCAAACCCACTCTGTTGCGAGTAACCCTTTGCAACCAATCTTGCCTTATACCTTGAAACTGTACCATCAGCATTTCTTTTGAGTCTAAAGGTCCATTTGCATCCCACTATATTTTTATCTCTTGGTGGTTTGATAAGTGACCAAGTTTTATTTTTTATCAAGGCATTATATTCCTCTATCATAGCATTCTTCCAGTTGTTGTTTTCTAATGCTTGATGAAAATTACTTGGTTCTTCTAGATCTAGAGTGGTATTGTAAATCTTTGGTTTAAAAATACCACTCTTGGATCTAGTTACCATGGGATGCCCAGGTCTTTCAGAAGTTTCACAGATAGTTTCAGTTATACCTTGGTTAGTATTTTGCAAGTGAGTTGAATTTTCACTTACCTCTGGTTGAGATAGTTGAACAGGTGTAGAGGATTCACTTACCTCTGGTCCAGTTTTGGACAATAAGTGCTGTGAGTCTGGGCTGCTTTCCAGGCTTTTGCTGTTGTTTTGATTTCTTATTGGAGCAGTCTGTTCTGCTATGATTGGGATGGCAGGTATGCATTCTTTTGAATTATATACCTTATTTGTAGTTCTTATGGTTTTCTCTTTAAAAGGAAAAACCTTTTCATTGAACACTACATGTCTAGAGATAATAATTTTTCCATGTTCATTTAGACATTTGTAGCCCCTTTGGTTTGGTGCATACCCAATAAATGTACAGGGTGCAGATCTAAAGTTGAGTTTGTGTGTGTTATATGGCCTAAGACATGGGAAACATAAACACCCAAAGGTTTTTAAGAATTTGTAATCTGGCTTTATATTAAACAGTATCTCTAAGGGACATCTTAAATTAAGTGTTTTGGTAGGTAATCTGTTTATCAGATACACAGAAGTAGCAAAGGCTTCAGACCAGAATTTTTGAGACATATGAGCCTGAGCTAATATAGTTAGGCCAGTTTCCACTATTTGCCTATGTCTTCTTTCTATTATACCATTCTGTTCAGATGTATGGGGACAAGTAATTCTATGAAAAATCCCTTTTTCTTTAAAGAAATCTTTTAAAGGCAAAAATTCAGTGCCACCATCAGTTTGAAAAACCTTAAGCTGGTTACTAGTTTGTTTTTCTGATAAAGTGATAAATTGTTTTACAATACTGGCAGTTTCAGCCTTTGATTTCAGAAAATATATCCAAACATGTTTAGAGTAAGCATCAATGAATGATATATAATACTTGTATCCATAATCAGCTGTTATGGGTGCAGGACCCCACAAGTCAGCTGCCACTAAATCAAGTGGTCTGTGATACATAGTTTCAGAATTGGGAAAGGGTTGTTTGTGACTCTTTCCCATTTGACAGTATGTGCAGACATATGGTAAAGTGTTATTAGTAAAAGAAACATTATTATTTTTCAACACATGCTTGACTATATTAATATCTGGATGACCAAGTTTACTGTGCCACAAATCAAGTACAGCAGTGTTTCTACATTCAGAATTATTACACCATGTTTCAATATCAGGGTTTCCTGGTTTGTCCAAACAGAATTTGTATAGCCCTTTATGTAATCTACCCTGCAAAAGCATTTGTTTGGTGTTAATGTCTCTAACAGTGCAGTGATTAGGGTAAAATTCAAAGAATACTTTATTGTCTTTAGCAAATGTTGACACACTTAGTAAATTCTTTTTTATTTGTGGAGCTCTTAGCAAGTTATTCAGATACAGTTTTCTTTTTCCCATGATGTATGATTTACCAGTGTGTGTTATTGCTATAGACTTGCCATTGCCCATATGTATAGAGTTCATACCTTTGTATTCTTTGTTTCCAAGATTTAAGTTGCTTAGATTGTTGGTGATGTGATCTGTTGCCCCAGAGTCAGGATACCAGTCCTCGTCATTCATGCCTTCAGATTTTTCAAAATCTCTTTTTTTTGAATTTTGCCCATCTGTGTCATTTTGGCTTTGTGCTATGTTTGCATTTGGGTTTCTTTGACTGTTGTTGTTCTGACCTGGAACATAGTTTAGATTCAATCTGAAGTAGCACTTAGCTGCAGTGTGCCCAGTTCTTTCACATATTTGGCATTTAGGTTTGAAGTTGTTATTCCATCTGCCTCTTCCTCTGCTACGACCAAATCTGCCACCACCTCTTTGATTTTGTTGCTCATTCCTATTATAACTGTTTGTTCCTCTTCCTTTTGCAACAAAGTTAACATTCAGTTCTGCTTCTTGAGGCTTATTGATTCCCAGTCTGGCTTCATGTGCTAGTAGAATTGAGTGTACTTCATCAATGGATGGTTGATTCCTTTTTGAGGTGAGTACTGCCACAACAGACTCATATTCTGCTGGTAGGCCACTTAGTATTATCATGAGATGATCTGATGATGATATTCTGTTATTTGTAGAGGCCAGTAAATCACATAAATTTTTAATTTTTGATAAGTAGTCCCTCATATTAAGATCATCTTTCTTGATGTTGTGTAATTGCTTCTTGTAGAACAGAACCTTTGCTGAAGATTGAGTATTGAATACTCTTTCAATAGTTAACCATATTTCATGAGCATTTTGACAGTCGATGACATCTGATAATAGTTTTGTATCAATAGATGATAGCAGCCATGAGCAGATTAACCTATCTTGTCTGAAATATTTTGCATATTCATCGTTGCTTATTGTTTTGTCTTCTTTAGTGATGAAAGCAGGTGGTGCTTGAATGGTGCCAAGAATGTATTCTTCAAGGCCATACCCTTGCAGTGCTGTTTTGACTTGCAATTTCCATAGCAGATAGTTGTCAGTATTGAGACGGGCTGTGACTAATTGGTTATGTGGGCTAATCACAGTTTTGATGAGACTTTCGGCAGTGGTCTGGGTTTCATGTGATCCATCGCCAATATTTGAGGTTTCTGAGTTCAGATCTTGTGCCATGATGCTGATGATGACCAAGATAGTGGTTCTTGAATGAGAAAGCTTTCAAGAACAGAAGATACTTCACTTCTTGCAGCCAATTCAACTGATGGCGAGGCAAGTATTGAGGAATTTGAACGAACAGTAGCTTACAGGCTTTTCTTTTTCAGAGAGGAAAGGTATGAGCCGTCACCAGAATTTGAATTTCTTCAATCTTGAATGAAATTTGAATTTCTTGGATAGCGGTGATAGCTTTCTTCCTTTTTCTTTGCTTGGGTAAGTTACTGTATACCCAGATGATGAGATTTTTCTGATGGGTGAGACAAGTAAAAAGAAAATTGGTGGGATAGGTGATAGCCAATAATGCTTTGAAGCTATGGCTCTGATACCATGTTAGAAATCTGAAACAGTTTAAGTTTGAAAGTAGAATGCTTTTCTTGATTTAACAGAGTTGTACAAAATGATTGTAATATATGATTTGTATTACAGTTTTTCACAAGAATAAATACAGACTGTACAAACTAGTATTTATACTAGTTTGGGCTAAGCCCAATAGCCTATAAGGGAGAGTGTTGCGGATTGCTATTGTAGACCGTTGGATGATGCTAGATCTGATGGCTTGTATTCTTTGTGATGAGGATTGTGCTTTACAATATAACAAAAGCAACGGTTCACTTTATATCTCTTAACAGTTGCATTGTAGAAACTAGAAAAATATAATCTAACGCATTTTTGTATTTCCTACAGATGCAACAAAAATTGTACACTGCCTGGAAGGAGCATCTTGCAATCAAGCTCACAGGTATAATTTTTGTTATGTATATATTTTAAAGTATTTTTGCAATATGATTTTAAGCAACATAACAAAATCTAGCGCAAAACTATCATTAATAATTACCACAGTTATACATTAAATCCAAAATTCATTACTGACCTTGGCCACCTCTTTGAGTTCTCTAAGTGGTCTGCTTGATTGTAATTTACTTAAAGCACTACTAGAAACTCCCAACAGGAGGTACAGGCCCATCAGGACTAGCAGTAGCCAGTGAAACTTGCTTTTTATAGTCCAATATCACAATCATATCCGTGTCCAAATTTCCTACGATACTCATCCCTTCGTATACTTGTCCTGCTATCATTGCTCCATCTCCTATCACTGTTACCACGTTGTTCTTTCCACCCTTGATCAAGTCTCTCCCAACTGACATTCCTGCTCAATAATCACCCCCAACGACGATTAAATAATGATTTGACTGATTGTTAGTTAGCGGTTTGTGTGCTAATAAATTTGTATGTAGAGATGCTGAGATAGTTGTACAACTGTTACCCATGCTAAGAAGCCGTGTTCACTTTCTGAACGCTTTGTGAAACAGGCTAATCCATTTGTTCACAAAATCATAAAATCAAGATAAACCTTGATTCTCTAAATCATGCGTCACTGTAAAACCCTATTACAAAAATTACAAAAAATCCATTTATGCCTAGTTTAAAAAATTCATATAGAAATTACCATAGTTTCATGACTGTGTCATGCCTCGAACCGTAATGATTAAAGGTTTAAGATCTTGATGGTTCAACCGGTCGAACCGTCGAAACCGTGATTTATTTTTTCGAAAAATTTGCAACTACAAACTATACACAAAAATATTGAAATAATAATGCTATGTATACAAACTGTAGATGTTCTTCAAGGTCCACAACCGAAGTTGTGAGTTGTTGCAGTGCACAACTACGGTTTTGTACATAATAGAGCAGTGCATAACGATAGAAGTTTAATGACGATAAATTTGATGAATCTTACAATGGTATTAGAGAAGTTTGCAGCAGTGAAGAACAAAGTGACGAAGTTAGTGGTTTAGATTTTGGAACGATTATAATTTTTGAAATATATATATTACTTATTTTCTTCAAAGCAATGTAAAAGATAAAATGAAAGAGAATTACACGATGAGAAAGTAGGAAAAAACAAAAGAACCGTGGTTCAACTAGGTAAAATTGACGGTTGGACCATTGGTTTGAAGATCCGACCAAGGTTCATGGATGAATGAGGTTCAATTGAGTTCCGAACCGCAGTGGTTCAAAGTTCAGGGTTATTCGAGGTCGGACCGAGGCACGATAGGGTCATGAAAACACTGGAAATTACCCAATTTTAGTAATACTTTAAAGTTGCAGTAATTATAAGACCAGTTGATAGAGGCGCGAATTAGGGCAAGGATACGGTTTTTGGTTTTGCTATAGTTGGGGAGGCTGAGATTGACGAATGAAAGCTTGAACAAACCGGAGGAACGGTGACGCAGCGGATATTACAAAAATGATGTAGATCGTTGAATGTAGCAATCGATGGATTGATGAATGCTGAATTGCCCGAATTCGTTGATCCGAAGATACCGAACTCTAGCTATCTCGAACTCGTTGATCGCGCACGATACCGGGTTCGAAGATCTTCAATTCTTCAAGCGTTGATCAAGCGCACTTGATTCCGCGAATCGGCTTCTACAATCGTTGAATCGAGCGCACTCGATTATCCGAAAGAGAAGATAGGAGATTACACTCAACTACCAATTTGAATGAAAGCTCAAAGCAATCAAAAGAGAATTTTATTCAATATTCAACAACCTTTTACAAATGACTTCACTTGCCTATTTATAGGCTACAACACACCAACATAGAAAAAGTACAAATCATAAGTCGGCAACCGACTTATCACATCTCCGACTTAACATAAGTCGCATACTATTTACAACACAGTTCAGAAAAAAGCTTAAAAATATTACAAGTATTTAGGTCGGTTCCGACTTAACAACAGTCGACCTATGAACCCAGACGACCTACGACTTATAACAGTACAATACAGCGACACAACTTAAGTCGGCAGCGACCTAACAGTTCAATCATAAGAACGTACAACACAATGACTTGACGACTTAACCATCAACGGCAGAGATCCACGCGGCATAAGAATCAAAGGCCTCCAGAGCTTTGCGACTTAAGAACTTTGCGGTATCCCAACTCAACGACTTAAGGAAATCAATGGTATCCAGAGCTTTACGACCTAAGAATGAACGGTATCCTTTCGTTTGCGACCTAACACAAAGCGGCATCTGGAATCAAGGGCAGATATTAACTCGGCAGACATATCAACGGTATCCAGGACTTCGCGACTTAAGATAAAAGCGGCATCTGACCTTCGCGACCTAAGCTTTATGTGACCTAAGCCTTGCGACTTAACTCCTGCTTCATTAGGTCGTCCACGACCTAATACTTCACCAATTTGCTCTGTTTTCTTATTTCGTAACTCGGTAGGTCGTATACATGTTAACCCGGTAAGTCGTTCCAGCCTTTCGTTAACTCGCACCCTCCCACTAAGTCGTTGCCGATCTTTACTAAGTCGTTGGGACGACTTAAAGCTTTTGTTAGGTCGGTTGCGACCTAGAACTTCACTTTTCCACCATTTCTCACCAAATCTTGACTCGGTGGCTTTCCTCTTAAGTCGTACCCGACTTACCAGCATCATAGGTCGCACACGACCTATGTCTTCAACTTTCTGGGCTGCATCATCCTCCCCAGGCTGAGAGAAATTCGACCTCGAATTTGTAATTTCTGCATCCACAGCAAATTCTTCTCCATGATATGGTATGATATGCTTGACGTTGAATACGTCTGACGTGTACACATCATTTGGCAGTTTCAATTTATAGGCATTTTCATTGATCTTCTTTAAAATTTCAACTGGACCAATCTTTCGTGCTTTCAATTTATTGTATGTTCCCACCGGAAAACGATCTTTCGTCAACACTGCATAAACCAAATCACCTTCATTAAACTCAACATTTCGTCGTTTCAAATCTGCAGATTGTTTATACTTCTCATTTGCTTTTTCTAATCGTTCTTGAACGATTTTATGACACTCCGTCAGCCCTTCAACAAAATCAGCGGCTTTCTTAATTGTCCCCTTTGAATGTGGTATCGCAGTTAAATCCAACGGTCCTTTCGGTAAACTCGAATAGACAATCTGGAATGGACTGAACCCAGTACTTCGATTCACAGCATGATTATGAGCAAATTCTGCCTGGCATAACTTCACATCCCAACTCCTCAGATTATCTTGAACAAGACACCTCAACAAGTTTCCCAATGATCTGTTAACCACCTCAGTCTGTCCATCCGTTTGCGGGTGATAAGCACTACTAAACTTCAGCTTTGTTCCCACCATTTTCCACAAACTCAACCAAAAGTGACTCAAAAATCGCGTATCTCTATCCGACACAATAGATTCTGGCAATCCATGAAGTCGATAGATCTCCTTGAAAAACAATTGAGCAACATGAACCGCATCTGCCGTCTTCTTACAAGCAATGAAATGTGCCATTTTCGAAAATCTATCAACCACCACATAAATGGAATCATTACCTCGCTGCGTTCTCGGCAATCCCAACACAAAGTCCATACTGATATCCACCCATGGTTTAGTGGGTACCGGTAACGGCATATATAAACCCGCATTAGTCGCAGTTCCTTTCGAAACTTGACAGATATGGCATCTCTCAACAAATCTTTCCACCTCTTTCCTCATTGATGGCCAAAAGTAGGACTGTGAAATCAACTGTAAGGTACGGTCTCTTCCAACATGTCCTTCTTCATGTAACTCCTTGATAATCTTCATTCTCAGACTACCCTCCGGAATGCACAATCGATTTCCTTTGAAAAGAAAACCACCTTCCATCACGAAATCATCCGTCTCTCCTTCCTTGACTTTATCAACAAATTTTGCAAAGTAAGGATCATCAATCAATAATTCTGGCAATATTTCAAACCCCGTCACTTCAACCTTTAGCGTAGTCAACAAATGACTCCTCCTACTCAAAGCATCAGCCACACGATTTGTCACCCCTGACTTGTGTTTAACAACAAAAGTAAACTGTTGCAGATATGCAATCCACGATGCATGTCTTGCTGAAATCTTGTCTTGCCCTTGCAAATGCTTCAATGCTTCATGATCAGTGTAAAGAACAAACTCCTTCTGAAATAGATAGTGTCTCCAGTGTTTAATAGATTGTACAACAGCATAAAATTCCACATCATATGTACTGTATCGCATCTTCGCTCCGGACAACTTCTCACTGAAATATGCAATAGGACGCCCCTTCTGACTCAAAACCCCTCCAATCCCAACCTTGGATGCATCAGTATGTAGTTCAAACACCAACTGAAAATCAGGTAGCACTAGAATTGGTGCAGATGTCAGCAATTCCTTGATTTTTTTAAAAGCAATCCCTGCTTCCTCTGACCATGAAAACTGTTTGTCTTTCATACAATCTGTAACAGGCGCCATCACACTACTAAAGTGTGGAATAAACCTTCGATAAAATGAAGCCAACCCATGAAAACTACGAACTTCCGTTATCGTCTTGGGCTGCGGCCAATTTCTGATCGCCTCAACTTTACTTTGGTCGACCTGTATTCCTTTCTCTGAAACAACATACCCTAGAAATAAAACACTATGCGTCATGAACACGCATTTCTTAGTTGCAGCATAAAATTGTTCTTGTCGCAATACCATCAGCACTTCTCTAAGATGATTCAAATGTTCCTCTGGACTCCCACTGTAAATTAGAATATCATCGAAATACACCACCACAAATTTCCCAATGAACGGTCTAAAAATCTGATTCATCACCCTCATGAAAGTACTCGGTGCATTTGATAAACCAAACGGCATGACCAACCACTCGTATAGACCCTCCCTGGTTTTAAAAGCAGTCTTCCACTCATCTCCTGGTCTGATACGAATTTGATGATATCCGCTCTTCAAATCAATCTTCGAAAAGATAGTAGCTCCGCTTATTTGATCTAACAAGTCATCCAACCTCGGCATTGGAAATCTATATCTCACAGTAATCTTATTCAATGCTCGACTGTCAGTGCACATCCTCCACGTCCCATCCTTCTTGGCTACCAATAAAGCTGGTACAGCACAAGGACTCAGACTCTCCTGCACATGCCCCTGCTCAAGCAATTCCTCTACCTGCCTCCGCAATTCTTCATGTTCCTTCGGACTCATTCGATAATGTGGTCGGTGTGGCAATACAGCACCTGGAACAAGATCTATCTGATGTTGTATGTCCCTCAACGGTGGCAACTCCGTTGGTAATTCCTCTGGAAATACATCGTCAAATTCTTTCAAAACTGGTTTAACTTCTTCAGGAATTTCTGTTTCTTCATTGCTCTCACGCCCAATCAACAAGAATACTTCTGGTTCTTCCTCAACCTCCTTAACAAACTCCTTTAAAGATAATAAAGTTTTCAGCTCTTCGATTTCTTCGGACTTACTTTCTTCTTGTGATCTCTTCTTCGGAACTAAGATAATCTTCGTGCCTTTAAACATAAAACTGTAGCTATTGGTCCGACCGTCATGTAGTACTGCTCGATCATATTGCCATGGTCTTCCCAATAATAAGTGGCATACATCCATCTCTACGACATCACACCATATTTCATCTTTGTATTTCTTCCCAATAGAGAATGGTACACGAACTCGTCTATCCACTTTCACTTCTCCTCCTTTTCTCAACCATGCTAACTTGTATGGACTCGGATGTTTCTCTGTCTTCAATTTCAACTTCGTCACAGCTTCGGTTGAAATAATATTATCACAGCTTCCTGCGTCGATCACAAACTTACACACCTTCCCCAGAATAGTACATGTTGACTGAAAGATATTACTCCTCAACCAACTAGCTTCCTCCTGCTTCGGTGTTAAACACGATCTCCTCAGCATTAGGTTACAACCTTCGCCTCCTGACGCAATATCCTGCTCATCCTCCTCAGCTGGATTAGAACAATCTTCATCAACATCCTCATCGTCAACTTCTGCAATCATGGTTCTCTTCTTTGGCTTTGGACACTCACTGCTTTTATGACCCAATTCCTGACAATTGTAACATTTGAAACCATTGTTAACCCTTGTCTTCTCAGCCTCCTTCCCCACTGGTCTACTGATAGGTTTAGAAACATTAGAATTTCCTCCAACACCCTTCGCTTGATTGTTAGAATTAGTAAACACACCACCTCCTCGTCTCCCTTGTTTTTCCCAAGCCAACGCTTTCTGATGTGCTTCCGCTACAGATCTTGGATCGAACATATTGACCATATCCTGAATCTGCATTCTCAATCCTCCAATGAACCTAGATGTCAGCTGCTCTTCTGTTTCCATAATATCATTCCTTGCAATGAGTTGATAAAATTCATCAGCATAGTCATTCACAGACTTCGTTCCTTGTCTCAAGTTCTGCAACCTCTGATACATAAGCGATTGATAATTATAAGGTAAGAATGTCGCTTTCATCAATTTCTTCATCTTTTCCCAAGATTCAATCTTTGACTTCCCCATACGTTCACGTGTAAGCTTGGTTTGCTGCCACCATGCCAAAGCTCTACCCCTCAGCCTCGTAGCAACCAACTTCACTCTACGATGTTCTGGAACTTCTTTGAAGTCAAAAATCTCCTCAACATTAGCCACCCAATCTAGGAACTCCTCCGCTTGCATACCACCCTTGAATTCAGGAATTTCTGTCTTCATCCCCGATTCCCACTTGTGATCATACTCAGAATAGTTTCTTCCTGGACCTCTTCCTTGAATACTACCACCATCATACTCCTCTTCAAAATCAGATGCATAACGATGTCGATTCTGACCACCAACATCTCTACTACCATTACGCCTTCCACCATCATCCCTTCTATCAACATTCCTCCGTTCGCGATCATTCACGTTCCTCCCACGTCCTTGATCATTTTCAATACTTCGGTCTCGATTAGAATGTGGCGAGACTCTACTACCCCCATGGTTAGATTCTGGTGAAACCCTTCTCCGATTTTGATTCATCTCCGTCATAAGCTTCTCTAATCGGCCAATTCCTTCATTAAGCTTCTCACTAAAATTCTCATTGATTCTTTGCTCCATCTCATCAGCCTCTTCTCTTCGATATAAAGCTTCTACGTTTTGGTGGCGATTAGCTCTTCTTGGCGGCATACTTGAAAACTTCACAAATTCTAACACTTTTCGGATTTTGATCCAAAATGAAACGGATCGAAAACTTCCACTTTGTAGCAAATCGCGATGAACACGATGGACAAAGTTTCGACCTCCAATGCAAATCCGAACTTCAATCTTCAAACAAATGCGAACAACTTCTTCCTCTCGGCCGTGTCCCAACACTTCAAGCTCGGCTTCTCCTCAAACTTCAAAACTCTTCAAATGATTAGGCTCCAAGTCTCGATCTAGCTATGATTGGCTAGAACAAGCTCTGATACCAAAACTGACGCAGCGGATATTACAAAAATGATGTAGATCGTTGAATGTAGCAATCGATGGATTGATGAATGCTGAATTGCCCGAATTCGTTGATCCGAAGATACCGAACTCTAGCTATCTCGAACTCGTTGATCGCGCACGATACCGGGTTCGAAGATCTTCAATTCTTCAAGCGTTGATCAAGCGCACTTGATTCCGCGAATCGGCTTCTACAATCGTTGAATCGAGCGCACTCGATTATCCGAAAGAGGAGATAGGAGATTACACTCAACTACCAATTTGAATGAAAGCTCAAAGCAATCAAAAGAGAATTTTATTCAATATTCAACAACCTTTTACAAATGACTTCACTTGCCTATTTATAGGCTACAACACACCAACATAGAAAAAGTACAAATCATAAGTCGGCAACCGACTTATCACATCTCCGACTTAACATAAGTCGCATACTATTTACAACACAGTTCAGAAAAAAGCTTAAAAATATTACAAGTATTTAGGTCGGTTCCGACTTAACAACAGTCGACCTATGAACCCAGACGACCTACGACTTATAACAGTACAATACAGCGACACAACTTAAGTCGGCAGCAACCTAACAGTTCAATCATAAGAACGTACAACACAATGACTTGACGACTTAACCATCAACGGCAGAGATCCACGCGGCATAAGAATCAAAGGCCTCCAGAGCTTTGCGACTTAAGAACTTTGCGGTATCCCAACTCAACGACTTAAGGAAATCAATGGTATCCAGAGCTTTACGACCTAAGAATGAACGGTATCCTTTCGTTTGCGACCTAACACAAAGCGGCATCTGGAATCAAGGGCAGATATTAACTCGGCAGACATATCAACGGTATCCAGGACTTCGCGACTTAAGATAAAAGCGGCATCTGACCTTCGCGACCTAAGCTTTATGCGACCTAAGCCTTGCGACTTAACTCCTGCTTCATTAGGTCGTCCACGACCTAATACTTCACCAATTTGCTCTGTTTTCTTATTTCGTAACTCGGTAGGTCGTATACATGTTAACCCGGTAAGTCGTTCCAGCCTTTCGTTAACTCGCACCCTCCCACTAAGTCGTTGCCGATCTTTACTAAGTCGTTGGGACGACTTAAAGCTTTTGTTAGGTCGGTTGCGACCTAGAACTTCACTTTTCCACCATTTCTCACCAAATCTTGACTCGGTGGCTTTCCTCTTAAGTCGTACCCGACTTACCAGCATCATAAGTCGCACACGACCTATGTCTTCAACTTTCTGGGCTGCATCAAACGGTAACAACCCACAGTCCGAACTTCGAACAAGTCGAAGTCAATTTCCATGGGAATATTGATCCTTGGTTTTGTTACCTGCAATAAACATAAATGCATCTGGCACTATCTTCGTAATCTCACAGCGGAATAGAAAAATATATTACAACATATACATCGACTAAAGTTACTACTTGAAATCAATTTTATTTCTTGAATGTTTAATTGCCTTGTCAGTGCTGAGCATGAACAAGAAGACTTCACCATTTACCGTTCCCATCTTGCATCAGTAGCCCATCACTTTAAATCTATCATGTGGGTTGTAATGAGGAGGACTTTTAGAACATCATTCTGGTGACTGAAAATTTACATACTTTATTCAAAACACTAATTTATACCGACTAATTTCTGTTTAAGTGTTATGTCTATTATTTACGACTAATCCATTTAATCCTATGTGTGCATACGATATGTCTAACCTTTTTCGAGATATAACTTTATATATGCCTATATACATACATATTTAAATAATGTACTACCCAAAAACTCCGACCAGTTAATACCTCTTAAATAGGAAGGAGGCAGACCCAAAAGCCATTTAATATCTCAATTCTCGAAGCGGGCCCTCCGCAACATAAACGCTAGTTAATTGGTTTTACCTACAGAGACCAATGACCCTTATATACGGTTTTATAATTTATAATTTGATTGCCGTACTACTAACACATCTCAAAGAGTCATCCAAGAGTTAACTAGTCCACCCCTAGCAAACAAACAACTAACCAACCAACTTTGAAGTCTGTGCGTATTCCATACAGATTCTACACTAGTAGGAAGCGAAATCCATTAGAACATAATCCGAGCCTTCGCTACTGACTGTTTGGGACTGCTGGTGGTTATTGCCTATATGTCAGCCCTACTACTAAATACCGATCCAACAAAATACTGACATAGCCCGTCGATCTTACACAACTGACATCCCATTTAGACAACCGAATGTAAGCCAAGAAAAATGCCCATTTCAGTTACTTAATACCTCTTATTAGAAATGAAGCAGACTCCATTTTCTTAAAAGTAATATGCCATTTAATACTTCAGATATGAGGCGAACCACATTTAATTCCTTTTAACTCTCCATTAACTACAAATTTATTGCTCATTAAATTTGTAGTTATTGTCCATAAATTTTGGAATTACCGTTCCTTTCTTTTTCCACATCCTAGTCCTATAATTACTATGCTATTAATTACTAGTCGTCTTAATTGTAACTAATATGAATACCTACGCATATTATTAATTATGCTGTGAATTTTTATGTTCTAATCGAAAGATGCTATCATACGTGTGTGTGTATTCCTATTTCTTTCACAATAATTCCCATACTTAGGAATTCCAAAACATGCACTTGCATGTACATTCTATGAAGAACATAAATTCCTACATTCTAATTATTAGAGTTATCCTCCCTGAAAGGATTACCGTTTTTATAAATTACCCAAAAAATGAGACTGACTTTGTTTGAAATTTTAAGAAATTATCTCTTTTCTTTTATTGAAATAGACAGTGTAAACTATGGAGAAGAACCTTTGTACTTTACACATCTTTTTCATTTTTAGTATATTCCTTATTACTTCAAATATGTGCTTTTTACAAATTTTATGGAGTTGGATAATTAATCGAAATTACATGGAAATAGATACAATTGAATTGTAACGCACACTCAATAAATTAAAATGTAAAAATGCACCTTTCAATTCAGCTAGGGCAATCTAATTTACAACTCAATAATAAATTTGAAATAAACTTCACAACTTCAAAAACATTCTACAATAAACATATTTGGGACTCATTTCAAATTTCCATATTATGTTGCACATATTGTTCCAATTTTCCTAACTTACGGAGTATGTAGGCAGGGTTTCAACTAAATATGTTCGTTTAAGCCTACAATTCAATAGATCTAACATAGGCATAATAATTAAACAAAACTCAACGATATAAATTTCAATGTTATAAATAAATTATATAATTTTCCACTCACCTTTCACTTTTCAAATCTCCAAAATCTGAATCCATTCCTTTACTTGACTCCTTCTCCGTTCTTTTTCCACGGTATTGATTCACTCTTTCTCTTCTTCTCTTTTATTTTCTACCCTTCACCGATTGTATATACATATAATATAATAATTTATACTTAATCGAAATAGTGAAGAGGGGAAAATGGCAGAGCTTTACTGCTTTGATCGGAAAATATGATAAGAGAAGTGAGGGTTAAACCTATATTTATAAACGCTAGAACCAATCGTAACCGTTAGATTAAAATAATTAAATTTGGACCGTTTGACTAATGTTCAAACCCTAACCACCACTCCATGATCGATCATCCGCCCCATATAAGCGATCGACCACTAGTGGTCGACCGTAGGGTCTCGCATTTAATAATATTTATTTCATATTTTCGTTTTTTTAATTATTTTCATTTTGAAAACTTTAATCGTAGATAATTTCTTCGTTTGAACTACAATTTCAATACTCCAAATATGAAAGTTGCTTGGAAAATCGCCACGAATGCAATTGGTGCGAGTTCTATGCCAAATTCCGACGTTTGCTCAAATTTCATTTTTGGAGCCTTATTATTTAACATTAATTTTCATGGGGTGTTACATTCTCATCCTTAAAAGAATTTCATTCCCGAAATTCTACAAGGGTTGAACCATGTATCATAGTATACAACCATCTAAACTATCCAACCAATTAGTGTACAATCAATTCTGCAGCCAAATGTGTACAAGTGCATGGCGTTTCACAACATATAAGACATGCATGATGATTGATTCTGAATTGGTGCCTCCTATATGAATGCATTCTTTTAAAAACATTTTGAAAATATGATGCAAAAAATCTATATATACTGGAAGTTCTACATATATGCAAGTTTTCAAAAGAAAAAAAAATTCTTTTTCCACACAATAATTTCCACACTTCTACGAGTAGGAGTGTGGTTCAAACAATTTTGCATTCAATTCCTACCATCCAATACTGAGCATATAATTTCTAACATCCAAAATTTTAAAAATCTAATTTTCCTTAATCGATACTCTTATGTCAGAAAATGAATCTAAATGGAAAATTTCACAATTCCACCCTTCATTTGGATACCTATTCCATTGTACCATGGAATATTCTCTTTTGCCCCCAAAATTTTTCAAACTTTTTCAAGTATAATTTGCATAAGGTGGTTTGCATTTGGATGTTAAACGTAATTATCCTAAACGAAAGTTTCTTTTCTCTATCAACAATGTATGGAAATAGAAATTCCAAAGCTAAAATAGCTTTTCCTTTGTATTTTCTAAGTTATGAATATTGTAGCCCTTGTCGGACCCTAATACAAACACAAAAGGAGATTAATTTATAATAATAAATTAACATAATTAGTTAACTAATTACCTTCCCTCTCTAGTCCATCCTTCCCAACCATTTCCTGCACATAAACATGTACAAGAATCAATTCACGCATCACTTTCCATCCATTTCTCTCTCTACACTTCACCGTTCGACGAACCGTCTTCGCCAACGTGTCGCACTTCGCGCGTACTTCTCAACGGACATGACCATTCCTACTCTGGGCTCCTTAGTCAAAACATGACACGTGTGCCCCCTCCCGCATCCTTGAAATGTTGCACCCCCATAAAGATGGCTAAAGCTCATATTACCAGTGATAGAAGGTGCGTGCCGCCATTGGAAACACGACTATGCTCCCCGTTTTGCCTATCTCCTCCTCGAACCCCACCAAGGTTGAACCCTAGTTTATGGCCTTCACATGTCAAGCAACTCGATTATCGCCGCATCCTACTTTGACACCAGATATTTGAAGCTCTCCCCTACCCGAGTCCAATGGATCTAACTTTGGCCTCTCTTATCGCCCATAGCTTTCGATTTAATTAAAAATGAAGCAGTAGCCTTTCGTGTGTGGAGGAAGAAATTTCCGAAGAGGAGAGAGGGTTCTGAGGGTGGGTTTATATATATAAACATACATTTTATTTAATTCCTTAAATAAATCGTCACACGTTTCGAGCTCGGACGATTACAGGGTATAATTGATTGTCATGAAACTTGTCTATGCACTTACCTCTTTTTGCGGTCCTAATGATATAAATATTTATCATTATCGAAGACAAACAGAGCCTTGGGATGATAATTAGTTCGTCCAATTCAAAAAAATATTCAACCGTACATCTTATAATGAAGCCCTCATCCCAGAAACACAGGCCGTCTGCCGAGATTCCACTAGACTCGACTATTAAAAAATATATATAACGATGCATAAATCGTAAAAATGTCATGACTCCAAATACGGTGATATTTATGCTTATTTTAGTTCGCAATGTCGATCCCGACTCAAAGGAAGTAGTCTACAGTGCTAAGTTGACCGTATGCAAAAAATCATATTTTGTACCTTTAGTTCATTAACGATTCAATCATCACCAACTAAACTTACCGTTACCTCATCCTTCAATAGGCAGCCTAAATCTACCCTTCGCCCATCCTCAGTTTCAATCATCACCAACAACCTCTCGAATCCACCACCACTACATACTTCCTCAACTGGTCCCTTCTCAAATTGATAATGAACACCACAAAACCCAAAATAAAACTATCATAAACAAAATAGCATCCATGACTCGACAAGACCAAACTATGACAAACCATACATAGGTTAGTGATGCCTCCAATAAGGTTTGTCACAATCAAAGTTTGGTCAATAGTTTCGAGTTTGAATCATAATCTATCTACCAAGTCGCTAGACATAAAGAATGTGAAAGCCTGGTATTGAACAAAACATGTATGGGAACATCATAAATACAAAGCATACCTTAAATAGTGATGCCCTTTCTCTTTCCCTTTACCTTTTCCAAGGAAGCATTCAACGAAGTTGCACCAATTCACTAGTTCTGGGTAGGCTTTCCGCATATGCCCCATCTTGTTGAAATTATAGCACATCTTTCCTTCAGCTTTTCAATTCTTACTTAGATAGCCCATGTCGCCATAGTTATAACAAATAAGGTCCCACCTACCCTTCTTCTAACCACCCTTGTTCCAGAACTGCTTCCTCTTGTTGTTCCATTTCTTCTTGCCTTTGCCACAGATTGCATCTTTGGTTCTTCTTTGGAAACAATAGCCAGCTTAGACTTGGGATACAGACTCTTGTGTCGAAGAGCATTCTCAAGGAGCTTCTCAAAAGGATCGTTAATGGGTCTCAATAGCTTCTCTCCTAAATAATTGTCCAAGCCTATGCCGAAATTTTCATTCTTCTTTAATGGAGTGTCGATGAAAGACATCCCATCCAACAAAGCATCAAACTCAGCTACATACTCGAAGACCAACAAGTACACTTGCTTTAGGTCCGCAAGCTCATGGAATAGAACCGACTTTTGAGCTGCCGGTATAAACTACTCCTCAAAACTTGTCTTGAACCGATCCTAAGTAAATTGTTCCTTAGGAGTCACAGCCCTAAGAGCATACTAACAATTCATAGCTCTTTCTTGGATTTATCGAGAGGCCAACCTCCTCCTCTTAGCAATATCCAACTCCTGATCATTAAAGATCCTCTCATAGCACTACGCCATATATGACCTTCTGCAATACAAAAAAAATGTTGGCTCAGGCCTAAAAAATGTTGCCATAGGTCTATGGCAACACTTTTAGGGTGATGCAATTTTTGTCATTGCCTTAGACCTCAAAGGCAACATTTTGACTATCTAAGGCAACATAAGTAATATTGTTGCAATAGAACCCTATTTGGGTCTATGGCAACACCCATAGGTATTTGTAGCAACATTCCAAAATGTTGCTATAGATCCCAGTTAGGTCGAACAAGTGGGCACCGCCCGATTCATCCGATTTCGGAAGATCGAGCCTTCTTTGAAACGACGTAAAATGATGCACCACACATACTTCTAAACCACCAGCCTCCATCCTCTAATTGCCTCACCAACAAACTATTTCAGTTGCCAAATTCGACTTCAGGTTGCCAAATCGCTTAATCACCTAATCACAATCGCTGATTACCCATTCCGACAACCCAAACATCATCAAACTTTCACACTGCAAATTCGCAACAAAAACAAGCACCACCCTTGGATGATAGCAAACAACATTGCTTCTCACTGCAAGCTATATACCTACAAATTTGGACCATCAACTCTAAGCAGACCGCTTCGCCTTTCATCAATAAGAGAATCAAAGGTCAGTTCATACATGTACATTAGTTCAAAGCACCAAGCTATATATCTTCATATTTGGACCATCATTAGCCTACAAAAGAAAAACCAAACTAGTTTACTCAAGCATTACAATTCATACAAATTCAATTCAAATCAATTACAATTCATACCCATCATCACTTCACCGACCGCATCCAAACTGGAACAACCATAGCCCGCTACATCACTTCACCGACCGCATCCAGACACTACGCCAAATGTTTGTGGTGCAGATAAGTGGTTTTACAACAGTAGAAAGCTTATATATACGTGATATGTCATTTTTCGAACATGAAAGAACAAAATGCAGTGAGAAATTTGAAGTATATCAATGTGAAACTACAGGAAACCGGACATTTTGATAACAATACCATTCACACAAAGTATCGAACACTTTTAGTGCATTACAAAATAGCTCTTCCAGTCATTCTCTATTCTATCTTCAAGGTGCAATATGGAAGACCACTCCAATCCAAATTCAACAATAGACCTCAAAATACATGAAGCAAGATGAAATTTTCAAACTTACCATTCAGATACAGAAAATGCATAAATCCACAGTATCAAATATCACAAAATGAAAAAAAAGGTCAAAACAAACCGGAAATTAGACAGCCTGCTCTTCATTGGACTGCAGTGGTATCTCAAGCAACTCAAGAGGCACAGTCTCGACGCTCTTAGGTGTGTTCCTGGCAGCAACAGGAACAACAAGAAAAGTCTTGGTCTTGCTTATCGGCCTAATCTTTTCAAGCCCCACGTAATCTCCGACTTTAAATTTATTATCAGGATTGTGTGCTTGGTACCTCTTCTTGATTCGAACTCTTCTCTTGTACTTCGGGTGTGGAGCTAAACGAACCACTTCAACTGCCAATTGAATAGAAAACGAAGTTGTGTCCTCTGAATACTGGAGTGGAAGATTGAATAGAAATGTAATAGCATCAGATCCGATTGGGTTAAAAGGGAACATCTTCCATACAGATTAGGGAAAACGAAATTAGGGATTTGGAAATTGGGGGTGAGAACGAAATGATATGAAAAGTAAAGCGGGAAAAAAAAAATTGGGACAAATTGTAGTGGTGATCCATTTTAACAATCAGATTAAATGTAGATCGTTGGATCGTATTCACACGGATTGCTAATTTTATTAATTTTTTAATTTGAATACATCTATAGCAACACTATATAAAAATGTTGCATCGTGTTACACTTGTTTAGCTAGAGCAACACATTTTTATGGCTAAGGTAACACCAAAAATACAACGTTGCAGTAGGACCAAAATTTTATATCTATCGCAACATTTTAGCTGGCAACACCTTGCAAAAATGTTGCAGAAGGTCATCTATGGTGTAGTGTAGTTTTCTAACTAATCATGCACTTCCATAGCCGACTATATTCCTTGAAATGGTCTACCACTAAGACTTGAAAATCCTTATACATCTCCGCGAAATTGGCCCTGGGCGCCTACACTTGAGCAACACCAGCATTAGCAGTAATGGGAGCACCTACTTGGGTATTTTGCAGCATGTTCCTCATCATGCTGTTGAACATCATTTGTAATTCAGGGTTAGTAGCTCCTTAGCCCACCACTTTTCTTTCTTACCCCGATTTAGAGTGCATTGCAGTATTCCTTGTATGATAGCTCATTCCTAGTATAAAATAAAAATGATCATCTCTCATAAACGAAAGCTACAACAATAGTACACATTTGTGCAATGCATCTTAGACTATATATAAAGTTTTGAAGATCAAAATATATAACAAGTATGCTCTCTCGCATAATCTCGATCCATTCAGGAGTGTTCTTGCTATTATATCTCTAATGGATTATGCATCAAGCAAGTTAACCTAAGTCGAATCACTTAACCTCGCTCTAATATCAAGTGTGATGACCGCCCTATAACTACGACCACCATTATACATGTACAGTGCACTGTAGCAGTGCCTGACCAATTTAGGTTGATAGTAAAGTGGTAAAGTAACTAAAATAGAACCTATTGCATAACTCACAGCATATCGAATAAAATATAATATCAACATAGATATAAAACATGTGAAATAGAAATATAAATAAATGAACCACTATAGATCATAGCATAGGTTCAATATAGTTATAAAAAACAATAATAGAGTTCCATAGTGCTGCTAATAAAACAAACACTGCATGCAAAAGTTATACAGCAGATAAATAAACCAAAAATACCTATCACTAAACCAAACAAATATTGCTAAAGCTTTATAGTGTTGCATAGCAGAAATAGTATAAAGCTCCAATAATATAATATACGTGAAAAGGTAGCCTCTTGCTATTCAACATGTACCAAACTACATGCTATGTCATATCTACTATCTAATTTACTCATTTAAGAGTTCTCAAGATAATAAGAAGCCAAGCATAAAACATCGAGTTAGATAACTTTTTGAGTGAGCGATAAACAATCTCAAAATACTATGAAAACCGATATATTATAGGACACAAGATATAGAGAATTATACCTGACCTATCCCAACATCCAAAGAGTTAGCATATAATAGTATATGTTAAACTACTATCATCGTATTAGTGTGCAACAAACCTAAATACAATATCGGGTGTCTAAATATCCAAGTCTACATTATCTACGACTTATGACATCCCTAGAGTGATAAACAAACATAACAACCATCAAACAATCCTCATAATCACTCATGTGCGTTGGATATACGATAACTCGTATGGCCATCCACTGCTAGAGAAAATGGAAAAATATCGGTTTCTCAGTGCTAGAATTCATGCCACTTCAAAGATAGGAAACTGGACCTCCACATCCTCAAGGTCCAGGGCACAAGGATCCACATCCTCGATCCGAGGTACCATATCCGCATACCCAAGTAAGGGTCCTCACATACCCATGCTTTACGAGCACACTTCGAGTATCAACGATCCCTTTGCACTCATCATCATACTCGAATACATCCTTGTTACATTCCATTCATTTCCATAGTAGAACACATTCCTCTTTTTATACCTATAGTTTCCATCCTCATCGATCCTATCATCACAGATCATCCTTATAACCCCATCATCATCGAGTTATCATCATGAAAGTGTAGCTCCATCCTCATCATGCTGTTATTGTCTAAATATAACTCCATCTTCGTTAAGTCTTCATCGTTAGAACAGCTCTATACATCCATCCCATGTTGTAGAGTCGCCCCATCAAAGTTTCGAAGCCATCACGTCAAAGCATCATGTTTTTACTTCAGTGTCGAAACCATTCTTTATAGCATCATAACATCGAATCAAGACGTCGAACGAATGAACAGACACGCAACGAACGTTACTTATGGCATCACCATCATTCCAATGGAGTTTCACCTTGATTGGCTAATCCCCCAATAATGTCAGTGCCGATATGATTCACCATGTCAGTGCCGACATGATTTACTTAGTCAAAATTGAATAAATACTTCATGTCCAATCCATACCTGAAGTCTACTTTCACATGTCCTAAAGCTGCTGTAGAATCATCTCAGAGCCATCGAGTCAGGGCCGACTTGATTTGTATTGCTGAATTTTCCTAAGCACTAGACTCCAAACCTCTCGTCCTTTACTCCAGCCTGAAGCTTGAACACCTAATCCCCGAAGTCTCTTCTTCCCTGGCCCAAAGCACACTCCCTCTGAAAAGATCTACATCTACTGCCAAATTGTTTCAAACCTCAATAGTGACATGAGTTTGCACCACTTAGCTCCATCCATATTGCATTCAAGTTTTTTTAAGCTCCTTTAGACTTCCAGGAACAACATACATCAACCACATCACGTTCTGAACAAGTTTGGCATCGATTTGCACAAAACGATGATTTTTTCTAACTACATTAAATTGACTAACAAACATGTCAAAAAATTCATACAATCATCAATCACATCACATTAAAACATCATATAAAATCAATCCAAACATGATCCAAAAACATAAATTTTCCTGGATTTAATTATGTACAAAATGACGACATGATTTGTAAATTGTGTAAAACGAATCAATGCATAACTTTATCTTTTTAAACTCGGTTCTAAGATGTTATTAAAGTTTGATCTATGTTTTAAAACATTTAAAAAATGAAAATTATCTTAAAAATCATATTTTTACCATATCAATATACATAGAATGGTGAGAGAAGTAAAATCACCCACCTATACCAAATACCCGATTTCCAATATAAATATGAAGTAGAATATCAAGCTCCGCAAATTCCGAAATGTCAAAATAGTAGATCTTCAATTTTACCTTACTAACCTTACTCTAATCACTTAATTAGGCTGATAAACTTGAATGAATGATGGAGTTTAGGTCAATTTAAGATTAATGGAGGTTAGGAGGTAATTAGGAATGAATAGAAATGGTTAATAGCTGCTGATGGGAGCTGGTATTAACTATAATCCCAAGTTGGGTTAATTAGCTGCACTAATCATCCTCTAATTACCCGCTACTCTGCTTAAAGTCAGTAAAAATTTCAAACAGCATAACTTCTAAACAGTAAGTTCAAAATTCTTTTATGATCACTATACGAAAAGGAAAACCATCATATCTTTCCAATGAATGTGGTTTCGTACTATAATTCTACTCCTATCAAAAGTTATAGGCCTTGCAAGATTTTTAAGGTTAAAACCATCCAATAGAAATTCTAGGAGTGAAATATGTCACTATTTAACATTTGCCAAAGTTATAGTCAAATGCGACCCAAGAAAAATTTAAAAAATTATATTTTACAACCTTCTGATACGTAAAATATGGGTAATTATGCTCTCCTCCTTAAGACTTTAACCCTTGAATCCCTAAATCAAACAAGGAAAAGGCAACCATGGTTAGCTTGCATGCATAACAATCATAAGCAATCATTTCAAACATCAAACATGCATCCATGCAATCGCAAGCAATCACATAATATCCATGCATATCCTAGCATGCGAGATACTAAGCTATCCTACATGATATCAAAACGTAAAAGTAAACGCGATAAATGGAAAGTTTTATCAAGTAAAGATCTTGTGATAAGTGGTTCTTATGCTCTTCTCGTTTCCCATGTCCAATCGCTCTTGTTTTCACTTATTGAACCTTCGCTAATTCCATCGTCTTCCTCCCACGCTACATCATATTATGTCCGAGATATGAATAAGACTACATGGTCTCAAAGCTCTCGGTTCGATTCTGATATCACCTAACAGATCCGATGAAACAGTCAGGCCCTTGTTGTACACACACTTCCATAAATGAGAACACGAAATACATTGTGTACGCCTGTCATCTTCTAAGGTAAATCGAATTTATAAGCTAGGTTCTCAATTCTCTCGAGTATTAACAAAGGACCTATGGACCGTGGTGCTAACTTCCCTTTAATACCGAATCAAACTACGTCTTCAGCAGATAGATCTTAACAAACACTATATTGCCGACAGAGAATGCCAAATCTCTATGTCTCTTATCAGCATAGCTCTTCTAACTATCTTGGGCAGCTTTCATTCATTGTCGAATGATCTCAGTCTTCTATGAAGTCTCCCTAATCATGTCTGGCCCCAATATCAACTTCTCGCCTACTTCCTACCAACATGAAGGATCGTTACACAGTCGACCATAAAATGCCTTAAATGGTGCCATACCGATGGTAGACTGATAACTATTGTTGATGTGAACTCTGCCAAATGCAAGCGCGATCATCTCATAAGCCTCCAAAGTCTAGAATGTAAGCTCGTAAGAGATCCTCCAAGGTACGATTCACCTTCATGCTTTTCTCATTAGATTATGGGTGGTAAGCTATACTAAGATGCATCTTTATCCCCAACGTATCTTGTAAGCTCCTCCAAACCACTAGCAAATAAAGAGTCTTGGTCACTCATAACTCTTTTTGACACACTATGGAATCACACAATCCACTTGACATACAACTCAGCCAACTTGAATGTTGTTATATTAAACTTAACATGTATAAATCGAGCTCTCTTCATTAATCTATCGACTATGACCCAAATGTTATCATACCCTTCTTTGGTCCTTGACAATCCATCAACGAAGTCCATCAATATCTATTCCCGCTTCCATTCAGGAGTCCCAAGTGGTTGTGTTAACCCACCTGACTTCTTCTTCTTTACCTTTACCAACTGCTAGTTTATACACCTGGAGATTAAGCTCCCGACATCCATCTTTATCCCTTTCCAATAGAATGTCTTCTTCATACCATGGTACATTTTATTATGGTCGGTATGCATAGTCAATCTCAAGTAAGGCACTCATAAAGCACCTCATCCCTCAACCCATTGCGTCTGGAACAAACAATGTCCTCTTCTTATAGAACCAACCATCTTGATCGAGTTTGTGCTACTTCATCTCCTCGGACTCTACCCATTCTTTTATCTTTGCTATGATCTCTATTATTCTGGCGTCATGCTTCTGACTAGTGCCAATCCTCTCAATCAGAGTAGGTATAGTGGTCGAACTAGCTAACATCGCTGGCTCTAGCTCACAAAAAGGTCTGAAGTCATAGCCTGCAATAAACACATAATCTCAAGGAGCTGTCCACCTGAAGGCGAATACTGTGGGTGCTCACCATTCATATATACTCCTGTGAATGAACCCCTTCCTCAATATGTCATTCACTTGCACACCTCTAATTCATTCTGCTCTCTAGGTGCCATATGCCTCAAAGGCATAACCATTGGTCTGTCATCCTTTACTGAATCTATATGAAACTCTATCTCCCTATGTAGTAGTAATCCGGTCATCTCCTCGAATATGTCCAAATATTCCTTAGCTATAGGCATAAATGACCACTCGTTTGTGCTGATCCATCCTTTGTAATACCCTGAATCAATGTCAAATGACAACATTTGACTCCTAAATACCACAAAAGACAACATGTCGGGGTAAAAAAACCAAGGCTCAACGATAGAATATTACAGTAGAATGATAATATATGATGTACTAAAAACATATAAACATAATAGGATAAACAATATGTAAGAGACTGTATAAATGGAAGTAACTAATAAATAAATATCAAATCAGAAAGTCAGAATACAATATCTGATACAACAAGTTTTATATAAACAAAATATCTATCATGTACTATCAAAATATCAAGTATATGTCCAAACTATCGACTTCAGCTCTAAATTGCTCCAACTATCTTGAAAGCTCATCCCTAAAAGCTCTTGGCTTTCAAACTACTCAATCGAGTATCCAAGAGTTCACGACACTAACAGACAAAGAGAAAATGCGAGTCAGACATAAAGCTTGGTGTGAGCAGAACTATCTTAAAATACTATCAAACCATACCAGATAAATACAAAGCTAATGAAGTACGACCAGTCCTCTCCACAAACATAGCTCAGGTAAAATCTTGACTACCCATTAACAAGTAAAGCAAAGCCATCTAAAACGAAGGAAAACATACCATAACCTTCTCTTCTCCTGTCATGAACGAGTTAGCATAACTCATATATTACGACTGATACATAACAATGTATTGTGATAAAGGTAAGCCAATATACAAATGCAAGGGTAATATAAATATCCCAATAATACTAACAACCAACTAATATACCACACACAATATAATGGTAAATGACAAATAGAGAATAAATTGATACCCATCATTACTGATAGGTGGAGTCGGCTATGGACACCAATCGATTCAATGATCCCTATCGAAGCATCTGAAATGCAAAACAAATATAGCGATATAACAATGCTACTAACATAGCATCTCTATACCCAAAACCGAAATACGAATATCTATAATCAATTCCATCTTGAACTGCCACTAGCTACCAAAGGAACCCATCAAGAGCCACAACTATATTATAGACTCCCCTAAAAACCAACACCTAAAAGAAGTTGGCCTATTAGTACCGTCGTAGACCCATCCGTACAATGCAACTGTATATTACCTACTCTAGATTGGCATTCTAATCTCTCTCCACCCCTGCACTAGGACCACGTCTACAAGTAGTGCGCCTTAATGGTATAATGGATTCCCTCACTAGAATCCTTTCTTTCTGGTTGTCTATTTCCAACATACCGAAATCGTATATAATTGCTAGACCCAATGTGCACCCTTCCCATACGGGTACACACCACCGAACTATTATTGTCCCTATGTGGATCGTGTTTCGTTCTTGAAGTACCTCACACTACCTATTGCCACAAGGCAGGCATACCAAACCAATATATATAAATCGCCTAAACCGTGCATTTGTGTGTATATATATATAACTTAAACCACATATTTATATATTTGTATGATATATTTCATCCACTATTCAGTATCCTCAAGTCGGGCATACCGAACTATACATATGATTAAATTACGTATCGATAAATCGTGTTGAATTTCCATTAACTACCAAAGAGACATATCGAGAGCCACAACTGTATTGTGGACTCTCCTTAAAACCAACACCTTAAAATAAGTTGGCTTGTAGGTCTCATTGTAAAAACCATTCATACAACACAATAGTATATGGTCTACTCTAGATTGGCATCCAAATCTCTCTCCACCCCTACTCTAGGACCACGTCTGCAGGTTGTGCACCTCAGTGGTACAATGGATTCCATGCACCAATCGGAAGTCCCAAGTCGGACATACCAAAACTATATAAATGCTATAAATCACATGTCAATACACACACATACCTGCATATAGTTTATGTGATTTTTATATGTATAATGTAGTTTTGGTATGTCTGACTTGGGGCTACCAACATGCCAACTATATATAAACGCTTAAAATCACATGTCAATATATATGTATGTGTGTATGTATGTGTTATGTATGTATGTATGTATGTATAATATTCTATGCATCTCCCAGGAGCCCAAAGTCGGACATACCAAAACTATATATAGACATATATAAATCACATAAACTGTATGCAGATGTATGTATGTGTGTATTCCTATATATAACTAGTCCAACTATATAAAACTAAAAACATATATCATGCATATTTACAGACACAACGGCAATACACAACCAAATTAATAAATCTCATCTCAATATCAATAGTAATTCCCACAAACAATCATATAAAAAAATTCAAAAAAATAAATCTTACTTAAGCAAACAATCTAAAAGTTATATCTTCCTCCTTTTATTTTATAGAAATTGTTCCACCCATTCTTACCGTGATCTACTCTGAAGTAAAATAGGGAAGGGCATGAGGCCAAGAAAGCCACCTTCGAAAAGTAGTAGAGAGGAAAACAGAAGTGAATCAATCAAATTCGTACTGCACAGGAAACCAATTTAAAGTCACAACACCTAACCTAACCCGAACCCTGTAACCAAAGGGACCGCGGCAAGAGACAAATACTACATGCATGGGAAACAATGGTAGGTCACAATGATGATATATAAAATCAAATGCAAGACCGAAATACTACATCGAAGCACATGAGGCAGAATATGTTATGCTGAACTGATCGCATCTCCATAGCACATACTTTGTCAGTACCTACAAGAATAGGTCTGCACCAGCATATACCGAGGGCAACTTAGACAGTACCCCTGGGGATCGAAGGCACTCCAAAGGATTGCATATAGGGCAACTCAGGATATGCTTCAATGCAGAACCACGCTCACAGGTAGCGATAGAAATATGGAACTCCTCCTCTTCCTCTCCAGCAACCCGAGCATACGGGCAATGAGGGAAACTCAAATTAGCATTAGCTCAGATCATGACTAACCCCGAATACATGCCAAGTGTATATCCGGCCAACTCTCAGATTGAAACAGGGCAGAACAGTAAGGCATCACCCCAGTATGATGTCAAATGAGCAAGCACAAATCAGCACCACAACATCATGCAAGAATCGTACACCAGTCAGCATAGGCACGATGGTAGTACTTCAAGGCCAACGAGTGGTACCTAATGTCCTTCCAAAGGCTCATATGCAAGGTTAGTTCAAATTTGGATTCTCCTTGCATGATTTCTAACATTCCCACTCTAATTTTTGGAAACCACCGCCTTCATTCAAATTTCCTGCCAAAGGCACATCAGCAATCTATGCACATCAAATAAACAGCACAAATAGATGACATTTGGTAGAATCCAAGGGCTGACAAATGATGGTGAGAAAAGTATTCTAGGAATCCATGTACGTCTCAAGATTATAAATAGAAAAGGCACTATAGCATGAACATGACCTTTTTTGGGGCTTTTGATATTTTCTCTCTCATTTCAGAACCTTAAAGGTTAAGTGACCTTTTGCCATGAAATTATCTACCAAATCAATGATAAAGGAAGAAAGAGAAACTTTTCCCATGGACATAGGATTCCTTAAAACTCGAACGACATAAATTCCCTATGTTCTTAACTATTTTTTGCTTTTGTTATTTTCTTGACAGTTTAGTACTATATTTAGTCTTATTTGTACTCCAATTAAAAATTGATTAGATTTGACACTTCAACGAACAGTTAAAGTGAAACAGTTGATTATGTTACCATTCAGCGGCATAATCACCACTTCACGACAAAATTAAGACTACTTTTGTAACGACCCGTAAATTTTAACCGTTTTAATAACGTAATTAGTTGAAATTTTTTGCAATTTTAAACGGTAAAATTTTGAAATATAAATTTGATATTTGGAATGCGTCTAGTTAAACATAGCAACTGGTAAATTTTCGTCCGAAAATATGAAAGTTTATTTCGCGCGTAAATTTACTTCAATTTAATTAGTTAAAAAGCGATGAAAATAAAATATTTTCGGAACCTAAATATTTTTACATAGAAAAATTCTAAACCATCTTTTGAGCAAGACGTCATTTTTCGTTTTTTTAAATTCGGACTTCTTTGGCTCCGCCGATCTTATTTTTCTACGTTTTTCTTGCATTTTTCCGTAGTAGAAAATTCGAATTTTTATAATTCGATCGTACCACCAATATCTATATACCGTTTTGATCGTCTCGTCGTGCTGATCTCTGTAGTATATTCATTTATGGGTTGTGACATTCGGTACACGGTGAAATCAATAAAACGGTTGGCCGTATCGGTACACGTTTTAGCCTTTTGTGTTCTGTGCCCTTCCGTTTGTGTCTGGTAAAACCAATAGCCATTAGTTTTCACATTCCATATAAATTAATGGCTGACTGTTACTATTCCCACCATTTTAATTTATTATCTTTGGTTCGTTTCCAATTTGTTTGCTTCCATGCCATTTAGTACTGTTCTTCATAATAAATATATGTACATCATGCATGTTCAATTGATAAGAAAACTACACGTCATCTATACCAATTTGTAATAAATATCTAGCCTGTTCGTTTTCTTTCCTAGCTATGGCATGTACATGCCTTAAAATAAGATGTACATATATTAAAAACTAGTTTGCATTCATTTTTTTAAACTAAGTATGCATTACAGCTGTTAGCTATAGTTTCCTCTTCCCAATTTTGAAAGACCATTCCCCTTCTTTTGTTTTGCTTCTCTGTCTTTATACCGAGTTCTCTTTCCCTTTCACGATTCAAACTTTGGCTTCTCAATGCACGTTCATTTTTCTCTTGCCTAACTTCTTCCTCTTTTCAGCTCATTCGCATTTTTCTCTGAAAGAAAAAAATCGAGCGATACATATTCGCACGGGAGTTGTAGTGCTCCTCCTCACCGCATAGCATGACGTGCCCTATCCCCAATCTCTGCACCTCCGACCAAGGCTTCACCTTCCGCCCATCATTCGTCGTACCCTTTCAGCACGCCACCCGCTCTTCCCCAGCCTCCTCCGTCTGCCACGTCGACAGCTGCTCCATCTTCTCATTGACCTGCGCGCATGAACCATCTCCTCTCTGGCGGTGTGCAGCAACTCTCACATATTTTTCTTCCCAATGGTTACGTATACTAATATAAATATATAAAGGTACGTGACTTCTGTAGCTTTGCTTTTTTTTTTCCTTGATGAAACTTGTTTTGCCTTCTTATGTCTTGCCGAGCTATTTTCATTTTGGTTATCATCATTGTTATTTTTTTCCTAATATGTATAATAGCTTAGCCTGCGCATATAATTGAATAATTTATGCATAGGGATTTGCGCATGTATTTTCTGTTATGGTTTGTATGATTTCTTATATGCGCTAATATTAAGTTTACATAAGAGGTTATTTTCATTTTTTTACATTAATACGGTCATATATAAGAAAAAATGTAATGTAATAGGTTGTTTGTATATGTTGGAAGGCTAGTTGAATTTATATATTCAGTTATAATATTCGAATGTAAAGTACCCTGTGGTTTCATTTTATCGTGAGTTAAATTTAACAGTGGCATTTTTATAAAGTCTTCAAAAGATTATTTATAAATTTTTAATATATATATGTATTACATAATATGATTGTTTATCTAGAATTTCTAATGTGTAAATTAATGCGTCAGTATAATATGAAGTGTGCATGCGTATTAGATTAAATACATAAGCTATATAAGTTTTGAACTGTTACATTTTTGTTCGCTTTTATATTGTTCAAACGTGTTTGATTTTTTTGTAAAATGTACATAGCAAAAAGCAAAAAAATAAAAATAAAAATAAAAATAAAAATAAATTATAAAGTTTCTTTCCTTTCAACAATTGCAGTTAGATAAATGTTGGGTATGCTAGCTATATTGAGTCATAGATCATAAATTGCAACTGTGTTGCGTATGTCGAGATTTTTCTTTTTGAAGTGACTGTATATTTATATTGTATATGTTATACTAAGTTGTATGAAAGCGGTCGATATACGTGTGTAAAAGTATATATCACATAGTTTTAATAACGAAAGTTTATAAAGTACGATATGTATATTGTTATAAAGTAAGTTTATAAAATATAAATATGAGATTTCGAAATGTTGGTTTGAGCTAGTTATGCATAGAATATGTACATATGTTTGTTTTCAAGGTATACTTATGTTTAAATTTAAGATTTATTTAAAGCATATATGTATTTTAGATTGAATATTGGGTTTAAAGAAATAATAATATAGTATACATCTCGTCTAAATTTTATCAAACTGCTTTATTTATTTCTCTCATCGATCCCTTATTACCAGCTTTGATCGTTGAATTCGTGCCGATTTGCTTTGCTTGGATTCGTTACTCAATTTCTATGTCTGTACCAGTGTGCGTATCCGTGTCATCTTCTCGACTATCTCTAGCCTCGAAAGGTGAGCAATCACTCACGATTAATGTTCTTTTATTTATTAAATTTGATTACAATTGAAATGACAATTGAAATATGCTGCTGTCAGTTATTTACACTGTTATATGTATGCTATTACCTGTATCAGTTCACCTGTGACATCTGACACCATTATTTGTTAATTATACGATGATAATCCTGTTTGATAGATAATTGATTGATTGTTTGTTGTTTATATTGGATGTTAAATTGTATCGTATAAAGTGATAAATATTATGCAAGTAAATTTGACGTAGGATAATTAAAATTTGAATCGACATATATGTTGAATTTGATTAGTTGAATATGACCCCTTTTAATTGTTAAATTAAATGACATGTAGAATAGTGATAATTACACTTTGAACCATTGAACGTATATTTGATTAATTGTTGTAGTATTAAAAAAATTGAAATTGAATGACAATTGAAGAACCGTATAAATATTTGTATAACAATCTTTAATCTACATGAAATGATAGTGTAGATTCTAGAAATAATTATATTAATTCGCACAAATAACAATGTGAATTAATACGGTTATTTCGGGATTATTTGAATTGATTATTGGACTGATATTGATTGTTGTTCTTGCTTGTTTATTTACTTTGACACCATCCCAGTTATCACACTGCAAGTTCCCTTTGCTATGCTCTGATTTTTGAATTGAATTGGAATCGGGTTGAATGATAAATACCCAAATTGAACTATGACCTAGGATAGAGAATTAAATAAAAATTGATTGGTCAATAATTTGATTTAAAAATAAAATGAAGATTTTATTTGAATAAATAATATGGGTTTTAAATGAAGTTGGAATTTGAATTCTAGTGAAATTTAAATGTTAATATTTAATAATCCGAAACAAAATATTAACAATGTAATTGATGAAAGAACTTTGTTTAAATTAAGAAATGATTGAATTAAGTTTTGAAATTATTTAATAATTAAGTTTTGAAATTATCTAATAATTAAGTTTTGAAATTATTTAATAATTTAATGAGATTGAATTATTTAATAATTAAATAAAATTGAACTTCTTTGATAAGTGAAATTGAACTTCTTTAATAAGTGAAATCAAGTTTCTTTATAAATTGAGTTTTGAGATTTGTAACTAAGTAAATAAATCAGTGAAATTGAATTTCTTTAACAAGAAATAAAATGTGATTTATGTGTTGAAATGAATATAGGACTTGTAGATTAAAAAATTTGATTTGACAAATTTAATTTAATTCAATTTGAAGTTTTGATATAATAAAGTTGAACTTAAGTAATTTATTTAGTGAATTGGAAATTAAATAGAAATTGTTTTGAATGATAAATCAACTTAACGAATATTGAATGAAATCAATCAATGACTTTAAATTGATTTGAATGTTAAATTAGATTAATTTAAATGTTTTCGAAATGAAACATATATACGAACTTGAATCAATATTTGAATTGTTTTAAATAAAAATCGAAATTGAATTATAGGATTTTGAAATGAATTTGGAAGTTTTGAAACGGAAATTTTGGAAATTGATTTAGAAAGATAAATGAAATGTTGGTTTACAAATTCTATTTGAAATTGAAATTGATTTGGTTTGGAATAAATAAACGACCAATCGGTGTAATAATCACGAAAGTTATTAAAGAGACCGGAATCGGTTAGGGACATACTCTCTGTCTAAACCGAAAACCACTTTAATAACTACACGCGGAGTGTGATCCAGAATGAAGTGGTTGGAATGATGTACGTGATGACTGAAGAAAGAGAACGATAATGGATAGCCTTGACACTTGTGTCAAATTGGAAATGACTAAAATAGGAGCCGTGCCGGGCCAAATGGGGGCTAGCTACCTCGAGCGAACACACTTCTTCGAAAACTACTCATTACTTTGTTGTCGATTGGTGCACCCTTGATTTTGGGAGTGTTGTTTCGCGGTGTTGCGGTCGCTGCGGCGATGCGTTCTCACCAGTCCGGATCAGGCAAACGGTAGTTTCACTACCTTGGGTATTGCCTCATGTGCCTTGTCATACTTGGATCCCTATATACGCGACCACTACGATTTGTTTTGTGTTATACCTATGGAGTACTCCCTAATATCCCACTAGTTTACGGTGGAGTTTACAGTGCTGTATAGACTATAATGCTTATAAAAAATGTGTTAAGGGGGATAATGGTAACGCCTTAACACTATTTTGATACTTTATATTACTGATAGGCATTATCTACTTATCGTACACTACTACATAGTAGATAGTTTAACGGATCCTTAAAGGATGGTTATTCCAAACATCCTTTGAGTTACTTGTATTTCAATTGCTATTTCACTTGAGTTGGATTTATTGATATAAGAATGTTAATCCTGACTCGAGTGTTTTGTGTTTTTCTTTACGCTCGAGTCAGACTGAGTGTACCAGTATTCGAGACTCACCTTTGGAGTTGGAGCTTTGCTTGAAGATCCAGCCATCTATTCTGCTTTCAGTATTCGATGATTCCAGTGATGTATTCTGATTTGTATCTGATGTATCGTGTTACTCTTCCGTTGTATCTGGTTTAACTCTGATGTAACTTATATATTTATATAGTAGCTTCATGAACTACTATCCCTTTTATTTCCGCTGCATTTATTACTCTGTGTCTGTGATTATTTTATTTACTGTATATGTTCAGTTTTGCCAATTTAAATTAACAATTCGGTATTTTGAATTATTCAAGTCCGACATGTGTGGATGCGAATGGTCCAAAATATCGAGTCGTTGCAACTTTATTTTGCTAAATCAAATCAATGGGGTAATTAGCAAACTAATTACTTTGTACTTAACTAACGAGTTAGAGGTTGAAAATTTTGACAACATCTTTTGGCGCTAGAAGGAGGGTCCGAACCTCCATTTATTTCCCACACCTAGTGAAATTGTACACCATGAACCATGAATTCTACAGATTCATCTATTGTTCCAATCCTAGAACCTTGATGTTTGGCAGCAAAAACCGCTCTCAAATCACTATTTTCAGATGACTCAGGAACTCCAGTTGCGGCCCCCGTAGATCCTGTCTTGCCCACATTCCAATCCTTCTCATACCAAATAAACCAGCTTATCGAGGGACTGTAGAAAAAAGTGATCCAACGCGTCATTCACAGGCCATCTTCACCTACCCACTCCATAGCTCACCGCCATCATCCGACTACTGCGTCGAACATTCAGTCGAGGAACGATAAAGACACTCCCATTAATAGGAATGGTGATGCCGGATTAAATTTTGACACCAAGTTGAAGAGCCAAATCCAAGCTTACCCCATGATAAAAAACAAACCGACCAATATAAACCCCTACTACTGGAAAAACTAACCCGTTCTGCTTGAAACGATGATGATACCACGTCTACTAGTAAATCATCCGACTACTACTACAAAACAACCCAATCTACTAGAAAAAACTGACCCGATCTGCTAAGAACTTAGGTAGAACAACTAGCAAAGATATATCAACATAACACTATAGAAAAAATAAAGGAAAGAATTTGCTTCCCTTTCAGTGAGACCGTTACCGATTTTCCCGATAACTTCAAAGCCCCTATAATTGAAAAGTTTGATGGAACTACCAACCTCGAAGATCACCTCAACATCTTCGAATACTTTATGGACATCCTGATGGTTGAAAGGATGGCCCGGTGCAAATTATTCCCTGTTGTTAGTACCGTAGGTATTGGTTTTGATGATAAAAACTATAAACATTATATAAAATATAAATACTAATTTTTTATCAAGTTATATATATATATATATTATATTGTGCAGGATTTTAGATAGGTTTTGATTAAGAAGACTGTACAACATCAAGAGTAGATTCAAGATCCTGGTATAGAGTTTCAAGAGTTGGAGAATGAAGACTTATGAGTACTGAAGATTTCAAGATATTACAGATAAGTTTTAAAGTCGTAGAATTTATGTACAAACCTTGATAGAACTTTCCCAATATCTCTCTCCTCTAATTTTGTTTTAAATTGTTTTTCAAATATCCTAGTTTTAAAATAATCTTTTCAAAATATTTCTCAAAATGATTTTCAATCTCTTATACTAATAAAGATATTATTTTAGTGTTTTTAAGTTTATATATAAATTGAATTTTTATTTATACTTTAATAAGTTATAATTATATTGATTATATATATATATTATTTACATTATATTAAAAAAATTAAAATTATTATATAAAGTTTTATTAAGTTTTATTATGATTAAAATCTGTATAAACTATGCTTAAATGATTTTATAAAGTATCAAACTATTTTGCAAAACAACGAGTTTTCAAAATAATGATTTAAATTATTTTTAAATTTAAAAAGAGTACGTCGACATACTCTATGTATGTATGTCGAATAGTGGCCAATTTTTTCAAGATTTAATTTCAAAAGAAGTGCCTTTTTGTCGTATCTCTTCACGAATGGATATGACCATTGTTCCTCTATAAATACCAGACTTCCAAACGAATTTTTAATCATAATTTTCTTTTCATCTTTCCTCCTTCCACTCTCTCATTTTCTAAATCAAAATATACCCAAACTTTACTGAAATTCAACCAGAATCAAACTCAATCATCACTAGTTTGATTCTCCTTCAACTACTCTCTGATTTCTTTCATATCTCTTACTCAAACCAAGATCAAAGTGCTATTCAAGAGTTATAGAATCAATTGTAATTAGGGTCGAAGATCTGAGTCTGTAAAACTCTATCAAATCATACTTCTATACTTGTGGGTGTAATTGTAGCCCGTAAAATTAACTGGGTGTGCTTAGTTACCCGTAAATCTAGCGGGTGTACTTGTAGCTTGAAAATCAAGTGACTCTACCTTGAGGTTGGAATTCTAGAGGGTGTGTCTCGTAGCCTTGTAATCGAGATTGTATTTGCATTTACTACTTGAAAAAAATCCATACAAGGAATTGTGCGGGACTGGATGTAAGGTAACTCTGAACCAGTATAAATTCCTAGTGTGTTCTTTTCTTTTTACTTTTGCTGCATTTACTTTTATCTGCACTTTGATTCTGTGATTTTTTTTGCAATTGTTACATAAGCAAGATTAAGCAATTGTTACATAAGCAATGTTACATCATTCAAGACATTCAATCATCCATAAGCAAGATTAATCAACCACACCATCTCTAATTAATTTAATTTACCACCAATGAATTAAATTAATTACTTTAATTACTTTTAAATCCTGCATACTTAACATTAATTAATTACAAACCAATTAATTAATCATCCCTTAACTATCCATCTTAATTAATCATCCTTGGTTAATTATTCTTTAATTACATTAAGTAATTAACCTTCAATTAATTACATAAATTAATTATTCTTTAACCATTTAATCATTCACATTAATTAATTAACATTTAATTACTTACATTAATTAATGGTTCTTTAATTACTTACATTAATTAATGATCCTTTAATTACTTACATTAATTAATTATCCTTTAATTAATTTCATTAAGTAATTAACCTTTAATTACATTAATTATCCTATAACTACTTAAGTTAATTAATTAACCGTTAATTACTTAAGTTAATTAATTAACCCTTAATTACTTAAGTCCTTAATTAATCTAAGATAAACCATTATCTTAATCATTTACTTTAATTTTTATTTAAACCTTTATTAATAAACTTTGTAATTAATTATCATTAACCAATTAACTTAGACCTTTAAGTTAATTAACTTTTAAAAACATCTCTTCTTAATTAATTGCTTAATTACAGTAATTAATGAATCATCCTTTAATACAAACCCGAGCCATTACTTGTTTTTCCCCGAGCCCAGCAGCTAAATTCCCCGAGCAACATACCGCGTAACACTTCCACGAGTCGCACACGAGAAAACTTCGAGAAAAACCCGGGCCAAACTCTTCTTCCCAAACCCACTAATCTACCAAATACACAAATGACCACCGTGCTCGTGCACGATAGTTCCGATCATCGATGATCATCACCACGACCCTCGACATGACGATACCGACCTTGCCGACCCTCTCGATCACCCCGATCGACGAACCCACCAGCGAAACGAAAACGAGCACCACGACCCCCAACAGAAATTTAAACCTGATCGACAAAATCCCCTATCGCCGACAATCTTGTCGACTGGAACCTCCGGCCCTTCTCCCAGAGTAGCACCACATCACAACGTCACGATTTCTCACCTCGCGTTCGAGCTCGATGCACCATGGTCATCGAGATCACCTCGGCATCAACCTATACAAAAACAGGTTCACAAACCCTAGATCATCATTCCCTGATCATCACAGACCTCTAAAAATCCCCCTTCCAGTTTCCCCGAGAACCTCTATACCCCAGCCTCCTCCAGCAGTGGTCTCGTCGCTCACCATAACGTCGTTCATCGGAATTTGATGATAAGGCAAAATCCGATCATCTCATCAATTCACGGAAAATACCATCTTAAAAATCATGAAACTCATATTAAAATTCATGATTCGCTTACACGAATCAGGCTCTAAAATCCAAAGATGAAAACGTACACATAGATTTTCAACTTATATTTTGATTATTACTGTAATCTTAAATTTCCAGAATATTTAGTAAATAAAATCACTTAAAATAATTTTTAAAATCAAGATTACATTGTTATAATCATTTTCTTTTTAATAATCAAAGTCTAATAGTGCTTATCTGGGAAGATAGGAATTTTAATAGTTGATCTGAGCTTGATATTCAATAGAGGCATAGATATGCAGACAGGCTTACAATATATAGCAAAATTCAAACCAGATTCAAGTTGAAACATCCATACAAACACATATTCACCATCATCACACAAATATATTAGCACCAAAGATTTTTGCTTTTAAATGTTTACTCATCTTTCTTTTGAACGGAGATGTTTTTGAAACACCGCTACTTGCTTTGTCTCTGCTTCAAGCTCTTACTGACTTATATATATATATCCCTTTTCTTTTGTTTTATTTCTTTAATGGCAGCACCTTATATATTTTGTATGAGGTAGGATGTGTATATGAAGGCAACCAAACAGTGATAGATATGTGTATATATATTTATGGGCGGAAGAGTACAAGGGAAGATAGGGTCTGTACATATATATGCAGGCTTTTATTTTTGTTTTTCTTTTGATATTTTGATTTGAAAACAACTGATTTGATCTCCTAAAATTAAGGGATTAGATTTATTTTCCATGGATTTATCCTTTATGAGTACGACTTGATTCATTATGTTGATTTGCCATTTAATTTGATATGTACTTACGAGGTTGTCTCCTAAGGTGTTTACATACGCTTATCACATAGTCTTGCCTTGTTTTATCTTATATATGTATATATTGATTCGTATCTTAACCTCTCCTCTTGTATACATACCTACACACTTCACATATATACCTATATATAAGTATATGAATCAATATGTTTACACTTATTTACATTTACATGCTTATTCACACACTTCTTATTTAATATATATGAACATATATACATATACTATATTCACATGTCTTGAAATATGTCATTATATCTATATATGTTCACATTTATACAATTTTCATGTATTTTAATTCATGTGGCAAATATATATATCTATTACCTATATACTTGTGTATATATTTATCATCATGAACTTGTGCATGTTTAATTATCATAAAGTTTTGTTTTGTACATATTATATATATATATACATCCCTCGACATTATATCTTAATTTCAAAGGGTGTAGTTTTATACATTATTTATTTCCTATAATATTTATCATATCCAGAGATTTTATAATCCAATGTTTAATATAGCTTTTAAATCACTTTACAAATACACGAATATTTTAAACTATCAGCAAATTTATTCGTTCGACTTATAAAATCAGTAATTCAATAATTAAAATCAATTAATTACCTAATTACAGACGTCCAGAAATCTGGGTCGTTACATTCCTCCCCCTTTAGAACTTTTCGTCCTCGAAAAGAAACGAAACAGATTTATGAAAATTCTTAAAATTAGATAAATATTCTTTGATCACTTTTAAAACACTTTTTAATATCTATATAATATTATTTCAAAGTAGTTTTTATATAAATACTTTTATAACTCGATGTTTCAACAAGTCCTTCCTTGTTCTCATAGAAATTCGGTCATACGTTGATCAGACGTAGGACTGAAAATCTATAAGTACTTGGTAAACCCGTTTCCAACACCCAGTGAAAATACTTTGGAAAATAATTTTATTGAAAATATAGAAAACAGTTTCTAAAATAGAGAAAATATCTTTGGTGAGAATGCGCTGGAAATCATCACCCCCCTCCATGGTCGCAGTTAACCTGATGGTTACGTTGCCATCCCGGCAAAATCCATAGATAACTGTAGGCCTCCGCGCCCCTCGATTACACCATGGAACCCGCTACAGATCGCAGTTATACCCGGGCTTTACGTTGCTATCACAACAAAAACCCATATAACCGTAGGCATCAGCACCCTCGAATTTCGCTGCCAAAAGAATGAAACTCCTCCACTCGACCATAGATCGCAGCCTACCGATGTTACGTTGCCGTCCTGGCAAAATCAAGTGTAGACTGTTGGCACTCATCCTTCACACGATTTTCGCTATGGTCCACACACAGTAGATCACAGCGACATCGAGTTATACTGTCGTCACAGCATAACCCAAATGCCCCTGTAGGCATCAGCGCCCTCGACTTTCACTACCCAACAATCCTCAGGAACTAGTTTGTCCGGACTCCTCACAGGATCAACTTTAGAACCCCCCTTAGGGCTCAAGGCAGTACCACCTTGTAGCACTCCTGAGAAGTTCATTCAAGGGAGCGCCTTTTTCCCCAGAGCCACTTCAAAACACTTTATACTATATATATATATAGTATTTCCAAATCATACACCAAGTATGAATCTCATATAAATCTCCTTTCTCAAAATCGATTATCCCAAAATCGATAATTCACAAACTAGGCTTTTCAAGTTCCAAATTTGATTTTCCTCAAAAATCAAAAGCCTTTTTAGAAATCCATAGGTTCCCAAAACCTTTTTCCAGAATCATTTTCACAAAATCCTTTATATATACGTATATATGTATATAATAACCTTGTGAAATTTTTGAATCACTTCATACTTATATAAATTTCCTTTTTATACTTCAAATACTTTCAAAACCCTTTTCTTTAGGCAATAGATTCAACAAGGGGAGTTTACATATATAACAAAGATATATAAATTTGTTTATTCCAAATCAAATATTCAAATTTGATTACTCTTTTATAAAGTTATTAACCACATTACTTTTCTTCATAAAGTGAATCTTTAATCATTGAAATTTCCTGTTTCCATTTTACCCCATCATATATTTCACAAAATATACTCTTTATTTCAAAGACCATTTTACAATTCTTATCCATAAATTTTCAATATCAATTTCATTCAAACCCGTACGATGCACACATATCATCCATACGCTATATCAATCTGGTCGCTCACTCGATCACACAATTTCACTTCCGAACTAGTATTGTCCATCCGACTTCCTAGTGCAGACTCAAATTTGGTTTCTTGATCAAAAACCGTCATTCTCCTTGCATAGTCACAGCTATGATAGAGAATATCCAGAACCAATCAAAAATCCATATCCAGGTTCGCCGTCGAAAATCGAGCGAAAAATCACAACTCGGATTGATAATACTATCTCGAAATTCTGTGCTCGAATCTGGATCAAATCACTATGCGAATAGAATAATATACATACATCCTACGTATTTATCTTCATTGATTATCAGTTAAATCAATTCCCTTTCTATTCATCCTCACTTTGATTTTATTCACTTATTCACATTTGCCTTAATCCCCATTTGGATTATCACTTCAATTCTTATCTCAGTTGGGTATTTAATCAATAACAGTTTGAACTCTAATCAGCTTAAATTTAGAAAATAGCTTGAATTTTTTTAAAATAAATAAGTAGTTGAAAAATAATTATTAACTGTAAAAAGCTGTAAAATAGTTAAGTAATTGTAAATAGTTGAAAAATAGTAATTATTTATAAAACAATTGAAAAACAGTAATTAGTTTATAAATCAGTTGTAAAATTGTTAAATAGTTCCAAAAGTAATTGTAAATCAAGCTTAAGATAGTTTTAAGTTTAAAAAGAAAAGTTGTATAGTAAATAGTTTGGAAAAATAGATTTATATTAAAATAATTTATTTTGAAAATAGTCCAGAGTCAAACTGTTCATTTCCCTATCAATTCAATTTAAATTTCCACTTCCATTTAAATTGACTCACTTCTAATTTGAATAACTTCAATTTCCCTTGAACTTGATTTATCCCCATTTCAAGTTGAATTAACCTCAATTTCTTTCCAAATTCAAATCAAATTCCATTAGATTTTAAACATATTCACTTTAATTACAATTCCAAATTATTCAAATTAATTTAGACTAATTTCAAATTGAATCCACTTCAATTTCAAATTATTTCAATTTCTATATGAATTAATCTCAATTCCCATTTGAATTTGAACTTATTCAATCTTCAATTTTATTTCAAATTAATCCAATTCAAATTTCCCATTTGAATTTTATACTTATCCATCTTCAATTCTAATTAATTCAAACTAAATTCAATTTGAACTAATGAAATCTAAATCTCAACCTTAAACCATCTCGAATTATATAAATTCGAGTTAAATTTTCAAATGTTGATTTAACCCCTTAAATCAAATTAACCTTTATTTTTAAATCAATAATCCCAATCTTTAAACAATTTAATTCTGAGTCCAATTCTCAAAATTCCGTTTTAAATTATCTTTACTTAACTTATTTCAAAGTTCAAAACAATTTTATCTTAAAAATTCAATTTATTACCCAATTTTTATCTTTCAGTTCTGAAACCAGTTCTTAACAAATTTTAATTTACAAATTCAATTATTCAAATTTTCAGTTCAAAGTAATTCCATATCCTTAATTTCAAATTCCATTTCAAAAGAAGGTGATTTTATTAGATCATACTGCCACAAAATATTTCATACATTGATAAACTGCACACTAGCAGTTCAACATTACATCCATTTATCACAATAAAAGTCTTACAAAGTCATAAATTTAGATGTCTTCACCATCACCTAAGTTTTAGAGTCCTAGCATTTTCTATCAGAATCCTTCCTATGGACTTCCTTCCAATGGGCAAAGCCCAAACATGCATTTTTCAATAGGATGTCCCCACTTATAGCATTTTCCACAAAAAGTTTCTACCCTCTCATCAATCCGGATGACCTCCATGTTTCCTACTGGATGTTCCACAACCTTAATCTTCTTCTTCTGTCTCTTGGGACAATTCCTCGCGATACGTCCCAGCCCTTTACAATGATAGCAAATGGTTGACTCGTTGACCGGTTCCATTGGTTTCTGCTTCACCTTCCTCACTTCAGGACAATGGTTAAGGAAATGTCCCTTCTTATGACACTTAAAGCATAATATCTCGGCGCGAAATTGTTGGAATGTACCCTTTAATTCCTTCCTAGTTTTACCACACTTAGCTGCGTAATGACCCTTATTGAAGCATCTATAGCAGGTGACATTATCATAAGGTCCTGGTCCATTTCTTTCCTTAATCCGATTTTCATACTCCTGAATTGCTATTTCCCGTTCCTTACGTGCAGCTGCTCTTCGTTCCCTACGCCATGCCTACCATTCTTCACTCTTAGCCATTTCTCTCAAAGAATGAATTCTAGAGGGACTTCCTAACCTATAAATTAGACTTAATTAGAAGAACTCAACTCTTATATATCAATTTACTTACCTAGTTATACCCTAAGTTTAAACCACCTTTTAATTCCAAACAAAGTTTTCAAACAACTTCTTATTTTAAAATAAGATTATTTTCAAAAATATTCTGAATAATATCATTTCTTTTAACACTTTTAAAAATGATTTCAAATGTTTCTAGACTTAGAATTCAAACTTTTCCACTTACATTCCTTCTAATTTACGAGTTATTCTCATCTTAATGGTTACTTTCTTAAAACATTTATTTGTTCATTAAAAAACGATCATCTTATTTAAACACAATAACCATTCTATTTTCTGGTTTGAAACCAATTTAATTCATCTTATTTGTATAATTCATTTTATCCAATCCTTATTTTGATATGTATATACATATATTCCTTAATTTCTTATTTAATAACCAAATATTGCTTTATAAATATGATATAAGCTTTTGTAAAAATCTTTCATTAAAACCATTTTTTTAAATCTTTATATAAGAAAATAACAAGTAAGCTCTCATATATATATATACACACTCAACTCATCATAGGGTACCACTAACCCTATTCTTGATGAGTAAACCCACCAGAGCCAAGGTTTTCGCTTAACCTTTGCTCTGATACCAAATGTAACGGCCCAAAATTTTCGATCCCGAAAATTCCAAATAGTTAGGGAAAAGAAGAAAGAGGTAGAAGAAGAAACAGAAACAAAACACAGATTCTCACATTCGCAGCGGATCAAAATATAATATCAAATAATAACAGTTATATAAAAGAAAACTGTATCTGTCAATTTACATTTATTTACATCAGAGTTACAACCAATCATATATAAACTGGACAGTATGACAAACTGTCCTCGAAATACAAACAATAATATACACAACGGAATATTCCATACGTTCCTGTCATCCAGCTCGCCTCCTGAGCTCCAGAATGTCCTAACTTGAAAATCTGTAATACTCGGTCTGACCCGAGCATTACGATAAAGTAACACCCAAGTCAGGCTGGAAACCAGTGTGAGTAAACCCATATATCTTGAAATACTAAGTTATAAAACTTCTTTGAAACTAGGGTAACTCGTACCTCACTATGAGTTCTTATCTTGTTATAGTCAAACACTTATTTCACCAAATAATATCTAAATACCGATAGTTTCAAAGGGCTAGTTTACTAATTTATTCCATTCCAGTCTATTTGATTTACAAATCAAATCTATAAAGAATTATAGATTTCAAATCGAAGTGGTTTCGGGTATTTACTGATACCCGACCCCGGTCTCTTCGAATCCAATGTTATTTATTAAACCAAAAGTTTAAGTTTAAACAATACAATTTATACACAACAATTCATCTCAAATCACAAAGCAGCACATATCACATATCAGAGATATTCAAATAATTCAAGGAATTCAATCATCCATAAGCAAGATTAATCAACCACACCATCTCTAATTAATTTAATTTACCACCAATGAATTAAATTAATTACTTTTAAATCCTGCATACTTAACATTAATTAATTACAAACCAATTAATTAATCATCCCTTAACTATCCATCTTAATTAATCATCCTTGATTAATTATTCTTTAATTACATTAAGTAATTAACCTTCAATTAATTACATAAATTAATTATTCTTTAACCATTTACTCATTCACATTAATTAATTAACATTTAATTACTTATATTAATTAATGATCCTTTAATTACTTACATTAATTAATGATCCTTTAATTACTTACATTAATTAATTATCCTTTAATTAATTTCATTAAGTAATTAACCTTTAATTACATTAATTAATTATCCTATAATTACTTAAGTTAATTAATTAACCCTTAATTACTTAAGTCCTTAATTAGTCTAAGATAAACCATTATCTTAATCATTTACTTTAATTTTTATTTAAACCTTTTTTATTAAATTTGTAATTAATTATCATTAACCAATTAACTTAGACCTTTAAGTTAATTAACTTTTAAAAACATCTCTTCTTAATTAATTGCTTAATTGTAGTAATTAATTAATCATCCTTTAATACAAACCCGGGCCATTACTTATTTTTCCCCAAGCCCAGCAGCTAAATTCCCCGAGCAACATAGCGCGTAACCCTTCCTCGAGTCGCACACGAGAAAATTTCGAGAAAAACCCGGGCCAAACTCTTCTTCCCAAACCCACTAATCTACTAGATACATAAATGACCACCATGCACGTGCACGACAGTTCCGATCATCGATGATCATCACCACGACCCTCGACATGACAACACCGACCTTGTCGACCCTCTCGATCACCCTGATCAACGAACCCACCAGCAAAACGAAAACAAGCGCCATGACACCAAATAGAAATTTAAACCTGATCGACAAAATCCCCTATCGCCGACGATCTTGTCGACTGGAACCTCCGGCCATTCTCCCAAAGTAGCACCACATCACAACGTCGCGATTCCTCACCTCGTGCTCGAGCTCGATGCACCATGGTCGTCGAGATCACCTCGGCATCAACCTATACAAAAACAGGTTCACAAACCCTAGATCATCATTCCTTGATCATCACAGACCTCTAAAAATACCCCTTCCAATTTCCCCGAGAACCTCTATACCCCAGCCTCCTCCGGCAGTGGTCTCGTCGCTCACCATAACATCGTTCATCGGAATTTGATGATAAGGCAAAATCCGATCATCTCATCAATTCACGGCAAATACCATCTTAAAAATCATGAAACTCATATTAAAATTCATGATTCGCTTACACGAATCAGGCTCTAAAATCCAAAGATGAAAACTTACACATTAATTTTCAACTTATATTTTGATTATTACTGTAATCTTAAATTTCCAGAATATTTAGTAAATAAAATCACTTAAAATAATTTTTAAAATCAAGATTACATTGTTATAATCATTTCCTTTTTAATAATCAAAGTCTAATAGTGCTTATTTGGGAAAATAGGAATTTTAATAGTTGATCTGAGCTTGATATTCAATAAAGGCATAGATATGCAGACAGGCTTACAATATATAGCAAAATTCAAACCAGATTCAAGTTGAAACATCCATACAAACACATATTCACCATCATCACACAGATATATTAACACCAAAATTTTTTGCTTTTAAATGTTTACTCACCTTTCTTTTGAACAGAGATGTTTTTGAAACACTGCTACTTGCTTTGTCTCTGCTTCAAGCTCTTACTGACTTATATATATTTCCCTTTTCTTTTGTTTTATTTCTTTAATGGCAGCACCTTATATATTTTGTATGAGGTAGGATGTGTATATGAAGGCAACCAAACAGTGATAGATATGTGTGTGTATATATATGGGCGGAAGAGTACAAGGGAAGATAGGGTCTGTACATATATATGCAGGCTTTTATTTTTGTTTTTCTTTTGCTATTTTGATTTGAAAACAACTGATTTGATCTCCTAAAATTAAGGGATTAGATTTATTTTCCATGGATTTGATCCTTTATGAGTACGACTTGATTCATTATGTTGATTTGCCATTTAATTTGATATGTATTTACGAGGTTGTCTCCTAAGGTGTTTACATATGCTTATCACATAGTCTTGCCTTGTTTTATCTTATATATGTATATATTGATTCGTATCTTAACCTCTCCTCTTGTATACATACCTACACACTTCACATATATACCTATATATAAGTATATGAATCAATATGTTTACACTTATTTACATTTACATGCTTATTCACACACTTCTTATTTAATATATATGAACATATATACATATACTATATTCACATGTCTTGAAATATGTCATTATTTCTATATATGTTCACATTTATACAATTTTCATGTATCTTAATTCATGTGGCAAATATATATATCTATTACCTATGTACTTGTGTATATATTTATCATCATGAACTTGTGCATGTTTAATTATCATAAAGTTTTGTTTTGTACATATTTATATATATATACACATTCCTAGACATTATATCTTAATTTCAAAGGGTGGAGTTTTATACATTATTTATTTCCTATAAGATTTATCATATGCAGAGATTTTATAATCCAATGTTTAATATAGCTTTTAAATCACTTTACAAATATCCGAATATTTTAAACTATCAGAAAATTTATTCATTCGACTTATAAAATCAGTAATTCAATAATTAAAATCAATTAATTACCCAATTACAGACGTCCAGAAATCTGGGTCGTTACAAGAAGCCTCCCTAGACGTCCATACCTTGTCTATGCAAAGCGGAGGAAGAACAAAAGCCTACGTAGTTTCATTAAGCGCTTTAAGGCAGAAGCTTTTAGGATTGGGGTGACTAGCAAAGAAGCGTTACTAATAGTGGCTCATGCCGGGATTAGGAGAGGAGCTGCTATGTGGGTTGAAACTAGCAGGAAATCTTACCATAGTATGAATTTATGAAAGGGCAGCTGGTTACATCCGGATGGAGGAAGCTAGGTCCGTATCATAATCTCATGGGATTTCCACCCTCAATTATGATAGGAAAAGCCAGATCCTTTCTTAAGGGTTAGTTGTAAATTATAATCATTTTATGTTTGCTCAGAGTTATCATATCATATATCATTACTAAAGCCATCCCGTGTTCGTTAGGGGTTAAGTTATCAAATGTCATTATCAAAGCCATCCCGTGTTCGCCCTGGGTTAATTTATCCCGTTTCAATGTCGTCCTATGTTCAATCGGGATTTATTTATTTTAGGTTAATTATAGAGGTGCATTGCCACCGATTGAAATGTTACTTTTGAATCGTCTAGTATCGCCTAACATCCCATTATAAGTAAGCCCAACCGAATCGAGGCAATAACAATCATTAATCATTAAGTTATCATTATCAAATCATAAGGCATTCAAATTTTAAGGTCAAGACTGGATCTTTCTAGATCACACAGTTGATGCCTAATCTAGGGTCCGATCTCTCTGGATCGTATATTCATGCCGAGTTCAATCCACTCGCTCTCCGATAAGGAAACCCAATGTCCAAGAAAGTCCATCCACTCACTCTCTAATGATTGGACTTACTTTTCTATACATGTCCATCCACTCACTCTCCGGCAAGGGGACTTGTACTTTGGGTTTATTGCCACGTCTCTCCGGTTGGGAAACATGTCCAATCAATTTATATATCAGTTATCATTTTCAAATGACACTCAAAATCAAATATTCATTTATGAAATTCAAATCTAATCAACAAACAAACATCCTAACATCCATCCTATCAATGATTACTCCCAAACATCCAACTCAAAATGTTCTTCGAGACCAATCGATATCCCATACACGTGTAAGCTACTTGAGAGTATTATTGTCTTATTTGTTCAAAGTAAAAAGTAAAATGAGGGAATCAAACCTGATTCCTATCCATCTCGATCATAGGATAATCATTCTCGACCTAGATCCACAGTCTTATCCTATTGCATTTCCCGCAGCTTGTGGTTGCTCCTGTTGCACCACTACAGTTTGGTTCCTTATGTACTATTACAACTAGTTGTTCCAAACCTGCTCTTCTATTAGATCTTGCAAATGCCTGCATTCGTTTGTTTTATGCCCATCCATCTCATGAAAAAGGAAAAAATCTTCCAGATATTTTCTCCTGATCCATGGATTCTCTCATAGATGGCCTCCGATAGGGGATTTCCCCCTAGTATCTAGGTGTATTCTCTATTGGGTTTCGATTAGATCAGTGCAGGAAGAGAATTTTGGTTCCCTCTTTTGCCGCTTCGGTCCATCAAAGTCATCATTAGCGTTCCGTTTTCCTTTAACTTTTCCATATTATACTCTGGATGGTCCTCCATCATCTACAACATTAACTTCAGCATTTTCGGCCTCAATGTCCTCCTTATGTAAGTATCTTTTAGCCTCATGGTAAAACTTTGTAAGACCCATCGATAGATCACATTCCAAAGCAATTTTGAAGTTGATCTTACTTGCGACTCCAAACACTTCTACCATTAAAACTATCGATGGATCATGCACATACATTGCATCGGCTGCTGCTTAAATCTGGTCAGATAACTCCTTAAGGTCTCTTTGGCCCTTTGCTTCACATTGAAAGTGCCATCACATTCTTCGATCGATAAATGTGAACTCTAAACTATCTCAAGCATCTGTCTACCAATCTGGCTCATGTGCTTATGGATCCATTCTCTAACTGTCTGAACCACACACTAGTCAACTCCATAAAGTATAGCGAGAAACATCACCCCATTACCTCTTGAAATGCACCCCACACCTCCATAAGTTGGATGTGCCTCAGCAGATGAACGACTGGATCTGTCCTTTCATGTTCAGTTCCAGCATCAGTGGCTTGATATCAGGTGGATTTCTCACGTACTGGATGTTAGGGGAAAATGGATTCCTCATGTCCGTCAAATTCTGGTCTAAAGGTTTACCTCTTATAATTCTCCTAATCATTTCAGCTATTCAGTCGTTGTCATCTAATGGGAGTCTGATCCATGACTTCATTTTTCCATCCTCCTCCTACGGTGACTTTCTGGTTCCAACTCCTGTTGTTGTGCACCTGCATTCTAAACTACATTTTTGGCTCTAACATCGTTCTCTTTCATCATACCAACTTGTTCTAGGTTTAAGTCCACTATGCCCACTTGCATATACATGTTAGTACTAACTTGACTCTAGTTGGTACCGATATGAATTATTGTGAGGGCTTAGTTCTAGCTTGCTTTGTTCTTACTCCAGATGCTCCTACATTGGTTTCTGGCCTTTGGTTCCAAGTTACAGCTGCTCCGACTATTCTTTGTTGATCCATCATTCTGAAAAATCCCTCAAGCACTTCCTACTATTGAGCCATTATCCCATCTTCTATCTCTTTCATCATCCTTTTCATCTCCTCCCTGGTCACATAGATGGATGAATTTGAACTTGAGGGCACCTCCTGCCTGTCCCTATTCTCGGGTTGACTTGGTCCTGTGATTGCTCTTGTAGAGGGTCTCTTCATCACTTTCAAACTTCATATCCAAGCTTCAAGTCTTTAATTCCAGTTCACTTTTAGTGAAAGCATAAAAAATGTTGCTCCATAAGTTGATACAACACCCCAATATCAGATGAAAGCACCAAAAATGTAAATCTAATCCGAATAAAAAAAAACAAGAAATGATTTTTATAGTGGTTCAACAAATTCTCCAACCTAGGTCCACTTTAATTTTGCTGTCTTATGTTTTCTCTTTAGAATACAAGGACTACCACCCAAATCCGACCACAATCTAGTATATCTCGAATTTACAAGGGTTTGGGGAGGAAGAAGATAGAAAAAGAAGTCCAAAAGAAAAAAATATCATCCCCCATAGGTCAATTTCAAGTTGTTATAAGCTTGCTATTTATAGAAGAATCGCCCACCGAAGTCGTTGGATCATGAAATATCGGGTCAAACTCCGATCTAAGAAAGTAGGAGGGGAGGCGAAGTCCCTAGGTCGAAAATTCAACTCGAGTGATCGGTACTGATCTGTTTTATTGATTGCAAATTATGCCACCTTCTTCTATTTATTCTTCAAGCTTCGATCCATTAAGCTCCGAGTAGTATGCCCTAGAATTAGATTGTTAACGAGAGATTCTGACATGTCTAGTACTTTTCCTTTTTCTTCAGAGCTCTTTGGAGTTGTTCGCCCACTCCTTCAAAAATAAACTTCAAGGCGATCACTTTAGTTAACCACTCTCTGTCATTATTCTGGAAGCCATGGAAATGCACAAAAATAGGTCAGTACCGACCTATCCCTTTGATGACTTTTGTACTCCAAATCTCCGAAGCCTTTTCTTTTCCCATTCCAAGCTTGTTTCCAAGTCTCTGGAGCAATCCCTTCAATATTTTGAAGTCCATTTCATTCGTTCAAGCCTGTTCTAAGATTGTGGAAAATTAGACTATAACACTGATTAAATTAAATTGCCCTAATTAATCAACTGAGATGGACTATGCACTTGGTAGATAAATTTATAGTATAAAAAAACAACTTTGACAAATTGATCAAGCATATCAATTTTAAGATGAAATTCTAATTCAAAGAGGTTTAATATAGAAATAAAAGGGAAAATGCTTACTATTGTGTAAGTACGGTATACAGCAAGAAGCACAATAGAATCCCGACATGTTTTTTTGAAGATTCGAGAGCAAAAAATGATTCGACAGAGTGAGGGTTGATATGAAAAAGAAGTATAACAGGAAAATGATGGCATGAGTGAGGGTAATGGGGATCTTGTGAATTTAGTTTGTAACTATTAACGGTGTTAAGTAGGATGATCTGGTTAATATTGGTTATATGATATGTACACCAACTTTTAATCTCAATCCACTTTTATCTTTGTTTGTCTTTACTGTTAACTGACCGTTAAATCAAATGTATTTTGTTATATAGACAAGGATCATGTTTATTTAAGTATGAACACAGTTATAGGTAATAACTTACAAGAAGAAGCCCACATACAAATAAGAATTCATACTACTTTTTCCTATTTGACACAAGTACAATCAGGTGTTACACCTTTAATATAAGCAGAACATCTTATTGTAATCTGGTTCACAAGTTCCTAGCAAATTATTCTCATTAATAATTCCAACTAACAACTTGAATTTTAAACTACAAATAGGTGCCCATTGATATATATACAGTTCTAGTCATCACAGATGATGGCTGCTCCTACTCCACCACTGCATCTCAGTTTCTCACATACTCCTGTAATTGGTAACTTTTGAGCTATTCCTTGATCAGATCATGCAAGTTTCTACAATAATTTTTGGTATGCCCATCCAGCTCATGGAATATGCAATACTTTTCAGACATCCTTTTGTGGTTAGTGGGCACTCTCCTTATTGTTTTTCAATAGGGAATCTATCTCTTGGTGTCAAGGTAAATCCACTCCAGGATTTCATTCAAATCCGTGTAAGAAGAGAATTTTGGTTCCCTTCTTAGCCTCTTTGATCCTTCAAAGCCATTCCAATTTTCATTTTCGTTTATCTTTGCTAGATCCTGCTCTAGATGGTCCTCCACCATCCATATCATTAATTTCTTCCTTTTCATCTTCGGTGTCTTCATGACACATGTATCTTTCGGCCTCATGATAAAATTTGGCAAGATCCATCAGTGGATCATGCTCCAAAGCAAATCTGTTTTACTGTTTACTCCTGAAACATCCCCCATCAGAACCATTGATGGATCCAACATATCAATTGCAGTGGCTGCCGCATTGAATCTTGTCAAAAAACTACTAAAGGTCTCTTCTGTCCTCTGCTTCACACTTGACAGTGTCATCACATTTTTGGGTCGTGGAATATGTACCTGAAACTCCTTCATGAATTTTTTTCACCAATTTGGCCCATGTGATGATGGAACCGTTTTCTAACTGTTTAAACCATAATGCTACTAAATCTGTCAAATACAGAGGGAAGCACCATCCCATCACTTCTTTAGACGCACCCAACACTTCCATGTGCCGGATGTACCTAATCAAATGTATCATTAGGTCAATTTTTCCATCGTACATCTCTAATGTTGGCAGCTTGAAATCGAGTGAATTCCATGGGTATCAGATGTTGGTAGTGAATGGATTCCTTATCACATCTTCCAGGCTCTATCTGGCAATCCACTTCTCATTACTCGTCTAACTATCTCAGCAATTATGTGATCGTCATTTAACTAAGGTCTCTGATCCACATTCTTTTTTACCCCCATTCAACTGGGAAATTCTAGCACGTTCTCCTCTGGTCGCGCTTCTGCATTTCGATTCAAGTTCTATGTCCAATAGCATCCATCACATGAGCATCTTCAAGTCCTGGATTAAAATTGGCCATGCTCTATGCCTTAGGGATCGATATGGATGCGTGTTTAGGGATCGGTACTGATCCATGGAATTTGTCCGAGGATCAACCCATTTTGCTCCATTTCATTTCTAGGGGCATTCATTCTGGCCTCTGGTCTCTGGTTTTGGTCTACAGCAACTCTGGCTGTTTCTATCCTTTTGAAGAATCCTTCCATCATCTCTTCTTGACGTTCCATCATTTTGTTCTCCATCTCTGTCATCATCGTTTCTATCTCATCTCTGGTTATATAGATGGAGGGGGTTAGAACCTGAGGACACCTCTTGGCTGCACCCACAACCTTGTTGGCTTTTTCCAGCAGTTCTCCTGGTTTGTGGTCTCATCATCTTTCTTAAATTCTAGTTTTTAGTATTCAAATCCTAAGTTGTTCTGAGTGAAAGCACCAAAATATTTGAACAAAAAATGGCACAAACACCCAATAGGTTTTAGAAGAGAAGAAAATTGAAGATAAGTAAATGAAAACGAGTAAAAACAATACATATAAGGTTTATAGTTGTTTGGCCGGTCGATGCTTACGTCTACTTAATGTTTCTTTCGATTATGTTGTTGTTTTACATGTACAGTTCTTATGGACCGATACCACTCCACGGGTGATTATAAAGAAATATATAATAATTGCAAGAAAGCAAAAAGATCCTCGAAAATGTGCCTCTAGCCTCCTACTTATAGCTGTAGGTTGGCAGTAAATGCTCCACCACATTCTCCTTCACGATCTCCATTATCTAGCAGCAGTTTGTCTCAAGAAAACATGGCCATGTCTGCAGGTAGCTATGGATTGGTATAGATCCATAGGCATGGATCGGTACCGATCCATAAGATTGTCTCGTGGATCTTTCTTTCCCCTTTGGGATGAAGCAATGTGTCATTAGCTTTGTGATTCCAAACTTGTTTGTGTTACTACGATCTTGTTTCTAAGACCAAATGATGGATCAGTGGAGGAGTAGAGTTGCTGATTTCCAATGCTTGAGGTGTTCGATAGCAAATGATGTGCGATCGATCAACGGAGCTTGGAATGGGTTTTTAGCATCAACACTTGAGCATAGGAGGAAGATGTAGCTTTTCTAGGGAAGTTTTATGGATTTCTACCGATTCATGGGGATGGATCGGTACCGATCTATCACTTTGATGGATGGTGCTTTGGAACTTTTGGAATGACTTTGTATTTAGCTTGTGATCTGGATTGTAGTTGGTTTCCGGACTTTACGGCTTTCTCTCCGGGCTTCCTGCCTTAGTAGCTTTCAAGTTCTATTCGTCAAGTCAGTCTAGATACTACCTTGGCAAAAGGCTAGATAACAATTATAAATAGGAATCTATAGGGTTTACTAGATGTGTGTGGGAAAAATGTTATTTTTCTGGAGTTTTGAGAATTGAGATATCTTTCTCTTACAGTCATTTGGTGAATTAATAACGTTTTTGTTTGAAGAAATTTGTTACTCATTATTTTTCTTCATTTCTAATCTCTTATAAAATATAATTATGAAGTGATCCTAGGAAAAATCTCTAGCACCAAGTATATTGAACAATCATATCTATGGATACGTTAGTTTATTTTGCCTAAAAATATCAGTTTAAGGAAAAAAATGCAATTGAGTTTAAACAAACATACCTTTTACCAGGATATTTGTCGGCAGCTCTCTTTGCATATGGATACCCTCTTCCTTTCTTGGTGACAACATTGAATCAAAACCGGACCTGTTGTTCTTGTACTCTTTACTTCTTTGAGAATAGTGACAAGATCGTCAATGTTATAACTATCAATTGGTCCTATGTAGTAATGACTTAGCACTTCAAACAAGGTAGATCCTAATCCACTTATGATTCCTTGAGCATATTTGTCTATTTTTTCTGCTAATCCATGCATACCTCCCCCAAATTATTTTGTTGGTTCCTAACTTCAATAAGTTGCTAAAGACAAATTATATGGCATGCAAGGTAGCCGATATGTTTAGTTTTGAGTAGGTTAGATGAATTTTAGAAAATCATGACATGATTGTCATGATTTATTATACAATGACTTTAGTGTAGTATTAAGTAAGATACATCAAAATACTAGACATGAATGTAGTGATTTTTAATCCCATCCCCTTTTGAGTTTTGAAAACATATGTGTTTGTAGTTGTATTATGAAAATATATTTAAGTATTCAAGACAAACTGTGTTGTGATCCAATTGTTCATGGCTTGATGCATAATTGTTTAATTTTTATTTAATTTCTTTTGAAAGAAAAATAATTCTTGTTAGCTTGGTGTTTCATTGTAGAAAATATTATCTAAAGCTTTTTTCTATTTCTTGCAGATGCAACAAAAATTGTACGCTACATGGAAGGAGCATCTTGCAACCAAGCTCATAGGTATAATTTTTGCTATGTAACTATTCTGAAGTATTTTTGCAACATGATTTTGAGTGAACATAAACAAAATTTAGCACAAAAGTATCATTAATAATTACCACGATTATACACTAAATCAAAACTCATTACTGATCTTGGCCACCTTTGAGTTCTCTAAGTGGTATACTTGATTGTTATTTACTTAAAGCACCACTCAAAGCTCCAACAGGCGACATATGCCCATAAAGACTAGCAGTCGGCAGAGAAACTTGCTTTTTATTATTCAATATCACCATATCTATGTCCAAGTATCCCACATTATTCATCCATTCGTATACTTATCTTGTTATCATTACTTTATCTCCTATGACTGCTATTAAATTGTTTGTTGCACCCTTCAAGTCTCTCCGAACTGCCATTCCTGCTCAATAATCACACCCGATGATGATTAAATAATGATATGACCAATTGTTATTTAGGATTTTGTGTTTTAATAAATTTGATGTAGAGCTGCTAAGATACTTGCAGAACTATGACATGTGCCAAAGGAGTCATGTTCACTTTCCGAACGCTTTGTGAAACGGGCTAATCCATTAGTTCACAAAATCATAAAATCGAGATAAACTTGATATTCTATGTCATGGGTCACTATAAAATCCTATTACAAAAATTATAAAAAATTCATCAAATGCCTAATTTAAAAAATTCATATAGAAATTACCCAATTTTAGTATACTTTGAAGTTGCTGTAATTATAAGACTGGCTAATGGGGTATGAATTATGGAAAAGATGTAGTTGTTAGTTTTGCTATGGTTGTTGGCGAGGCTGAGATTGACAAATGAAAGTTTGAACAAATTAGAGGACCGAAGTAAGAGAGTTGTACAAGGAGAAGCAACATCATCAATAGTAGGAGTAATGGTTTCTGTGTTAATGAAAATAAGGGGCAGAGGACCACCTGAGTAAAATGGTAATAAAAATAAAAGAGGGAAAACGGTCGAGTAAGTGGAAAACTAAAACAGAAATAAGGCTGCATTTTACTTAGAAACGTCGTCCCCCTATGTTGTTAAAAGACGGTAGTGTCGTATGAGAAATACAAATATTTTTTGTTCAACACTAACATAAAAAATTTCAAGGGATTAAATGTGTAATACTATCGTTTCAATGAAATAGTCAATTGTGATTACTTATTCTTTGAACAAAATCTATTTTCTTAAATATATAAACGTTCACAAATTTTTACATAATCATACGAATCATACTTCTCCCATGAAAATGGTCCCAAAAAATTAAGCTTTATTTTGGCTCAAAACGGTTGACTTATATGTTATAATGAGTTTAATAAAGGGTGGATTATTCTATTTTTATATGCAGTAAAAGGTATCAAGATAACTTTGAAAGACATCTTGAATCAAAATTAAATTCTTCAGTAGCATTATAAAAAATTATGTGTAAAGTTGTTGTGCAAGCCAATTGCTAATACCATACATATGCATGACAACTTTAAAAGCATATTGTACAAAAAGATTTAAATAAATCAAAATTATCCATTATCTTTTTTTAAAAGTCATAAAGCACACCTAAATGTATTGTAACATCTCCCATTTAAGGCCTGAAACCGAGTGCTACGGATGCTGTAGTCATCCATGGTATTAATTTCTAGTGACAAAATGCTGTAATGTTAACTGTATCGATAACATCAGAAGCACAAAATATGAAAATTTTCAAACAAATTTCAATAGTAAACTTTATCATTTCATAAATAAATAAAATTTCATATTCCTTACACAATCCCATTCGAACCCACGTTTGGAGAAAATATAATTATTACAAAATACTCCAAGAGTGACATATAAAGTTGCCTCCTTAGTTGATCAAATTCTAATACTTCCTGGTTATAATTTCTTTCATTACATCCATTTAGACACAAAACATTATTGCGAAAAATAAAAGCTCCTATCAATAGCTAGTTTGCCTCCTACACATCTCCATAAGCTTATTCGTGTAATTTGGAAATCTGAAAACCCTTACTCTCAGACTACTCAAATGAGTACCTGAGAGTTCAAGGGAAAAAACAAAAAATTTGTGTCAGACAAAAAGTCTGGTTGAATAATAAGCTGCCATCTCAACCAAAATAGATATCTAGTGAGACCATGCCGTAGAGTGGAACGAGTTTTCTCCTCGCTAGTATCTTAATCAATTATGTTAATCAAAATTCATGCATCTGCAACTATAATGGTTAGAATATAATGAAGTAATCATTTGCAGGAATGTAACATGAATAAGTATGACTAATCTTTCTTCATAGTGTTATACAGTCCTTTACCCCATCCAAAATCATATAATGGATTATCCATCCCAATTTAATTTGCTTTCCATCCAAATTTAATTTGACTATCCGTCTTATATTTGTATACACTACCCTTCTCACATATAAACATTATATGGATTATCTATCCCAGGCCATATGGACTACCCATCACACATGGTTTATCTAATTAAAATTATATGGACTATTCATCATACATGTCTCATTTGTCTAAAATAATGTGGACTATCCATCATATATATCATAGTTATCCTAAGATGACTATGAACTCATCATGAACCATATAGAGACTATCTATCTCTGATATTAAATAGACTATCCATCACATCTCTCATAGTTTTTATAGGATAACTATGAACACATCATGAACCATATAGAGACTATCCATCTCTGGCATTATATGGACTATCTATCGCACATCTCATAGTTTTCCTATGATGATTGTAAACGCATCATGAACCATATAGAGACTATCCATCTCTGGCTTTATGTGGACTATTCACCAGATGTCTCATAGTTTTACTAGGATGATTATAAACCCATCATGAACCATATAGAGACTATCCACCTTTGGTATTATATGGACTATCCATCACACCTCTCATAGTTTTTTTAGGATAATTATAAACCCACCAAATATCAATTTATAATTTGATTTAATATTATTCACCCAAATGCCCAACCTATGTCTATTGGTATCCCCAATTAGGTTGTTAAACCCTTAAACTTATGGCATATCAAAAATAGTATACAATGGTATCCTTAATGATGTTGTTGAACTCATAAAATATATGGCTTTTCATGCCGTCAATATAACAATTCGAAAAACAAATTATGGCATTCATGTCGTTAAAAATGACTGTGAATCTCTATCCGAGATTCGATTTTTTTTTAATTTTATAAAGTATAAGGCTATACCGCCGAAATTATAAAGTTATTGATCTTCTTAAAATATAAGCTATCTCACCTTTAAAACATGACTTTAATTTGCATGAAAACAAGGTATCTCAGCCCACAAAGCATTAATTTCGAAATAAAAGAATTATGACATCAAAACCGCATAACCTAGTTGCCGAAGATACGGAAAAAATGTGATGTCGGAGTTGACAAGCTACAGCATAAATTACTCAAGTTGAAATCAATTTCTTACGGCGTTAATACTTTAAAAACTATGATGTCGAAAACATGGTACTTCGACTAATATGCCGTAAAATAGTTGATATCGGAAACGATGACTTGTAACATCAAAACCTTAAAACATTTAATATCGAATTCATAAAACTACGGCAACTACGCCGCTACTTGAAGGTCGTCTAAAATAAGGACATGTGACATCAAAGCCTTTAAAGCATAGGGTTCAAGGTTAAAGGCCAACGACATTAATGTCGAATGACATGGGTTTCCAAAATGAAAGAACAAGGGATGTAGAATGGTTCTGGTGAATTATGAAATCACTGGTGTCGAAATGATGATATGCCAAAGTCTATATATATACATCTACATATATCTTCAAATTGAATAGATTCATTTCATACTAACATAAGTTGATATCGTATGCATCTATTCATGTTGATGTTGAATATTGGTGACATGGACATCAGCCATCATCAGGCATCCGACGTTCTAACATATAACATGGTAGTGTCGTAATTAATATTAAAACTGTTTTATTTCTGTATAAAGAAATTTCTTTTTACCAACTCTAATCCCTTGTCAATTTTCTATTGGTTAAAAATAAAGTTTACCAATTTCTTTCCAGAAAACTGCTACGAGTCAGTTTTATCTTTCCAAAAACGTTTACCAACTTAATTAATTAATAACCTTAATTAATATTAATTTAAATGATTTTCTAGCATAATAAATTCATAGAAATTCCTAACTACTTGGGAAAAATCTCCAAAAATAAATAAAAATTAGAATTTATATATTCTTTCCCTTGTAAAAATTTTGAGATCAAAATAATTATTTAATTATTTATTAATAAAACTCAAGACAAACACTATTTCCTCCTTAGAAAATTTATAAAATATTCATATTAACTTTGAAAATTATAAAATTTAAAACCCATCTCCAAAATATTGTTTTACAGAATATACAAAAAAAATCTAATCAATTGGAGATTAAGAACTTAGATTTTACCTTTAAAATCTATCATAGTAATTCCATGAAATTTCCATAAATCATTATTCTATCCTAACTATAATCAAACATCCATAACATGGCAAAAAAATCAAGATTAATTCGGAAATTAGTCATAACCGAATTCAAACACAAATAATAGAGATGGTTAATTATTATTCATCTTAGATTGGATGATGAGATTGAGATTTGATGAAGTTTAGCTTCCCTAAGCTTTTCCCTTTGAATCCGCTTTGATTTCCCTCTCTCCTACCTTTAGGAATGGCCGGCCTCTAAGTGTCTTCTTTTGATTGTTTGTGAATGTAAAAATGAGAACGAATGAGTTGGGGATGGCTTAAGGGAAGAAATAAAGCTCTATTCCTAATTTTCCCTTCTCATTTATTCCCTTATATATTAAGTTCTAAAACAATTTTATTAATTGATTAGTTAGGCCTGACCCAATTAATTATCAAATCCCATCCTCCTTATCCTACTATATTATTCTATTCAATCTATCCAATTAAATCTCCAGAATAATGTTAAAATTAGGGGTGTTACATGTACATAAACACATCTATAATAACAAAACTCAATGGTAAACTCATGTGATAAGATATTTTAGCATTATATATTATGTGCAACGATATCAAGGTAATAATTTATATTATGTGTAGTTTAGCACAATAAACAAGATGTATGTGTTATTTTTTCAAGATATTAATTTATATTATATGCATATAAATGCATATTCACTGCTAAAAACTACTTTTTATCATTATATTTTTTAACTTGTACTTTTATAGTTATCAAAATCAAAATAAATTTATTAAATTTGAGATTTTCTATTTGTATCTCAAAATTAATTAATTATCAGTAAATATGATAGGATCCGATATCCGTCCGTGCCATGGGATGTGAATTTCTGATATTCGATAATTATTTTTGTTATGGATGTAAATACGACACTATCCACATTTGGAAGTATCCGCCAACACACTTAATTTAACCCGTATTTCTTTGATTAATTGTAAGAACATGTATAATAATTTATACATAATGAGTGGTTTAGACAAAGGTTAGAGGTATAACGCGTAAACAAAGGTTCTACAGGCCATGAGTTCGAGCTTCTGAAACATCACATTGAATGTTTTACTTGAATAAAGTATCACTATTGTTATCAAAAAATATGCCTAGTTTTCTATTTATGTTAAGCATTTTCATAACTAATAAAAAAGTCAATATTACAAAAATAATGTTTCGATCAAGTAGCAAGTGTTATCTGATATATTTTTTCCTATGGCATAAACTATGAAGAAATAATTAATGAATTTATATTTATAGCAGTTACTAATCTTATAATATTCGATATCGAAAGCAATTTTCATTACATGATTTCTAACTAAATTAACTCATATGCTTCCAATTTGGATTTTGAAATGTCTACATTAAAAGCAATCTTCATTTATCAATTTCTAACTGTGGTAATTCATTTGTTTCCATTTTCGATTTTAAAATTTATTCATTGAAGAAATCTTCTTTAAATAATTTATTATAAGTCCATATTTGAAGTTAAAACTTGGTTGAATATACTTAACCTCGTCAAAAGCATTATCCATAACCTATAAAATTTTACATTTGATTTTCTACATTTATTTATGCAGTATTGGACCATAGCAATGTAGAATGGTAGGAGAAATAAAAAATAAGTTATGTAACCATGTTTGACCGTTAATAATAACAATTTGCTAACAAATAGCTCCTAAAAGCGTAAGTGGAAAGAATAATAAAAATATTCATTAAGAATGACGGTATATAAAGGTTACTAATAAATAACATAGAAAAGGTATAGATTACAAAATAGCTTCCAAGTGCTTAGGGTGACTATGAATGCCACATAAATGTGAACACACCATAAGTAATAATCTCCAATCTAGATGATTATAAAATGGCGATCTTACTGTTACGCCAATAGATTCACTGACAAATCACCTCATGGCATTGGTTACAGAAGTTGACACTTTCGAGTGTGTTATTGCTTCACTGTTTATTGGTGGATCCTTTAAAGGTAAGTACCCATTAACCTCATTTGTAGCTACTATTGTTGTAGACTATAAATCTTGTTGAGTTGAAACTTCCTCTAGGTTGAGAATTGGGTCTAAAATGAGTGATGCTAATGGAAGGGCTAGTAAGTTAGGGGCTGTTGTTTCTCTATATTTGCGCATAAATGTTTATGAGAATGCCCAAATCAGTCCTGAGAAAATTGCCAATTTAGAAGTCGTGGTACCCTCTCCTCCTTCCACTCCTTTAAGGCATCCTTCCTAATTTGGCCATCAAGCTAGTGAAGCTATTAAAAACTCTTCTACTACTCCTTCAGTTGCCATTCATAAGTGGTCGCCCTTGTTCAAATCATTTCCATGAAAGCATGCGATTTCGTTCCCCGTTCTTTGATATAGCTGAGGTTAATGGAGTCATGATTCCTCCTACTAAAGTCATTTAGGCGGATGTGGACTATCAATCTAACTATTTGGTTGGTTTTTCTTAATTCCAACTGTAAAGAACGCGATTTTTCGACGCTAAAAAATCGACACCAATACGTCCACTGTATCAACTGCCGAGCAAACGAATGCCGGAAAACTGAATTGTTATGGAGAAAAAGAAGAGGTAGAAGAAGACAGAAGAAAAAGAAAGAAGAAACAACAGAAAAACACAGAACAATATCAGAATCTCACATATCGCAGCGGAACAACATATAATAGATAAATGAATAATCTTTAAATCAAAGAACTATATCATTTTATACATTACATCACATCAGAGTTTACAACAACACTATACATCAATGGACAGTTATACAACTTGTCCTTATATAGAATACACAGTGGAATAATAATATCATATACAAGTGATACGTCTCACCATCCAGCTCGCCACAGAGTTCCACAGCATCTCCTGAATCCAGAATGACCTGATAACCTGACTCTAGACTGCCCGTGTGGAAATTGGTGGGCACCCAGAGTTTAGGAAGGAAACAATAAACTCCAGGTCAGTCATGGGACTGGTGTGAGAACTAAAATAGTTTATCTTTAAAACAACAACAAAGAAAGTGGAAAATATCAGCAATGCTTTTGGAAAATGAAACTACCATAAGACCTCCCTCCACACACAATGAAAACGCAGAATTGGAGGAGATTTATTCTTATGATAGTCAAACATGCTTACTACGCAAATAATTGGATTATTATTATTAGTGCATAGTGGAAAACATTTCAAAAATATAATATTAATCTTAGCCAGCATAGGTACCATTATACTATGCCTACTATAGCTGCCACATTAAATGGAAGGTTCTATAACTAATACCGTACAAAGTTCGTATTGGAAATTGGGTTTCTAATAAATGGTCAGGCTAAGGAACTTCCTATGCCACGTAGGAACGCCTCTGGCGGGACGCCCCGAGAGACAACCTGCTCTCTGCCAACACAAGGCCGGTTACCCCCTTCCCGGGTAGTAAACCTGAGATATGCCACCCCCGGTCCTTTGGGACCTTTATCCGAGCACTCGTCACCAACACATCACACAGTAGTAAATATAGTGTGTCCACATGAGTAAGTATCTGTGCTCCATACCATGATACTACCCTTTTCCAGAAGGAATGGTCATACCCTAGGGGCGCTACCCCTAAAACCTTGCCGCATCTTTCCTGTTTCGACCATTTCCGGTCTGTGAGGCTCGATGAGGTCTCGTCCATAAAGCTATGCTTTTTCACAAAGCCACGCTTTGATCAACAAATGATCAATAAATAATCATCACACAGCAACACTCAGCATGCCACACTACCAAATTGGGAGTATATGACTGATAAATTTCAATTACATAACCTCTGAGCTCGTACGTCTCAGAGAAGGGTGTTAAGCTAAGAGAATAAATTCTCCGCCACCAAACAGAAATGTATTTGAAAGAAATCAGCTTTATATCTCAAAATGTAATGTCAGATATGTAACCATACAAGTCTGTTCAGGGTTCAAACAGAACCGAAGGCACTTCCGAAGAAGCCCTTGCAATCCGGGTATCCACAATCCCGATCGAGTTTCCCATCACTTAGGAAATCTCTATACCGTAGCTAACGGTGCAGAAACAATCGATAGGTCATCCTATCGTTTTCACAAATACCCGGTCTTCACCACCGGTCTTCAATACGATCCATATCGTCGTATCACTAATTCGGAATGGGTTATATGACACAAAGGTCTTTTCCCGGCTAACCCGAATAGTGAGCAAAATATTTAAAACATATGGATATAGGGATTTCAATTAAGTCACAACTTATTACCCAAATCCTTTCCTTTAAATGGTTTAAACAAATTACCATTTTAAATCTTTAAACAAAAAGATTTACTTCACAAAGTTTACCCAGTTTCACAAAGATTCATTCACAGATTTCCAAATCAATTTCCATTTCAATTGGATTAACCCATTAAATCTTTAAATTAAGATTTAATTTATAGCTTTCAAAACTATTCACATTTCAAGTCTTTTATAATATAAAAGATACACCCTTTTAAAATCTTCTTTGATTTCAAAATAAAACTTAATAATCTTCACAAAGGTTAATTCATAGTTTTTTTTCAAACTATTTACAATTTCATTTCAACTTGAAATGTTTCAATACAAATTGGAAATCTTTTCACTTTATGAAAGCTATTATTATTTGAAAACAGATAGTTTTCGTTTTGGGAAAAACTGGTTACAATTACACAGGTTTAAAGCCGTCCAAGTATAAAACTTGAATTTAAATTTAAATTTCCAAAACCATATTTTAAATGGTTAAAAACCCATATAAACACCTTTTACACTTGTAAAATCTTTTAAACCAAAATTCCCAAATCATCGAATTCAATTTTAAGTATTGAATTCAAAATTTAAATCAAATGATTTAAATTCCAATTTTTATTAAGTTATTTAAAATAATTTTTATTTTTGAAACTCATTTCAAAAACTTTCAATTCCAATTCCAAAACCATTTTGGATTCAAAAACTAAAATTTTCAAAATTGATAAAAATCTGTGACTTAACCGATTTCCACGTGAAATCCACATTTGTGTGTGTATTGTGTAGTCCACGGTTTAACACAATAGTGCAACAACATTCAACCATCACAGATCAAATATAACAATATAATTGATAAGCGGTATAAACTATAATGCTTATCTTTCATTCACAGATCACAAATATATATATATATATATCACAGATAAACAATTCACAGATCACAACACAAATCAGGATATATCATAAAACATCACACATCAAAGATGTCAAACAATTCAACATCCAATAAAATCCAAATATCCATAGATAGGATTAATCAAATTATCTGATTAATTCAAATCAGATAAATTTCTATAAATAAATTTGACTAGTTATGGTAAATTAATAATCAATTAATTTCAAATTGATTTTCAAATTTATTTCAAAACACCAAATAAATTTCCAAACATTTTCAAATTATTTCTTTTTTTAAAATAAATGTCTTTATCTCTTCAAATCTATTTAAAAATCCAAATTTTAAATAAATTCTTCAACTTATAAATAATATTTATCGAAATCCCTTTATTAAGGCTTTTTCCCAAAATTTGGAATTTACTTCAATACAGTTCAAAAATAAGACTTTTATCTTTTAACTCCTTTTAAATTTATCCAATTATCAAAAATAAATTTTTTGATAAATTTTCAACTTAAATTTTGAAAATCCAATTTTCTTTATTTCTGGTATCCAACGATACCCAAAAATATATTCGGCTAAATTTTAGCCTTCAACGATTTCAAACACAATATACTCACACACAAATTATAAATAAATCAACACACAACATTGAAATAAATTCAAATGTTTGAGGAATCTAGTTGGATCCCTCCAACTTGTTTCCCTACATCCACAGATGTTAGCACAATACCAATTCCACTTCAATGTGGCATATCGCGGTATATGGGATTTATAAAATACTATCCGCTATTATGCAGCGCAATAGGGTCTCATCCGCTATATAATGCGGGAAATCAACTCCAAATACATATATAATACCAATTCCACTTCACAGTGGAATCATCGCGGTATATGTTTTTAATAAATAACCTCCGCTTAATATACGGCGTATAGGGTCTATTTCAACACAATAGATAACAATCATCATTCAATTCACATAATCAAGCAATTTTAAATTTAACTATTTAAAATTTAAATCGAAACAATTCGATTGAGTGAGGAGTTCTCACCTTGCTTTCAATAACGGTTGCAGCGTTTTATTTCGAATAAAATTAAACAGGCGTTTAATTTTACTCAAAATTTTCACTAGCTCCAAACGATTCCAATATAGTTCCATTGTGAAGAGCTCGTCGAAACGATTCCAATGCAATTTGTTTCGTAATTTTTCGACCTCGTATGAACAAATTACAGCAATTTAAAGTTTGAACGATTTTAAATATATATAATTTACAATTTAATTTTCTAATTTTAAACCCTACATCAAACATCACTGTTCGATTTAGCTTTATCAAATCTCGGCCGCACCCCCTTCTTTCTTCCATACGCGAAAATTCCCAATCGAACAAAGAACCCATAGCACTCGATCAAAACTTGAATGCCGCGACCACCCTCTTCCACGAGAACGCGATCAACTAGCGCCGTTGGGAAGCTCTACACGTGACACGCCATCGCCGGCCAACACGCCGAGCTCGGCTAGCTCCTCCACCCAGAAATTTTGAACGAACGCACCCACTTTGTCACGCGATTCCCGATGATATCCTCACATATACTCGATCATAATCGGCCGATCTAGAGATCTCAACGACCTCTACAAATGTCATGTTGGAAGTTCTTGCTAAGAATGAGTGGGTGTGGAGGAAAACAAGGGAGAAGAGCGGAGTATTTCGGCCATTGATTCCTGAAGTGGCGGCCACGTTCAAAACTAGGGTTTGCTTGAAAATATGAAGAATTGAAGTCCTTTTATAGAAAATTGACCAACACTATTCACTCGAAAATTCTCGAACTCGAAATCAAGCGTGCCGGCTGACATATATAATGTTTTACCCTCGTTCCAAACACAATGGAATGTGTTTCGGGAGCTAATTCGATCATATGTGCGAGGTACGAAATTAAACGATCAAATTTAAATCAAATCGATTTAAAACGATTTCGATGCGTTTTGGCTCGCCCCGGACAAACGGTAAATCCGATTGACACGATTGAAATCTTACAATAATTTCACATTACGGACCCAATGAAACTTGTTTCGTCGAAATCCGAGACTGTTTGAAACATGGTTATTTTCAGTCGTCAATTAAATATTAAAATATTCAATTTTCACATTTTAACTTTTAAATCAATTTTAAAAGTTCTATAACATCATTCTAACTCCAATATGATTTAAGATAACTTTATAAATCATTTTTATACACATTAAACCCAATTTCCAATTATTTCTGGAATTTCAAATATTAAATTATCAATTTAATTAAACAATTAAATCACTATATTCGAATTATAATTCATTCGGCTTATAATTCTCACTTGTTAATATTTATAATCAATTAAATATACGAATTTCAAATGACAGAAATTCTGGGTCGTTACACCAACCCTACTTACCATGTTGTACATGATCATTGTAAGAATCTTTGGAAGCTAAAGGATGGTTTACTAGTTCACTATGATAACTCAGTGTTTTATTTCAAGTTCTCTAGGCTTGAGGAAAGACAACGCGTACTTGACCCGTAGCCTTCTTTTATAAAGGAAAACCATTTATTACAACTACTTGGAGTACGATCATTGATAGTGCAAGGGAATAAGTTTTATCTATATCATTATAGGCCTACTTCTCTTATATCTTTTCTGTTCAGCAACCGATGATTGGATTAAACCGGGTGACTAGCCTAGTAGGAAAACTAAATTGTTTTGATGCAAATATGGTAGCCAGAAGTAGGCTTGTTTAAGCCAAGTCTCTGATTGAATTACACAGGATAAGCCTCTTCCTTCTAAGCTTAGAGTCTACCCTGTTGAGGGGCATGCTGTAGTTATTGATGTTCATTATAGTTGGAAGCCTGATTTTTGTGTGACATGTCACTCTTTTGGTCATTTGGCTGTCATTTATTAGCATGGTACCCCTCCTAATTCCCCACCAGTTTTTGCAATTCCTATAACTTTTACATCCAAGATCCAACTTCCTCACCCTTCAGCTAGGAAGTGGGTTTCGAACCCTTTCCCTATTGTGGTAGTTGTCCCAGATAATTCCTCAGTTATTACTACTTTTCTTTCTCCTTTGGTTGTACCTAACTTAGCCCTAACTGTCCAAGTCATGGTATCTATTATTGATCCTACATTGTCGGATCCTCATATGATCTATGTTTTTTCTTACCTTGATGACATTTACTAGAGTGCGAGTGAGCAATCTTAGGTGCATGAACGAACAAACAAACATAGAGTCACTCCGTCAAAGTCTCGAATTCATCACGTCAAAGCATCACGTCCTTACTTCGATGTCAAAACCATTCTTTGTCATGTCATAACATTGAATCAAGATGTCGAATGAACAAATGGACAAACATGGAATGTTCCTCAAGGCATCGCCATCACCCTTATGGAGTTTTTCCTTGATTGGACAATCCCCCCATTTATGTTGATGCCAACATGGTTCACCATGTCAGTGTCGACATGATTTACTTAGTCAAAATTGACTAATTACTTCACATCCAATCCATGCTCGAGGTCTACTTTTGCATGTCCTAAAGCAGATGCAGAATCGTCTCAGAGCCATCAAGACGGTTCCGACTTGATTCGTATTGCTAAATTTTTCTAAGTCCCTAAACTCCAAACCTCTTGTCCTTCACTCCAACCTGAAGCTCAAACACCAATCCCCAAAGTCTCTTCTTCCCTGGTCGAAAGCACACTACCTCCGACATAATCTGCATCTGCCACCGAGTTATTTCACACCTCAATGTCTACATGATTTTGCACCACTTAGCTCCTTCAATATTCCATGTGAGTTTTTTACGGCTCCTTTAGACTTTCAGGAACAACATACATCAACCACATCATGTTTTGAACATTTATGGCATCGATTTACACAAAACGATGACTTGTTTTTATGTACAATAAAATGACCAACGAATACGTCAAGAAATTCATATAATCATCAATCACATCAAATAAAAACATCATATAAAATCAATCCAAACATGATTCAAAAACATATATTTTCCAAGATCTAATTATGTACAAAATGATGACATGATTTGTAAATTGTGTAAAATGAATCAAAGTATAACTTTATCTTTTTAAACACGATTCAAATATGTTACTAAAGTTAGATCTATATATTAAAATGTTTAAACATTGAAAATCATCTTAAAAATCACATTTTTACCATATCAATATACGTAGAATAGTGAGAGATGTAAAATCACCCATCTTATACAAAATATCTGAATCCCAATACAAATGTAATATAGAACAGTAAGCTCCATAAATTCCAAAGTGTTAAAATTATTAGATCTTCAATTTTCCCTTACTAACTTTACTGTAATAGCTTAATTAGGCTAATAAACTTGAAGGAATGATGGAATTTATGTCAATTTAGGATTAATGGAGGTTAGGGGGTAATCATGAATGAATAGAGATGGTTAATTGCTGGTTATGGGGGGTGGCATTAACCCCAATCCCAAGTTGGGTTAATGGGCTGCACTAATCATCCTCTAATTACCCACTAATCTGCTTAAAGTCAGTTAAAACTTTAAATGGCCATAACTTCTAAACATAAGTTCAAAAATACTTTTATGACCGCTCTAAGAAAAGGAAAACCATCATACATTCCAATGGAAGTGGTCTCAGACTCTAATTCTGCTGCTATCAAAAGTTATAGGCCTTGTAAGATTTTTAAGGTTAAAACCATCCAACAAAAATTCTAGGAGTGATAAATGTCACTATTTAACTTTTCCCAAAGTTATAGTCATATCCGATCTAATACCTTGATATGTAAAATATAGGCCATGATGCTCTCCCCCTTAAGAATTTCACCTCTGAAATCCCTAAATCAAACAAGGAAAAGGCAACCATGATTAGCTTACATGCATAACAATCATAAGTAATCATTTCAAACAACAAACTTGCGTCCATGCATAGTAAGCAATCACATATATCCATGCCTATCCTAGCATGCGAGATACTAAGCTATCCAACATAATATCAAAAAGTTAAAGTAAATGCGATAAACAGAAAGTCTTACCAAATAAAGATTTGGTGATAAGTTGTCCTTCTTCTCTTCTCGTTTCCCATGTCCAATCGCCCTTGCTTTGACTTTTTGAACCTTCGCTAATTCCATCATCTTCCTCCTAAGCTGCTTCATATCATGTCCGAGATACGAATAAGCCTACATGGTCTCAGAGCTCCCGGTTCAATTCCGATATCACTTAACCGATGCAATGAAACAGTCATGCCTAAGTTGTGCACACACTTCTATAATGAGAACGTGAAATACATTATGCACACCAACCATTTTCTAAGGTAAATCGACTTTATAAGCTTGGTTCTCAATCCTCTTGAGTATTAGAAAAGGACCTACGAACCTATGCCAATTTCCCTTTAGTACCAAATCATATTACATTCTTCAGCAGAGAGATGTTAATAACCACCATATTGCCGATAGAGAATGCCAAACCTCTATGTCTCTTATCAGCGTGGCTCTTCTGCCTACCTTGGGGTAGCTTTTATTCATCGTCAAATGATCTCAGTCTTCTATCAAGTCTCTCTAATCATGTCTGGCCCCAATATCAGCTTCTCGCCCACTTCCCACCAACATAAAGGATCATTAAACGATCGACCATATAATGCCTTAAATGGTGCCATACTAATGGTAGACTGATAATTATTGTTGTATGTGAACTCCACCAAATGCAAATGATCATCTCATGAGCCTCCAAAGTCTAGAATGAAAGCTCGCAAGAGATCCTTCAAGATACGACTCACCTTCATGGTTTTCTCATTAGATTGAGGGTGCTAAGCTATACTAAGATGCATCTTTGTCCCCAACGTCTCTTGTAAGATCTTCCAAACCACCAGCAAATAAATGGTCTTGGTCACTCACAACTCTTTTTGACACACTATGGAATCGCATAATTAACTTAACATACAACTTAGCCAACTTGAATGTCATTCTATTAGAATTAACAGGCATGAATCATGCTCTCTTCGTTAATCCATAGACTATGACCCAGATGTTACCATATGCTCCTTTGGTCCTCGACAATCCATCGATGAAGTCCATCAATATCTATTCCCACTTCCATTCAGGAGTCCCAAGTGGTTGTGTTAACCCACTTGGCTTCTTATTCTCAGCCTTTACCAACTACTAGTTTATACACCTTGAGATAAATGTCCCAACATACTTCTTCACCCCTTTTTAATAGATTGTCTACTTCATATCACAATACATTTTATTACGATTGGGATGCATAATCAATCTCAAATGAGGCACTCATAAAGCACCACATCTCTTAATCCATCACATCTAGAACAAACAATCTCCTCCTTATAGAGCCAACCATCTCGGTCGAGTCTGTATTGCATCATCTCATCGGGCTTTACCCCTTCTTCTATCTTTACTATGATCTCCACTATTCTAGCATTATGCTTTTGACTAGTGCCAATCCTCTCAATCAAAGTAGGTTTGGTAGTCAGACTAGATATCATCCCTGGCTCTAGCTTAAAATGCGGTCTGAAGTTATAACCTGTAATGAACTCAAGCCATTTCCATTCTAGGAACATCGCTCAAAAACCAACATGTCTTCTAATCAAAGCATCAACTACTACATTACCTTTACCAAGTATATAGAAAATACCCAAGTCATAGGAGGCTAAGAATTCCAACCATTGCCATTGAAAAAGGTTGAGATCCTTCTAGGAAGAGTGGTACTTCAATAATTTGTGGTCCAAGAATAACTCGAACCACTCTCCAATTAAATAATGTCTTCTAGTCTCCAAAGCGAATACTATTGCCATGATGGTCCAAATCAAGGGTTGGGTATTTACTCTCATGCGACTTCAACTGTCGACTAGCATATATGCCAACGTTACCTCCTTGCACCAATACTGCATCTAATCAAATACCACAAGCATTCATGTATACCATCGTCTCCACATTCCCCAATGGAATGGTCAACCCTGGTGCATTCATCAACCTATATTTTATACTAATAAACACATGCTCGCACCTCGCGTCCTAAGAATTTTTTTGGTTCCTCGTAAGATTGGTCAACAGTACCGCTACCAATGAGAAGTTCTTGATAAAACGTCTATAATATCCCACCAGTCCAAGGAAAATCCTTAAAACCATAGCGTTCTTGGGTTGGTTCCAATATTGGACCGCTACCACCTTCGTGAGATCTATAGTAATGCCTTGTTCTGAAACTAACACGACTTAAGAATCTCTCTTTCCTCCTTCTGAAGTAACACTTCAAAAAATTTATCTTCAATTTGTGCTTCCTCAATACCTCAAGTACAATGTTAAAATGTGTCTTATGTTCCTCTTTCATCCAAGAAAAGACCAGAATATCATCCATGAACACAAGCACAATCTTATTTAGCTGATTACTAAAGCTATGGTACATGAGATCAACAAATATGTCGGAGGGTTGGTCAACCCGAATGGCATAACCAGCTACTCATAAATACAAAACACTGTAATTAACACACTCTCCTTCGCTACTCTCAGCCATTGAAACTCCATGGCAATGTCCAAATAAGAGAACATCCTCATACCATGGAGTTGACCGAACAAGTCATCAATATGCAGGAGTGGATACTTGTTCTATTTATCACCTTATTCAGCTCATGGTAACAAACAAAGAATCTCAAGGAGCTGCCCACCTTGAAGGCGGATACTATGGTGCTCACCATTCAGATACACTCTTGGGAATGAACCCCTTTCTTAATAGGTCATTCACTTGCACCTCTAGTTCCTTCTGCTCTCTAGGTGCCATATGCCTCAAAGACATAACCACTAGTCTGGCATCCTTTACTAAATCTATATGGAACTCTATCTCCTTGTGTAGTATTAATCCGGTTACCTCCTCGAATACGTCCAAATATTTCTTAGTTATAGGCACAGATGACAACTCATTTATGATGACCCGTCCTTCGTAATACCCTGAATTAATGTCGAATGACAACATCTCATTCTCAAATACCATAAAAGACAACTTATTAAGGTAAATAAACCAAACCAAGGCTCAATGATAGAATCTCACAGCAGAATGATAATATATGATATACTGAGTATACATAAACATAATAGGATAAAAAAAATATAAGAGACCGTACTAATGGAAGTAACTACTAAATAAATATCAAATTAGAAAGTCGAAATACAATATCTGATACAATAAGTTTTATATAAGTAGAATATCGATCATGTATTATTAAAATATCAAGTATATATCCAAAGTACCGACTTTGGCTCTAAATTGCTCCAACTATCTTAGAAGCGTATCCCTAAAAGCACCTGGCTTCCAAACTACACAATCGAGTATCCAAGAGCTGTCATGACACAAATAGACATAGAAAAAATGCAGGTCAGACATAATACCTAGTGTGAGGAGAACTCTCTTACTATCAAACCGATATGGATAAATACAAAGCTACTGAAGTACATCTGGTCCTCTTCACAAACGCGGCTCAGGAAAAATCCGGACTACCCATAAACAAGTAAAGTAAAGCCATCTCAAACGAAGGAAACCATACCATAATCCGCTCCTCTCCTGTCATCAACGAGTTAGCATAATTAATATAGTGTGACCAATACGTAACAATATACCTTGATAAAGGTAAGCCAATATACAAATGCAGGGGTAGTATAAATATCCTAGTAATACTAACAACCAATTAATATACTGCACACAACATAACAATAAATGACAAATAGAGAATAAATTGATGCCCGTCATTACTAAAGGGTGGAGTCCACTAAAGACACCAATCGATTCAATGATCCCTATCAAAGCATCTGAAATGCAAAACAAATATAGAATGCTACTAACATAGCATCTCCATACCCAAAACTAAAATACAGATATCTATAACTGATACCATCTCGAATTTCCAATAACTACCAAAGGGACCTTTCAAGAACCACAACTATATTATGGACTCCCCTGAAAACCAATACCTAAAGGAAGTTGGCCTGTTGGTTGTACCACAGACCTGTCCGTACAATGCAATTGTATACGACCTACTTTAGATTAGTATTCTAAAATCTCTTCACCCCTGCCCTAGGACCACATCTGCAAGTCATGCGCCTTAATGGTATGATGGATTCCCTCACTAGTATCCTTTCCTTCGAGCTGTCTATACCAACATACTGAAATCGTATATAAATGCTAAACCCGACGTACACCCTTCGCATATAGGTACACAACACCGAAGTATTATTGTTCTTGTGTGGATCGTGATTCATTCTTGAAGTGCCTTACACTACCCAGTTACCATGAAGTAGGCATACTAGGTCAATATATATATATATATATATATATATATATATATATATCACCCAGACCATGCATATATATATATATCACTTGATCCACATATTTATATATATGTATAATATATTTCATCGACTATCTCCAAGTCAGGCATACGAAACTATACATATGCTTAAAATGCGTATCAATAAATCATGTTGAATTTCTATTAGCTACCAAAAAGACCTATCGAGATCCACAACTATATTATGGAATCCCCTTAAAACCAACACCTAAAAAAAGTTGGCTTGTAGGTCCCGTCGCAATAACCGTCCATACAACGCAATAGTATATGGCTTACTCTTGATTGGCGTCCGAAACTCTTTCCACCCTTGCTTTAGGACCACATCTCCAGGTTGTGCACCTCAATGGTACAATGGATTCCATGCACTGATCGATAGCCCCAAGTCGGACATACAAAAACTATTCATAAATGCTATAAATCACATGTCAATACACACACATACCTGCATATAGTTTATATGATTTATATATGTATAAATATAGTTTTGGTTTGTCTGACTTGGGGCTACCTGCAGGCCAACTATATAGAAACACTTTAAATCGCATGCAATATATGTATGTATGTATGTATTTATGTATGTTTGTGTATGTGTATAATATTCCATGCATCTCTCGAGAGCCCAAAGTCGGACATACCAAAACCATATATAGATATATATAAAAATCACATAAACTGTATGTAGGTGAGTGATTTTTTATATTCATATATATAAATAGTCCAACTATATAGAACTAATAAACACATATCATGCACATTACATGTACAAAGGCGATACACAGCCAAAGTAACAAATCTAGCATCACAATACCAATAACAATTCATGCATACAATCATATAAACAATTTGACAAAATACATCTTACTTATGTAAACAATCTAACAATTATATCTTCCTCATATTATTTTATAGGAGTTGTTACACCCGTTCTTACCGTGAACTATTTGAAGGAAAATAGGGCAGAACACAAGGCCAAGAAAGCCACCCTCGAAAAGTAAATGGAGAGAAAAAGGAAGTGAATCAATCAAACTTGTACTGCATAGGAAACTAATTTAAAGTCACAAAACCTAATCCGACCCAAACCCTACAACTAAAGGGACCGTGGCAAGAGATAAATACTACACGCATTGGAAAACAGGGGCAAGCAACAATGAGGATACATAAAATCAAAGGCAAGACCAGAATACTGTATTGAGGCATAGGAGGCAAAATATGTTATGTTGAACTGATCGCATCTCCATAGGTCATAATTTTTCAACACCTACAAGAATAGGTCTGACATACAGGGCCACTCAGGATATGCTTCACTGCAGATTCATACTCACAGGTAGTGATAGAAATATGGAATTCCTCTTCTTCTTCTCCTATAACCCGAGCATATGGGCAACAAGGGCAACTCAAATTACCACCAGTTCAGATCATGACTAACCCCGAATACACGCCAAGTGTATTCAAGTCAACTCTCAGATTGAAACAGGGTAGAACAGTAAGGCATCACCTTAGTATGATGTAAGTGAGCAAGCACAAACTAGCACCACAACATCAAGCAGGAATCGTACACTGTCAGCACAAGCACGATAGTAGACTTCGAGGCTAATGAGTGACACCTAATGATCCTCTAAAAGCCCATATGCAAGGTCAATTCAAATTTGAATTCTCTTGCCATAATTTCTAACATTCCCATTCTATTTTTTGGAAATTACCGCATTCATTCTAATTTCCTGCCAAAGGCATGTTAGCAATCCATGCACATTAAATAGACAGCACAAATAGATGACATCTGGTAGTATCCAAGGGCTGACAGATGATGGCGAGAAAAGTATTCTAGGAATCCGTGTACGACTCAAGACTATAAATAGAAATGGCACTATAGCATGAAATGGATTTTTTTGGGGCTTATGACATTTTCTATCTCTTTTTGAAACCTTCAAGGTTTAAGTGTACCTTCTGCCTTGAAATTCTCTACCAAATCAATGACAAAGGAAGAAAAAGAAAGTTTCTTCGTGGACATAGTATTCCTTAAAATCTGAACCACGTAAATACTCGTGTTCTTTACTATTTTCTCTTTTGCTATTTTCCTGATAGTTTTTAGTACTATATTTCCTCTTATTTATACTGCAATTAAAGATTGATTGGATTTAACACTTTAACGAACATTTAATGTGCAACTACTTGATTATGTAACCATTTGGTGGCATAATCACCACTTCATGATAAAATTAAGACTACTTTATTTTTCTAATTCAAATCAACGGAGTAATTAGCTGACAAATTACTTTGTACTTAATTGAGGAGATGGAGGATGAAAAAGTTCACCAACATCTTTTGGTGCTAGAAGAAGGGCCTGAATATCCGTTTATTTCCCACACCCAGTAAAACTGTGCACCTCGAACTATAAATCGTACTAATTCTTCTATTGTTACAATCCAAGAACCTTCATTTTTAGCAGCAAAGACTGCCCCCAAATCACTTATACATTCAAAGGATTCGGGAACTCCAGTTGAGGCCCCTGTAGATATCATCTTGGTTACATTCCAATCCGTCTCATACCAAATAAACAACATATAGAGGGGTTAGAAAAAAGTGATCCAACACATCATTTGCAGGCTATCTTCACTTCCTCGCTCCATAGCTCACCTCTATCGTCCCACTACTATGTTGAACATTTAGTTGGGGAACGATAATGAAACTCCCATTAATAAGAACAGTGATGCTGGATTAAAATCTAACACCAAGTTGAAGAGCCAAATCCAGGCTAACCCTAGGAACAAAACCAAACTGGCCAGTGTAAACCCCCTACTGCTGGAAAAACTGACCCGACTTGCTAAAAAAGATGAGGGCACCATGTCTTATGGTAATTCATCCCAGGTTGACCCAAGAAAATATGAGATCTACCAACTCAGAACTCAAGTAGAACCACTAGCAAAGATCTATCAATAGAATACTGGAGAAAAAAATAGAGGAAGGAATTTGCTTCTCTTTCAGTAAGATCGTTATTGAAGCCGATTTTTCCGATAACTTCAAAGCCCCTACAATTGACAAGTTTGATGGAACTACCAACCCCGAAAATCATATCAGTATCTTTGAATACTTTATGGACACCCTGAAGGTTGGGAGGATGGCCCGATGAAAATTGTTTCCTGTATACTTATCCGATGCAGCTTCATGGTGGTTCAGAAGATACGAAGTAGGAGAAGTACAGTCTTTGAGGCTATTATCTGTTGATTTCCTATGACAATTCATTTGGAAACAGAAGCCTCCCTAGACGTCCAAACCATGTCATGTGTGTAGTGGGGGAGATCGAAAGCCTATGTGTTTCATTAAATGCTTCAAGGCAGAAGCACTCCGGATTGGGGCGACTAACGAAGAAGCGTTACTAATGGTGGCTCATGCCTTGATTAGGAGAGGAACTGCTATGTGGGACAAAAGTAGCCAGAAATCTTGCTATAGTATGATTTTTTTATGAAAGGGTAGTTGGTTACATCAGGATGGAGGAAGCCGGGTCCGTATGACAATCTCATGGGATTTCCACCCTCAACTATGATAGGAAATGGAAGCAGGCAAATATCACCTACCCATAAAGCGGCAAATGGAGATAAACCTCACTACAAAATTCCCCTCACTCATACCCTTGGGTAGATATATGAGATGACCAAAAATGAGCTAGCTTACAACTTGCGAACAAAGGAAAGAGACCAGAACAGAATAAAGGTGGAGCATACCGTCGCTTCCTCAAAGTGAACGATCATCATAATGATAACTATCGATACCTGAATAAGGAGATAGAGACGCTAATCGAGAAGGGTTATTTGTGTAGCTTTTAGAGAGAGAGATTGGGGAAGACATGATTGAAAATCTTACTCAGATCCTAATAAACATCAAGCAGGCAATCCTTTAAACCTGATAGCTTCAATTCATGGAGGAACACACCTCGTTGGTACAAGTAAGAAGGCATAGGAGAGATACATCCAGGAAGCTAAAACCTAGAGAGCAATCTTCCGTGTCAAACAAAAACCTATACCAAAAACAACCTTCATGGCAACTAACACGGGAAATCCCACATCAAGACCCACTTATCATTACAATGCAATTGTCAAATTGTACTATAAAGAAAGTCTTTATCGATTTGGAAAGCTCAGATAATGTTATTTTCAAGTTTGCTTATGATCAAATGAAATTACCTTTGAAAATCTTGAAACCCAGCCCTAAACCGATATTTGGTTTCCACAACACTGTTACCATTGCAGTAGGGTCAGCGCATCTGCTCATTATGGCTGGAAGTGCCTCATTACATAAGTTATTTTATGCAAGTTTCTTAAACATCAATCATCCCCCACCTTACAATAATTTCTTAGAAGACTTGCTCTAGCTGACTTGGAGGCAACCGTCTCTCAAAAGGACCTGCTCATGAAGTTTTGTACCCCAGCTGAAATAGGATTAGTAAACGGTGAATAATTTTAGCTAAGGAACTGTACAATGTAACTTTTAACTTTAGCAATAAAATTGTTCCAAACTATTCTACTATCTTTTTTGATATTCATAATGATAAGAATGAAGTTAAATTGGAAAATAAAATAGTGGCGATATCAGATACTCAAACTGATACTAAGATGAGTAAATCTGCACCCTCGAAACTTAAGAGAAAAGAGAAGAGAACATATATGCACATGATTGGCATTGACGAATATAATTCAGCTTATGTATAGTTGTAACGACCCCGAATTTATATAAATTTGAAATTTATAATTAAATTTGTTTTTGAATAAAAATTGTAAAATAAAATGATAAAGTAAAGCGAGTTTCCCCGCATTCAAATAAATTCTATGTTAAATCAATTAAAATCTAAATATTGTATATATGTGATTTAGATTTAATTTCAAGTAAATGGTTAATAATGATTTGGATTTATAAATTAAATACAAGATAATAAACATTAAATTAAAATAATCATAATAGATATTAAGTTAGAAATATAATCAAAATATATAAGATAAATTTTATAGATTTGTAAAATAGAAGTAAACGTATGAATTAAATTCTAATAACATATTAAATTTGGGAATAGAAATAGATATATGTATAAGATAAATTAAAATATAAAGTGAACCCATAAATAAATTTAAACAACATATTACAATAGAACATAAGTATGTAGGCTTGAACAAGTATAAACAAAAAATATAAGTAAATACATTAACAAATCCTAATAACATGTAAATATAGAAACTCATGATGTTTCAAAGTAAAATAAACAAAAATATAAGTATATGAATGGCTTGCAAAGTAGAAGCCACCAGAACTTTTCTCTAAGGCAACGTCTAACAAAAAAATAAAAATAAAACAAGTTTGTACAAGCCAATTTAATACAAGTACCTATAGCCGAAATGAAGAAAAACAAATAGATATATTTGTACAAAACAATTAATGCCATATCTCTAGCATGGCAAAGCAAGATTTATGCCGGCCAAAACAAAGAAAAGATCTCTGGCTAAGGTATAAACAAAGGGTTTCCAGTACATAACCCATGATAACACCCTGTAAACTTATTTTTAAATATATCAACCTGTACAAAATAACACACCCTGTAATCTTCTTTCTGCATATCAACCTCTTCATTTCACTTCGTTCATTTTCACTGAGAAGAAATTCTTAAGTATACCATCATCAAAACTCAAACAAAATTCAACTGAAACAAATCAAGGCAAAACCAGAGATCAAGAAAGTTTCTAGCTTTCAAATTCAAGCCTGTTTCACCATAGAGGAAACTCTATCTCTGTTCTTCTTCCAAAAACATCCAGGTGAGCAAACTTCACCTTGATATTTTTATAATCCTAAATGATGTCTGACCTATTACTTGTTAGATTTCTATAATAGTAAATGCTTGCATGTATATATATTGTTGTATTATATGTGCATAGGAGTATGTTTGACTGTGCATATTTAACTTGATAATTCTTCTCTGTTTTTAGGTCACAGGGTAGAAAATAAACAAGAAAATTTAATACATCTCCAACTAATCACTATTAAGCTTAAAATTTAAAACAAACAAGTTTACTAATGCATGAGTCATGATAAAAAATAGTTTTAAGTAGTATAGTGATATATAGAGCCTGGAAATTTGATGTTTACAGAGGAAATTCAAATATATAAGAATTTCGAATGTCATGAATTATCAAATTAGATATATATCTTGAATTGTCATTAGAAAGTAGGATTTTTAAAATCAATATGATGATTTTTTTGTTTAGTATTCCAAGAGTAGGTTGTATTTGAACAAATTATGCTTTGTAATCGATCCCTAACAATCGAAGAATTTTTGAACCTTGAAATTGGTTTTTAAAGCTAGCTTAATGGTTTATGAACTTAGGAAAAATGTTAAGTAATTTTTTCTATTGCAATAATGATTGCGCGAGGTCAAACTAGGGTTTCAATTCATGTTTTGGGCATGGCTGGAAAAATGATCGCCGCGACTTCATCTGAGCATCGGAATTTATCGCATGGTGATGGGCCGATGCGTCGCGACGTGGCGGAGCTTCGGTGAAGGTGGCGTGGTGTCACGAGGCATAGTTCGTCAGAGATGGATGATTCTTCTATTGATGCTGCGTTTCCAGTTTGGGTCTTAGGGTCGAATTCAATTCTCGTTCGAATCGAAGGAGTCCAGGTGGTCGTACGTGTAGTCGAAGTGGATGTCGACTCGCCAGAGGTCGGTATGGGACTCGTCAGCAGCCAGTGATGATGTGCACGTTCGTGTGCATCAGATTGATCAGTGAATGGGTTTTTGAGGAAGACGAAGATTGTCTCGGGGCGGACTCGAAGTATTGATCGAAGTTGACTCGAAGAAAAGGAGTTGGGGAAGGACTCGAAGTAAGGCTGAGGAAAGTCTTGGAATTGCTCGGGTCGATTTTGTTTGGTTACAGGGTTTTTGATAACTGTTTCTTAGGTTTAAAACTTTAATAAGATTTAAAAGCTCAGTTTAAAATTCAAGTTCAGCCTGCCTGGTTCAAGTTAGTTCTGAGTTTCAAATTACAAATAAATATGCATTTGGATTTAAATCCTTTTATATTTCTTCATTAATGGGTATATTTTTAACTTGTGAAATAAAAGGGTTTATCTTTAAAATTAATTAAGGTTTTGATAAATTAAAGAATGGTTAATTACTGTGATTAATTTAAGGTTAAATTGTGAATTAATTAATCACTAAATGAAAATGACTAAAAAGAATAATTACTTAATGGAAGTAATTAAATGATAAATTTTTTTTATTAATAAAGGATCAAAGAATAATTAATCAAAATGATTGTAATTTATCGATGTTGATTAACCAAGATTTGTAGTTTATTCATAAGTAATTAATCTGGTATAAATTAATTATAATCAGATATTAATTGATCTTACTTATGGATGTTTGGATTCTAGTGAATGTTGAATTGTTTGATATCCCTGATATATGATGCTTTGTGATACATCCTGATTTGTGATTGTGATGCTTTGTGATATAAATTACTTTGTGTTGAGCTATGATTTCTGTTTCTGTGATATATTACTATGTGAACATGAAAACCCTTGACCTCTAAACGACACTTGAATTACGATGCGACAGGGAGTCGGATTTCAGTTGGATATCCGAAACCCACATCGAATTGTAATAGTGAATCTTTGTGGCTGATAAATTTATTTTATCTATGAATCTGTGAATGAAGATAAGCGTTATCGATTATACCGCTTATCGATATATCTGTGATGATTGATGTTGTTGCACTATTGTGTGTGAAACCCCTGGACCACACTTTTACACACACAAAATATGGATTTCACCTGGAAATCGGTTAAGTCACAGATAATTTAAATTTGATGTTTTTGAAATTGAAATTTTAATTTCAATTGATTTTGAAATTGGAAATTTGGGGTTTAATATGGAAAGCTTTTGAAATGGAATTTCAAAGATAAAAGTTATTTTGAATAACTTAATCGAGTTTTGAAAATTTAAATAATTGGATTTAAATTGAATTCAAGTTTGAAATTGAATCCTATGATTTGAAACTAGGGATTAAAGAGGCTGTACAAGTTATATATGGGTTAAAACTTTTTAAAGGTTATTGATTTGGGAATTTGAATTTAATTCAAGGGTTTTAACTCGTGTAAATATAACTGGATTTTTCCAAAACGAAAACTACTTGTTTTCAAATAGTAAAAGCTTTCATATAAGAAGTGAATTTCCGAATTGTGTTGAAAGGTTTCAAGTTGAAATAAAATTGAAATGTTTTGAAAACTATGAAATGAGTCTTTGATTCAAAGACTGAATGAGTTAATCCAACTTGAAATAAAATTGTTTTGAAAGGCTATGAACGAATCTTTGGAAACGAGTTTTGAAAGCTATAAGTTAAATCTTGATTTAAAGATTTAACGAGTTAATCCAAGTAAAATGGAAATTGTTTTGAAATATATGAATGAATCTTTGTGAACGGGTTTAACTTTGTGAATTGAATCTTTTTGATTAAAAGATTTGGAAATGGTAATTTGTTTTAACCATTCGAATGAAATTTTTTGACTTTAAGTTGTGATTTAACTGAGACCCCAGTATCCATATGATTTTTAATTGCGCTCGTTATTCGGTTTAGCCGGGAGAGGACCTTTGAGTCATATAACCCATTCCGAATAGTGATACGACGTATATGGATAGCATTTGAAGACCGGTGGTGAAGACCGGATATTTTCGAAAACGAAAGGACAACTCGTCGAATGTCTCTGCACCGACTGGTCCCCGGTATAGAGATTTTATCATCCTTTGTGATGGGAAGTCCGGACGTGATTAGAAATTATCCAGATTTGGAAGGGCTTCTTTGGAAGTTCCTTCGGTTCTGTTCGATCCCGGAACAGACTTGTATAGATGTGTGTCTGACATTACACTTTGAGACGTAAAACTGGTTTCTATCAAATACATTTCTGTTGGTGGCGGAGAATTTATTCTCTTAGCTTAACACCCTTCTCTGAGACGTACGAGCTCAGAGGTTATGTAGTTGATGGTTACTAGTGATACATTCCCAATTTGGTAATGTGGCATACGAAGTGCTGTTGATCATTGTTGGTCAAAGCGTGGCTTTGTGAAAAAGCGTGGCTTTGTGAAAAAAGTGTGGCTTTGTGAAAAAGCGTAGCTTTTTGGACGAGACTTCGTCGAGCCTCACAACCCGGTAATGGTCAAAACAGGAATGTTGCGACAAAGGTTTGTAGGGGTAGCGGCCCTAGGGTATGTCATTTCCTTCTGGATAAAAGGTGATATCATGGTATGGAGCCCATATATTTTACCTATGTGGATGCTGCAAATTTATTATACTTTGTGGTTGTTGCTTTATGATCGAGACGTCTCGGATAAAGGTCGGTGACGACCGGGGGATGACATGACTCATGTGTTAGTTACCTAGTTACAGATGTATAGCGTGAGGTAGCGTCGGCCTTGTGTTTGTAGAGATCCGGTTAGGTTCTCGGGTCGTCTTTCCAGAGGCGTTTCCATTTCGGTAAGGAAGTTCCTTTGCCTGATCATTTGTTGGAAATCCAAAGAAACAATACGAACCTTGTACGGTTTTTAGTTGTATAACCTGCCATGGAATGTGGCGGTAACCTGTTATTGAACATGGTAGCTATAGTAGGCATACGATGAAATGTTGTATGCTGGCTAAGATTGATATTATACTTTCGAAATATTTTCACACTATGCACTAGTAATAATATTAAAGAGTTTTGATTTTGCATAGTAAGCATGTTTGACTATCATAAGGAGAAATCTCCTCCAATTCTGCGATTGCATTGTGTGTGTGGCGGGAGGCCTTATGGTAGTTTCATTTTCAAAATGCATTGCGGATTTCAATGTTTAAAAGCCTTTTGTGTTTGTTTAAAGATAAACTGTTTTCGTTTGCTCATACCAGTCCCATGACTGACACGGAGTTTATTGTTCCCTTCCTAAACTCTGGGTGCCCACCATTTTCCACACGGGCAGTCTAGAGTTGGGTTTCTCAGATACTCAGGTTGAGTAGATTATCTGGAGCTGGTTCAGTTCTTGGAGTTCAGGACTGCACTTGCTTCTCCTTACGGTTCGAGCTTGACGTTGGAGTTGTTGGAGTCATTCTCTTTTGTAGATCATTTGGAGTGATCTCTTCTGTTCTGTTATTTTCGCTGTATCATTATTTATCTCTGATATTGTTGTATCATATTGATATCATTGTTGTATATCATTCTGGATATTGTATTCATTGGATTGTATATGATATCATTGTTTTCTTTCTTCCGTTGTGTTGTTATACTTACTGTGTTATAAGCTCCGGCGAATCGGATTTGAACGGTCGAATCTGCGGCATTCTAGTACAATGTGAAGTATGGATGTCGATTTTCGAACGCGAAAATCTGGGACGTTACAAGTGGTATCAGAGCTGAAGGTTGAACTTTAGCTCAGGAGTATAACACATTAAGTAGCTCATTAGAGATAGGGTGAAGTATGCCCTAGAATGAGTGTATCCCTAAGATATCCGTTTAAACGTCTCAGTAAATTCTCTTACTTTCCACTGATAGTGAGTATGAGTGTGAGAAGAGAACGAGATAGGGGACAGGGGAATACGACTATAAATGGTCGATACTCTGTAACAACAAGGAAGCAATCTTTTCTCTATCAGTCTCTTTTCTCAATTCTTCGATAGTTCCTGGTAGATCCAGGAAGAGATTCGATATATTAAAATGGGACATAAACTCCAAATAGGCCAAAATTGTTTGTTGGATGTGTTGGTTGATTTGGTTGCTATGGTTGATAGTTATAATTTGGTTTTTAAACTAAAAGTTTTGAAATTGTATCCATATATCTATCTATTCTTTGGGTCCCGATATGTTCTACGAATGGTTAGTTATTCCTTTGAACTGACCGATGCCATTGCATATTTCGTAGATCTGGATAACCCAAGTATCTTGTGAAGTGTTAAAACAGATTCATTCTTGTATCTGTTATTGATATTCTGATTTGGTAAGCCAAATGCAGAATAAATATTCAGTTTGATTTGATGAAACATTCTTCATCTATCTTTGTGTCTCCCTGGCAAATTTCGAGGACGAAATTATTTTAAGGGGGGAAGTCTGTAACGACCCCGAATTTATATAAATTTGAAATTTATAATTATTTTTTTTTGAATAAAAATTGTAAAATAAAATGATAAAGTAAAGCGAGTTTCCCCGCATTCAAATAAATTCTATGTTAAATCAATTAAAATCTAAATATTGTATATATGTGATTTAGATTTAATTTCAAGTAAATGGTTAATAATGATTTGGATTTATAAATTAAATACAAGATAATAAACATTAAAGTAAAATAATCATAATAGATATTAAGTTAGAAATAGAATCAAAATATATAAGATAAATTTTATAGATTTGTAAAATAGAAGTAAACGTATGAATTAAATTCTAATAACATATTAAATTTGGGAATAGAAATAGATATATGTATAAGATAAATTAAAATATAAAGTGAACCCATAAATAAATTTAAACAACATATTACAATAGAACATAAGTATGTAGGCTTGAACAAGTATAAACAAAAAATATAAGTAAATACATTAACAAATCCTAATAACATGTAAATATAGAAACTCATGATGTTTCAAAGTAAAATAAACAAAAATATAAGTATATGAATGGCTTGCAAAGTAGAAGCCACCAGAACTTTTCTCTAAGGCAACGTCTAACAAAAAAATAAAAATAAAACAAGTTTGTACAAGCCAATTTAATACAAGTACCTACAGCCGAAATGAAGAAAAACAAATAGATATATTTGTACAAAACAATTAATGCCATATCTCTAGCATGGCAAAGCAAGATTTATGCCGGCCAAAACAAAGAAAAGATCTCTGGCTAAGGTATAAACAAAGGGTTTCCAGTACATAACCCATGATAACACCCTGTAAACTTATTTTTAAATATATCAACCTGTACAAAATAACACACCCTGTAATCTTCTTTCTACATATCAACCTCTTCATTTCACTTCGTTCATTTTCACTGAGAAGAAATTCTTAAGTATACCATCATCAAAACTCAAACAAAATTCAACTGAAACAAATCAAGGCAAAACCAGAGATCAAGAAAATTTCTAGCTTTCAAATTCAAGCCTGTTTCACCATAGAGGAAACTCTGTCTCTGTTCTTCTTCCAAAAACATCCAGGTGAGCAAACTTCACCTTGATATTTCTATAATCCTAAATGATGTCTGACCTATTACTTGTTAGATTTCTATAATAGTAAATGCTTGCATGTATATATATTGTTGTATTATCTGTGCTTAGGAGTATGTTTGACTGTGCATATTTAACTTGATAATTCTTCTCTGTTTTTAGGTCATAGGGTAGAAAATAAACAAGAAAATTTAATACATCTCCAACTAATCACTATTAAGCTTAAAATTTAAAACAAACAAGTTTACTAATGCATGAGTCATGATAAAAAAAATAGTTTTAAGTAGTATAGTGATATATAGAGCCTGGAAATTTGATGTTTACAGAGGAAATTCAAATATATAAGAATTTCAAATGTCATGAATTATCAAATCAGATATATACCTTGAATTGTCATTAGAAAGTAGGATTTTTAAAATCAATATGATGATTTTTTTTGTTTAGTATTCCAAGAGCAGGTTGTATTTGAACAAATTATGCTTTGTAATCGATCCCTAACAATCGAAGAATTTTTGAACCTTGAAATTGGTTTTTAAAGCTAGCTTAATGGTTTACGAACTTAGGAAAACTGTTAAGTAATTTTTTCTATTGCAATAATGATTGCGCGAGGTCAAACTAGGGTTTCAGTTCATGTTTTGGGCATGGCTGGAAAAATGACCGCCGCGACTTCATCTGAGCATCGGAATTTATCGCATGGTGATGGGCCGATGCGTCGCGACGTGGCGGAGCTTCGGTGAAGGTGGCGTGGTGTCATGAGGCATAGTTCGTCAGAGATGGATGATTCTTCTGTTGATGCTGCGTTTCCAGTTTGGGTCTTAGGGTCGAATTCAATTCTCGTTCGAATCGAAGGAGTCCAGGTGGTCGTACGTGTAGTCGAAGTGGATGTCGACTCGCCAGAGGTCAGTATGGGACTCGTCGGCAGCTAGTGATGATGTGCATGTGGATGTGCACGTTCGTGTGCATCAGATTGATCAGTGAATGGGTTTTTGAGGAAGTCGAAGATTGTCTCGGGGCGGACTCGAAGTATTGATCGAAGTTGACTCGAAGAAAAGGAGTTGGGGAAGGACTCGAAGTAAGGCTCAGGAAAGTCTTGGAATTGCTCGGGTCGATTTTGTTTGGTTACAGGGTTTCTGAAAACTGTTTCTCAGGTTTAAAACTTTAATAAGATTTAAAAGCTCAGTTTAAAATTCAAGTTCAGCCTGCCTGGTTCAAGTTAGTTCTGAGTTTCAAATTACAAATAAATATGCATTTGGATTTAAATCCTTTTAAATTTCTTCATTAATGGGTATATTTTTAACTTGTGAAATAAAAGGGTTTATCTTTAAAATTAATCAAGGTTTTGATAAATTAAAGAATGATTAATTACTGTGATTAATTTAAGGTTAAATTGTGAATTAATTAATCACTAAATGAAAATGACTAAAAAGAATAATTACTTGATGGAAGTAATTAAATGATAAATTTTTTTTATTAATAAAGGATCAAAGAATAATTAATCAAAATGATTGTAATTTATCGATGTTGATTAACCAAGATTTGTAGTTTATTCATAAGTAATTAATCTGGTATAAATTAATTATAATCAGATATTAATTGATCTTACTTATGGATGTTTGGATTCTAGTGAATGTTGAATTGTTTGATATCCCTGATATATGATGCTTTGTGATACATCTTGATTTGTGATTGTGATGCTTTGTGATATAAATTACTTTGTGTTGAGCTATGATTTCTGTTTCTGTGATATATTACTATGTGAACATGAAAACCCTTGACCTCTAAACGACACTTGAATTTCGATGCGACAGGGAGTCGGATTCCAGTTGGATATCCGAAACCCACATCGAATTGTAATAGTGAATCTTTGTGACTGATAAATTTATTTTATCTATGAATCTGTGAATGAAGATAAGCGTTATCGATTATACCGCTTATCGATATATCTGTGATGATTGATGTTGTTGCACTATTGTGTGTGAAACCCCTGGACCACACTTTTACACACATAAAATATGGATTTCACGTGGAAATCGGTTAAGTCACAGATAATTTAAATTTGATGTTTTTGAAATTGAAATTTTAATTTCAATTGATTTTGAAATTGGAAATTTGGGGTTTAATATGGAAAGCTTTTGAAATGGAATTTCAAAGATAAAAGTTATTTTGAATAACTTAATCGAGTTTTGAAAATTTAAATAATTGGATATAAATTTGAATTCAAGTTTGAAATTGAATCCTATGATTTGAAACTAGGGATTAAAGAGGCTGTACAAGTTATATATGGGTTAAAACATTTTAAAGGTTATTGATTTGGGAATTTGAATTTAATTCAAGGGTTTTAACTCGTGTAAATATAACTGGATTTTTCCAAAACGAAAACTACTTGTTTTCAAATAGTAAAAGCTTTCATATAAGAAGTGAATTTCCGAATTGTGTTGAAAGGTTTCAAGTTGAAATAAAATTGAAATGTTTTGAAAACTATGAAATGAGTCTTTGATTCAAAGACCGAATGATTTAATCCAACTTGAAATAAAATTGTTTTGAAAGGCTATGAACGAATCTTTGGAAACGAGTTTTGAAAGCTATAAGTTAAATCTTGATTTAAAGATTTAACGAGTTAATCCAAGTAAAATGGAAATTGTTTTGAAATATATGAATGAATCTTTGTGAACGGGTTTAACTTTGTGAATTGAATCTTTTTGATTAAAAGATTTGGAAATGGTAATTTGTTTTAACCATTCGAATGAATTTTTTTGACTTTAAGTTGTGATTTAACTGAGACCCCAGTATCCATATGATTTTTAATTGCGCTCGTTATTCGGTTTAGTCGGGAGAGGACCTTTGAGTCATATAACCCATTCCGAATAGTGATACGACGTATATGGATAGCATTTGAAGACCGGTGGTGAAGACCGGATATTTTCGAAAACGAAAGGACAACTCGTCGAATGTCTCTGCACCGACTGGTCCCCGGTATAGAGATTTTATCATCCTTTGTGATGGGAAGTCCGGACGTGATTAGAAATTATCCGGATTTGGAAGGGCTTCTTTGGAAGTGCCTTCGGTTCTGTTCGATCCCGGAACAGACTTGTATGGATGTGTGTCTGACATTACACTTTGAGACGTAAAGCTGGTTTCTATCAAATACATTTCTGTTGGTGGCGGAGAATTTATTCTCTTAGCTTAACACCCTTCTCTGAGACGTACGAGCTCAGAGGTTATGTAGTTGATGGTTACTAGTGATACATTCCCAATTTGGTAATGTGGCATACGAAGTGCTGTTGATCATTGTTGGTCAAAGTGTGGCTTTGTGAAAAAGCGTGGTTTTGTGAAAAAAGCGTGGCTTTGTGAAAAAGCGTAGCTTTTTGGACGAGACTTCGTCGAGCCTCACAACCCGGTAATGGTCGAAACAGGAATGTTGCGACAAAGGTTTGTAGGGGTAGCAGCCCTAGGGTATGTCATTTCCTTCTGGATAAAAGGTGATATCATGGTATGGAGCCCAGATATTTTACCTATGTGGATGCTGCAAATTTATTATACTTTGTGGTCGTTGCTTTATGATCGAGACGTCTCGGATAAAGGTCGGTGACGACCGGGGGATGACATGACTCGTGTGTTAGTTACCTAGTTACATCTGTACAACGTGAGGTAGCGTCGGCCTTGTGTTTGCAGAGATCCGGTTAGGTTCTCGGGGCGTCTTTCCAGAGGCGTTTCCATTTCGGTAAGGAAGTTCCTTTGCCTGATCATTTGTTGGAAATCAAAAGAAACAATACGAACCTTGTACGGTTTTTAGCTGTATAACCTGCCATGGAATGTGGCGGTAACCTGTTATTGAACATGGTAGCTATAGTAGGCATACGATGAAACGTTGTATACTGGCTAAGATTAATATTATACTTTCGAAATATTTTCACACTATGCACTAGTAATAATATTAAAGAGTTTTGATTTTGCGTAGTAAGCATGTTTGACTATCATAAGGAGAAATCTCCTCCTATTCTGCGATTGCCTTGTGTGTGTGGGGGAAGGCCTTATGGTAGTTTCATTTTCGAAAAGCATGGGGGTTTTCAATGTTTAAAAGCCTTTTGTGTTTGTTTAAAGATAAACTGTTTTCGTTTGCTCATACCAGTCCCATGACTGACCCGGAGTTTATTGTTCCCTTCCTAAACTCTAGGTGCCCACCATTTTCCACACGGGCAGTCTAGAGTTGGGTTTCTCAGATATTCAGGTTGAGTAGATTATCTGGAGCTGGATCAGTTCTTGGAGTTCAGGACTGCACTTGCTTCTCCTTGTGGTTCGAGCTTGACGTTGGAGTTGTTGGAGTCATTCTCTTTTGTAGATCATTTGGAGTGATCTCTTCTGTTCTGTTATTTCCGCTGTATCATTATTTATCTCTGATATTGTTGTATCATATTGATATCATTGTTGTATATCATTCTTGATATTGTATTCATTGGATTGTATATGATATCATTGTTTTCTTTCTTCCGTTGTGTTGTTATACTTACTGTGTTATAAGCTCCGGCGAATCGGATTTGAACGGTCGAATCTGCGGCATTCTAGTACAATGTGAAGTACGGATGTCGATTTTCGAACGCGAAAAATTCATATCGTTACAATAGTATTTCTCTAAGGAAGCCTAGAAACAAGCATCTTCTGTGAACTCACCACCAGAAGAGGAGACAGAAAGTGAGATAGATCTAAGGTTAGGGGTGACAAAGAGAGAATTAAAGCCAGTAGATGATATTGAAGACATATAAATAGATCCATAGGACCTTACAAAGATGCTCAAGATAGGGAAGAACCTTAGTGTAGTGGCATAGGATAAACTGATAGACTTTCTAAAAAGGTCATTAGATGTATTTTCCCGGACTCATTCAGATATGGTAGGAATAGATGCGGCCATCATCCGCCACACGCTGAACATTGACCCGGATGCATAACCAGTTAGACAGAAGCGCATAACTCTAGATTAGGAATGATACAATGCTCCAGATAAAGAGGTTAAGAAGTTAAAGAAGAACAGATTCATTTGGGAAGTATATTATCCAAAGTGGATTGCTTACCTAGTACTGGTAAGGAAGCTTAATGGGAAATGGAGAACATGTATAGACTTCATTGATCTCAACAAGGCTTCCCAGAAGGACAACTTTCCCTTACCAAGGTTGACCATTGGTTGATGCGACTAGTGGGCTCAAATTACTCTCATTTATGGATGCATATTCGGGGTATAATCAGATAGCTATGTTTGAATCAAATTAAGAACACACTAGTTTCATAACAAACAAAGGGTAATACTGCTATAAGGTCATGCCGTTTGGACTTAAGAACACAGGGGAAACCTACCGGAGGTTAGTTAACATTATGTTTGCTTCCCAGGCCAATCCCCCCGCCTCCTCCAGCTCCTTCTTGCCCCCACCCTCCATCTTACACATCCATTCCAGGCCCTCCTACTTCGTCCACCATCCCTCCCCCGATATCATTTGTCCCTAAGAAATATGCCTCTTTCCTTAACGCTAAGCCCACCTCCCCACAATCGTCCACTGAAAAACTTAATCCTAGCACTCAAAATACCAAACCTGGTAGCTCCAAACCAGATTATCCTCACCCTGTTATCATCAAAACCATTCCAGATAGATCATATGCACAAGTGGCTGCTTTACCACCACTCATTCCAGACCTCCCGACGCAGAAACGTCGGCGTTCCTTGCCACCTTTTGCCAATGTTCGTTCCATGATAGATTTTTTGGTATCCAAAGGTCGTTGTCTAAAATGCGCAGGAAATGGACACATGGCAAGGAATTGCAGAGACCCAAAGATTTGCTATAATTGTAGTCTCTTCGGTCACTCACAATCATCTTGTCCCGAGAAAACCAAAACCAAATCCCCCGCTTCGTTATCCGTGCGTGCCTCTGCCCCTCCCGCTAAACACAAAATATCACTTCAATCGCATCGGGTCCCAGTGCAACATCATTCCTCTGCCAAGCCGAAAAGCACCTGCCCACCAATTAATACCTCGAAGTCTCCTCGTTTCCCACCCCATTCTCACTCCAACACTTCTCCTCACTCTCCACACTCCGCTCCCCCTCTACAACATTTCTCAATGGCAAACTCTTCGCTTTATCTCACCGCCACGGTAATCAGTGGCATTTGGACGTTAGAAACACTGCACCAAGCCCTCTCTAATGCTCTCCACCACCACGATCTTCCCATCTAGATCATTAACAACTCCAGCTTTGCCTTTTGCTGCCCCACATACGAATCATTAGGCCTCGCCCTCCAACTCCGAACCCTATCTAAGCCAGGTGGGTCTGTCCTCATTCAACCCTGTTCCGATCTCGAACCTTCCTCTACCAGTCTCGAATAGGTCTCCTGGGCGCGAATTCATGGATTCCCGGAACTTCTCTGTGATCGCCCGGAGGCGGTGCGAGCTGCCCTGAATCCTTTGGGCCGTTTCATAGAGTTCGATAGTTGCAACTGGGCAATGTTAGATCACCGGTATCTGTTCATCAAAATGCAAATTTTGTAGGCGTCTCAACTCCCTCCGTCATCGTCGCTAACCTCAACAATCACGACTATCTTCTTTCAGTAGAACGCTGGGATCACGCGCACCCGAGCCGCAGTCCGGAGACGCTTCCAATTGGCATTGATTTTTAGGAGGCATTCAGATGTTTTGATGACCTCATTCCCATGGAGGAACTGAACTCAGACGACAGGTTTGATGCCATGAATTTCGATCCAGATACCCTTGCTCCCATAGCACCTGTTGAACCTACTCCTCTGGTTGACCAAATCCCTCGGACCGAACCCGAAGTTCCCCTCCCAATATCCAACCCGCAAGACAATTCTTTCGAAGTCATGGGCCCCCTTGGCTGGGACAACTAGCCAATAGTGGACCAAAGTTGGAATCTCTATGCGGATCTAGACCTCTCTACTCCATGGTATCTTCAACTCCCCATTCGCACTCACCCACCAGCTTTCCAAAATACCGTTAGCCAGCTCGCCCTGATCCCTTCTCCTCAACCTCCAGCTTTCCATCAACCTCCACTCAACCAATCTATGGACAACCAACTTGCCCTCATTCCCTCTGACTTTCAAGCAGCAGCGCCACCATTCCAGGACGACCAACGGTCCCCCTTGGTTACTCCCACAGTTTTCAGACGCAGCGCCAGACTACAAAGCGGTGTCTCTCCCTGGTAGCTTTCTCAAACCTGTAGTTTTTTCCTCTGCTAACAAAAATCTTAATAAAAAAATTGCACGTTGCATGGGTGTGAATTTACGTGATGAACACTTCACAGCCATGCAAACACTAGAATTGGAGCATTTGTCCCTTTCCTAATGAAGATTATCACCTGGAATGTCAGGGGCTTAGGGGACCCCGGCAAAAGAATTGCCCTAAATCTCATCCTGTCCCCTCATAAAATCGATATCCTCCTAATCCAAGAATCTAAACTCGTGGAGCCCTCTCCTACCCAGATTAGGTAGCTAGGTGGGCCTTATCTTTCTGGGTGGGCCCACTCGAATGATGTAGGTTCCAGTGGTGGTCTAATCCCCCACTGGAATGAATCCATATGGTCCCATTATCAAACCATTCTCCATCCTTCTGTCCTCCACGTTTCACTTCGCCACATTCAAACTGATACCACTTACTTCTTCTCCAATATCTATGGCCCACAAAACACGTCTAATAGAAATGCACTCTGGAATAACTGTCTCACCTTTGCCACCCACCTCAATGGCCCCTGGTTGTTAGGGGGAGATTTCAACACCACTAGAAACACCCATGAAAGAAATTCAGGCAAATTTCACAAGACTTGGATTCATTCAACTCCTTTATTAACTCCGGCTCCCTAATCGACCCACCCATTAGCAATAGACTCTTCACTTGGTCAAATCGTAGGTCTGACCCATCACCAGCAAAACTAGACAGATTCCTCTTCAATGTCAATTGGGATGACTTGCACCCCCTATCCATCATCTCCGGCTTAGCCTCGGTTATTTCAGATCACTGCCCTCTAATCTTAGATTTTGGTTCATCCTCAAACCTTAAACGTCCCTTCCGCTTTGAACGCCTCTGCTCTCTGGAACGCTCCTTTGACAATTTCATTCAGCTCGCGTGGTCCCAACCAGTAGTGTCTAATTCCGCAACCGCTAGGGTAGTTTCCAAACTCCGTTCCCTCAGAAAGATCATCAAACCTTGGGCTAAAAACATCTGGGGTTCCCTTCGGTCGCGCATCTCTTCCACCCAAGATGCTATCCTAGAGCTCAATATCCTCGAAGAATCTCGACCTTTAAACCCATTAGAATACTCTCAACTCAGGGAGCTAGAATCAGATCTAAATAGACTTACCAAACAGGAGGAAATTGGTTAGAAGCAAAGATCCAAGGCCAAGTGGCTCGAGGAGGGAGACAGAAACACCTCCTTCTTCCATCGGATGGCCAATGGCAGACGCAGATCTATCAGCATCACGGAGCTATCCCACAACAACTCCACCTTCACCAAATTGCCTGATCACCTCCGCCTCTTCACTGATTACTACCGAAGTATCCTCGGCAAGACATCCTCGGCTCTACCCCCAATAGACTGGTACCTCCTATACCCAAATTGTTCCCCCATACCTGTAGACCACCCCTTTTCTGAAGAAGAAGTTTGGGCCGCGCTCAAAGACTTGTCGGATGACAAAGCACCGAGCCCAGATGGTTTCGGCCCATTCTTTTTCAAACACTATTGGGAAACCATCAAATTCAATTTGCTAGACAAGTGCACGGAATTCCAAGCAGACCCCACCTCCATTGCCCGCCTCAACTATGCCAACATCATCCTCCTCCACAAATCCCCCGGTTCGAACACTTTGTCCGCTTTCAGACCAATTAGCCTCCTCAATACCACACTCAAAATTATCACAAATGTCCTTGCTAATAGACTCCAGTCAGTCATCGATCCCCTAGTGGGGGCGGAACAGTCAGCCTTCATTCTAGGCAGAAACATCATGGACTATGTCGCTGCCACTCAAGAAGTTGTCTCTTATTGCCATAGAACATCAACCCCCGGCACCCTGCTAAAATTAGACTTCTCCAAAGCTTTTGACACGGTTCACTGGAACTTCATCCTAGACCTAATGAAGCACAGGGGTTTTCCGCCTAAGTGGTGCGGCTGGATCGAAGGGTTACTCAGCACAAGTATTTCGTCTATCTCAATCAATGGCTCTTCGGGTGGTCACATTAAATCAGCAAGGGGGTTGAGACAAGGAGACCCGCTCTCACCCTTAGTCTTTGTCCTGGTAGCAGATGTGTTCAACCAGATGATCAAGCTCGCCTCGTCCAATGATTTATTCAAAGGTATCAAGCTTCAAGATTCAGATTTTCCAGTTTCTAACCTTCAATTTGCAGATGACACGATTTTATTCGCTTCCACCGAAACCAACCATATCCATAGCCTCAAGGTTGCGCTGTATGTCTTCGAAGCAATTTCTGGCCTCTCCATCAACTTTAATAAAAGCTCCATCATCATGCTTGGCAACTCCGCCCATCTCGGCCCTCACATATCATCTTTGCTCAACTATAGCATAGCCCATTTCCCCATTTCTTACTTAGGTATTCCCATCCGCCCCACCAAACTTCACCGGGCAGATTGGCTCCCCCTCATCTCCAAAATTGAATCCCGACTCTCAACTTGGAAGGCACACTCGTTATCCTCTACTGGTCGTCTCGTCCTAGTCAAATCGGTCCTATCAACCATCCCCTCATACTAGATGTCCTTCCTCACCCTTCCATCTTGGGTCATCACGAAAATTGACTCGATCAGGCGTTCGTTCCTTTGGAATGAAGGCAACGCAAAAAGACTGGTCAACTGGAGGACGGTCTGCCTACACCGCAACCACGGGGGTTTAGGAATCATGGACCTCCGCACCTTCAATCAAGCGTTGTTGTCCAAATGGCTTTGGCGATTGCTCACACCTGGAAACTTCATCTGGAAATCCTGGATCCTTTGCCTACACTATCATTCAAACTCCTACCTGGCGCTCCACCCCCTACCCGGTTCCGGCCATCCCCTTTCTGGTCTGGAGTCCTCCAAACTCTTCCTAGGGTCAAAGCAATTCTCTAGGTGAAAATTGAAAGTGGTAACAACTGCCTCTTCTGGCATGACACATGGTATGGCCAACTGCCCTTATCTAAGCTCCTGCCCAACCTCTTCTCTCACTTCGCCCTCACCAACGCAACTGTCGAAGAATATTTCGCCCTTGGCCCTAAGCACCTTTGCCCTCCCACCATTTTTGGTGTTGATCTGGTTCCTGAACTCCTCACTGCAACAAATATAATTATATCGCTTCACCCCTCCATCAGTCAAGATCAATTCCTCTAGGCCCTTGCACCTTCAAAGGGCTTCACTGTTTCATCCTGCTATGAATACCTAAACAACCCCGGCCGCCTTTTCTCCTTTCCCAAGATTTGGCATTGTAATCTTCCACCTTGCATAGCTTTTTTTCAATGGTGCCTAATTTCTGGAAGAATAAATACCAAAGATAGACTCAACCGCCTCAACATCCTTGTCGGACCACGCTGTTTCTTTTGTTCCACTCATGATGAATCTATCACCCACCTTTTCTTCGATTGTGACTTCACCTAATCAATTTGGGCTGCAACCAGCGCCTACCTATTGGGGGTATATCCCCACCTCGACCCCCTTCTTCGATTATTGGCAGTATAACTAGCAGAATGTACTGATGGACACTTACCTATCAATCTTCAGTTGGTGTATTTGGAAAGAGCGAAATGCACATGTGTTTGGGAAACCTTTACGCCACTTTAGCGGGATCTGTAGAAGTATCACTCACTTTTTCTCCTCTCTAACAGGTCGGAGCTCCTCCGCGCCTTTCCGACTCAACATCCCATCCCGCAGCTCACAGCCAGCAGAATCCCAGGGTAGTACTAGCGCAACACCGCACAGGTAGACTTTGCCTACCGAGGGCTCTTAGTTAACTTATATTTGTAATATTCTGTGATCTCTTGACTATGTTACTCTAATACTTTAGTTGGATACTGTTGATCTATGACTCTATTTTGGCCATCGATCAGGCTTATCGATCGATCTCTTATAAATATTTAATATAACTACTTAACCGGCTGTGTAGTTTCACGCTACACACCCGTCTCTCTCAAAAAATGTTTGCTGAACATATAGGAAATAATGTGAAGATGTATGTGGATGACATGCTAGTAAAATCAAGGGCAACATCGAATCATGTGAAAGACTTGGAGTAGACCTTCACAGTCCTAAGACAATACTATATAAAGCTAAATCCTCTGAGATGCACCTTCGCTATCTAGTCAGGCAAGTTCCTAAGGTATATAGTGAGTGCATGTGGTATTAAAGCAAACCTTGAAAAGATTAATGCCATAAGGGGAATGGGAATCCTAAAAATGCCAAAGGATTTGATAAGTCTAAATGGTAGAGTAACAACCCTAAGAAGATTCATATCCAAGGCCACAGATAAGTGCATCCTGTTCTTCGACTAAGTGAAGAAGGGGCGAAACTTCGGATGGGCTGAGGAGTGCGATGCTTCATTCTAAAATCTAAAATATTATCTGGTCAATACTCCTATATTATCAAAACCGGTAACAAGTGAGAACTTATATATTTACTTAGATATAACTAATCAAGCATCGGTGCTATAGTGGTACGAGAGGATGAAGGGACACAAAGGCCCATCAATTTCACAAGAAAGTAGCTATCAGGAGTAGAGCCAAACTATTTAGTTGTTAAAAAGCTTGCATATAACCCGCTTCTTACAACAAGAAAGCTGCGATGCTACTTCCAGGGGCATCCCATAAAAGTCCTCACAGACAAACCTCTTAGGAAAATATTGCAGAAGCCAGAGACATTGGGCTTCCTATTAAAGTGGACAATGGAGCTTAGCGAATACGACATTACCTACTGCCGCAGGAAAGCAATCAAAGGTTAAGCACTTGTGGATTTTATTGAAGAATGCAGCTTACCAACCGAACCCCATTCAGAGGAAGAAATAAACACCCCACAGTTCTAGCAATTATTTGTAGATGGAGCATTAGATGAACATGGGGAAGGAATTGGATATGTTTTGAACACCTTGAGAAGGAAAAAGCTGCATGGAGTAGTGCAACTCTGTTTCAAAGTAACCAATAATATGACATAATATAAGGCTTTCCTCGTAGGCTAACAAATGGCCCAAATAATGAAGGTAATGTACATTAAAGTTCATAGTGATCTTAGTTAATTGTGAATTAAGTGTAGGGAAATTACTAAGCAAAGGAACTGACCTTAGCTAAATATGCGGAACTATCTAAGAAATCACTAAAGCAGTTTGAAGAATCTGTGATAGAACAAATCCTCCATGAGAGCAACTCATCCGTCGACTCTTTAGCAAAATTAGCTAGTACCAAAGTGGCTAATGAAATGAATCTAGTACCAATTGGGCATTAAGCAAGCCAATTATAATAGAGTCAAATCGAATACTGGTTCTAACCTGAGCCCAGTGGGCCGCCATTCAAGGCATAGAAAATCAAGTGTCAATGGAGAGCCAAGGGCAACCTACTATTGAGTTCAGGCTTCGACAAACCGAGGAAAATAATTGGATGACTCCTATCAAGCAATTCCTTCTAAAGGGAATCTTACCCCCGAATAGAAATGTGGCTTGAAGGATAAGATACCAAGCCCCATACAACCACTTCTTTGATGGCACATTATATAACAAAGGGTATCATACCCTTTATCTTAGGCGTGTTTCCAAGAAAGAGGGGGTACAGGTCATGAGGGAAGTACAAGAGGGTCAATGCAGTGATCACTCTAGGGGAAACAAGTTGGCAAAAAAGGTGCTAAGACACATATATTATTGGCCTATCGTGCTCCATGATGCCAAGAAATTCATGAGGAAGTGCGACAGATGTTATCCCTAGACCACCATCCCATGAACTCATCCTACTAGCAAGCCCATGACTATTTGATATGTGGGGACTAGATTTGATAGAACCACTTACAATGTCAAAAGGAGGAGCTAAATACGCCATAGTGGCCATAGATTACTTCATCAAATGGGTAGAGGCGGAACCTCTAACCACAATTACTACAAAGAAGATAGTCACTTCTGTAGTAAGAAACATAATTACCAGATATGGGATACCTCACAAAATTATTTATGACAATGTCACTAGTTTGAAAGCAAAGAATTCACAGAGCTTTGTGTGAAGAATGGCATAATAAAAAGTTTCTCCTTGGTCGCTCACTCCCATGCAAATGGATAGGTTGAAGTTGCGAACATAACTATCAAAAAACTGCTCAAGAAAAGGCTGCAGAAAGCTAAAGGAAAATGGGTAGAAGAACTCTCTCTAGTATTATGGGCCAACTGAACTTCAACAAGATCTCCTATAGGCTACATTCCTTTTTTGCTGACCTACGGATATGAGGCTATGTTACCCATCGACGTAGAAGTCCTATCACAGAGAAGAATATCATATACCATAAAAAAGAACAAGAAATTAAAAGAACCTGCCTTGGATCTCATCTAGAAGAGAAGGGATGAAGCAACAGCAATGGTGGACACAAATCGACAAAGGATGGAAAAGAATTATAATGCAATACTCAAAGAAAGAAAATTTTGCAAAGGGGACTTGGTACCGCAGGGAGTAATGGTCAATACAAAGGATCCGATGGATGGAGCATTCGGACCAAACTGGGAAGGTCCACTAGTCATAGCAGAGGTTTTAGAAAATGGGGCATATCGATTATCTTGACCTGATGGCAACCAAGTTCCAAGAACTTGGAATTTGGAGCATCTCAAACGCTACTTTGTCTAATTTACATTACTTATGTAATGTACATTATATTATTATAAAGAAGTAACGATACTATAAACTGGACGTAGGGATATTAGATAGCCCGAACCTGTATAAAAATCTTTTGTATCATCTTTGGAAAAATTAAATGCACATTCATAGTTCACCACCCACAGTCGCTAATTTAGCAATACATGAGGCCAGTAGACGAAGACAACATTCTCAACACTGAGAATGGTTAACTAGACCGACCCACTTGGACTTGCATCAATGCAATCCGGCATTTCAGCTATATTACTGCACTAGACATGGGGATATTAGACTGCCCTGCCCCAGTATAAGTATATCTATGATGGCAATCATATCGAAGTCAAACTGGTCGTAGGGATATCGGATGGCCCAAATAGTATAGAAAACCCTTTATGTTAGCTAATTCAACATAGCACATTGGACGTATGGATATTAGATAGCCAGAACTAGTACAAAAAAAACCATGCGCATGCGAAAAGGGTTGTATATGCATGACCTGAATTCACAGTCAAATCTTCTCTTAGTCCCTTACCAAACAGCGGAGAGGACCATGCCAAGCGCACGAAAAAATTTCTCATAGCTCACTGCCATCGTTCTACAGTTACAATGCAATCCACGAGAGACAATTATAGATGAGAATGGTAATGCTAGACAAAGATGCGGCTAAGCACACATATGACATTATACCCCCGAAAGAAGGGGCAGGTCATACTAAGCATGCATCCAAGGACATTACGCCTTCAAATAAAGAGGGAAGGTTATACTAAATATACAACCCACCACCATCACTCAATAGTGGTACTGACAACACAACATATAAGTGATAACGGCAATATCAGAAATGAGAATAGTGGTGCTAAATCAAATGTAATATGTAAATGTCTAAATACAGGTCAAAGCATAACAAGCCCGCATCCTAAATAGCCGAAAAGAAAGGGAAATCAGGCAAAAATGACAAGATGCGCAGACCGGGTGCTTAAGATGACAAGTCAGCCATGACCCATGGTCATAGCGGACTTGGGGGGCAAGTGTTACACCCGTTCTTATGGTGAACTGCTTTGAAGGAAAATAAGGCAGGACATGAGGCCAAGAAAGCTACCCTCGAAAAGTAGACGGAGTGGAAAAAGGAAGTGAATCAGTCAAACTCGTACTGCAGTGGGAACTAATTTAATGTCACGACACCTAACCCGACCCGAACCCTACAACCAAGGAGACCGCGGCAAGAGACAAATACTGCATGCATTAGGAAATAGGGGAAAGTCAAAATGACGATACATAAAATCAAAGGCAAGACCATAATATTGCGCCAAGGCACAGGAGGCAGAATATGTTATGCTGAACTGACCGCATCTCCAAAGCTCATACTTTGTCAACACTCACAAGAATAGGTCTGCACCAGCATATACCGAGGGTTACTTAGACAGTACCGTAGGGGATCAAAGAAACTCCAAAGGATTGCATATAGGGCCACTTAGTATATGCTTCAATGCAGAACCACACTCACAGGTAGCGATACAAATATGGAACTTCTCCTCTTCCTCTTCAGCAACCACAACATACGAGCAACCAAGGCAACTCAAATTACCACCAGTTTAGATCATGACTAACCCCGAATACACGCCAAGTGTATATCAAGTCAACTCTCAAATTGAAACAAAGTAGAATAATAAGGCATTGCCCCATTATGATGTCAAATGAGAAGTGCAAATCAGCACCACAACACCCTGTAGGAATTGTATATCGGTCAGCACAGGCACGATGGTAGTACTTCGAGGCCAACGAGTGACACCTAATGTCCTTCCAAATGCCCATATGCAAGGTCAATTCAAATTCTGATTCTCCCGCCATAATTTCTAACATTCCCACTCTAATTTTTTGGAATTCCCGCCTTCATTCAAATTTCCCGCCAAAGGCATGTCAGCAACCCGTATATATCAAATAGACAGCATAGATAGATGACATGTGGCAAAATTCAAGGGCTAACATATGATGGCAATAAAAGTATTCTAGCAATCCATGTATGTCTCAAGACTATAAATAAAAATGGCACAGTAGCATGAAAAGGAATTTTTTAAGCCTTCTGGCATTTTCCTTCTCTTTTTAAGGTTCAAATGTACCATCTGCCGTGAAATTCTCTACCAAATCAATGATAAAGAAAGAAAGAGAAACTTTCGTCGTGGACATAGGATTCCTTAAAATCTGAACCATATAAATTCTCTGTGTTCTTTACTATTTTTTGCTTTTGCTATTTTCCGGACAGTATTCAGTACTATATTTCATATTATTTGTACTCCAATTAAACATTGATTGGATTTAACACTTTAAAGAAGAGTTAAAGTGCAACTACTTGATGGTGAAAGCATTCAGCGACATAATCACTGCTTCATGGCAAAATTAAGACTACTTAGTTTTGCTAATTCAAATTAATGGAGTAATTAGTAGACTAATTACTTTGTACTTAATGGAGGAGTTGGAGGACCAAAAAGTTCACCAACAGAAGTCTCAAACTTATTTTATAAAATAATACCCTCGCCTATCAATTCTATTATAGCTTAATATCGGTTAATTCTTTTATTAAAATTAAATTTAGCTATTAATAAGGCTTTAAAATATTGCATAGCTCGTGTATAGTATACATCACAAACCATTTTGAAGGGTCTAAAGTTAATAAGCCATGTAATAACAATATTCAAGATTTTATAATCTTAGTCAAACCCTATTAAATAATACGATACTTCTTATGTAATTTCTAGCTTTTCAAATCACCTTTATAAAATTCACTAGTTAGTTAGTTATTAAATTACACCATAGTAAACCAATACCAAGGCTAGATAAACTTTAAACCATTTTAATATAAGTTTAAGATGCCTAAATTTTTTTTAGCCTTAGGACTTAAAGGTCATACTTTTAAGTTTCGATCAGTAATAAAATCTATAATAATATTATTATCACTAACATAATAAAAAATTAGGTTTTAACTAATTTATAACCATGTTATAAATTAATATCAACCCTTCTAATTATATTCAATATGAATAGAACACAATATTTATATATAAGAGATCTTAATCAATTATCCTGAGTATTTACTCAAATCACCCAATCAAACAAAGGAATAATTACACACACACACACATATATCATTCTACCTCTTCTAGGTAATAATTTTCAATATATATAAGTATGGAGATTTATACTACAATATATTTAGAGTAATAATTCTGCTCACCTGAACTGTAAATGCCCAAATCTGGTCTTAGCCCATAATATGTACTAGATAATCTCATTACGACTGCAATGATAAAGATCACATCTCTATTGGAGCTCATATGCAAAAGATACGAATTTAATACAAAAGGGGATTAATTAATAACAATTAATAACATAATTAGTTAACTAATTACCTTTCTCCTCTAATCCTTCCTCCCTAAACCATGCCTGCACATAAACACTTACACAAACCCATTCACGCATCACTTTCCCCATCCCTTTCTCACTCTAATCTTCATGGTTCGATGAAATGTCTTCGCCAATTCATCGCACTTCACGCATACTTCATAATGGACATAACAATTCCAACTCTGGCCCCCTTAGTCGAAGTGCGACACACATGCCTTGAAATGTCGCACTCCCATAAAGATGGCCAGAGAACCGACGACCGATGCTAGAAGGTGCGTGCCACCATAGGAAACGCGATCGCGCTCTCCTTTTTGCATATCTGCTCATCGAACCCCGTTATAGTCAAACCCTAGTTCATGGCCTTTAGATATCGAGCAACTCAATCTTTGTTGCACCCTACTTTGTCACCACGGGTTTAAAGCTCTCCCCTTCCTAAGTCCAATGGATCCAACGTCGGCCTCTCTTGTCGCCCATAGCTCTCGATTTAATTAAAAATAAAGGAGCAACCTTTCGTGTGTGGAGGAGGAAATATCTTAAGAGGGGGAGAGAGCTTTAAGGTTGGGTTTTACACACACACACACACACACACACACACATATATATATATATAAATCGCCACAGTTTCGAGCTTGAACAATTACACGGTACACCCGATCGCTACGAAATTCGTCTACTCACATCACCTTATTTTTCCAGTCCTAATTGCATAAATTTCATTGCAAGATAGTGTCCTAAGACGATAATTTCATGCATTTCGAGGTCATTTTGGCCATCGGATCACATGATTCTAAAAATTCTTCAACCGTACGTCTCATAATAAAGCCCTTATCCTAGAAACACAAGCCGTCTGTTGAGATCCCACTGGAAAACACTACGCACTTATTTTTTCAAAATACGTATAATGATACGTAAATTGTAAAAATGATGTGACTCCAAATATAGCAATATTTATACTCATCTTAATTCGCAACTTCAGTCCTAATTCAATGGAAGTGGTCTAGAGTCCTAATTTGACCGTATGCGAAAAATTAGATTTTGGACCTTCAATTAATTTATGATTCAATATTTAAATTAATTTTTTAAATATCCAATCATTAAAAATGCGGGTTATTTCATTCTCCCCTCCTTAGAAGAATCTTGTTCTCAAAATTCCTGTTAGTATTACAATGCAACCCGACACACACAAAATTTCAAAGCACAGAACATGCTACCTAACCCTTAGGATTTGAAAACTCCTCTTATGTTGAAATTTTTTGGCAGCACCTCCTTTGTGCAGCTAGCTCCGAGAAAATCCCAAAACAACATATAGATGCATCTTATATCTAAGGCATCCCATATCCAAGGCATCTCATTTTTGAGGACATACAAGCATATATATCCATACCATCTGCACTATAGATCTTAGGTATCTCTTTCACAATAAGAGCAAGCATTTAGATGCAAATCCAAATGAATAAGCATCCCAATAGAACATAACCTTGTACCATGTACTTAACCATGTACTCAATAAAGAGGATTAAACACACTTGCAATATTAAATCATAGATTTAAGCATGCTAAATCATATATAGATTACGGCTAAGTTTTTTGCACTCTTCGAACTGACTTAAATGATCAAATTAGATGAGAAAACGATGAAGAAATGACCCAAGGACTTGGAAAATATCATGAAAACAAAATATCAAAAAATTGTTGGAAATAATTGAAAATTTGGAAAGTCGCATTTTTGGATCGGGGTCTTCAAGTTGATACCGAGTTGACTTGAAGCAGACATGCAAATTCATCAGGTCGGACTCGGAGCAAGACAAGGAAAACTCAAGCGCAACAACCTCAGGAAATTCTTTGGTTAAGCCCCAAGAAAACACTCAAATTTCTTGGATCCACCCCAAGTCAGCTTGGTATCGATCCATAAGCCATGGATTGGTACCAACCCATGAAGCATAGGTTAGGGATCACCGTGCGGATTTTCTGAGATGACGCGCACGACGTGAAGAACGCATAGAGATTATTTCAAAGGTTTTCACCTATATATAGAGGTGGAGAGCACTTGAAAAAGGGAGCTTTCCCTTCATTTTTGAATTTTTTGACTTTGCACGAAACCCTATTGAATCATCACCGATTTGAGGGTACCGATCCATAAAAACACAGTTGTAAAAAGTCACAGAAATCAAATAACAAAGTTTAAGTATATATATAGACCAGAGTATTTGTTGAACCACTATAAAAATTGCGTGTTTTTCTTTGCTATTTCATCTTTTTCCTTGATAATTCTCATATTTACACTTCATTGGGTGTTTGTTTCATTTTTGGTGCAAACATTTTGGTGCTTTTATCGAGAGGACTCAGAATTAACAACTTGAAACTTGAATTTGAAGAAGATGAAGAGGCTTAACACCAGATTTGTGATTGGAGGAAGTCAGGAAGAACACGGTGGAAGCCTCGAGGTTTTCTCAGGATTGAACCCCCCATCCATCTATGCAGCTAGAGATGAGATGGAGAAGGGGATGCAAGATACGATGGTGACTCAATAAGAAGAAACGTTCGATAGATTCTTCAAAGGAATGGAGCAACGGATGACGGTTGGAATAACTGGAAACTGGAACCAAAGGCTAGATAGTAGAGCGAAGGCCTCAGGAGTAGGAGCGGAACAAGTAGGAGTGATCCCTGCAAAGATACCTCAGATCGATGCTGGTACAAGGAGATCGATAATAATCCAAGGAGTCAGATCGGTACCGATCCAAGAATTCAAAGTGGCATAACCAATTTGAATTCGGGATTGAATGATACACGTCGGAGGAATGATACTGAACCCTAGATTGGGAGCCACAATGTGAATCAAAATGAAAACGTGCAACCAAAGGAGTATGTGCTAGAATTTTCCCTTAGAAAGGGGCATAATGAAAACTTAGGACAGAAACTTCCATTTGACAATAGTGAAAGAATTTCTAAATTAGTTAGATGACCATTGAGAAGTGGACCGCCAGACCAGTGTTTAAAGGACACAAATAGAAATCCATTCACTCCTAACATTTGGTACGCAAGGAATCCGCTCGATTTCAAGCTTCTGACATTGGAAATGTACAAAGGAAAGGCAGATCCAATAGTTCATCTGATGAGGTAAATCCGACATATGGACGTGTTGGGTGCTTCTGAGGAGGTAATAGGATGGTGCTTCCCATTATATTTAACAGATTTAGCAGCAATGTGGTTCAGACACCTAGAAAATAGCTCCATAAGCACCAGGACCGAGTTAGTGAATAAGTTCATGAGACAGTTCAGGGTTTATATTTCATGACCAAAGAATGTGATGATGCCATAAAGCATGAAGCAAAGGGCTGGAGAGGCCCTAAGGAGTTATTTGACTTTGTTTAATGTGACAGCCACTACAGTTCATAAGACAGACCCATTGGTGGTTTTAATGGCGGCAGTTTTAGGAGTTGCTAGCAAAATGTATTTTAAGATTGCTTTGATAGGGATCCACCAGTGGATCTCGTGGAGCTTTTCCATAAGGCTGAGAGATACTTGCATCAGGGGGATGCAAAACCAGAAAATGCCAAGGTTAATGCTGTGGATGACATAGGACCGTCCGGAGCAGGATATGAAAAGGACAAAGGAAAGTGGTGGGTTAATGATAATTTTGAAGCATCTAAGCAGCAGAGGAGGGTACCAAAATTCTCTTTTTACATAGAGTTGATTGAAACCCTGAATGGAATTTACTTAGATATTTGAAGAAAGGTTCCCTATCAGAAACTAGTGAAGAAAGTCCCATGGATTGGGAGAAAAGGTCTAGAAAGTTTTGCCTCTTCAATGAGCTGGATAGGCACAAGACAAACGAATGCATGCACATGCGAGATTAGATTGAATAGTAGGTTCAGAACAATCAGTTACAATAATATTTAAGAAACCAAACTACAATGGAGCAGTAGGAGCAACCACTATCTGCAGCAAATGAGTCTAGAAGCAGCCTTAGATCTTGGTCGAGGATAGTTATCTCATGATCGGGATGGAAGGGAGTCAGTTAGATTCCCATACTTTTCTTTTGTTTGCAAATAAATGATGCAGTATTACAATCAGTCCGCTTACTCGTATATAATACCTCGATCGATCTCTAAACATGCTCTAATTCAAATGTCTGCTGTAGTGCTCAAGGTTTTAAATCTCGCTCATCTCGGGCAAGATCTCGGGCGAGATCTCGTTTTCAAGCCTGGGCGATTCGAAACAACTAATTTCGTTTGAATCTCGTCTGACCCAAATCTCGGACGAGATTTCAGTATCTCATTCGGTATCTCGGACGAGATTTAACAGCGAGATATCGGCCGAATTTTGGAAAAAATCAACTCTTTTTCCGTATTGGGCTAGCTCATCCTTTACCTTAATTTAAGCCTTCTTAATTGTACTTTTTTAACCCTTATTTCTTATATAAATCTCATTTAATCTTCGTCTCTTATTTTACGGCAGTGACAAGTGTAAGAAGATGATAAAATCTACATCGATTATGGTAAGTATTTCACTTTATGATTTTCATTTAGGTTTCTGATCCAAATTAATTTACATCCGATTTCATTTTTCTTTTTTCGACACTTTCTTGAGTTTTTTTCCTAACCCTATTTTTTTGCGGCTATAAATTTTGGGCTTCACTTATTTAACTTTATGTTCTAAATGGATTCCCAATTTGATTTCATTTAGTCTTTGCTGCTATAATTTTTTTCCTCAAGGCTTATTTTTAAGCAATAAAGGAATTCTCTTTCATCTATTAATTTCATTTGATGATTACATGTTCATTCGTACATCATTTTTTTGCTTTTCTTATAATATTACTAAATGTTTGAAATTGTTTGTACTATGTATGCTATTTTCTACATTTGTTTGAAATATCAATGCTATTAGTTGCTTAATGAGATTTTGTTTGCTAATAATTAAATACTATAATCAGACATAGAATATCTTAATTCTACTGGTAGACTTTTGTATTTGAAGTTATAAAATTAAGATTTCCCTTGCAGCACTATAAATCATAAAAGGTAGAAATGAGACATTATATTGTGTAGGAAAGTTAAGTGAATGATCAAACAAAGTAAATGTGCATATGTTATGGTTTGTTTCTTGTCTACTTTATCTCATATGATATTATATTGAACATTATTCATGAAATCTAGTTATTTGTTTATTTTACATGATACAAGTGATATTTTTCCATACTAAATTACTAATGATAAGCGTGTGATATATTCAAGGTAAGTGCATAGTGTTTTCCTTAAGGCAGTGACTAGTATTATAAATTTAGGTGTATGAAAACTAATTTTTGACATGACATATACTCCGAGATAACTCCGAAATGAATTTTGGAAACCGAGACGTAAATCCGAGATGGACGACCGAGATGCACTCATCTCGTTCGAGATCTCACCTGATACGAGATAAGCTATCTAAATTCTTCGAGACGAGACATGATCGAAATCCGAGATTTAAAACCTTGGTAGTGCTTGATAGGATGGTTGTTGTAATGTTTGGTTAATGTTTTAATTTGAATTCTATCAATATATGCATGATAAATCACTTGAACATGATTATTGATATCGATTTCGAAATATTAACGGAGATTGGTTACTACTTGATATTGATTTGTGAACTAATTGGACACGGTTCTCCTGATCGAAGAGATATGGCAATGAACTATAAGAAGTAAGCTCATCATCGGAGAGTGAATAGATGGACTTGCATGGTCATTGGTCCCCTCGTCGAAGAGCGAGTGGATTGGACTAAACATGAATTACCGATCAGGAGAGATTGAGGATAAACCTAATGGTCCAGATAGATCGATGATAGAACTAACGATTAGGAGAGATTGAGGATAAAGCTAATGATCCAGAGAGATCGAAGATAAAACTAATGATCTGGAGAGATCGAGAATTAGATTGGTCGTTGATTACACAATCCGGAGAAATTGAAAACTGTACTTTGGTTGGAATGCCACTTGACTTTGGAATGATTTGATAATGATTATCAGATTACATGCCTCCATTCGATCGAACTCGTTTAGGATGGGATGCTAAGCAATTTCGGATGATTTATAAATGATGCTCCAATCAGTGGCAATGCGCAACCTGATTGATGACTTATCTTAACCAAATGATCGATGAAAGCCATTTCTTCAATTCAATTGAACGTTCTTATATTAGGATACTATGCAACACTGGATGATTTATATGAAACACTCCAACTAATGGCAATGAGTTCTCGTGATTATTGACCTTTGATTACCTAATCTAGATATTGATTTACGATATGTGAACTTAACCCTGGGTGAACACGGGACGATATTGGTTTCAATATATGATATTTAACTCCCGGATGAACACGAGACGATTTTGATTCACGATATACAATATATGATATGATAGTTTCAAGAGAACACGAAATGATGATGATTTGTGATTCACACTCAAGCAAGAACTTAGGTCCTTAGGTATGGTGATTTGCAACGACCTTTGATTTATAGGTGAAACCGAAGGAACCAGACGATTCGCTATGTTTCCATCAGTTAATAGCCAGAGAGCTTAACCACTAGTGATTTTCTGACTTCAATATTTGTTCCGAAGTAAAGCGCACCTTCCATTTATAATGTGTGCTTTGTAGGGCAATTGTTATGGCCGAATTTTCTATAATCTTCAAACAAACTTAAACGATCAAATTGGATGAGCAAATGATAAATAAATTACCCAAGGACTTGGGAAACAACATAAAAAGGAAAGAAAAAGGAGATATCAAAAAATAATTGAAAAATTGGAAAGTCACATTTTTGAATCGGGGTTTTCAGGTCAATGCCAAGTTAATTTGGAGCAAGACACACAAATTTCTCAGGTTGGACTCTGAGCAAGTAAAGGAAAATTCAAGCACGGAAATCTAAATAAATTCTTAGGTCAAGCCCGGAGCAAACACTCAAATTCCTCGGTTCTGACCCCAAGTTAGTTTGGTATCGATCCATGAGCTATCGATTAGTACTGACCCATGAAGCTTGGGTCGAGGATTGTTGTGCACTTTTCTTGGATGACGTGCATGAAGTGGAGAACGTGTGGAGCAATTTTCGAAGATTATTTCGGAGGTTTTCACCTATAAATGGAGGTTGAAAGCACTTGAAAATAAAATATTTCTCTTCATTCCGAATTTCTTGACTTTTCCACGAAACCCTATTGGATCATTACTAATCTTAGGCTACCGATCCATAGAAACATAGTTCGTAAAAAGACACATAAATCGAATAACAAAGTTTAAGTGGATGTAGGCCCGAGTATTTATCGAACCACTGTAAAATTGTATTTTCTTCTTTGCTATTTCTTGTTTTTACTTGATAATTTTCATATTTATTACTACATTACGTGTTTGTGCCATTTTTGGTTCAAACATATACTAATCATCTCAAATAACGATGTTACAATTAACTGTGCAACAAACACATCTAATGCAATAAGCATCTCAAATAAACATATTATAACAACTATGCAACATGCATATCTAATGCAAGAAGTATCTCAAATAAACATGTTACAACGAATTATGCAATGGAAATCTTTAATAAACATGTTACCATCGAAAACAATAAGTACACTTTTAAACTATAAGCTACAACAAAGCAAGCTCTACACCATGCTTTCTTACATTTTAACAAGACAAAAAGGAAAACTTCCTTAAGTAATTGGACATATCAATACAAACCTCCATCGAGCAAGGACAAGCTTAACCCTATCGGTCTGAAGCCACATAACCCTACTCACAAAAATATGAATAGGCCTTCGAAGTATAAAGCCGTATCAAGTTCATGTCAACTTTCTCTAGTCGACTCATCATGATGACATTATTAGAATTTTACACATATACAAACAGAATTCATGAAATACACCGTGAACTCCCTTTATAGAAAAGGAAAATTAACATAATATGCCAGCAATAACAATAAACAATGACCAATCAACAGATAAAAAAATCAATCAAAAAAATAAACAATCAATCAATAATTAAGCAACAGTAAGCAATCAAGAAGCAACCAAAATCAATCAAAAAAACAAACAATCAATCAATAATCAAGTAACAACAAGAAATCAAGAAGCAACAAAAATCAATCAACAAAACAAATAACCAATCGATAATCAAGCAATCGGTAAGCAACAATTACCATACAAACAGTCCATCATTCTAAAGGAGTCAATAACAACACGAATGGTAACCTATAATAGTCATAGCATGCATGCCAAGCTGTGAAATCCCACGATTTTGTTTGATAGCCAAAATGCTTAAGTGGTGCAACTTCTTTCATGAATACAATACATGAAACACTATAACCCCTCCCTCTCTAAAAAAAGGAAAAGTTATGTGATAGGTTGGATTACCGATTCTTAAAACTCTTAAATAAACCTAGCAAACTAAGTCTCAACTTTCCTTTCCCTTTAAGCAAAACTCATTTTCTAAAGAAAGAAACTTCATTAATTAAATCATTATTAAATGACAATCTACAAATTCTTAGGCTTGCTCAAGTTCAAACTCACCATAACTGCACAATGATAATAAGGATAATATACTAAGAGGACGACCACGCTCGCCCAGGAAAGTATCATATCATCACTTAGAAGATTATTTGAATCATCATAAAACTAGTCGAGAAGTCTATTTCTCGAAGTATGCCCAGCTATCCTAACTATATAATATACTATAAATAATTTTGCAATGAATAAAGACCATCTAAAATAATATATGATGCCTCATTCAATCCTTTGTTCGCCTACACGATTTCTTTGTTAAACTAGGATTGGTCACCTGATTCTTTTTATGTGAATTCCAATCCGGTTCCTTGATTTGACCACCAAAATTTTCTTGACTATAGTCACGCTCCAAAAACCTCTAAGTCACCCAAAGAATCCGACTCAAGTGCACACCTTCAAGAATCGAATGAAAAACCCTTGTCTAACTGGTGCAAATCACCAAAAACATTGCGCTCAAACTAGGGATTAGGAACTGGTACGTGAATGGACAGGTCCTTAAAAACACCAGTGAAGTTTATATGATTAATCACACCACTTTAGGTGTGCTAATACAAAGTGTTTGAATACAATGACACAACGCAAAACATAAAACTCACCCACTCGGTCCTTGCTCAGTTCCCAGTTACCATAAAACTCTACTTGGATGGAGAATCCAAGTTACACTTCCCTTGTGGTTTTCCAATAGTTTTCGAACCAATCAAGCACCTCAAACTGCCTATTTTCAATTGCTCATGCACTCCATCAGCTTAAACAGATAGCCTAAGATAAAGAAACTTTAGTCACTAGAGAATGGGTGAATCAAGGTTCATGAGATAAGTGATGTATGCAGTATTATCAATAGAAAAATATAAGTACACCCTCTCCAAGTATCTACATCTACCGGGTTCCTTAACTCAAACTGGTCTACTTAGTTCCTGAGTATTGAGTCTACGCTCCAATACTAACTGTGACGAACCTCCCTTCGTAATATCCTAAATCAATGTCGAATGACAATGTCTGACCCCCGACACAAAAGACAATTTGTCGGAGTAAAATAGCAAAACAACACACTAAACATAGGTGTAGATATAGAATCTCACAGCGGAATGATAATTTATAATATACTAAATATACATGAATATGATAGGATAAACAATATACAACAGACCATACCGATGAAAGTAACTGATAAATAAATATCAATACAGAAAGTCAAAATACAATATCTGATACAACAAGTCTCATATATAAATAGCATCTCAATCATGTACTACCACAATATCAAATATATATATATATCTGATGTATCGACTTTGCCACCAAAGTGCTCCAACTATCCTTGAAGCATATCCCGAAAAGCAGTTGGCTCCTAAACTACACGATTGAGTACTCGAGAGTTGTCATAACACAAACTGATAAAGATAAAACATAAGACATACATAAAGCCTGGTGTGAGGGGAACTATCTTAAAATACTATATATCAAAACCATATAAAATAAATAGGAAACTACTAAAGTACACGTAACTCCCCATAAAATGAACCATAAATAAAGTAAATTGAATTAAATATGATAAGTATTGGATATGGAAATTTTATAAAAGTTGGAATTTGACTATGAAAGTTATTCCATTACATTCGTGTTGAAACTCGGATCTGTTTTCAGATATAATATGCTGAAAACGGAGCACAAACAAAGAAGTTATGAGCATTTGAAGTTCTTAGATTTAAATTAATTTAGTCTTAATTCAAATTAAAATGAGAAATCAAATTTAGGATTTATATTTAAAAATTAACTTGGGGACTAAGTAAACGATTAATTAATGCTTAATGTTAAAAGTTAATTAGGGAATAAAATAAATACGGTAATGGAAACAAAAATAAACGCCCCTGAATAAAAGACTGGTCGACCCGAATAAGTCAACCGGTCGACCGTAGTAGTCGACCGATCGCCCAAGGGCGGTTGACCACTTGGCAACGATAGTTGCCAGTGGCAGTTAGGGTTTTACGTTATGTTCTATTCAGTTGTGCGCTCTAGATTTACCGGTTTCCTACCTACTTCCATTCTATGATTCTAGTGCGTTTCAACTTCTATAAATAGAACCCTATTCTCTCCACTTTTATTCATATTGTTATGGGGAATGCGATGAAACTCTGCCATTGTTGTTCTCTAATAAGGTTCAGAAACTCCATAGAGAATTCAAGTAAGGATTCAACCTATTTCTTATTTGTTTCTTCTTTCTCAAATCTATTCTTATCCTATTCTTTTCCAGTTATTCTAAATCTAATGAATATATATACCTCTTCTTTATTGTGTGTTTGTATATATATATATATATATATATATCAAAAATAGAGATTCTAGAAGAGATCGGAAGGCTACAAATCCATTTAAGTAAAGCTAAGGCTAATCTGTGAGTGGAAGCCATAGTATCACTTTTCAGCAATTGTTTAGTGTATTTCTTTTGGATTTGAATATGCCTTAAGGATTTTGATATTTCGAAAATATGACAGATAAAATCCCCCAAAATTCCTTTTTATTTCGATATGTCGATTCTATGTTGTGATTCTCAATAATTTACATTAATTTGATGGAATTTGTTTTGTTTATGCAATTTTTGATAATTTATAGTCTCTTCCACTTCTCCTTCTTCTTTGGGTTAAATTGCGATTCTTCAATAAAATAAGAGGGCGAATTCTATTCATAGTTTACACGACTTATTCATATCTATTTCTTTGTAAAAAGAGGAGTTGAATAGAATATGCGGTTTACATTGTAATTCTTATTGTTTAAGATATTTCATTGAATTGGTGTAATAAATTGAGTTTTTATTTTATTTACAATTCCGTTATTGCAGTTTTTATTATGAATATTTATTCCTTGTTTTTGACATTTGAATTCCACAAAATCTTGGGAAATTGGAGAAAAATGACTTGTAATAATAATTGATCATGGAATTGACATTTAATGCTAGTTTAGTGAGTAAAATCCGTGCGTTTAGAACTTATTAAGTGCGAATATTTACTTATTTCTATTTACGTAATTAACGCATAATTATTGCATATATGGAGTAGTTAACTAGGAATTTATTTACATTTGTTTTTCCCTATTAGGAAGGTAATTGATTTTGAGGTGAAAATAAAAGCAAATTCTTATATATCCTAATTATTATTTTAAGGCGTAATAAGGAAGATTCCTTATAAGGCCATATTTATGAAACGGTGAGTTAAGTGTATATATATAAATAATTAATTTATAGCAAAGTCATAGGTGTGTGAGGTTAATAGAGTTACATGATAGAAGTCTGCCCTTTACTTTGAGCTACCAGCAGTTGTGTACACTTTTATTGATGTGATATCCTTATGATAAATATTTCTAATGACGCGAGGTTAGTTTCAAATTTTGTAAGGGAAATCTGCCTAGCTAATCTGGCTACAAGTTCCTATGAATAGAGGACTAATGTGAGACATCATTCTAGGTATGGACCATAAGACGAAGCGCCTGCTTTGGGGTTTGAGTTATTAAGTGGTTGGACCAACCTTTTTCCTAGACGAAGTATGAAAAAGCCAATGGGTTACATTAGGTTTATCTCTACAGGAGTCCTCTTTTGGAATTAGGCCTTAAATGACGAGGCCTGCCTATTTTCCACTTGGAAGTATTAAGTGGCTTATGAGATTCCATATGATGTTAGCTAGATAGTACCATTGAGGAGCTCACTTTTGGAAATAGACCTTAAATGATGGATCTACCTATTTTCCACTGGGAAGTATTAAGTGGCTTGGCTACCGTTCATATATTATTAGCTATTTATGACTTATGATTGGAATATAGGTTCTACTTCTAGAATGGAAGGTTCTACTTCTAGAGTGGTTGGACCCGCCTTCTTTTCTTATAAAGAAGTATTAAATGATTTTAATAGTTTTATGTTCGTAAACATATTCTTATTTTGAAATATACCGCCCAAGTACTAAAAAGGGAAGACTCGATGTTTTTATTCACCAGACACTTGTTATTCTGACTCCCTCCTTATTACAACATAGGTTAAGGATAGAGTGATAGTGGTGACAATGCTTAAAGATGAGGATGCTTGGCAAGTGGCAGTGTTTTTTATTATTTGCTTTCATGTGTACCCATGGATTTAAACCGTTGTTGTAACAGTTATTATATTACAGTTTTTTTTATGGGATTTTGTGTTATGACATTTTCCAATTTTTAAATAAATGGGTACACTTTACTATTATATTTTGTTCCATCCGCTTTGAGTTCTGAAATTTTAGTTATGGCTCTGCAATGTGATTTCTTTTTACTACTAATAGCTTGCCTTAGAATGGATCTAAGTTTCAATGGGCCTTTCCTAGGTCGAAATTTAGGCTATTCCAGGGTCTGTTATTACATTTGGTATCAGAGCTCTAGGTTACCCGATCAACGGGGAAAACTATACGTATGAGAGATGTATTTGTTATTTTGAAAAAGGATTTTCAATAAGTATTCTTACTATATATATACATATATACACACACCCCCTCTTCTTGAACATACGCACATACACTAGGCAACCTTTTCTTTTCTTTCAACATGTAAATACTATCTTAAGAAATCGTCACTAAAGGTTTAACCTACAGATAGTTGATATGGTTGATAATCAATCTTCTTCCAAACAAGGGAACACTACCCGCAGAAGACCACCCATTCGTGGAATGCTTAAATGGTTTAAACAATATCTTAAGACTGTCGGGCAAATTCCTATTCCTCCATCTGCACTAGTAGCACCTACTGCCCTGACCGCTGATGCAACACCCCGTCCTACCGACTTTCCTAAGCTATATAAGGACTTTCTCAATATGGAAGGGAAGACATACTCTGGAACTGAAGGATATTCGGAAGCTAAAGCATGGATTGGTAACTGCTAAAAGATATTTAGAGAGATTGGTTGGGATGACCAGTTAAGAAGAAGAATGACAGCTTGACACCTCAGGGAAGAAGCTTTAAATTAGTGGAACTTTGTGACTAATGAGCACCTGAGCAAGATATTCTCTTGGGATGCATTCAAGGACCAATTGAAGATGAGATTCATGTCTAGAGTAGAGGTTAGCTTGCAATTGGAAAAGTTCATTCAGCCGAGCTAAGAAGATTCTACCCTTAATGAGTACATATCTATTTACTAAACTGGCTAAATTCAGGATGAGCTTGATAGACACACTTATGAAAAAGGCCATTAAGTTCATGAAGGGCTTAAATTCCCCACTAAAAGAAATGTTGTTAACCCAAGTATCTATGGGGGCCACGTATGAAGTGTTGGTAGAAACAACGATGCTGCACATGGCTAATGAGGAAGATAAGAGAGAGAAAGAGAAGTTTGCACAGACCCAAAGCCAAGGAGGGTCTAAGAAGGGGAGCTTTTGGGCCAATAAGAAGTCGAAAGGGAAGTTTAAGAAGGATGTAAAGGTGTGTAAGAGATGCTAAAGGAGGGGTCACGAAGCTAAAGATTGTAAAGTGAGTCTGATGAAGGAAGCCTTTAGAAGAAACTGCTTTAACTGCCACGAGGAAGGGCATTAAAAGAATCAATGAACCAAGATGACTAAGGAAGGACCAAGTGGACATGCCTATGTTATTGAAGGTGTCCCTATTGCCAGTAAGACGCCAAGAGACGAAGGAAAAGCAGCTCTAGAAGGTATAACTCTTATTTTTGGGGTTATTATTCATAATTTATTTTATTCAGAGGTATCACATTCCTTTATAGCTAGGGATGAAGTAAATCCCTTAACCCTTAAAACCCAGATGGTAACAACTCAATAGAGGTTTCCAATCCCATTGGGGTTCGACCCATCTTTCTCTTATTTGTAGAGACCTAGTGTTAGACATATGTGACGTTGATTTCATATGTACTACATACATTCTAAATTTCGAAGGGTATGGACTTATCTTGGGTATGGATTTGTTGTCATATTATGGAGCCATTCTTGATTATGGTAAAAGGGTAGTACAATTAAGGAGTTGTGGAGGTTGTGACCTAGAAGTTCTTTGTACACCTAAAGCTTTAGTTGAGTTAAACCATTTATACTCATTAAATCATTTTGTTGATCGAGAGTCGTTATCTATAGCCATAGTTTATGAATTTCTTGATGTCTTCGAGGAGGTCTCGGGTCTCCCATCCCATAGGGATATTGAGTTTCAAATCGATTTGGAGGAGGATGCAAGACCTGTCGCTCTACCTTTGAGACATATGGCCCCGAACGAAAGAAGGGAGTTGGATAAGCAATTTTAAAGCTATTGAAGAAAGAAATCATCTGTAGGAGTACTTCTGTGTGGATAACCCCTGTTGTTTTTGCTACTAAGGCAGATGGTTTTATAAGAATTTGCATCAATTATAGGGATTTGAATAAGTTGACAAGGAAAAATAGGTACCCTCTACCTAGAATAGATGACTTTTTAGACCAACTTGTAGGAGCTAAAGTCTTTTTCCAATTAGACTTAGCAATGAGATTCCATTAGTTGAGGATTGCAGAGGAAAGCAAGCTAAAGATTGCATTCTGTACGCCAGATGAACTCTATGAGTGGGAATTAATGCCCTTTGGATTGACGAATGCCCCAATATACTCTATGGATTTGATGAGTAAAATATTTAGAGGGCAACTTAATAAATTTATCACGGTGTTTGTTGATGGTATCTTGGTTTTCTCCAAAGGCAAGAAGGAGCTTGAGGACTACCTTAAGGAGGTATTGGAGACCTTAAGAAGAAACCAACTCAAAGCTAAGTTTTCTAAATGCCACTTTTGACAAAATGAAGTTAGGTTCCTTGGGCATATTGTTTTAGAGAAAGGATTGGCGGTGGCCCTACTAAAGTGGAAGCTGTCCAAGGATGTAAGGTTCCGAGTAATGCATCGGAGGTTAGAAGTTTTTTAAGGTTGGTAGACTAATATAGGAAGTCCATCAAAAGCTTTGCATAAATAGCAGCCCCTTTAACCTGATTGACTAAAAAGAATATAGTCTTTGTGGAGATGATAAGTCCACCAAGGCATTTGAGAAGCTTAAGGAGTCATTGACTAGTGCACCCGTGCTCACTATTCCAGATGGAACCAAGCCATTTACGGTTTTTATGGATACATGTGGCACATGATTAGGAGCAGTTCTTATGCAAGAAGGGAAGGTAGTTGTCCATGCTAGAGACAATTAAAAGATCATGAGAAGAGGTATCCAATGCATGATTTAAAATTGGCAACCATTATTTTTGCCTTAAAGATGTGGAGGCATTATCTCTTTGGGGAAAGGTTTGAGTGATTCACTGATTATAAATCACTCAAATATCTATTTTCCCAAAAAGACTTGAATCTTAGGCAACAGAGGTGGATGGAATATATAACATCCTTTGACTTGGGTATTCAATATATCCCTAGAAAGGGAACATAGTCGCCGATGCCCTTAGTAGGAGACACGCTACCCTTGGTGCTTAGGTGAATGAAGACAGTTGGATTTTCTCTCAAATTTTAACCTCCAACCGTCAACAAAACTCATCCAAGGTTTTCTATCAGTTATGGAGGTTAGACCAGCCTTAATGAATCGTATAGGGTACGAGCAAGTAAAAGACGAGGAGTTAGTAGAGATTTTGGAAAAATTAAGAAAAGGAGAGCATTTTTGCCATGCTAGGAGGTACTTAATTGATAAGAAAAGATATTTGAGGAGAGATGAACGTCTTTACAACCCAATGTTTGATGACATGATGAGAGATGTGCTTATGGAGTGTCACCACTCAAGGATAATCATTCGTCCCAGAGGAGATAAGATGTACAAGACATGAGGAGAATTTTCTTTTGGAATGGAATGAAGAGGAGCATAGCTGAGTTTGTTGCTAGGTGCTTGACATGTCAAAAGATAGAAGCTGAGCAAGGAAAGCTGGTGAATTATTATTTCCTTTGGAAATTCTGACTTGGAAGTGAGAGCATATTTCGATGGATTTTGTGGAAGGATTGCCTAAAAATCAAAAGGGCGATGAGGCTATTTGGGTTGTTGTAGATAGACTCACCAAGATTGCTCAATTTGTTCTGATTAGGAGAAATAGACTAGTGCCTCTCTCGCCCAGATTTATATTAAAAAGGTAGTTCATCTACATGGAATTCCTGTAAGCATAGTCAATGATAGGGACCCTTTGTTCACTAGTGAGTTTTGGAGGAGCCTATAGATAGCTTTGGGAACTTCTTTGAACCTTAACACGGCGTATCACCCACAAACTAATAGACAAATAGAGAAGGTGAATAGAATTTGGAAGACTTGATGAGAGCTTGTATCTTGGATTTCGAAGGACATTGGGAGCAGCATCTACCATTGGTTGAGTTTGTATATAATAATAGCATCAAACTACAATTGGTATGGCCTCTATTGAAGCACTTTATGGGCGGCCATGCAAATTGCCTAGTTGTTGGTGGGAAGCCATCGACAAAGTATTGCTCGGACCCCATTTGATCTATGATACTATGGAAAAAGTAGAGTTGATCAGGTAGAGGAGGAAGGTAACGCAAGACCGTCAAAAATCTTATGCGGATAAAAGAATGAAAGAGATTGAATTTGAGGTTGGAGATATGGTATTTGTTAAAATCTCCCTTCTTAAAGAAGTTGTTAGATTCGACAACTCTGGAAAATTGGCACCTAGATTTATTAGGCCATTCAGAATTCATGAAAGAATAGGAAAATTGGCATATCGTGTGGAGCTTCCTGACAAGTTGGCAGGAGTCCACAATATTTTCCATGTTTTTCACCTTAGGAAATACCTTCATGACATCGCTAGCAAAGTAGAGCATGATCAGTTTGGTGATTTTGAGATGGAGCCAATAGTGCTTCGTGCCACCACACACATTGTAGAGCACGGTACTTGGAGACTCTGCAATAAAATAATTAAGTTGGTCAGAGTATAATAAGGGGACAATCCGACAGAAAGCATATGGAAGACCGAGGAGAAGATGAAGAACACTCACCTAGAGCTTTTCACTGGTAAGTTTTCTCTCCAAAATTAGGATTTTGGTTGCATCGCGGTTGCTATATTGGATAGTAGGAGATGGTATTTACACTTTTCACAACCACTTTACACTCATATAGAAATTTTAATGCATGTTTGGGATATTTGCATACATACTGACATGATACGATTACACACGCACGCTAGGATTGAGCTCATTTTAGAATGTCAATAGTATATGATCACATTGCACTATTGAGTAGATGGTTGCGCAAAGAACTTGGTTGTATAAAATGTATGTTATTACGAGTTATGTTGTTGGCCCCTTGGAAGATTTCGGGACGAAATCCTTTTTAAGGAGGGAAGAATGTAACACCCCATAAAATAAACCATAAATGAATAAAGTAAATTGAATTAAATATGATAAGAATTGGATTTGGAAATTTTATATGGAAATTATATACAAGTTGGAATTTGATCACAAAGTTATTCCATTGCGTTCGTGGCGAAATTATGATATGTTTCTATATATAATATGCTGAAAACGGAGCTCAAACAAAGAAGTTACGAGCATTTAAAGTTATCAGATTTAAATTAATTTATCTTGAACTCAAATTCAAATAGGAAATTTAATTTAGAATTTAAATTTCAAAAGTTAGCTTGGAGCAAAGTAAATGATTAATTAACGCTTAATGTTAAAAAGTTAATTAGGGAATAAAATAATGAAGCAATGGAAACAAAATTAAATGCCCCTAAATAAAAGAGCGGTCAACTTGAATAGGTCAACCTGTCGACCTTAGTAGTCGATCAGTCGCCCAAGGGCAGTTGATCGCTTGGCAACGATAGTGCCAGTGCCGGTTAGGGTTTTGCGTTATGTTCTATTCGGTTGTGCACTCCAGATTTACCCGATTTTTACCTACTTCCATCCTACGGTTCAGTGTGTTTCAACTCCTATACATAGAACCTATTCTCTCCACTTTTAGTCATATTATTTTGGAGAATAGGATGAAAATCTACCATGCTATCTCTCTAATAAGATTTAGAAACTCTATAGAGAATTCAGGTAAGGATTCAAATTATTTTCTATTTGTTTCTTCTTCCTCCATTCTATTCTTATTCTATTCTTCTCCAATTATTCTGAATCTAATGAATATATAAACCTCTTTCCTACTGTGTGTATATTTATCAAAAGAGAGAGATTCTCGAAATCCATTTGAGTAAAGCTAAGGCTAATCTGTGAGTGGAAACCATAGAATTACTTTTCAAAATTGCTTAGTGTATTTCTTATGGATTTGAATTATGCCATAAGGATTTTGGAATTTCAAAAATACGATAGATAAAATTCCTTTTATTTCGAAATGTCAATTCTAAGTTGAGATTTCCAACTATTTACATTAATTTAATGGAATTTGTTTCGTTTATGCAATATTTTATAATTTCATACTTTATTCCACTTCTCCTTCTTCTTTGGGTTAAATTATGATTTTCCAATAAAATAAAGGGTTTAGACTATGAATTCCATTCATAGTTTACGCCACTTAGTCATATCTATTTCTTTGTAAAAAGAGGAGTTGAATATAATATGGGGTTTAGATTGCAATTCTTATTGTTTAAGATATTCCATTGAATTGGTGTAATAAATTGAATTTCTATTTTATTTAAATGTCTATTATTGCAGTTTTGATTATGAACATTTATTCCTTGTTTTGGACATTTGAATTCAATGAAATCTTGGGAAACTAAAGAAAAGGACTTGTAATAATAATTGATCAGGGAATTGACATTTAGCGCTAGCATAGAGCGTAAAATCCATGCGTTTAGAACTTATTAAGCGTGAATATTTATTTATTTCTATTTACGTAATTAACGTATAACTATTGCATATATAGCGTACTTAATTAGACATTTATTTACATTTATTTATCCCCATCAGGAAGGTAATTGATTTTTAGGTAAAAATAAGAGGAAACTCTTATATAGCCTAATTATTATTTTAAGGCATAATAAGGAAGATTCCTTATATGGCCTTATTTATGAAACAATGAGATGAGTGTGTTAGTGTATAGAGTAATTAATTTATGGCTAAGTCATAGGGGCACGAGGTCAATAGAGTTACATAACAGAAGTTTGCCATTCACTTTGAGGCCACCAGCAGTTGTGTACACTTTTATTAATGTAGATATCCTTATGGTAAATATTTGTAATGACGCGAGGTTAGTTCCAAATTCTATAGGGGAATCTGCCCATCTGATTTGGCTACAAGTTCCTACGAATAGAGGACTAATGTGAGACATCATTATGGGTATGGGCCATAAGACGAAGGGCCTACTTGGGGTTGAGATATTAAGTGGTTAGACCCGCCTTTTTCTTCAGATGAAGTATTAAATGGCCAAGGGGTTACATTAGGTTGTATCTCTACAAGGGTCCGCTTCTAGAATTAGGCCTTAAATGACGAGGTCTGCCTATTTTCCACTTGAAAGTATTCAGTGAGTTCATATGATGTTAGCTAGATGGTCCATTGTAGAGCATGCTTTTGGAAATAGACCTTAAATGATGGGGTCTGCCTATTTTCCATTGGGAAGTATTAAGTGGCTTGGGTACCGTCTCTTACATTATTAGCTATTTATGACGTATGATTGGGATATGGGATCTACTTCTAGAATGGAAGGTATTAAGTGGTTGGATCCGCCTCCTTTCCTTATAAAGAAATATTAAATAATTTTAATGGTTTTATGTCCGTAGACATATTCTTATTTTAAAATATACTACCCAAGTACTGAAAAGGTAAGACTCGAGGTTTTTATTCACGAGAGGCTTGTTATTATAACTCTCTCCTTATTACAAAATAGGTTAAGGACGGAGTGATGGCGGTGACGGTGCTTAAAGATGAGGAAGCTTGGTAAGTGGAAGTATTTATTATTATTTACTTTCATGTTTACCCATGGATTTAAACAATTATTATAACAATTATTATATTATGATTTTATGAGATTTTGTGTTATGACATTTTTCTGGTTTTAAAATAAATAAGCACACTTCACTATTATATTTTGTTCCATCCACTATGAGTTCTCAAAATTTAGTTGTGGCTCTATAATGTTATTTCTTTTTACTACCAACAGCTTGGCATAGAATGGATCTAAGTTTTGATGGGCCTTTTCTGGATCGAAATTTAGGCCTATTCTGGGGTGGGTTGTTACATTACATTCGGTCCTCTCCACAAATGGGCTCAGGGATAATTCAGACTACTCATATACAAGTAAAGTAAACCCAACTCAAAGGTAGGGAACCTTGTCATAACCAGCTCTTCTCCTGTCATCAACGAGTTAGCATAACTAATACAGCGCGATTAATACGTCACAGTATACTGAGATAAGGGTAACCCAATATACAAATGCATGAGTAATATTGATATCATAATAATATTTGCAACCAACCAATATACTACACACAACATAATGGTAAATGATAAATAGAGAATAAATTAATACCCATCATTGTTGATGGGTGGAGTCTACTACATACACCAATCAATTCAATGATCCTTATCGAAGCATCTGAAATGCAAAAAAAATACAGTGATATAACAATGCTACTAACATACCATTTCCATACCCAAAACCAAAAACAAACATCTATAACTGGTACCCATCTCGAATTTCTATTAGCTTCCAAATGGACCTATTGAGAGCCACAACTATATTATAGACTCCCCTAAAAACAAACACCTCAAAAGAAGTTGGCTTGTAAGTCCTATCGCATCACCCATATGTACAACATAATAGTATATGAGCTACTCTAGATTGGCATTCCAATCTTTCCCCGTCCTTGCTTCGGGACTATGTCAACAGGTTATGCACTTTAATGGTACAATGGATTCACTGCTAGCATCCTTTCCTTTTGGTTGTCAATACTGACATACCAAAACCATATGTAAATGCAAACCCCACGTACACCCTTCCAACATGGGTGCACAACACCGAAGTATTATCGTCCCCATGTGGATAGTGATTCATTCTTGAAGTGCCTTGCACTACTCGGTTGCCACAAGGTAGACATACCAAACACAGACACACACACACATATATAACCTAAACCATGCATCTATAATTACATACATACATACATACATACATACATACATACATACATACATACATACATACATGCATACATACATACATACATACATACATACATATATATATATATATATATATATATATATATCACTTGAACAACACATTTATATATATGTGTAATATATTTCCTCCACTATTTGGTAAACCTAAGTCGGGCATACCGAACTATACATACTCTTATATTGCGTATCAATAAATCATGTTGAATTTCCATTAGGTACCAAAGAGACCTATTGGGAACCACAACAATGTTATGGACTCCCCTGAAAACTAATACCTCAAAAGAAGCTGGCATGTAGGTCCTGCCCATCTACCACCAGTACAACGCAATAGTATATGACCTACTCTAGATTGACATCCCAATCTCTCTCCGCCCCGCCCCGGGACCAAGTCTACAGGTCGTGAGCCTTAATGGTACAATAGATTCCAAGCACCAATTGGTTGCCCTAAGTCGGACACACCAAAACTATATATAAAGCCTTTAGATCACATATCAATATATGTATGTATGTGTGTGTGTGTGTATAATATTCCATGCATCTCCTAGTAGCCCCAAGTTGGACATACCAAAAATATATTTATACATATACACATATATAAACACATAAACTTTATGCATGTGTGTGAGTGTATTCCTATATATAACAAATCCAACTATATGGTAATAAACACATATAATGCACATTCACTTACACAAGTAACAAATCTATCATCTCAATATCAATAACAATTTACACATACAATCATACAAATAATTCAATAAAATAAATCTTACTTAAGTATTGACGCAGCGGATTAAACAAAACAATCTTCAATCGGTGAAAGTAGTAGTTGATGGATTGAAAGATACTGAAATGCCCAAATTTGTTGATCCGAAGATACCGAATTCTAGCTATCCCGAACTCGTTGATCGCGCACGATACCGGGTTCAAAGATCTTCAATTCTTCAAGCGTTGATCAAGCGCACTTGATTCTGCGAATCGGCTTCTGCAATCGTTGAATCGAGCGCACTCGATTAACCGAAAGAGGAGATAGGAGATTACACTCAACTACCAATTTAGATTGAAAGCACAAAGCTAACAAAAGAGAATTTTATTCAAAAATCAACAACCTATACAAATGGCACCACCGGCCTATTTATAGCATTTTACAACTCACACGAAAAAATAACAAAATTACATCAACTCCTAAGTCGGTTCCGACTTACGACCTACGACCTATCATAACTCGGTGACGACTTAAGACAAAACAGTTACAACATAGCGACATAACAACATTACCAGTACAACACAACGACCTAAAACAAACAGGCTACGACCTTAAAGAAGATGCGACCTACGACTTACAAAAATATAGCCTTATTACAACACTTAGGTCGTGACGACCTAACTACTCACGACATAAGACCCACACGCCTTACGACTCAACAAACAACGGTAGAGATTAACTCGCAGAAGAATCAACGGCAACAAGCTTCAGCGACTTAAAAACATGCGGCATCCCAGATTAGTGACTTAAGGAAATCAATGGCAGAGATTAACTCGGTCTAAGATTCAACGGCATCCAGAGCTTTGCGACCTAAAAGATAAGCGGTTTCAGAAACTTCGCGACCTAAACCTTGCGACCTAAGTCCTCGCGACTTAACTCCCCAGATCACCCAGCGACTTATCTTAAGTCGTTCCTGTTTCCTGCGACTTATCATAGGTCGTGACTTGTTAGGTCGTAGCACCCTGTTAGCTCGTTCCAGCGACCTATTTCTTATCTCGTTAGGTCGTACACAAGTTAACTCGGTAAGTCGTTCCAGCGACCTATCTTCCAACTCGTTAGGTCGTACACGACCTAAAAACATGTTAGGTCGTTCCAGTTCCTCGTTAGCTCGCACATTCCCACTAGGTCGTTGCCGATCTTCACTAAGTCGTGGAAACGACTTAAGAGTTTTGTTAGGTCGGCTGCGACCTAAAACTTGACCTTTCCACAATTCTTCACGAAATGTTAACTCGTTAATCTCCTCCTTAGGTCGTGAGCGACCTAAGACTTCTTTCCAGGCTACATCATCCTCCCCAGGTTGAGAAAAATTCGCCCTCGAATTTGCACCTTCTGCATCCACCACAACAAACTCATCCCCATGATATGGTACGAGATGCTTAACATTGAATACGTCAGACGTATACACATCATCTGGCAGCTTCAATTTATAAGCATTTTCATTAATTCGTTTCACAACTTCCACAGGACCAATTTTTCTGGCTTTCAACTTGTTATAAGCGCCTACTGGAAAACGATCCTTTGTTAACACTGCATAAACCAAATCACCTTCTTGAAATTCAACACTCCTTCGCTTCAGATCTGCAGAACGCTTATACTACTCATTTGCTTTCTCCAATCGTTCCTGAATGATTTTGTGACATTATGCCAATCCTTCAACAAAATCAGCAGCTTTCTTAACTGTCTTATTTGATTGTGGCACTACCGTTAAATCCAACGGACCCTTCGGTAAGCTTGAATATACTATCTGAAATGGACTGAACCCTGTGCTACGATTTACCGCATGATTATGAGCAAATTATGCCTGGCATAACTTCACATCCCAACTCTTCAGATTATCTTGTACAAGACACCTCAGCCTATTCCCCAATGATCTGTTCACAACCTCGGTCTGTCCATCCGTTTGCGGATGATAAGCACTACTAAACTTCAGCTTCGTTCCCACCATTTTCCACAAACTCAACCAAAAGTGACTCAGAAATCGAGTATCTCTATCCGACACAATAGATTCTGGCAATCCATGAAGTCGATAGATCTCCTTAAAAAACAATTGAGCAACATGAACAGCATCCACCGTCTTCTTACAAGCAATAAAATGTGCCATTTTCGAAAATCAATCAACCACCACATAAATGGAATCGTTACCACGCTGTGTCCTCGGTAATCCCAACACGAAGTCCATACTCACATCAACCCATGGTTTAATTGGTACAGGTAATGACATATATAACCCAGCATTAGTTACAGTTCCTTTCGAAATCTGACAGATATGACATCGCTCCACAAACCTCTCCACCTCTTTCCTCATCGATGGCCAAAAGTAAGATTGTGAAATCAACTGTAATGTACGGTCTCTACCCACGTGTCCTTCTTCATGTAGCTCTTTTACGATCTTCATTCTCAAACTACCCTCCGGTATGCACAATCGATTTCCTTTGAACAGAAACCCATCTATCATTATAAACTCATTCGTCTCCCCATCCTTGACTTTATCAATAAACTTTGCAAAGTAAGGATCATTGTCAAATAATTCTGGTAACATTTCAAACCCCGTCACTTCAACCTTTAGTGTAGTCAACAAATGACTCCTCCTACTCAAAGCATCAGCCACACGATTCGTCACCCCTGACTTGTGTTTAACAACAAAAGTAAATTGTTGCAGATATGCAATCCACGATGCATGTCTCGCTGAAATCTTGTCTTGCCCTTGTAAATGCTTCAACGCCTCATGATCAGTGTAAAGAACAAACTCCTTCTGAAATAGATAGTGTCTCCAGTGTTTAATAGATTGCACAACAGCATAAAATTCAACATCATATGTACTGTATCTCATCTTTGCTCCTGATAATTTCTCGCTAAAGTATGCAATCAGACGTCCCCTCTGACTCAATACTCCTCCAATTCCAACCTTGGATGCATCAGTATGTAGTTCAAACACTAACTGAAAATCTGGTAATATTAGAATTGGTGCAGACGTCAAGAGTTCTTTGATTCGCTCAAAAGCAACCCCGGCTTCCTTCGTCCATGCAAACTGTTTACCCTTCATACAATCAGTCACAGGTGCCATCACACTACTAAAGTGTGGAATAAACCTCCGATAAAATGAAGCCAACCCGTGAAAACTACAAACTTCCGTTATCGTCTTGGGCTGCGGCCAATCCCTAATCGCCTCAACTTTACTTTGGTCAACCTGTATTCCTTTTTCCGACACAACATACCCCAGAAATAAAACACTATGCGTCATGAACACGCATTTCTTCGTTGCAGCATAAAATTGTTCTTGTCGCAGTACCATCAGCACTTTTCTTAGATGATTCAAATGTTCCTCTGGACTTCCACTATATATCAGAATATCATAGAAATACACCACCACAAACTTCCCAATGAATGGTCTAAAAATCTGATTCATCACCCGCATAAATGTACTTGGTGCATTTGATAAGCCAAATGGCATTACCAACCATTCGTATAGACCCTCCCTGGTTTTAAAAGCAGTCTTCCGCTCATCACCTGGTCTGATACGAATTTGATGATATCCGCTCTTCAAATCAATCTTCGAAAAGATAGTAGCCCCGCTCAACTGATCCAACAAATCATCAAGCCTCGGCATCGGAAATCTATATCTCACAGTAATCTTATTCAATGCTCGACTGTCAGTGCACATTCTCTACGTCCCATCCTTCTTGGGTACCAATAAAGCTGGTACAGCACAAGGACTGAGACTCTCCTGCACACGCCCCTGTTCAAGCAATTCCTCTACCTGCCTCCGCAACTCTTTATGTTCCTTCGGACTCATTCGATAATGTGGTCTGTGTGGTAACACAGCACCTGGAACAAGATCTATCTGATGTTGTATATCCCTCAACGGTGGCAACTCCGTTGGTAACTCCTCTGGAAATACATCGTCAAATTCTTTCAAAACTGGTTTAACTTCTTCTGGAATTTCAACTTCTTCACTGCTCTCACGCCCAATTAACAAGAATACTTCCGGCTCTTCTTCAACCTCCTTAACAAACTCCTTCAAAGATAACAAAGTTTTGAGCTCTTCAATCTCCTCCAACTTGTTTTCCTCCTGTTGTCGCTTCTTTGGAACTAGAGTAATCTTTGTGCCTTCAAACATGAAACTGTAACTATTCGTACGCCCATCATGTTGCACCGCCCTATCATACTGCCACGGTCTCCCCAGCAACAAATGACAGACATCCATATCTACCACGTCACACCAGATTTCATCCTTGTATTTCTTTCCAATTGAAAACTTCACACAAGCCCTTCGTCCAACCTTCACATCCCCGCCTTTCCTCAACCAAGCTAGCTTGTACGGTTTCGGATGTTTCTCAGTCTTTAACGCCAACTTCCTCACAGCTTCTGAAGAAATTATATTATCACAGCTTCCAGCATCAATAACAAATTTGTAAACTTTCCCCAGAATGGTACATGTTGACTGAAAAATATTGCTCCTTAACCAACTACAATCCTCCTCTTGCTTTGGTGTTAAACAGGACCTCTTCATCATCAGATTGTAACCTTCGTCTCTCGTCACTTCTTCTTCCTCCTCATCAGGTGGTGAATTGGAACATTCAGCTTCTTCATCCTCATCCTCGACCTCCGCTATCATAGCTCTCTTCTTCGGCTTTGGACATTCGCTACTTTTGTGGCCCATTTCTTGGCAATTATAACATTTGAAACCGTTGTTAACCTTTGCCTTCTCAGCCTCTTTCACCACTGGTTTACTGATAGGTTTAGAAATATTAGAACTTCCACTAACACCCTTCACTTGATTGTTGGAATTAGTAAACACACCACCTCCTCGTCGTCCCTGCTTCTCCCAAGCCAACGCTTTCTGATGTGCTTCCGCCACAGATCTTGGATCGAACATATTCACCATATCCTAGATCTGCATTCTCAATCCCCCAATGAATCTAGATGTCAATTGTTGCAATAAGCTGATAAAACTCATTTGCGTAATCATTAACAGTCTTTGTGCCCTGCCTCAAGTTCTGCAAACTTTGATACATCAGAGTTTGATAATTGTAAGGTAAGAACGTTGCCTTCATCAATTTCTTCATCTTCTCCCAAGATTCAACTTTTGACTTCCCCATTCGTTCACGTGTAAGTTTGGTTTGCTGCCACCATGCCAAAGCTCTACCCCTCAACCTTGTAGCAACCAACTTCACTCTACGATGCTCTGGAACTTCCTTGAAGTCAAAAATCTCTTCAACATTAGCTACCCAATCTAGAAACTCCTCTGCTTGTATACCACCTTTGAATTCAGGAATTTCAGTCTTCATCCCCGACTCCCATTTGTGATCATACTCAGAGTGATTTCTTCCTTGTCCTCGTCCTTGTCCTCGAACACTACCACCATCATACTCCTCTTCAAAATCAGATGTATATCATTGTCTATCTCGTCCACCCACATCTCTACTCCCATCACGTCTACCACCATCATCCCTTCTATCTACATTCCTCCGTTCACGATCATTCACGTTCCTCCCACGCCTTTGATCATCATCAACATTTCTGTCTCGATTGGATTGTGGTGAGACTCTACTTCCCCCATGGTTAGATTCAGGTGAAACCCTTCTCCGATTTTGATTCATTTCTAACATCATCTTCTCTAATCGTCCAATCCCTTCATTAAGCTTCTCACTAAAGTTCTCATTATTTCTCTGCTCCATCTCATCAGCTTCTTCTCTTCGATACAAAGCTTCTACGTTTTGGTGACGATTAGCTCTCCTCGGCGGCATACTTGAAAACTTTACAAACACTTCAAATTCAAACACAATTCGAACTTTGATCCAAAATGAAATGGATCGACAACTCCCACTTTGTTGCTACTTCGCGATGAACACGATGAACACAACTTCTCCAAATGATATAGATCTGATCTCTAAACTCCAATACAAAGTCGAACAACTTCAACTTGCTCTCGACCGTGGTAAACAAAACTCAAATCTTCACTTCGATTCAAACTTCTTCGAGATGATTGGCTCCAAGACTCGATTTAGCTATGATTGGCTAAAACAAGCTCTGATACCAAAACTGACGCAGCGGATTAAACAAAACAATCTTCAATCGGTGAAAGTAGTAGTCGATGGATTGAAAGATACTGAAATGCCCAAATTCGTTGATCCGAAGATACCGAATTCTAGCTATCCCGAACTCGTTGATCACGCACGATACCGGGTTCAAAGATCTTCAATTCTTCAAGCGTTGATCAAGCGCACTTGATTCCGCGAATCGGCTTCTGCAATCGTTGAATCGAGCGCACTCGATTAACCGAAAGAGGAGATAGGAGATTACACTCAACTACCAATTTAAATTGAAAGCACAAAGCTAACAAAAGAGAATTTTATTCAAAAATCAACAACCTATACAAATGGCACCACCGGCCTATTTATAGCATTTTACAACTCACACGAAAAAATAACAAAATTACATCAACTCCTAAGTCGGTTCCGACTTACGACCTACGACCTATCATAATTCGGTGACGACTTAAGACAAAACAGTTACAACATAGCGACATAACAACATTATCAGTACAACACAACGACCTAAAACAAACAGGCTACGACCTTAAAGAAGATGCGACCTACGACTTACAAAAATATAGCCTTATTACAACACTTAGGTCGTAGACGACCTAACTACTCACGACATAAGACCCACATGCCTTACGACTCAACAAACAACGGTAGAGATTAACTCACAGAAGAATCAACGGCAACAAGCTTCAGCGACTTAAAAACATGCGGCATCCCAGATTAGCGACTTAAGGAAATCAATGGCAGAGATTAACTCAGTCTAAGATTCAACGGCATCCAGAGCTTTGCGACCTAAAAGATAAGCGGTTTCAGGAACTTCACGACCTAAACCTTGCGACCTAAGTCCTCGCGACTTAACTCCCCAGATCACCCAGCGACTTATCTTAAGTCGTTCCTGTTTCCTGCGACTTATCATAGGTCGTGACTTGTTAGGTCGTAGCACCCTGTTAGCTCGTTCCAGCGACCTATTTCTTATCTCGTTAGGTCGTACACAAGTTAACTCGGTAAGTCGTTCCAGCGACCTATCTTCCAACTCGTTAGGTCGTACACGACCTAAAAACATGTTAGGTCGTTCCAGTTCCTCGTTAGCTCGCACATTCCCACTAGGTCGTTGCCGATCTTCACTAAGTTGTGGAAACGACTTAAGAGCTTTGTTAGGTCGGCTGCGACCTAAAACTTGACCTTTCCACAATTCTTCACGAAATGTTAACTCGTTAATCTCCTCCTTAGGTCGTGAGCGACCTAAGACTTCTTTCCAGGCTACATCAAGTATCCAATCTAATAATTATATCATCCTAGTATTATTTTATAGAAGTCTCAAACCTATTTTATAAAAAATTACCCTCGCCTATCAATCCTATTATAGCTTAATAACACTTACTTCTTCTACTAGAATTAAATTTAGCAATTAATAAGGCCTCAAAATATTATATAGCTCATATAGATAATATATATCACAAACCATTTTTTAGGGTCTAAAGTTAATAAGTCATGTAATAACAATATTCGAGATTTTATAACCTTAGTCAAACCTTATTAAATAGTACAATACTTCTGTTGTAATTTCTAACCTTTTTAATCACCTTTATAAAAATTCACTAGTTGGTTAGTTATTGAATTACACCATAGTAAATAAATACCAAGGCTAGATAAATTTCAAAACCATTTTAATATAAGTTTAACCTACATAAACAATTACTTTAGGCTTACAGCTTATTTATAGGTCATACTTTTTAACATTTAATTAGTAATAAAATATATATAATAATATTTCTATCACTAATATAACTACAAATTAGGCTTTAACTAATGTATAACCATGTTAGATATTAATATCAATTCTATTCAACATGAATAGAACACGATATTTATATATAAAGGATCTTAATCAATTATCTCGAATATCTACTCAAACCAATCCAATCAAACAGTTGAATAGTTATATATATATATATATATATTATTCTACCTCTTCTAGGTAATAATTTTTGTTAATACCTTAGTTATTGATTTTGATGACAACAACCATATACAATCATATAAAATCTAGATACTAATGTTTTTCCAGTTATATAATATATAGTACAGAATATTATAAAGGTGTTGAACCAAAGACTGTAACGTATAAAGACTCAAGAGATAGACATGAAGACTCATGAGTTCAAAGACCAATATATGAAGATGTCAAGATTATAATTTAGTGTATAGAGTCATAACATATATTGTTAAAATCCTTCATAGCAATCTTTGATCTCTATCTTCAATTTTCTAATGTTTTATATTTTTAACCAAAATATATTTCAAAATTTATTATAAATGTTTTCCAAAGTTCAAAATGTTTATAAACTATGTTCAAACTATTTTACGAACTATCAAATTATTTTACAAAGTATAGGATTTTAAAAACATTTCAAAACAAATAAGTTTTCAAAATACACTAGCATACGTCGACATATAAGAATATGGTATGTCGACATACATGTTGCTAAATGGTTTATCAAATTTTGAAAGAAAGTGTCTGTTCATCGTAACTCTTCACGAATGGACACATCTATTCATTTACTATATAAAAGGGAGCGCGAATGAATTTTTTAACAACTAATTACTTACTTTCTTCCTTCTCTTACCCTCTTGAAAAATCCATTGAAAAATTTAATCTATTCTCTTCAAAATCATATAGAATAATTCATACTTCATTGTATTGATTCAATACTACTTTCTTACTGTTTTGGAAACTTCTCCCTCTCAATTCAAAGATTAAAGTTTTATCCAAAAGGCTATAGGATCTATTGTATCCAAAGTTCAAGAAATTATCTATGGAAATACTATAAAATCTATTTTATTTGTTTTGGGTGTGCTTGTAGCCCATTCAAATCAAGTGGGTGTGCATAGTAGTCCGAAAATCTAGTGAGTGTGCTTGTAGCCCGATCAAATCACCTGAGTCTACCCTGAGCTTGGAAAATCTAGAGGATGTGTCTCCTTGAAATTGAGATTGTATTTGGGTTTGCCTTCTGCCCGGTTAATGATTAGCATTTGAAAAGAAATCTATACTAGGAGAAATCTGACCCGGTATAAATCCCTAGTGTCATCTCTCTAACTCTCTACTTTACATTATTTTCTTTAATTTTTATCTACGATTGCATCTGTAATTGCTTGTTGGTCTATTTCTACATTGATAACCTATAATTTAATATTAATCTTGAAAGAAATTTAAAAAGATTTACATAAGTTAGAAATTACTATTCACCCCCTCTATTGTTTAATTTGCCTTAAGATCCATAATTTTGCAATCCACGTTTAGTATCAGAGCACTACGTTTTCAAAAACTCATAATTTGATTTTTGAAAAGTTTAAATGGCTAAAAACATTGTTAGTACTCTTTTTAATACTTTTATGGAAAAATAATTTTGTAAAACCAATATGATATTAGAAACTAATCATTTTGTAAAGTCACTTGATATGTTGGAAAGGTATAGTGTTGTATTGCAGGAACAAGTCTGTTAGATGGGTAATAGTGAACATGCACTTGATATTCATTCATCACGAATCAAGAAAGAAAAATGGATACTAGGTGGATGCTCAAGGCACATGACTGGAAATCTGGAACTCTTAAAAGATATTGCTTACAAAGATGGTGGATCAGTTAACTTCGGAGACAACTCAAAAGGATATGTGATTGGCATCCGCAATGTCGGTAACTCTAAAACTCCTGCTATTTCTAATGTTCTGCTTGTTAGGAATCTAAAATATAACCTGCTTAATATTATTAAATTATGTGGTAGGAGTTTTAAAATTAAGTTTGAAAAAGATAATTGCAACATCGAAGATAATGAGTGAAACATTATCTTTAAAGGTATTAAGAAACGTAAAATATATAATTTAAGTATGAAAGTGTCTAATGACAATCTGTGTCTTTTGGTTGAATCTACTGACCCTTGGATTTGGCACAAAAGATTTGGTCATTTGAATTTTAAACACCTATCTAAAGTTGCTAGATATGAACTTGTTAGAGGTCTCCCTAAAATGAGTTTCAATGTCAACAACTTATGTGATGCCTATCAACTAGGAAAACTTCGTAAAAGTTCTTTTAAATCAAAAGATATTATTTCTACTTTTCATTCTCTTGAACTACTTCTCCTAGATCTTTTCGAACCTTCACAAATATAGTTAATAAATAATAATAGAAATGTTTTTGTAATTGTAGATGATTTTTCTCGATTTACATGGACAATTTTCTTAAAACATAAAAGTGATGCCTTTAAAATGTTTAAATTTTTTACTAAAAGAATTCAGAATCAGATGTCTACTAAATTAATATGATTAGGAGCGATCATGGAAGAGGGTTTGAAAATGAAAATTTTAAAAACCTTTGTAATAAGAAAGTAATTACACATAACCTTTCATTTCCAAGGACACCCTAATAAAATGGAGTGATAGAACGTAAAAATAGAACTATACAAGAATATGCCAGGACGATGTTAAATGATAGCGTTCTACCTAAATGTTTTTGGGCTGAAGCAGTTGCTATGGCATGTTATATTTTAAATAGAATTTTAATAAGACCTTTAACCAAGAAAACTCCTTACCAATTATTATATAATAAAATGACTAAAGTATCTTATTTTAGAGTTTTGGCAGTAAATGTTTTATATTAAATACAAAAGATTTAGATAAATTTGATGCTAAATCAGATAAATGAATTTTTATTGGGTATTCAAATAGAAGTAAAGCATATAGAGTTTTTTACACCAGAACTAACACCATTGAAGAGACATTAAATGTTTTATTTGATGAAAATTTTAAAATCAATAATACCAATTTTGATGAAGAAGAAAATATTAATAGTGAAATTACAAATACTGCAATCACTAATGATGAAAATAGTGGTAATTCAAAAAATCATAAAAGAATTAAATTTTTAAACGATCATTTCATTTCTAGGAAATATAGAGTCTATTGTAAGTACAAGAAATAAATTAAATAAAATGAGTAGTATAGCTTTTATCTCAACCAATGAACCTAAAAATCCAAAGGAAGCATCATTGGATGATTTTGATCCTTGTTATGCAAGAGGAACTGAATCAGTTTACCAGAAATGCCATTTGGGAATTAGTCCCAAGACCTGAAAATACATATGTAATAAGACCTAAGAGAGTCTATAGAAATAAAATAAATGAACAAGGAGAAGTCATTAGAAATAAAGCTCGTTTAGTTACTCAAGGCTATAGTCAGGAAGAAGGGTCAGGAAGAAGGTATAGATTTTGATGAAACCTTTGCTTCTATAGGTAGATCAAAGGCTATTAGAATTCTACCCGCTTTTGCAAATCATAATAATATTAAATTATTTCAAATGTATGTCAAAAGTGCCTTTTTAATGGTTTTATTAAAGAAGATGTTTTTGTAGAACAAACCCCACTTTTTGAATATAAAAACTTTCAAATTATGTTTATAAATTAAACAAAGCTTTATATGGTTTAAAACAAGCTCCTAGAGCATGGCATGATAAACATAAATCCTATTTATTACAGTCTAACTTTGAAATAGGAAAAGTAGATAATATTCTATTTATTAAAAGAAATAATAATGATATTCAACTTATAAATATAAATATAGATGATATTATTTGGATTAACAAATCAACAATTAAGTAAAGAATTTTCTGATATAATGACTAAAGAATTTGAAATGAGACATATGGGAGAACTAGCTTTCTTTTTAGGATTACAAATAAGACAATTAACGATATTTTTATAAGCCAAGAAAAATATGCTAAGGATCTAGTTAAGTAATTTGAGTGTCAAATACTGGTGGTAAGGCAACTCTCATATCAACTAATGAAAATTAAATAAGGAAGAAAACTCAAAAGATGTAGATCAAAAACTATATAGAGGCATGATAGGTTCCTTACTCTATATAACTGCTAGTAGACCTGATATAATGCATAGTGTTTGTCTCTGTGCAAGATATCAATCTCAAACTAAGGAAACTCACTTAAATCTGTAAAAAGAATACTAAGATATGTAAACAACACCCTAGATTATGGATTCTTTTATCCAAAGGAAGATTCCTTCGATTTAATTTCATATAGTTATGCTGACTGTACTGGATGCAAATTAGACCGAAAAAGTACAAGTAGAAACTTGTCACTTTTTAGGACACCCTTATTTCTTGGTTTAACAAAATGAAAAATTCTATGTCCCTACCTACAACAGAATCATAATATATCTTTGCTGCTTTAGCCTATTCACAGTTTTTCTATATGCAATAGACTTTAAAAGATTTTGGTTTAAATTTCTCTAAATCACCAATATATTGTGATTTTACTAGTGCAATAAATCTATCAAAAACCCAACACATCATGCTAGGACCAAACATATAGACATAAGATATCATTTTCTGAGAGATAACATAAATAAAGGAGTCATTTCACTCAAATTTATAAATAATGAAAATCAATTAGCCGATATATTAACAAAACCATTAACTCAAGCATCTTTCATTAAACTTAGAAGAGAGTTAGGAAGACGTTCTTTCTTTGAAATATAAATATAACAACATATAGATTATAAATTTAAAAAGAAAAATAAAATATCAAAATTAACCTACATACGTCGACATACAATCGGCTTATATGTCGACATATATTGCGGAATTTTGAAAACTGTTTTCCCTTTTAAATTCAAAATTCAAAATATAACTATATAACCATCAAATTTTGAATTCTTTAATATTTCCCTTTCTTCTTCTTTTTGTAAGTTCTAAATAAAATAAAATTAATGGATTTCTTAAGTTCCAAGCAACCAGGAGAAGAGAATGCCCTCTTTAACTTCAAAGCTCCACTTTAGGCCCTTTCCAAACCACTACCATAGCCAAAGTCATCAAAGTAGAAGATGATATGAAGCATGTCCTCAACATGCTTTTAGAAATAGAGGTCATCCAAGTATGCCTCTTAAAAGAAAAAGAAAAGCAAGGGCACATCCTTTGGAATCTCCGGAAGCATTTATTGGATAATGCAGCCAATCTAATAGTAATCAAAGAAGAAACTCCTAATCTTGTCATTCACAACCCTATGAATGATGAAGAGGAAGAAGAGGAGAAGGAGGAAAATGTTGCTGAAGATGACGATGAAGTCAAATGTGTAGGAGAAGTTTGCTTCGATTATGATGGAAATCTTATTGAACAAAAAGGAAACTTTTGTCTCCACTATCCCTTTTGTCCCATTCATAAGTCCCATAATAAAATAGCATTAAATTACACGTTTAAGTTTAGATTGGTAGGTTATGATGTGATTTGTTTTGGATTGATAGTATTATTAGGTTGTGAATTGTTTTGGTTTGTTTATGTGTGTTTGGATTGTATAGTTTGTTTGAAAAAATAAAATCTTATTTTATTTATTTAAAGTCTCAATGCATTAGTCATCATATCATATTGCATATTATTATACTTTTTCCAAAACTATTGATTCTAACTCTATAGTTTCTAAGTATTTCATTTAGGAGGAATTTTATTTTTCATCCGTTTTTGTTGATGACAAAGAGGAAGAAAAATATAAAATATACATATACATATATTTAGGGTGAGTTATGTAACTCAAGGTTAGTTATATTATATTTCATATGCATGAATATTTAATGGTTGTCATAATTAAAATGGGGAATATTGTTAATACCTTGGTTATTGATTTTGATGACAACCACCATATAAAATCATATAAAATATGGATGCTAATGTTTTGCAAAGTTATATAGTATATAGTGCAAAATATTACGTAGGTGTTGGATTGAAGACTGAATAGTATAAAGACTCAAGAGATAGATATGAAGACCGATGAGTTCAAAGATGAAGATATGAATATTTTAAGATTACAATTTAGTCTATAAAGTCCAAGCATATATTGTTAAAGTCCTAGAGAGCAATTTGATCTCTATCTCCAATTTTCTAATCTTTCATATTTTTAACATAAATAGATTTCAATTATATTTCAAAATATTTTATAAAAGTTTTTAAAGTTCAAAATGTTCATAAACTATGTTTAAACTATTTACAAAGTATCAAATTATTTTACAGAGTATAGGATTTTCAGGACATTTTAAAACAAATAAATTTTCAAAATACACTAGCATATGTCGACATATAGGAATAGGGTATGTATGTCTATGTCAACATACATTCCGCCAAATGGTTTTTCAAATTTTGAAAGGAAGTGTCTATTAATCGTAACTCTTCACGAATGGACACATCTGTTTATTTACCACATAAAAGGAGTGCAAACAAATTTTTTAACAACCAATTACTTACTTTCTTCCCTTCTCTTACTCTCTTGAAAACTCCATTGAAAAACTTATTCTATTCTCTTCATATTAAATAGAATCAATCCATACTTCATTGTATTAATTCAATACTACTTTCTTACTATTTTGGAAACATCTCTTTCTCTCAATTCAAAGGTCAAAGTGCTATCCAAGATGCTATAGGATCCATTATACCCAAAGTTCAAGAAATTATCTTTGACAAAACTATCAACTTTATTTGTATTTTCTTTGTGTGTGGTTGTAGCCCATTCAAATCAAGTGTGTGTGCTTAGTAGCCCGAAAATCTAGTAGGTGTTCTTATAGCCTGGTCAAATTAAGCGAGTCTACCCTAAGCTTAGATATTCAGGAGGTTGTGTCTCATAGCATCGAAATAAAGATTATATTTAGGTTTTTCTTCTACTTGGTTAAAGAGTAACATTTGAAAAGAAATCTATACAAGCAATTGTACATGACTAGACGTAGAAGAAATCCAAACTAGTTTAAAATCCCTAGTGTCATCTCTCTAACTCTCTACTTCACTTTGCTATTTTTATTTTTATCTATGATTGCATCTATGATTGATTGTTGGTATATTTCTGTGTTGATAATCTATGAATTAATATTAATCTTGAAAGAAATTTAAAAAGATTTACATAAGTTAGAAAACACTATTCACCCGCCTTTAGTATTTAATTAGCCTTAAGATTCATAATTCCGAAACCCAAAAATTTCAATAAATATAATTACGGGGATTTATGTTACAATATAAATTCAGAGTAATAATTCCACTCACTTGAACTTTAAATCCCCAAATACCCAAATCTAGTCTAAGCACATACCAAGTCGTAGAATCTCACTATGAGTGCAACGATGAAGACCGCGTCTCGATTGGACCTCATATGCAAAAGATACGAGTATGAAAGGATATTAATTTATAATAATAAATTAACATAATTAGTTAACTAATTACATTCCTATCTAATCCATCCTCCCTAAACATTTCCTGTACATAAACACGTACACAAATCCATTGACGCGTCACATTCCAAATCTATTTTTCTCTCTACACTTCATGATTTGATGAAACATCTTCGCCAATGCATCATACTTTGCACGTACTTTGCAATGGACATGACTCTTCCTACTTCGGTAGCCCTAGTAAAAATGCGACATGCGTGCCCTTCCCGGGTCCTTGAAATATCGCACCCCTATGAAGATGGCCGTAGCTTCGGCGACCGGTGCTAGAAGGTGCGTGCCACCATAAGAAACATAACCGTGCTCTTTGTTTTGCCTATCTCGTCCTCAAACCTCGCCATAATTGAACCTTAGTCTTTGGCCTTCATAGGTCAAGCAACTCAATTACCACCACACCCTACTTTGACATCACAAATTCGATGCTCTCCATTAATCGAGTCCAATGGATCCAACATTGGCCTCCCTCACCTTCCATAGTTGTCGATTTAATTAAAAATGAAAGAGCAGCCTTCGTGTATGGAGGACGAAATGTCTGAAGGGGGGAGAGAGAGTTTTGAGGGTGGGCTTATATATATAACATATATTTTTATTTAATTCCTTAAATAAATCATTACACGTTTCGAGCTTGTACGATCACATGGTACGGCCGATCGCCATGAAACTCATCTGCGCACATCACCTCATTTTTTCGATGCCAATGGTATAAATTTTATTGCTATCCAAGTTGATAATTCCACGTATTTCGAGCTCGTTTTGGCCATCAGATCGCCCGGTTCCAAAAATTATCTCATAATGAAGCCCTCATCCTAAAACATATGTCGTCTGTTGAGATCACACTATACTCAACTACACATATATTTTTACAAAATATGTATAACAATATGTAAATCATAAAAAAAGCCATGACTCCAAATACAGTGATATTTTATACTCCATTTAGTACGCAATGTCGATCCCGACTCAAAGAAAGTGGTCTAGAGTCCTAATTAGACCATATGCAAAAAAATTTGATTTTGGACCTTTAGTTAATTAATGATTCGATATTTAAATTAATTATTTAAATATCTAGTAATTGAAAATTCATATTTTTATATTGTCCTAGGTGACCTCCAACGAATATAAAAAGCTTACCATCACTTCACCCTTCGGTGGGTAGCCTAACTCTACCCTCTACCCATCCTCAGTCTCAATCATCACACTCGAATCCACCACTACCACGTACTTACTCAACTGGTCCATTCCTAAAATAATAATAAACCCCATAAAACCCAAAACAAAACAATCACTAACAAAACAACATCCGTGACTCGATAAGACCAAACTATAACAAACCATACACAGGCTGGGGAGCCTCCAGCAGGGTTTGTCACAATCAAAGTTTGGTCAACAATTTTGAGTTTCAATCCTAATCTATCCATTAAGTTGCTAAGTACAATGATGTGAAAACCTGGTATTGAACAAAACTCGTATGGGAATATCATAAATAGAAAGTATACTTAAATAGTGATGTCCTTTCCCTTCACCTTTGCTAAGGGAGCACTTAATGAAGTTGGAACAATAACTAATGCATATGCCTTCGCCACTGGCCTCTGCTTCATTGGTTCTGGGCAAGCATTCTATATATGTCCCATCTTCTTATAGTTATAACACCTCTTTCCTTTAGCTTTGCAATTCTTACTTAGATAGCCCTTTTTGCCAAAGTTATAGCAAATAGGGTCCCACTTGCCCTTTTAACAACCCTTGTTCTGGAAATACTTCCTCTTATTGTTCCATTTCTTCTTCCCTCCCCAGCTTGATTGCGTCATTAGTTCTTCTTTGGTCACTAGCTGATTTAGACTTAGGATACAGACTCTTATGTTGGAGAGCGTTCTCAACGAGCTTCTCAAAAGGATCATCAATGTGTCCCATTAGCTTGTCTCTTAGATAATTGTCCAAGCCTATGATGATCTTTTCATTCTTATTTATTGGAGTGTCAATGAAAGACTTCCAGTTAAACAAAGCATCGAACTCAGCTGCATACTGAAAAACCGAAAAGTCCCTTTGTTTCAAGTCCGCAAGTTCACGAAATAAAACTAACTTCCGAGCTATCAGTATAAACTACTCTTCAAAACTTGTCTTGAACTGATCCCAAGTAAATTGTTCCTTGAGTGTCTTTGCCCTAAAAGCAGTCTGGTAATTCATTACTCTTCCTTGGATTTGTCGAGAGGGTAAACACCTCCTCTTACCAACATCTAACTCTAGGTCATCAAAGATCCTCACAATTTTCAAACTAATCCTGCACTTCCATAGTCGACTATGTTCTTAGAATGGTCTGCCACCAAGACTAGCAAAATCATTATTCATCTTTGCAAACCTGGGCTCCTGCACTTGAGTAACACCAGCATTAGCAGCAATAGGACCACCACTTAGGTATTTTGCAACATATTCCTCGTCATGGCATTGAACATCATCTGCAAGTCAGGGTTAGCAGCCCCTTAGCTCACTTCTTATCTTCCTTATCACGAGTTAGAGTTCCTAGTAGGAATTCTTGTATGATGGCTCATTCTTAGTCTAAAATAAGAATGATCAGCCTCTCATAAAGAAAATTTGCATCAATGGTACTCGTATGTGATTGTAATCTGTCTTATACTATATATATAGCTCTGAAAATCAAAATATATAACAAGTACGCTCTCTCGCATAATTTTAATCCATTATAGAGTGTTCTTTATAATTAAATTAGTTAAACTAAGTCAAATCGGTTAGCCACTCTCTAATGTTAAGTGTGACGACTGCCCTTTACCTATGGCACCCATTATACATGTATAACATGTTGTAGCGATGCTTGACCGATGTCGGATGATAGTAAAGCGATAAAGTAACTAAAACAATCATAGAACCTATTGCATATCTCATAATGCATCGAATAAAATATAATATCAACATAGATATAAGACAGGTGAAATAGAAATATGAATAAATGAACCACTATAGATCAGAGCATAAGTTCGATAAAGTTATAAAAACCAGTAATAGAGTTCCATAGTGTTACTAAATATAAAAAAACACTGCATGCAAATGTTATACAGCTGATAAACAAAACTAAAATACCCATCGCTAAACAAAACAAATACTGCTAAAGCTCCACAATGTTACATAGCGGAAATAGTATAAATCTCCAATAGTACAACTTACATGAAAGCATAGCCTCCTGCTATTCAACATGTATCACATTGCGTGCTATGCCACATTTACTACCTAGACTACTCATTTAAGAGTTCCTAAGATAATAAAAAGCAAAGCATAAAACCTCGAGTTGGATAACTTTTTGGTGTGAGCAATAAACAATTTCAAAATACTATGTAAATCGATATAGTATAAGACACAAGGTATATAGAATTATATCCGACCTATCCCTGCATCCAAAGAGTTAGCATATAATAGTATATGTTAAACTACTACCATTGTATGGGTGTGCAACAAACCTAAAAACAATATTAGGTGTCTAAGTATCCAAGTCCACAATGCCTATAACCTATGACTACTCTAGAGTGACAAAAAAATATAGCATCCATCAAACAATCCTCATAATCAATCATGTGTGTTGGATATATGATAACTCATATGTCCATCCTCTACTCGAGACTAATGGAAAAATATCGGTTTTCTCAATGCTTGAATTCATGCCACTTTGAAGGCCAAGAAACTAAACCTCCACATCCTTAAGGTCCAAGGCACACAGTTCCAAATCCTTGATCCGGGGTACCACATCCTCATACCCAAGTAGACGTCCTCACATACCCCTGCTTTACGAATACACTTCGAAACACTTCAAGAATTAACGATCCCTTTGCACTCGTCATCATATACTTGAATACAACCTTGTTCTATTCCATTCATTTCCATAGTAGAACACATTCATCTTGTTTGATCCATTGTTTCCATATTCATCAAACCTATCATTATAGATCATCCTCATAACTCCATCATCATCGAGTCGTCGTCATCAAAGTGTAGCTCCATCCTCTCATGTTGTCATCTTTCAAATATAACTCCATCTTCATTAAGTCTTCATTAGTAGAACGCCTATACACATCCATCTCATATCCTAGAGTTATCCTGTCAAAGTTTTGAAGCCATCACGTCAAAGCATCATGTCCTTACTTCAATGTCAAAACCATTCTTTATCACGTCATGACAACAAATCAGAACGTCGAACGATGGACACACATGGAACGTTGCCTAAGGCATCACCGTCATCCCCATGGAATTTGGCCTTGATTGGCCAATCCTCCAATCATGTCAGTGCCGACATGATTCACCAATTTAGTGCTGCCATGATTTATTTAGTCAAAATGGAATAAGTACTTCATGCCAAGCCATGCCCAAAGTCTACTTCCACACGTCCTAAAGCTGCTGCAGAATCATCTCAAAGCCATCAAGTCGGTGCCAATTTGATTCATATTGCCAAAATTTTCTAAGTCCCTAAACTCTAAACCTCTCATCCTTTTCTCCAGCCCAAAACTCCAACACCCAATCCTCGAAGTCTCTTCTTCCCTTGCATGAAGCACACTACTCCCAACATTATCTGCATTTCCCACCGTCATGTCTCACACCCCAGTGCCGACATGATTTGGCACCACTTAATTCCATCCATATTCCATGCGAGTTCTTTTACAAATCTTCAAAACATCCAGGAACAACATACTTGAACCACATCACGTTTTTAATATTTTTGGCATCAATTTGCACGAAACGATGACATGTTTCTAATTACATTAAAATGACTAACAAGGACATCAAGCAATTCATACACTCATCATACAATCATTACATAACATTCAAATAATCAATTCAAACATTATTCAAACACATATATTTTTCAAGATCTAATTATGTACAAAATGGCAATATGATTTGTAATTGGTGTAAAACGAATCAAATTATAATTTTTTTAAACTCGACTGTAAGGGTTTACTAAAGTTAGATCTAAGTTTAAAAATGTTTAAAAATTGAAAATTATATTAAAAATCACATTTTTACCATATCAATAAATATAAAATAGTGAGAGAGGTAAAATCACTCACCTTATACAAAAATATAGGATTTCCAATTCAAATCTGAGGTAGAATAGCAAGCTCCATGAATTCCAAAGTTATAAAATAGTAGATCTTCAATTTCCCCTTACCAACCTTACTCTAATTACTTAATTAAGCTAATTAACTTGAAGAAATGATGGAATTTAGGTCAATTTCAGATTAATGTAGGTTAGAACGTAATTAGAAATGAAGAGGAATGGTTAGTGGCTGCTAATGGGAGCAGGTATTAACCCTAATCTCGAGTTCTTAATGGGCTTTACTAATAATTAATTAATCTACTTAAAGTTAGTCAGAGCTTCAAACAGACATAACTTCTTAACGTTAATTTCAAAATTCTATTATGACCACTCTATGGAAAGCGAAACCATCATATCTTTCCTATAAAATTGATTTCAGACCCTAGTTTGCCTATATAAAAAGTTATAGACCTTACAAGATTTTTAGGGTCAAAACTATCCAAACGAAATTCTAAAAGTAAAAAATGTCAGTAGTTAACATTTTCCAAAGTTATACCAAAATTCGACCTAATATGGATTCAAAAATAGTATTTTATGACCCTTCGAATATGAACTGTTACAGGTATAGACGGGATAAATGGTTTCTATGGATGCTCTGTAATGTTAAGAAATATGACTAAACATTCATATATCCAATCATATTTTCCTTTTTTTGTTTAGTGCCTTAAATAATAGAACATGCTTATATGTTGTCTTCAGTATGAATTTACTTAACGCTGCTACCTTGCCATTTAGGCTTTGCATTTCCTTTCGCTTCTCCAGGTTCTTGATGTCTTTCAACATTTGGACCTACTCCGGGTTGGCCTCTATTCCCCAGGCATGTATGATGAAACTAAGAAACCTCCCAGAGGAAACCCTAAAACAACATTTCAAGGGATTTATCTTTATCCCAAATTCTCAGAGCATTCAAAATATTTCATCCAAGTGGTCGACGTGATCTTTGGTCTTTCTAGACTTCACCACCATGCTATCCACATATAATTCAATGGCTCCTCCATTTTAGTTAGCATACATCTTACCGACCAAATACTAATATGTCACTCTAACGTTCTTCAATCCAAAGGGCATGACTTTGTAATAGTACAGTCTAAATCAATAATAAAGCTAGTATGGTCCTGGTTAGGGGACACATAGCATATTGATTATATCTAGAGTAAGCATCCAAAAAAGAAAATAGTTCATGCCCTATGGTCCCATACACCAATTGATCAATTCTCAAAAGCAGAAAACAATCTTTTTGACAGGCATTGTTTGGATTTGAGAATTCAATACATGTTCATCATTTCTCATTCAGTTTCTTAACCAACACCAAATGAGCTATCCATTCTACGTAGTGGGATTCCTTGATGAATCCATTCTCTAGCTGGCAAGATCCTGATCTCCATATTTAGGTCTGTCGACTATTCAGGGCCCATGCACCTTTTCTTTTGCTTTACCGAGGGTTTCCTTATATCAATGTTTAGTAAATGATAGACAATACTAGGAAAGATTCTACACATGTCAACGTGAGACCATTCAAATACATCTTTGTTACTCCGTATGACACCTACCATTTGCGCCTTTAGACCCTATTCCAATTGGTACCTAATCTTCACTAGTTTAGTTGGGTCGTGTTCATGAACCTCTAAAATCCATCGCTTCTACCGGCACTTCTGATGCCCTCTCTTCTCTACCTCTCGAATCTAGTTCATTGAAAGGGTCATCGATTTACTTGAGCTGTAGCGCTTCCTTTAATTGCTATGCGCCCAAATTTTTGATGTAGAGAGTAGTCTTTACGTACTTTCCTTTCTTCATACACCTATTCTAACAGAGCTTTACCACAGAGCATTCCCTAGTAGCGTCCGGATCTCTTTCGACTATTCCAATTCTATTATAAGGAATTTCATTTTCAAGCACCACTAGGCTATGATAGCATGGAAGTCCGACAAGGCTGGTCGTCCTAGGAAAACACTGTAGGCTTAGAAACCATCCACTAAAACAAAAGTCTAATTTCGAATGGCTGATCTGAGATGGTTTTTGAGCTCGGAAAATAGCTCCAACTTCCCTAGGGGCATTTTTCCTTCCTAGTGAACTTGTACAGTTGTTTGTTGCTTGGAGTGATAGTTTTCATAGATAGTCCAATCTTGTTGAAAGCATCCTTTAATAGGATATTGACTGAACTCCCACTATCCATCAAAACTCGATGCACTACTACTAGACGAGCATGGTCGAAATCACCATGGGATCGGTATGTTGATATTGTTTTCTTGTAAATCGATATCATTGAAAGTTATCTCGGTCTGCTTCAGACAAGTGGTTTTAGCTTCAAGCTCCTTGCCTATAGCATATACATAACCTTCACCATGATTAAAATATTTAGCGTACCTTTCCATTTTGACCCCACTCTTATCTGCCATGTGGGGTCCTCCTATTATTGCATTGCTGATCAATCTACCATCCTTTACATGGTTAGCATTATTTCCTTCTCATTCATCCCATGCAGGGGTGTTCCTAGTGGTTGGAGCACACGAATAGGACGGCCATTTGGTCACTCTAACTTTTCTTCTTGATATATTCCTTAATAATATCCAGCAAGTGGTGACACTCATTAGTGTCATGCCCATGAGGCTCATGGAGCCGACGGTACTTCCATATATTTATATCCACCTTGGTTCACTTTCTTGACTATGGTCTATTATACTTTATTTCTACGTACATCTTGTGGTAAATGTTTTCCACTATATCATTTAGGTCCATGCTAGCATGAAACCTTGATCCAGGCCTAAACCTTTTATGCTCTACTTCATTATGCCTATACCACCCTAGTTGCAATCCTTCTTTTTTCAGCAAAATTGCTTCTACTTTCCTTTACTATAGCATTTACACTATTGGACATCTCGACAACCCTTGTTGCCATATGCAGTTGTCTTCCAAAGGCAACATCCCCTAAACTCATATATTTAGTTGCCTCATAGAAGAAATCCTACAAGACGGTCGGATTTTCCTTAGTTAATCTCCTAGCGAGCTTTGTTCCTAGATATACTCCACCGCACAACACCTTTAAGATTAGTCGTTCGTCTTCATTCTGAAATCTATCTGCTGTGGCATTAAACCGAGTCAAGTATTGTCACACTGGATCCACCTCCCTTTGTTTCACATTGGACAATGAGTATGGATCCTTATGTTGTTCTAGATGCACCCAAAACTGGTTGATAAAATTTTCCTTTGACATCGCCCAAGAGTGTATTGACATGGGCGTAGATGACAAAATCACATGGTGGCTAAGTCTGCTAGGAATCAAAGGAAGCATTTACACAAGACTTCCTCTGTTGCTCCACTCATCGGCATGTGCTTAGTGGATCATTTCAAATGTACTTTGGGGGTTAGTTAATCCTTTGTATGGATCCATAGTGAGCATCTTTAAATACTTAAGGTTTCGTGCAGTTTGTATTTCTATGGAGAAAGGGCTACCAACTCCAACACCCTACTCCATCTGCTCATGTTAAACATACTCTTTGATTATTCATGTCATTTTATCTTCTTGCTTAGGTAATTATCGATGATGGGCCATCCTTTCCCTTCGGGTGAAAGGTATCTGTCACTCTCTCTATGATGACTTGACCTCCATTGCCGGCTCGGGTCTCAGCTCCTAGACCGCTCCTAATGATCGGTCCATCATCCATTAAAGCCTACATCAATAATGGCAAGAGAATGTCACTAGATTTGTATAGGGTTAGCGGTAATTGGCCCATGTTTTAGGCCTTCCCTATTCAGCTCGATACCGAACCGATCCATGGGTATAGCTTAGGGCTGAACTCTTACTCATTCTAGCTCCTCGACATTCTCCCTTCGGGTTCTTTGATTCTCTTGATATGATTCGTTGTCAGAACGCAACCTTATTCACCTTCTCAATCCTCTATACTGGGGTCATCCTCATGCTTTAGTGTTATGGCCGGCAGTTTATGCCTACCTTATGTCATAATTTGATGAACGATAGCTTGCTTTTGGCCAGTGAAATGATTGTTAAGCTTTGCTACAAATCTGTCTAGGTTGCCTCTTGTAACTACATCTACTAGTGTAGGAGTACCAGATGACAAGTTATCTTGATTATTAGTCATCTAATTAGGTGCGATTATGTTTCATATGTTCTCGCTAGTAGCGCTAGCTCTGGTTTTTAATTTTGGAGGCATGTTGAGAATCAAGGTTTTTTGTTTTTAATGAAAACGCCAAAAATATTAGCTTAAAAATGGGCAAACACCTCCAATCAATTTGTTGTAGAACTGTGTATATAGAGTGTATGGCACAACCATTATATTTCTAGTTTGCTTGATTTTTGGTCAGCAAATCAAGGATATTTTATGTAGAAAGTAAACTGTAGTAGAGTAAATAACAAAAGAATATATAGCGTTTCGGCTAGAATATGTCTACATCCACTATCCATTTCATTACTTTCTTATATATCTATTGTTCAATGCTTGGAATACAAAATAGATTGATTAGGTATTCAAAAAATGAATGGTTGTTGATGTGTAAAATCCTATTTGGCTAGACTTTTCGGTCATATTTACTCTCCAGTATTGTCTTCCATTACTATTGTAAGCTTGGGTGTTTATAGGATTGAAGATATAGGGAGGATAACTTTAAAATATAAGTAATTTCCATATTTCCATCATTTGGTTTAGAAGTTTCCTTGTATAGAAGATTTGGTCTAGAGTTTTCCATATATGAAAGACTTAAAGTGGATTTTCACTAATCAGCTTGCTCGGCCTAGCTAGGTGCACTCGGCAAGCTTTTGATCGGAATGTGGTCATGGCTCGACGCATAGTGAATGGAAATATGGTGTTTGGTTTAGGGGTCGACATTTGGTTTGTAATGCCGAACAAAGAATCTTGTTTGGTAGGTCTACTACCAGGCTAGAATCTTTGTTTGGTAGTTTAACTACTGGATAGAAAACTATGTTCGGTGCTCTACTGAGCTAGTCACTTCCCTTTTCTAAATTTTGCTATTTTTTCTTGATTCTTCTTATGTTTTCTCCTAATCTTCTTGCCTTCTTCATAAGACTCCATGTTAGGTAATGATGCCCCATCTATAAACCTTTCTAGCTATTCCTATATCGCTTAGCATCCTTTGGTATTTGTCATTCTATATGTTAATATTCCCATAACAGTTTAAATTTTTTAATTTTTAGATAAGAAGATAATTTCTTTCAAATTCTCAAAAAGACGAAAATAGGCAGTTTTAGTTGTAATATAATATTTTAAAATGTTAAAATTTAATATTTTAATTTGAAATTTTTATTAAAAGTAAAAGTAAGTTTTTACGACCGTTTGTGAATTTTTGCGAATTTTTCCATGATTTTTCAAATTAATATGAATTAAATGGCAAGATGGAAATATCCTTCATCAATGAATTAATTAAGGAGAAATTATTGGAGGAATCATTTATGAAATTACTGCTACAATTCTAAAAGTAACAATAAAATCATGTAATGTGTAAAGACTAATTCAAAAGTTGTTACTTTATTATGTAATATATCACTTTTCTACTTAGTAATAATTTTTTTAACATGCCTCTAATAACATTGATAAGATAGCATACATGCGATCGATGGAAGTTGGTAGACACGATAGCTTGTCTATATGACAGCCCATACACACGATTGTGATAAGAGATAGTAAATTGTCTAGATGATAGCTATAAAGATGATACCTTCTCTATGCGATAGTAGTAGGGACAATACCTTATCCATGCGATAGTGGTAGAGATGACATCTCGTCCATACGATAGCGGTATAAATAATAGGTTGTCCATATGATATACGGGGAAACGGTAGCTTGTTCATACAATTATCCATATCATAGATGTAAAAGTGATAACTTGTCCATATGACAATTGTAGAGATGATAGCTAAATGTTAGTAGATTTGACAGCTAGATGATGGTAGACTCGGTAGCTAAATGTTAATGGATAGAATAGCTAAACGTTGGCTAACTTGATAGCCAAATGCTTATAAACACGATAGATAAAGGTTGATACATTTGCTAACTAAATTGATTATCATAGTAGCATACATTTGATTGCTAAAAGCATGCATTTGATAGATAGTGTTTCATACTTCCATTAACCAAAAGAAGTGTATTAATGGAAGCATTCTAGTAGCTAGATTCCATGATGTTTAATTCAAGATATATTGCATGAATTTGAAGAAGAAAAACAATAAAATTAATAATATATGTTAAAGGCAATAACTTATGTAAAGGATGGAATAGCTAAAGCTTAGGGTAAGTTAAAAATGATAAATTGAATCATTTAAATAATACAAAAGATAAAAATGACTTATCTAAAGAATAGAAGAAGTTTTACCTAAGTATGAAAGGGTCTATGGAATGTGTAGGGTATATAATTATAACTTGAATAAACAGATTGAAACAACATTTTAAATTTACCACTCATGGAAATATTGAATGGTAGTGTTCCAAGATTAAGTGAATTCTAAATTCAATGTGTATAAGGAAGGGTGTGAAGACATGGAAAGTCTAATCGGTTCAATCAAGCAAAATTAACTATACTGTGAGAAATTAAAATCAAAATGGATGTGATTATTGTTGAATGAATCGACAATGTGAAATGAAAGTGTTTCTAGGATTAGGAGAGGTTATTGATGCTTAGTAAGGATGCTTGCTAGAATGTATTTGGGGTGCTTACATTCGTTGTTCTAGGGGAGTCAGGGTAGGGTGGCCATTCACTGGTGACGCTGTTTGAGAAAGATGAACTAATTGATAGATAAGACTTATGTGTTAATTGAAAGAGGCTATGCGGTAGGATCGTATAATATGGAATAGTGGAATGGTCTAGGTAGATAGCAATAAGCAGTAAGTAAAGTAGACAGCAAGACTTTATACTGGTTCAGACCTCTTGTCCTACATCCAGTCCCTAAGCTCCTCTTAGGAATTCAACTAACCAACAACCCTCACTTAACCCGGAGGAATAGGTTTACAACTTACCCGAACAACCGAACGGGATTTCTTGCCTCAACTACCGAAGAGTACTTCAACTAGATACAAAGAGTATTTCTGACTTGTTGTGTTCTTGATAACACTAATGAGTCTAATTGAGTACAACTTTCCTATAATCTTATCCTCGAGAATATGAAATGTGTTTATGAAGATTTAGGAAATATAAATTGCTATGAATCAAAAGAGTATTTAAGATAAATCAGAGATTCAAGCAATTGAAGTGGTTTGTGATTGCTTTTGAAAAACTTAAGAAATCTGAAAGCATGTTCAAGATAATAGAGAGATTAAAGCAATTAGAATTCGTGATTTTGCAAATGATAGAAACATGTATTTATAGGTGTAGAAGAGGTGTATCTATTTGCAAAAGATTCAGGCAAGAGATGCATCCATTACCATTGGAGAATGGTTGCAACTCTTGGGAAGAAGAAGGTGTCTTTTCATTAAAAATTCGTAGGTTCGAATTCAGTCGACTGAACAGGGAATTTTAGTCGACTGAAACTGTGCATGTTGTAATTCTGTAACAGGTTCAGTCCACTGGGAATACCTGTTCAATCGACTGAACTATTAGTTTTTGCACAGTGAATGTTTTTCTAAAAAATGAAGTTATGAAACGTGTTCTAGTGTTTTGTGCAAGCCTCTTGAGGATAGATTTTCACAATGAATCTAAACTAAGACCTATATTTAAATCATACTTATGGTATCTTTGGTCTTCATAGTTCTCCCTTTAGCTTTGCACATATCTCTTCCTTTTTGTTGAAGCACATAGTCATTGATCAAAATATAGCGTATCAACATTCTCCTCCTTTTTGATTGATGACAATACTTATGTGTGTAATTATTTCCTCCCCCTGAATATATGCACTGTCTTTCCTACAAAACAAGGTTAGTAACATAGATTTCTCCCCCTTTGTCATCGACAAAAAGGAAGTAATAATATGTAGAAGTATATAATTGGCAAGCAACAAAGCAACCACATGCATATATAACCATAGTGTGAATCATACAAACCACAGAGTATCACAAATAAAAGAAGGCTATTTATACAAGCTTTTTCAGAAGTGGTTTAAAAATTAATAAAGAGTTCCGGAAATCAAACCGTCAAAATGATCAAGGATCCCTGTCCCAATCATAAGAGCCTTCATGATCTCCTTCTATTTCACGAATAACAGGGCCACCGGTTGCTTGTCTAAAAGCTCTTCCTCCTTGACCATCATGTTACCACTAGTGCTGCTGCTTGGATTCTCCTCGAAAGATGTCCACGTGAACGTTGGAGCTGGGCGCTTACCGCGTGAGGTTGAAACGGAAGTGGTGCTGGTGCATGAAATAACATCCCATAGTTTGGTGAAGAACCCTTTTACCCTATCAAGTTTGTGATCAACCTTTTTGAGACGAGTAGCAAGGATTTGTTGATTTCTTGATAGAATTCCCAACGATTGATTTGTAGTAAAATCTGGTTGAACAACACGGATTTCATCATCGTGATCACGAGGTTCTAGTTGTGGAGGTTGAGGTTGAGGTTGGTGAGGTTCTTGATGACGTGCTTCCCATTCGGCTAGAGACATGATACGAGGAGGCCTTACTGGTAGTTGCATGAGGCTTATAGTCCGATGGTTGATTTGATGAACCATCGTATTTTCTGAGTCCGGTAGTGGCGTATCAACGTCTAGTAGAAGTTTCATTATGTATTCGCCAAAATATATTATTCTCATTTTACCATTGTTGAAGGAAAGAAATTCATCAAGTATCAATTGCACCCAATTTACTTTAATATTTCCCCATATAGCATATAATGCCCGGTAGTTATTCGGGTATACTATTTCATAGGAGCCGGTGCGGGGGGTAATGGTCCTCATAACTGCTTTGTGTAGAAGCCTAGCTCTTGGTCTTAAGGAGGTGGATTTAATATCTAGGACGTTGATCTCATCGTCTAAAAATTAATGATTTATATTATCACGAATATGAGGAGAGAAATCTATGTCCTCAAGCTTTATACCAATGTTTGGGGATCCTAGAATATGAGCTATGCGATCAAGTGAAAACCATACCTTTTTCCCGCATACAATACTCCAAACACTGTCGTTTGGATTTCGTGGAGTTTGGTGTCCGAGGTTGAGGTTGGCATAGAATAATTTGACCATAATATGGTTGATGGCATGGTCATTCCGATTAATGTCTAAAAGTGATGTCAAACTTGCCTGGTCTGTTAAAGCTTGAATATTGTAGGATTGAAGACCTTGGAAATCAACAAATGAGTGCTCAAAGATCCTTGAATTCTTCATCTTGTTCCACCGAGTGACTGCAACATCATTATAAAGCCATTGAGCGATTTGAGCATCAATTGAGTCGGAGTAGGTTGAAGTTGAAGCTCTAGAACGTTTAGGAGGCATAATTGTGGAAATTTGAGGCAGAAATTGTGAAAAAAGTAGAAATTGGGGGCTAGGGTTTTCTTTGGGATGGGGAAGATGAAGTTTGGAATCGGTAAAAAATAAAAGTAAAAGTGAGAAAGATGGCTAAGTAGGGTAAAAACCCTGGTAAATTACGTTCAGTCGACTGAAATTATCTGTTCAGTCGACTGAATTGGAACCCGAAAGTTTTCTGGGTAAAATTCAGTCGTCTGAACAGAGAGCTTCAGTCGACTGAACTGTTGGCTGAAAGTTTCTGCCATATATTCAGTCGACTGTGCAGAACTATTCAGTCGACTTAATTTTGCATTTTTTGGTTTTTCTTGACTTTTTGAATGCAAATATTTTATTGAAAGAAATGATTACAATTGTACAAACATATTACAATATAACACATTATTTTGATCTTTTAAAAAAAATTATTTCTTTGGAGAAGGACTAATGTTCTTCGGTGTTTTATTTCCTTCATTCGCCATATAGTTCCTGTCCCATGAATTTGGGCTATATGGAGGAGTTTTTGGCGATACCTAAGGATTTATCGGATCGATTGGTGTACGATATGATGAAGATGGATCAAACGAACTAACTGGTCGAGGCAGAGGCTCACTCACATCATTTTTCTTCGAGCTACAAAATCGTAAACCAATTTGCTCAAGAAAGCTTAAGCGTCTAGCAGTTACTTTTTGTTCAAAATATAATTTACGTTGAAGATCAATTTGCTGCTATTGATAATGATGAATTTCATCAATTTTTCTTTTCATATCAGGAGAGGTAAATAGTCCACGTTTGGCCTTCTTCGAATCCGGTGCTTAGCCAGTTCGATAATTTTCCCATTTATAAACCGGCTCGTGTTTTGGTGTTGGAGTAGGAAGATGTGGTGATGTTGGTGAGATTAGAGCCAGTAATTATGTTATTGGTTCATATTTACTTTGGAATGAATGGTCTTAGGAGTAGATTAAGTTTTTAAACCTATAGTTAAGTGAACCAAATTTTTGTTTGACTTTTGTTTAGATGAAGTATATTTAAGTATTATATTTATTATCATATTTGCTATTAAATATCTTTGAAAGAAATTATTCCTAGTTCTCTTCGTAATTTTATAAACGAGTTTTCTAGTAATGGTTTAGTAAATATATCGGCAATTTGGTTTTCGGTAGAAATATGCTCTAAATTGATAATTCCTTTTTCGATATTGTCACGTAGAAAATGGTGACGAATATCAATATGTTTTGTACGAGAGTGATTTATCGGATTTTTAGACAAATTTATTGTGCTTGTATTATCATAATATATTGTAGAATTTGTTAAATTTATATTAAAATCTTTAAGTGTTTGTTGCGTATATATGACTTAGGTACAAGCCAGAGCAACAGATATATATTCCGCTTCACAAGTTGAAAGTGAAACACAATTTTTTTTCTTACTAAACCAAGATACAAGTGATTTTCCAATGAAATGGCACGTACCACTTGTACTTTTTCTATCAGTTCGAGATCCACCAAAATCAGCATCACTAAATGACACTAACTCGAATGGACAATCTTTTGGATAGAAAAGACCAAAGTCCTTAGTAATATTAAGATATCGCATAATTCGTTTTACGGCTCTTAAATGTGATTCTTTAGGATTAGCTTGAAAACGTGCACATAAACATACACTCATCATTATGTCTGGTCTACTAGCGGTTAAGTATAGTAAAGAGCCTATCATACTTCTAAACAACTTTTGGTCTACACTTTTGCCATTTTCATCTCGATCGAGATGAGTTGTGGTACTCATAGGAGTAGGTTTTCCAGAAGTGTTTTCCATTCCAAAACGTTTAATTAGATTAGCACAATATTTTTCTTGGTTTAAGAAAATTCCATTCGTTAATTGTTTAATTTGTAATCCGAGAAAATAAGATAATTCTCCCATGTGTGACATTTCGAACTCCTTAGTCATTATATTTGAAAATTCTTTACACGAGTTTTCATTAGTTGAACCAAATATAATGTCATCTACATATATTTGAATTATTAGAATGTCTTTAGTAGTGTTTTTAATGAATAGAGTTTGATCAACTTTTCCGATTTGAAATCCTGAATCTAGTAAATAGCTTTTAAGTCTCTCATACCAAGCACGAGGTGCTTTTTTAAGACCATATAAGGCTTTCCTTAATTTATATACATGATCCGGATATTTTTCATGTAGGAATAAAGGGGGTTACTCTACATACACATTTTCTTTTATAAAACCATTTAGAAAAGCACTTTTAACATCCATTTGATAAAGTTTAAAATTGTGTAAACACGCGAAGGCTAATAGAATACGTATTGCTTCAAGTCTTGCAACGGGAGCAAATGCTTCTTCAAAGTCGATACCTTCCTCTTGATTATATCCTTGTGCTACTAGTCTAGCTTTATTCCTAGTTATACTTCCTTGTTCGTCTACTTTATTTTTGTAAACCCATTTTGTTTCTATAACAGATTGATTATTAGGACGGGGAACTAATTCCCAAACATCGTTACGTTCGAATTGATTTAATTCTTCTTGCATAGCAACAATCCAGTAGTCGTCTGTTGATGTTTCTTTAGAATTTTTAGGTTCTAATGTAGAAATAAAAGCAACATGTCCCATTTGGTTTAGTTGACTTCTAGTTTTAACTTGAGAATCAATTTCACCGGTTATGTTTTGTACAGGGTGATCTCGTAAGATTCTAGGTGGAGATCTAAGTTCGGTATTATTCATATTTTCAAGATTTGTATTGTCTGTATTTATTATAAATTCATCATCATCTTTTATACTCAAGTTTTTATTAAAGTTTTCATCAAAAGATACATGTAAAGTTTCTTCGATTATATTTGTTCGTTTATTAAAGACTCGATATGCCTTACTTCGTTCTGAGTATCCTTCAAAAATTCCTTCGTCAACTTTCGAATCAAATTTTCCTAGTTTGTCTTTTGTATTTAAAATAAAACATTTTGATCCAAATATTTTAAAATAAGAGATATTTGGATTTCTATTGTTAAAAAGTTCATATGAAGTATTTTTAGTTAATGGTCTAATAGAAATACGATTTAATACATAACATGCAGCAGCTACGGCTTCTGCCCAAAAATGTTTTGGTAGAAGGCTTCTATTTAATAATGTTCTTGCACATTCTTGTAATGTTCTATTCTTTCTATATACTACTCCATTTTGTTGAGGAGTTCTAGGAAATGAAAAGTTATGATTTATTCCTTTCTTTTTACAGAAAGATTCAAAAGCTTCATTTTCGAATTCGCCACCATGATCACTTCGTATATTCTTAATTTTCAAATCTTTAGTGTTTTGAATTCTTTTGACAAATGTTTTAAAATGCTCAAATGTATCACTTTTATTTTTCATAAAAATAGTCCATGTATATCTTGAGAAATCATCAACTATTACAAATACATATCGATTATGATTAATGGATTGAACTTGTGTTGGTCCGAAAAGATCCATATGAAGTAATTCTAGTGGTTGTAAAGTTGAAATATTTTTCTTAGATTTGAAAGATGATTTTGTTAATTTTCCTATTTGACAATCATCACAAAGATTTTTTTATTTTTAAGTTTATCTTAGGTAAACCTCTTACTAATTCATTTTTAGAAAGTTTTCTAATAGTTTTGAAATTAATATGACAAAATCTTTTGTGCCACAACCAAGGATCATTATCTTTGGCTAGTAAACACATATTTGTATTATGATTAATTTTCATATTTAGAACATAAATATTCCTATCTCTATTTCCCTCAAAAACAAGATTTTTGTTTTGATAAAAAATACTACATTTATTTTCCAAAAAAGTTATTTTAAAACCTTTGTCACAAAGTTGACTTATGCTTAGTAGATTATGTTTTAGATTTTCAACTAATGAAACATTTGTAATAAAAGGTAAATTCGATGTACCATAATTGCTCACATCTCCTTTGCCAATGATATAGCCTTTTGAATTGTCTCCGAAGGTAACCGAGCCACCATCAAAGTATGTGATGTTTGTAAGCATATCTTTGTCGCCGGTCATGTGTTTTGAGCAACCACTGTCTAGTATCCATTTCTTCTTTTTGAGTGGGACCTGAAAATAAATACAAAATTATTGGTACCCACCTTTCAATAGGGTCCTAAAAGTTAGAACTTAGGAAACCAAACCCAATTTGGTTCAGTATCCTTTTTATAAATATAATTCTTATTATTATGAACACTATCCATAAATACTTTAACATATTTATTCCTAATTAAAATATTGTTAGTCTTTGGAACCCAAATTTTAACTATCTTAGTTTCTTCTTTTGTTCTAATAGGTTCTCTTAATAACATTTGTTGTTTGGAATCAATATTCCTCTTAAAATTTGTATTTTTCTTTTTAGGAATTTTGACTCCTTTTTATATCCTAATCCATGTTTATTTGAGGAGGATTGAGAATTTTCTAAAATCTTAGTTAAATTTTCTCTTCCTTTGTTAAAATTAGAGACATTTTTAGTGATGTTATCTAATCTAGCTTGAAGACTATTATTTTCTAACTCAACTTGTCTAATCTTAGTTTTTAACTCATGATTTTCAGAAACAATTATATCATTCTTTGTCTTTTGAGTTTCAATTTCTTGACTTAAAAGTGATAATTGAGTTTCCGAATTTGAAAGAGACTCTTGAACTTTTTAAAGTTCTTCTTCTAGAATTTTCTTTTCATCTTTTAACATATCTCTTTCAAATTCTGCTTTGTTTTGATTTTCACGAGTTTCCTTGAGTTTCCTTTTAAGAGTTTTTATTATGCTCAAAAGTTCAGTGTTTACATCAATTAAATCGTCGAAAGTTAAATTACTAACCTCAGATTCTTGAGCCATAAAGCATACATTCGCTTGTTCATTGTCGCTATCATTTTCACTTTCAGATGAAGATGAATCAGAATCGTCCCATGTTACAGAGAATGCCTTCTTTTTGAATTTTTCTTTCTTGTTTTTGTTATTGAGAGTTCTCTGATTCTCCTTCTTTCGCTCTAGACAATCTTTGTGCATGTGACCTTTCTTGTGACAGTTGAAACATTCTATATTCGAGGATGTAGGTTTGTTCAAGAAATTATTTTTGAATCTGTTTTTATTTCCTTTTCTATATCTTAAGAATTTCTTGAAATTTTTGGCTATAAAAGCTAAATCCTCATCTTCAGACTCTGATTCTTCCTTTTCCGCATGAAAAGCTACATTCTTTCTTTCTTGTGCTTGATCTTTCTTAGCTTGCATATTTACTTCAACGACATAAGATTTCCAATTAATTCTTCCGGTTTCATTGTAGATAGATCATTTGCTTCTTCGATTGCTAAGACTTTTCTCTCCTATTCATCAGTGAGTGAATTTAGAACTTTAGATACAATATCAAAATCCGTGTATTTTTCTCCTAGTCCTATTAAGGCATGATGAATGTCTTGAAATCTCGAGTACATGTCATTGATGGATTCATTCTGTCGCATTTTAAAGTTTTGGAACTGGTTCTTTAGCATGGAGATCTTTGTTTGTTTGACCTTGTTTGTGCCTTCATGTATGGTTCTAAGTGTATCCCATATCTGATGTGCTGTAGTACAAATGCTAACACGATTGAACTCATTTCTATCCAAAGCGCAAAATAGCATATTCATAGTGTGATAACCCTAATTTTGTGAAGAAATTTCATGATTTAATTTAGTTTGTATTTGTTGAAATTGCATTGAAAAGATAGGGATAGGAAACTGATTGCAGATGCATAGTTTAAAAACATGTACATGTGCACAAGACAGTGCACAAACAAGCACACAGTTTTCTATGTGATAGAATAGGCAACAATTAATAAAAATGATGGGATAGATAAATTACAAATATATATATATGTAGGCAGAAATGATCAAGTCTTGAAAAAAAAAGAGAAAGACTTAGGCCAGGATAGGCATACATGTATTATACATGTGCACAAAACAAATGCTTGCTGAAATGAAAATTTACATTGCATGAAAATGGTATGAGCTTTTTAACAAACACTTTATCCATTTTTAGCAATTCCCTTTTGCTTTAGAAAACAGAAATCATGCAAATAACATGACTGGGGCAATGAGGTATATTTTCTGAAAATAAATGCCAGGACTACTTACCCATTTTCTCTAAAAAGTAGAATGAGAGGTAGATCATAGTGGGTGGGGTAAAATTGACATTGGGTAATTTCCTTAAACCCTAGTAGCAGCCAGAGTTATATAAGAAGACCTGGTGTAGTAAGATTTTGGCTCTGCCTCATAAAAGAAAAATAAATATATAGATAACAGAAGTTAGAAATGAAATGGTGAACACCAGTCATTAGAGTAGGAAGAAGGCAGAAGATCAAAAGAAGGAAAAGCTTAGGAAAAAAAGGGGATTAAAGTGAGTAATCTCACTGGAAATATTGGCAATAAGTCCTGAATATTGAGGCAGCCTAATTAAAACTCATATTTCATTTGTTTGCAAGCTAGATTCATTTTTATGATTTAGTAACTTTGACTTGTCTTATGATCTGTTTTAATGAAAACCTCTTTATATTGATTTACTCAGTATGAAAGAGCCATGAATATAATGTTTAAACAAGTTTTCTGTGTTATGATTTAACTTTAAGGTAAAGCAGTCATATGGGTTTTCTTTATACATTTATTAGTTTAAAACCCAGGATGCTTAATATGGATATATGGTCTAAAAATGAGAAAGGATATGGGGCTGCAACCTTGTGAGTTTGCTTAGGTCCCATATTAACAGAAAAGAACTTATATAAAAAGGAAAATAAAAATAAAATATAGAGGTGCAATGTATACATGTGCCGAGCCTCTACATTTATGAACTATCCAGTAATTCTTCTACTTGTGATTTAGTCAAATCTAAAAATCTATATGGATTTGATTGAATCAGAGGTAGAAAAGAAAAGAAAGACAAACAGAAAATTATCTATGACCATATGTTTGTATTGGATCTATTGGAGCCCATAGAAAAATAAGAAATCACCTCTATAGTTATGATGAAGTGCTTGTTCATGAAAAATGTCTTGTTAATCTTTGGATGTGTGCCTGTGACTGAATGTATGTTTTATTCACTGCTTGAAACATGATATGCAGAGAGGAAATTAACACTAAAAGGTAGTGACACTTAGTAATTCAACTAAGGATTTTGGATCTTAGGGCTACAAGATATAGCTTGGCAAGGGGAATATTGCAAGCTCACACATGGTATGTTTATACTCAGGGGCCTGAGTGTGCTGGGTTAACAGAGAAATGTCCCAGGAAGTGTGTGTTTAAAAAGAGAAAGTAGCTAAAGTCCATAACACATTCGATATTGAACATTAGAAATAGGTTCATATGAAGGCTTGGGAAAAATCACTAAAGGCCAGAAAAATCTATGAATGAGGAATGATGATTTAATTGATGATTGTGTTGACTGTTTTAGGATCTTCTATGGATGAATTCTATGTTTGTTTTCTCTGCAATAAATCATGGAATTATGGATCATTTTGTTGTGCATGCCCAGGTTGCACAGAAATGAGTACAAGTGTAATATTGCATTCCTTTATTTATCTTAAAGTTATTGGAATATGAAAAAAAACTATATGAAAATTATGTTTCCAATTAGATTACTCATACCAGACCAAGTCTGACCCATGTGTGTTGATGCACTATTGGGTGTCTCATTTTTAATGAGGCAGCCCATAGTGATTATGCAGGTAAATAGACATTTCTTTGATCAAGCTTTGGATGGGTTGGCTGCTTAAGGAATTGGATGCAATAGTTACAAATTTACTGAAGTTAAATAGATGTTTATGCCAAATTTATGTTAAGCTATGTTGTTTAAGTTGCTTAGAAAATCCAATGTATTGTTATTTACTGTTTTGTAAGCATTGGACTTAAATAGGTGTTTCAGCGGAGACGTATGGATTCTATTTGAAAATATTTTACTAAGTGATGAAGTTTTTAGAGCTCCCTGGTTAATTAACTCATGATGATAGAAAACCTGGGATTGTGAGAATTCATAAACTAATTGAACAACTAGATACTTGGTGAGAGAAATTCTTGTTTTAAGTTGGAAAAAAATCTGGCAAAATGGTTATGAGCTGCCTTAGAGAAGAAACCAAAAGAAGATGTGTTTTTGAGATATAGTGTAAACTGAATAGGGCTAACATAGCCATCTTCTTAAGCCTGGGCTAAGCCCGCATTAAAGAGTTTTGAGTCAAGTTATTAGATCTGTTTTATAACACAAGTATAGGGTAGACTCAGACATTTGTTAACAAGAAAAGAAAAATCAGGTACCTGAATTTCCCACTGACACACAGATGCACAGAAACATGCACACACATGCACAAGCTAAAGCACTGTTGATACAGTTACAAAATTATGGAAATACATGTAAAATGCCATGTCTTTAGAGCTGAAATCAATAGTCATGTAATAATCCATGTATATTTAGAAGACCTGGTTTTTGAAACATAGTTGCTATGTAGGGATTATTTCTTTAAAATGATTCCCAAACAAATTAGCTCTTCCAAACTTTTGTACTCTGATTCAAGTAGGAAGTAGCTTATATATCTTCATATATATAAGTTTAAAATGATTTAAACAAACCAATATTCTTATTGGCAAAAAGATCCTGGATAAAAGAAAATTAGAATGAAACATTTTCTTGATTAAATGACCACTGAATATTTAAAAAAAAAAATTTAAGTTGGTCATTTCACATAGCTTTGGCATTTGCACTAGCTTCATTCTTCTGAGTTTGTGTCCATGTAGGGTAATCAGTTGTGGGTACAACGAACTCTGCTTGAGTTGCATTCCATGCTTCAAAGCTTGTTGCTTGCATATAAATCCTCATCCTTGTAGCCCAATAATTATAGTTTAGTCCATTGAATAGAGGGGGTCTTTGGGTAGATTGTCCTTCCGCAAATGTAGAGTTATAGGCAGTTGTTGTGCTAGTGTTATTTTCCATATTATCAATATGTCAAATAACGGTGTTATGGTTATAAGACAATCTTGCTCTGACACCAATTGAAAGAGGCTATGCGGTAGGATCGTATAATATGGAATAGTGGAATGGTCTAGGTAGATAGCAATAAGCAGTAAGTAAAGTAGACACCAAGACTTTATACTGGTTCGGACCTCTTGTCCTACGTCCAGTCCCTAAGCTCCTCTTAGAAATTCAAGTAACCAACAACCCTCACTTAACCCGGAGGAATAGTGTAATGACCCAAGATTTTAGGAATTTATCTTGGAAAATATAAATAAGATTAAAATAATTTTTAAGTAGTTTTTAAAACCATGTTTAAGGGAAAGATGAGATAGCTTGATGTGGTATAATAAAATGATGTGCATTTGTGCACAGAAAATACACATGAGTAAAGCTAGATCCCTGGATACTATGAATGAGTACATGATGCTATGTATGGAAAATATATAAATATATATTTACTAATAAATAAAGAAAACCCTCAAATGTGCTATATGCAGAAATATAACTAAGTATACATGTGCATATGTGTATTAGTATAAAATAATATAGATGTATATATGTATATAAGTTATTGTCTGTAAAACATATATGTAAGTATACTAACTAAGTATTAGAATTTAAACTAGTAAGATGAAACACACAAATATGTTTTTCCTCTGGTGGATAAATAAAAAGGAAACACCAGATAATAAAGTGAAGGCTAAAAATAGAAAATGGGAGGAAAACAAAAATGTATTTTGTATGGGCTGAATTAAGAAAGAAAGAAATATGTGTATAATATTGCTGGAAATCAGATCACACATTTAGCATGCAAATAGACAAGAGAAAAAGCATTTTATGGAAAAGTAAGATTTCTGAAAATAACCAAAGTAGATAACCACTTTTCTCTTCACCAAATTAAGCCGGGGAGGGTAGAATCTTGGGTTCAAATAAATGCAGATAACATAATTTTCTGGTGGGCAAAAATGGCTTTAGCCAATACCCAAAACCCTAAGGAGAACTCTGTATATATATACGCAGCAGCCTCCTCTCCTTCTCAAAAAAAGAACTTTGAAAAAAAAAGAACACCATATAAAACAAAAGGCAAGTGAAGGAAAAGATCTTGAGGCTAAAGGCAGAAGTTTATCAATTAATTAAGGAAGCAAAAAAGAGAGCTAGGTGAGAAAACTCACTCAACAACTTAAGGCACTAAGTCCTAATGAAGGCAGCCAGTTATAAATTAATTTTTCTTTAAAGTGTATGTGATTGTCTTTCAGAAATTAAGGATGCTTTAATGCTAGATGGTTGTTCTGGTTGTTTTATTTTGTGAATATTCTAAACATGATCAGTATGCATGAATAAGTATCTTAAAAACCCAGATCTCTTTCTGATATGATACTGGTTAGAAATATAAATAAATACCCAGAAAATAAAATTTTGAATATAAGCAAGTAGTGTTGGTTTTGGCTCAACCCAGAAGAATTGATGAGCATATGGGCTGCAATATACATATGTATATGTGCTGAGGCTTAAGATGAAAAGGAATTAGGAGTGCAATAGGCTTGCCTATGTGCTGATACTCCTAATTCAAAGAAAATATACAATAACCACCTAGCAAATAGATTTTGTGATTTAGGAAGCTTGGTCAATCTGAGTTTAACTAAAGCACAGATGTTTGCAACAAAATCTTCCCATAGAGCCATAAACCAATGTTAGTTGTCTATACCTCTTTTAAATTGCAAGAACATGTTTTAATAAGTACCAATACTTAAATTGCTTGATTACCTCTGTTTGTTTATATGAATGATGAGGAATGCTATGAGATGAATGCTTGTTTTAGTGAAATGACTCACTGATTGGGTTTGCCCTGAAAAATTTAAAAGAGAAAGTACCTGAGAACTTGATTAGGAAATGGGGTCAATATTACTGCAGGAATGACTTGTGTTCTTGAGTAATGCAAGTTGACACATGGCTTGTTTAAGTCCTGAGATCTTTGTGTAATGGAGTGAATTAGTTCATTACAGTGTGTCCATTGATTCATAAAATTGCAGATGAGACCAGGGTAGATAAATATATCAAGGGAAGAATATTTAACATGATGAGGAACTAGAGTTTTCCCAGAAATGAAATATGAGGAGGGAATAAATGATTTAACTCATGTTGGTAATTTTTCTGTTTTGTGTGAATGATTATTTGATTTATGACTGAATTGTATGCCTGAATGTATGTGCCATATCTATATAAAGTCCCTGGAAAGAAAGATTAAAGTGTGCACATGCACAATGACACAGAACATGCACACAAGTATTACTTGTTTTCAAAGGGCAGAATTATATGCATATGTACTTAATTCAATCTTAACTTAATTAATTAATTGCTTTAGTGGATTTTCTCATACCAGACATGTGTTTGACCCTAGTGTGCTAATGGCATCTGGGGTGTCTCATTTAAAATGAGGCAGCTTCAAATGCTTTTTCAGGAACAGCAGCCTCTAGGTAGGATTAGAAGCAAGGCATTGAGAAGAAGATTATAGCATGCTAGAGTTAGATAGATAAGAGCTTAAAAGATGAAATTTGCATGTATTGATATTTTAAAAAATTTCCATTGTAGCAAGTACTGAGTGATGTTGGATATTTGGTTAAGTATTTTAAGAATTTGACTTGTAACTGGAATTTAAAATATCTGAGTTCCATTATCTGGAATGTTGAAAAGTTTTTATCTATAATTTTGTAAGTTAGATCCATAATAGTGATTTTATAGGAGGGTGAAGTTAGATCCATATTAGTGATTTTATACATGTTCAGACATGTTTTGTTCAGATATTGTCACACCAGTACCTTTGCAATTTTAACATGAATCTGAATTTCTTTTTACTAAAGTTTTGGGTAAAATGCATTTTAAGACCCTATGAAATATGCCTGAACAGAGAGTCTATTTAACCCATGTTTTTCTTTGCTGAGTATCCACATGTCCCAAGAAACTCACCCTGGACTGCATTTCATTTAGCCTAGTATCTTGGTATCAAGGAATCAAGTTTCTGGAATATGATAATTCACTTAAAAATATCCCAGATATGAGATTGCATATAAGGCAGATTTTATAGGAAAGCAAACATAGAAAATAATAGAAGCTTATATCATTTTCAGAGCATAGACACTACACTATTAATTTTATAGATAATCATAACATAATTATCTGGTTTCTATGGATCATATTTCATAGAGGATCCATCAAGCTATCAAAGATTAAAAATCATACTATTACCTATATGAATAAAATTTTATTACATAAATAAAATTGAGCTATGTGGGGATTGATTAAATTTAATCAATCAATGTAACCTCTTGTTTGCAATAACCTGATTAAACAAGAGGGGCACATGCATCTTCATATGTGTGTGCATATCCTTGTGGTTGCACTGATATATCTATATTGGTAAAACTTTTGATCCTGGATAAAGTTTGTTTATTGGAAAAAGGAAAATGACCCTGGGAAAATATATTTGTTAATAAATGATACATATATATATCACTTTGTAAAAAAAAAATATCCTTACAAAATTAAGGTAGAAAAGAGAGGGTCATTCCATTTGGTATTAGAGCTATGTTATTAAACATAGCAGAAATAAAGATCAAGTTCTCTGATAGAAATAAAATTTAAAGAGACTAAATATATAACAATGTTTTCAGTGTAAATAAAACCACTGAAATAATAAAATTACCAATCAAACTAACCAGCTATGTAAATTATTATTAGCAAACTATGGTAGGAAGACCACCAAATCAGGGAGCAGGATCTTCCAATGCACCACCAATGGTCAATCTGCAAGACTTGGTGAGAGCATTTAGGGATGGGGCAGGACAAAGGCAAGGAAATCATTATGAAGAGCTCTCAAAATTACTTAAGACATATACTCATTTAGGAGGCAAAAGCTTTGAAGGGACAGAGAGTATTATGGAAATTCAAGCATGGTTGAGAACATTGGATAGAATTTTCAATGACATGCAACTTGATGATCAAAGAAAGAGGCAAGTGGCTTCGAGACAGCTAAAAGGAGTAGCTTTAAGCTGGTGGGAAGTAATCATTGCAGGAAGAAATGAGAATGAAATCACTTGGAATCAATTCAAAGAGATGTTGGAAGCAAGGTTTGTACCAGCATCAGCTAAGACTACCTTCCTAGAAGAATTTATTAGACTTAGGCAAGGAACTATGACTGTCACAGAATACACTCAAAAGTTTGAGGGGCTTTCCACATATGGAGCAATGCTTATGGCAGATGAAGCATCCAAAAATGATAGGTACATAAAAGGTTTGAACCCAGGACTTAGTAGAGCTATGTTACCTTATGCCGACAGGACCTTTGACCACGTGATAGACTTAGCTTTGAGATTGGAGCAGCATGACAAGGAAAGGGGAAAATTTAGAAATTTCAAGAACAATAACAGTAAGAAGGGTAAGGGGAGATATCATCCTTATGATAAGAAGAAAGAAGAGGCCAGTACTAAGTCTACTGGGGATATTAAAGCTAAGGAAACCAAGAAGATTGTGTGTCATCAATGTGGAAAAGAAGGACATATCAAACCAAGATGTCCAGAATTGAAAGGAGGAGCTTTCAAGTGTTATTTATGTGGGAAAGAAGGGCACATGAAAAGAAATTGTCCTGAGAAGAAGCAGCAAGGAAAATTAGAAAACTTGGAAGAAAAAGGCAAAACAGTGGAGATCAATGTTGAGAAGCACAGTTAAGTGGAAGGTACACTATTTATTTGTAACGTACCCATAGCAGTAGTATATGATACTGGAGCAACTCATTCTTTAATTTCATATGAATTAGTTAAAATGCTGAAATTAAGTTGCATATTGGTTGAAACCCCTTTACATATACAAAGTCCACTGGGAAGTTCTAGTGTTTTAAACATGATCTGTGTGGATGTGGAATTAAACATAGGAGGAGATACTTTTATTTCCAATTTATATGTTTTAAATTACCCAAACATAGGTGTTATTTTGGGAGTAGACTGGTTAAGGCAATTCAAGGCCATAATTAACTTAGACTCATCCATCATATCATTGCAAAACCATGGAAGCCAGAGGATCACAATTTTGTGTGAAGTGTCCAAGGGAAGAAAATTGTGTCAATTGATTGATTTGGGTAAAGATTTCAGTGAACATATTATTAAGGAAATTCCCACAGTCAATGAATACTTGGATGTTTTTGAAGAGGTTAATGGTGTTCCAAACCATAGGCCAGTGGAATTCCAAATTCATTTAGTTCCAGGAGCAAGCCCAGTGATTAAAAAGCCAACAAGAATGGGGTCAAATGAACTAAAAGAATTAAAGAAACAATTAGAGGAATTAGAAAATAAAGGTTTTATAAGACCCAGTAATTCTTGCTGGGGGGCACCAGTGGTGTTTGTTAAGAAACAAGATGGTACCTTGAGACTCCGCATAGATTATAGGGAATTAAACAAGGTAACCATTAAAAATAAATACCCACTGCCAAGAATAGATGATCTTTTTGATCAATTAGCTGGAGCAAGAGTATTCTCTAGGCTAGATTTAGCATCTGGTTTTCATCAAATGAAGGTGGAAGAATCAAGCATCAAGTACACTGCCTTTAACACTAGATATGGGTTGTATGAATTTTTGGTTATGCCATTTGGCTTGACCAATGCACCATCATACTTTGTAGATTTAATGAACAGAACCTTTAGAGATTATTTAGACAAGTTTGTGCTTATTTTTATAGATGACATTTTAATTAATTCCAAAACAATGGAAGAGCATGAAAGTCATCTGCACATGGTTTTGTCTAGACTAAGGGAAAAAGATTTAAAGGCAAAATACTCAAAATGTGAATTTTGGAAAGAGGAAGTGCATTTTCTTGGCCATGTTATATCTGCCCAAGGAATTTCTGTGAACCCCAATAAAGTAGTGGCTATTCAAGCATGGAAGAGGCCAAGCACTGTGAGTGAAGTGAGGTCATTTATGGGGATGGCAGGGTATTATAGGAGATTTATAAAAGATTTTTCAAAAATTTCTATACCACTTACTAACCTAACCAGGAAGAACCGAGCTTTTGTTTGGTCAGAAAAATGTGAAAAGTCTTTTGAACAGTTGAAGGAGGCATTGGTGAATGCTCCAATTTTAAAAGTACCTCATGGAAATGAAGAATTAGTTGTATACACTGATGCTAGTGGATTTGGCTTGGGTGCAGTGTTGATGCAACAAGGCCAAGTCATTGCATATGCATCCAGACAACTTAAACCCCATGAAGTTAGGTATGCCACACATGATCTTGAATTAGCAGCTGTGATCTATGTTTTGAAACTTTGGAGACATTATTTGTTAGGCACTAAGTTTGAACTTTACACTGACCACAAGTCTCTAAAATATTTATTTTCACAAAATGATTTGAACATGAGGCAACATAGATGGGTGGAGTTCTTAGCTGCCTATCACTTTGACATACTCTATACACCAGGCAAAGCAAACAAAGTTGCAGATGCTCTAAATAGACAGCATGCTAAATTGGCTATGATGATGATAAGAGAATTTAAGGACTTGTCTTTGCTAACTGAGTTAGAAATTGGAGAGAATGGTTGTGTGCACATTGATGAGCAGGTGCATGGTGCACAAGAAAATAAAGGGAAGTTAAGCTTAATGACACTTCAACCAGATTTAATTCTGAAGGTAGAAAAAATGCAAGAACAGGATGCAAACTTATTAGAGAAGAAAATTCTCCTCTCAAAAGGGGAGGAAGTGATGAATCACCATATTGATAAAAATGGTTATATGAGATACCAAAATAGGATGTGTGTGCCAGAGGACACCGAATTGAAGAAAGAGATATTGAATGAATATCACAGAAGTAAATACTCCATACACCCAGGCAACACAAAAATGTACCAAAATTTTAAAAGAGACTTCTGGTGGAAGGGGATGAAATCAGATGTAGCTAAATACATTGCCAAATGTATGACTTGCCAACAAGTCAAGGCTGAAACCCAAAGGCCATCAGGGTTGATGCAGCCTCTTAGTGTACCACAGTGGAAGTGGGAAGATATATCTATGGATTTCATAGATGGGCTGCCTAGATCTAAGAGAGGAAATACAAGTATATGGGTGATAGTTGATAGGCTAACCAAAGTAGCACACTTCATCCCAGTCAAGTCAGAAAGGACAGCACTAAAATTAGCTCAAATTTTTATGAAGGAAGTGGTAAAATTGCATGGCATTCCCAAAACCATTATGAGTGATAGGGATACCATCTTCACCTCAAAATTCTGGAGAAGCTTTCAAGAAGCAATGGGAAGTGAACTATGCTTAAGTACTGCCTACCATCCTCAGTCAGATGGGCAGACTGAGGTAGTAAACAAGGTTTTGGAGGACATGTCGAGAGCATGTGTATTGGATTTTGGGGGCAACTGGGAAGATTATCTTCATCTAGTTGAATTTACATACAACAACAGCTATCAAAGCACCATAGGAATGGCTCCATTTGAAGCCTTATATGGTAAGCCTTGTTTGTCACCTGTTTGTTGGGTAGAAGCAGGAGAAAGGGCTATTTTAGGGCCTGAGTACATACAAGAAACTAAGGAGAAAATTGAATTGATAAGGAGAAGAATGACAGCAGCACAAGATAGGCAAAAGAAATTTGCGGACAGGAAAAGGAGGCAGGTAGAATATGAAGTGGGAAATTTTGTTTTCATCAAAATCTCACCTATGAAAAATGTGCTGAGATTATGGAAACAAGGCAATTTAACCCCAAGATATATTGGACCATACAAAATTCTGGAAAGAATTGGTTCCTTGGCATATAAGTTGGAATTGCCAGAAAACATGCAAGGCATACATGATGTTTTTCATGTATCACAACTGAGAAGGTGGGTACATGACAAGGCAGAAATTCTGGAGACCCCAACCCAAGTGCAAATAAATCCAAATTTGATTTATGAAAAAGATCCAGTAGGGATTTTGGAAAAGGATGTGAAGAAATTAAGAAATAAATCACTGAAACTTGTGAAAGTACAGTGGAGTCTTGATCCCAGTGATTGCACATGGGAATTAGAGGACAAAGTTAGGATGAACTACCCTAAGCTATTCTCAGATTAGAGGTAAATCTAATTTTTTTAATTTGCTTTTCTTTTGGATGCATGTATTTTTTTTAGTTATTATCATAGAACTAGAAATTTAAGTTGTTGAGGAGTACTTGTTTTCTGATTTATGCTTGGAAAAATTGTGGGACACAATTCCTAAAAGGTAGGGTGTATGTAATGACCCAAGATTTTAGGAATTTATCTTGGAAAATATAAATAAGATTAAAATAATTTTTAAGTAGTTTTTAAAACCATGTTTAAGGGAAAGATGAGATAACTTGATGTGGTATAATAAAATGATGTGCATTTGTTCACAGAAAATACACATGAGTAAAGCTAGATCCCTAGATACTATGAATGAGTACATGATGCTATGTATGGAAAATATATAAATATATATTTACTGATAAATAAAGAAAACCCTCAAATGTGCTATATGCAGAAATATAACTAAGTATACATGTGCATATGTGTATCAATATAAAATAATATAGATGTATATATGTATATAAGTTATTGTCTGTAAAACATATATGTAAGTATACTAACTAAGTATTAGAATTTAAACTAGTAAGATGAAACACACAAATATGTTTTTCCTCTGGTGGATAAATAAAAAGGAAACACCAGATAATAAAGTGAAGGCTAAAAATAGAAAATGGGAGGAAAACAAAAATGTATTTTGTATGGGCTGAATTAAGAAAGAAAGAAATATGTGTATAATATTGCTGGAAATCAGATCACACATTTAGCATGCAAATAGACAAGAGAAAAAGCATTTTATGGAAAAGTAAGATTTCTGAAAATAACCAAAGTAGATAACCACTTTTCTCTTCACCAAATTAAGCCGGGGAGGGTAGAATCTTGGGTTCAAATAAATGCAGATAATATAATTTTCTGGTGGGCAAAAATGGCTTTAGACAATACCCAAAACCCTAAGGAGAACTCTGTATATATATAAGCAGCAGCCTCATCTCCTTCTCAAAAAAGAACTTTGAAAAAAAAGAACACCATATAAAACATAAGGCAAGTGAAGGAAAAGAGCTTGAGGCTAAAGGCAGAAGTTTATCAATTAATTAAGGAAGCAAAGAAGAGAGCTAGGTGAGAAAACTCACTCAACAACTTAAGGCACTAAGTCCTAATGAAGGCAGCCAGTTATAAATTAATTTTTCTTAAAAGTGTATGTGATTGTCTTTCAGAAATTAAGGATGCTTTAATGCTAGATGGTTGTTCTGGTTGTTTTATTTTGTGAATATTCTAAACATGATCAGTATGCATGAATAAGTATCTTAAAAACCCAGATCTCTTTTTGATTTGATACTGGTTAGAAATATAAATAAATACCCAGAAAATAAAATGTTGAATATAAGCAAGTAGTGTTGGTTTTGGCTCAACCCAGAAGAATTGATGAGCATATGGGCTGCAATATACATATGTATATGTGCTGAGGCTTAAGATGAAAAGGAATTAGGAGTGCAATAGGCTTGCCTATGTGCTGATACTCCTGATTCAAAGAAAATATACAATAACCACCTAGCAAATAGATTTTGTGATTTAGGAAGCTTGGTCAATCTGAGTTTAACTAAAGCACAGATGTTTGCAACAAAATCTTCCCATAGAGCCATAAACCAATGTTAGTTGTCTATACCTCTTTTAAATTGCAAGAACATGTTTTAATAAGTACCAATACTTAAATTGCTTGATTACCTCTGTTTGTTTATATGAATGATGAGGAATGCTATGAGATGAATGCTTGTTTTAGTGAAATGACTCACTGATTGGGTTTGCCCTGAAAAATTTAAAAGAGAAAGTACCTGAGAACTTGATTAGGAAATGGGGTCAAGATTACTGCAGGAATGACTTGTGTTCTTGAGTAATGCAAGTTGACACATGGCTTGTTTAAGTCCTGAGATCTTTGTGTAATGGAGTGAATTAGTTCATTACAGTGTGTCCATTGATTCATAAAATTGCAGATGAGACCAGGGTAGATAAATATATCAAGGGAAGAATATTTAACATGATGAGGAACTAGAGTTTTCCCAGAAATGAAATATGAGGAGGGAATAAATGATTTAACTCATGTTGGTTATTTTTCTGTTTTGTGTGAATGATTATTTGATTTATGACTGAATTGTATGCCTGAATGTATGTGCCATATCTATATAAAGTCCCTGGAAAGAAAGATTAAAGTGTGCACATGCACAATGACACAGAACATGCACACAAGTATTACTTGTTTTCAAAGGGCAGAACTATATGCATATGTACTTAATTCAATCTTAACTTAATTAAGTAATTGCTTTAGTGGATTTTCTCATACCAGACATGTGTCTGACCCTAGTGTGCTAATGGCATCTGGGGTGTCTCATTTAAAATGAGGCAGCTACAAATGCTTTTTCAGGAACAGCAGCCTCTAGGTAGGAGTAGAAGCAAGGCATTGAGAAGAAGATTATAACATGCTAGAATTAGATAGATAAGAGCTTAAAGGATGAAATTTGCATGTATTGATATTTTAAAAAATTTCCATTGTAGCAAGTACTGAGTGATGTTGGATATTTGTTTAAGTATTTTAAGAATTTGACTTGTAACTGGAATTTAAAATATCTGAGTTCCATTATCTGGAATGTTGAAAAGTTTTTATCTATAATTTTGTAAGTTAGATCCATAATAGTGATTTTATAGGAGGGTGAAGTTAGATCCATATTAGTGATTTTATACATGTTCAGACATGTTTTGTTCAGATATTGTCACACCAGTACCTTTGCAATTTTAACATGAATCTGAATTTCGTTTTACTAAAGTTTTGGGTAAAATGCATTTTAAGACCCTATGAAATATGCCTGAACAGAGAGTCTATTTAACCCATGTTTTTCTTTGCTGAGTATCCACATGTCCCAGGAAACTCACCCTGGACTGCATTTCATTTAGCCTAGTATCTTGGTACCAAGGAATCAAGTTTCTGGAATATGATAATTCACTTAAAAATATCCCAGATATGAGATTGCATATAAGGCAGATTTTATAGGAAAGCAAACATAGAAAATGATAGAAGCTTATATCATTTTCAGAGCATAGACACTACACTATTAATTTTATAGATAATCATAACATAATTATCTGGTTTCTATGGATCATATTTCATAGAGGATCCATCAAGCTATCAAAGATTAAAAATCATACTGTTACCTATATGAATAAAATTTTATTACATAAATAAAATTGAGCTATGTAGGGATTGATTAAATTTAATCAATCAATGTAACCTCTTGTTTGCAATAACCTGATTAAACAAGAGGGGCACATGCATCTTCATATGTGTGTGCATATCCTTGTGGTTGCACTGATATATCTATATTGGTAAAACTTTTGATCCTGGATAAAGTTTGTTTATTGGAAAAAGGAAAATGACCCTGGGAAAATATATTTGTTAATAAATGATACATATATATATCACTTTGTAAAAAAAAATCCTTACAAAATTAAGGTAGAAAAGAGAGGGTCATTCCAAATAAGTTTACAACTTACCTGAACAACCGAACATGATTTCTTGCCTCAACTGCCGAAGAGGACTTCAACTAGATACAAAGAGTATTTCTGACTTGTTGTGTTCTTGATAACACTAATGAGTCTAATTGAGTACAACTTTCCTATAATCTTATCCTCAAGAATACGAAATGTGTTTATGAAGATTTAGGAAATATAAATTGTTATGAATCAAAAGAGTATTTAAGATAAATCAGAGATTCAAGCAATTGAAGTGTTTGTGATTTCTTTTGAAAAACTTAAGAAATCTGAAAGTATGTTCAAGATAATAGAGAGATTAAAGCAATTAGAATTCATGATTTTGCAAATGATAGAAACATGTATTTATAGGTGTAGAAGAGGTGTATCTATTTGCAAAAGATTCAGGCAAGAGATGCATCCATTACCATTGGAGAATGGTTGCAACTCTTGGGAAGAAGAAGGTGTCTTTTCATTAAAAATTCGTAGGTTCGAATTCAGTCGACTGAACAGGGAATTTCAATCGACTGAAACTGTGCATGTTGTAATTCTGTAACAGGTTCAGTCGACTGGGAATACCTGTTCAGTCGACTGAACTATTAGTTTTTGCACAGTGAATGTTTTTCTAAAAAATGAAGTTATGAAATGTGTTCTAGTGTTTTGTGCAAGCCTCTTGAGGATAGATTTTAACAATGAATCTAAACTAAGGCCTAATTTAAATCATACTTATGGTATCTTTGGTCTTCATAGTTCTCCCTTTAGCTTTGCACGTATCTCTTCCTTTTTGTTGAAGCACATTGTCATTGATCAAAATATAGCATATCAACATTAATCACTAACAAAGTTAATGATAATTTGTAAAATGACACTTAAGTAAGAGTCTAGGTGCTACATGTGAATATGATGATAACAATATGACATTATTCATAATGTTTGGATGATAATTATAGGTAACATTTTTGTTTGGAATTAATGATGGATGACACAGTTCACAAATGATGCTAAGTATTAGTTATGCTTATGATTGAAATGATGCTTATATAATGATGTTTATGATATGATGCTTTTAGTGTTACATGATATGGTGTAACTACCGCTATTGATTAGTGAGGGGAAAACCCATTCAGTTATGTGGTGTGTTCCCACTATTCATTGTATTTAGGGAGAAGTACTACTCATACCAAACTTTATATATGACCTATGTTTTTATTATTGTTTTTCCATAAAATAATTGGTGATCATTTGAGTGGGTTGAGTTAATGGGAATAACCAGGTTATTTTGAAGACAATTAATGATTCGAAAATGAAACATGAGCTTAGTAGTTATTAACATTTTGTTTTATTTTTCCATTGTAAAATCAGATTCTATAACTGGTTAAGTGAACATGTTGGTTACTTTATATGTTGGGCATCTCACTATTGTATATGTTTTATCATTTTATTTACCCCTGCCTAGGCATGTTATGGGAAATATAAATATAAAAACAATTTGTGTAATGGACAATTATTTAGTTGCTATGACTTCAACATCATTAGCATTCATTTTCGGGCCATAAAACAGGGTATGTTACAAGAGATTTGAGAAGTACTATCATTTCCATGAGACACATGGACACAATAAAAAGGAGTATAAACACTTGAAGGATATGATTGAAGAATTGATTAAGAGAAAACAATTGCAACAATATGTGAAGAATCCTAAGAGAGAAGATAGAGAAATAATCAGCCTCCAAGTTAACCGCCTTGGAGTAGTGGTGAAGGAATGAGTTGCTCAAGACCGAGTTCACCCGATGGTGACAAGATAATAAATAAAATTTTTGTAGGTCTACACTATGTGAAGAAATGTTGGAATGGAATGGAATGCTATAGAAGTTCCTTGAAGCATGTCCTATAAGTGATTTACTACACAATCGAGGATGGCACTACTGTGCAGCAGTTTGTGTGGATGATGAGATATAGTGTTTTAGAATAAGGATGCAGATTGGGTGAATCATCGACCTTAGATCCGATGCTGATTGTGGTCAAGTTTGGGGCGACTACTATTCGCCCAGTGCTGATTGACAACGAATGCTTGGTGAAATTCTGTTCAGAAAGGCATTTAATGAGATGCATTTTGATGAGAAGTATTTGTTTCCTTATAAATCCAATTTTGTTGCTCGATTTTCTCGCAAGTAATTAGCAAGATGATTATGGCACAACCTATCCAATCAAAGTTGGCTAGTTACTCTCTGATCAGCCCACACATGTTGGCCTCGGATCAAGTTGGTTCCAAACTAGCCCACCTACTCGAGCAACACATCAAGTCAGCTATCTCTCTCAAAGAAGCCTTAAATCAATTCATTAGATGGAGATAAAGCTAGGTACGACCCTGCTTGATCAACTTCAGCCTGGCTCAATGTCGATTGGACTCACATGCCAACCCACTTTCAACCGGATTCCAAATCAGCCCATCCTCTCAACATCACCTCCATTTGCTGGCTAACATAGCTCAAGAATACTTCAACAACCAATGTACTCCACAAGACTAGTTCAAGTATGATCCTTTCTTGTCCTAGCTTCAGTGTTGCCACCTTCAACCAGTCCCAACCAGCTCGTCTCGTCATCTCACATTCTACATGGCATCACCTCCACAGCATGGTCCTTATCATATGTCATCTAGCATGGCTCTCACCTTTCTTCACTTTTCTCCTCTATAAAAATCTGATCTGACTTATTACCATGGATAATCTTTCACCAGTTGAAGATAACTACTCCAATGGACATGAAACTAATGGCAACATTGTCTCCAGTGCTATCTGACCCGATCTTGGAATCAATGGAGAAATGTGGCATACTGTGTTGCTATAGCTATCTAAGGTGGGTCAGCTAGCCCACGAAGTGTATGGCTTGAGGAAGCGGTTGGATGCCTAAGCTACTGTAAAATTTGTCCCACTACCTCCTCTTATAGCTGACCTAGTCGACCTGCCTACTTGAAGACCAATGCTTCCCGACACCTATGATCTCATGAACACTATTGAGGCACGAGAAAGGATTATGCCTAAAATCACACTGATTGTTTTTCATGCTCATCCCAGATGGTATGCTACACGTGTGCCTAGTCAAATTGATATCTCCCCAGACGTGGCTATACCTTTAGAGCCATGACATCATTGTTCCCCTTCACCGGAATGACCACTAATTTTTGATTGCCTGTGAATTTCTGCTTTTGACCATCTCTATGGCAGTGCCTATACTACTGCCAGATCATATTTGACTCTCTCAACACACTCCATATCTCATAAGGGTGTGGTCGGGAATAGATTGAGAGAAGGTTGAGCCGCATATTCTAGGTCACCTTTTTCGTAAAGAGAAAGGTCTCCCGCTCCTTATCATTATTCTCCACCTCATCGGCGATCTGCTACTCTACCCAGGTGCAGGCTGAGTCCTGAGCCTATGGTTGGCCAGAATATCCATCAACAGGCCGATGTCAGCCTTAGGAAAGAAATGTTTATCCTCTACCAGCAACTCAACAGAATGCAAGCTCGTAATGTTGGGGGAGAAGCAATCTCTGGTGATGAGAATGGAGTGCCATTCTTCGATGAAATTCTAAACACTTACATCTATCGCGGTATGCCTTACCGCCTATTGACAAGTATGCTCGAAGTGCTGACACATCTGATCACATTGTTGCCTCCAATTTCATTACCCATGTCGGTTAGCTTTCCAGCTCGGCAAAATGTTTGCTTTTTCCATCCACTATAACAAGTCTGACCTCTCATAGGTTCTTGTATCTATGATCAAGTAGCATTAGTTCCCAGGCCCAATTGTGCATAGATTTCAAAACTTGATTCTTCACTTCTAGAACCCATGTCATGATAGTTAATGAGCTAGGAAACATCAGGTATGGTCGTTCAAAAAACTTGCAGTCATATGTTAACCACTTCAACAAAGAATCCACCTGGGTTTGGTGTATGGACGTGAATAGCTTGGTCATGGCTTTATGTCAAGGGTTAGATATAAGTTTAAAATGTGGAGAGAGCTCCAAAAGTAGTCGACGATGTCCCTGATTGAATTTTATCAATATGCAAATCATATGATGAGAATGGAAGGTGCATATCTTTTAGATAGTGACAATGAAATAATGCATCCTATGCAAGCCTATCCTCGCATCAACTATGACCGATGAAACAATGGTTGTCAAAACCAGCACCAAAAGGCAAATAGAGCCTGGCCCTCAGTACAAGCCCAGGTATAACACTTACACTAATTTGAACAGGGATACCACCATGATCTATCTCGCTACCTGGGACTGGGTGCAATTTCAAAGACCAAACACCATTACAATGGAAAAACGAAGGAAGCTTATAGTAACACCAAGTACAGTGAGTACCAGCAACTTAATGGTTACTCCACATTTAAGTGTCGGGTGCTTAAGGATGAGATTGAGAGGCTTATCCAGGAAGGAACCCTTCTGGAGATTATTTTTGATCAGGTAGAGCAAAGGAATAATAGCGACAATCGACCAACTCAACCCCAGCGGCCCAATAGTGTGGTCGTAGCAATCATTGACATCTTGACCATATGCAAAGACCTGCATGTGGTCAGTAGCAGTTAGAGAGCACAGTCCTCGTACCAAAGAGAAACGGGCATGGACGATTGGGTCTATTCCTAGAGCATAAAGCATCAAAAGCACCTCAATTGGAATTAGAACAACCGATTACCTTCACTGCCGAGGATAGGGAAGCGGTCTCTTACCCCCTTCACAATCCAATGGTCATCACTCTTGCAAAGTCCAACTCCAATATACACCACGATTTCATGGATGGGGCAGCTCAATCAATGTTATTTTCAAGCATGTCTTCGAGGCCCTTAAGTTTCCTGCCTCCAGCCTCATCCCATGCGCTTGCCAATTAAGACTTTGCGATATGGCATTGTTCCAATGGATACTACCTCACTTATGACAATGTTTGGCCAAAATCTCTTTGCTGCAAAGATTTATGTAAATTTTATGGTAGTCGACTGTGTTTCTACATACAACTTGTTAATAAGATGATCAACACTTATCAAACCGGATGCCATCGTCTCCTACAACAACCTCGTTATGAAGTTCCCTATCTAGGGAAGGGTCAACAAGATTTAAGGTAATAAGCAAAAGGCCATGGAATGTTATGGAACCTCCCACAGACAAGCAAAGAAAGACATTCTTATGCTTCAACAAGAGCTTACAACAATCAGTGGTGAGTCACTCGAGAGAACCATCGAGGCGATTAGTGCTTTGACTCATGCAGAGACCACCTACACTTTGAAGCCTCAAAATCAACTCCTCCTACCAAAAATAATCCAACCGAGCAAGCTACAGCAATCAACAACATGTCACTTGGGAGAATGCCAAACACTCATGCTGAGATCGTCCTTGCCATTAAAGAATTAACTGCCGATAATTTGTCATCCGAGAGTACCCTCGAGCTAAGAAACACCCAGGATCGTGCCAGAACCACCTTCGACGATGAACCTGCAGCAAATGACTACGCTTTACCTATGAGTACCCTCTAGCCTAACAATGCTTAGGGTCATGCCGGGATGTGTCACCAAAGATAACCATTGAGCCCACATGCACTTTGGTTTATGCCGAGCATGTCCTTCACTCTACATCTGATCGCTTGTCACCTAGGAGAACCTACTAGCTAACATGCGCTCCAGCTCATGTCGAGGCCACCCGCCACTATGCATCTGGCTAACACATGAACGACCATTCTTAACCTATCCTATTACCACATTGCTATTTAATCTATCTTGGAATGTAGTTTCATGCAAATAATATAAGGACCAAACTAGCTACTTGGATATGCTACTTTACAAGTCACGCATAGACAAACAAGAAAAGATAAAGCAATATATTCTTAGACAGGATTCACAATAAGGTTATTTATCATCTATTCCAAAAGTGTTGGTGCACAACTCCCACCCGCTAGATCTACAAAGATAGTTTATCACTAGATAGATGAAAATAAGAAAAGGAAGAGGAAGAGATGTATGCCATGGAATGCTTTAGAAGATCCAGCTTAAAATGTGCAGATGAAGCATACTTAACTATGCTCTTATCACCGCCCTAACTTCATTTTGCTGCAGATATTGGTGTGCACCGTCACTATTTAATGATGGTTTTTATATCGATTTAGAAAATCGCCTAAAAATTTAATTCAAAAATAACCGCAAGCGCACGGCGTACAAATGTTAGTAAGTGACAAGTATGGGTGATCCACAGGGAATTGTTTAGATTTTAAAATTTCTATTGAATCAAATTAAACCAAGTTTTGAGAGTGTTTGAAGCTAAAAATGTAAAAACTAACAAAAGTTAATGGATAAAAATACGAGAGTTGAAGGCAATTTAAAGATAAATCCACTCTCTAGATCACATAAATCATCACAACATGAAATTATGATCTCTCTTTTTTGGTCATTAGTGAATTTAATTGATGTGTTTATCATAAGTATGACATATTTATGCTATTAATTAGCTCAACATAAGCCATCAAACTATAACACACCCATTAAACCACTTGCATATTCTCATGAAAAATGACAGTAAAGTTGAAAATAAAATTTATTTAAGCATGACCTATTAACTATTGATTAGAAATATAGACCTTTGATTTCAACATTCACTTCTTTGCCATAATCATATTTAGATAAAGAGGCAATTTGTGTTTTGTTTGTTTAAGCATAGCATATTTGTTATAAACAACATAGAATATCAAATTCAAAGGTAAACAACAAAATTTAACCACATCCACCAATTCCATTAAGCACAAAAAGAGATCAAAAATATCAAATTATGTTGAATGTACATAATTAGAGAGCTTCATTACCCCTAAATTGAAGGGGTTTAGCCTCTTATATTTTTAATCATATCAACAAATGTAGCATTCAACATGAAACAAAAATAAGAGGAAAATGCAAGAAAAGTAATAAGAGAGCTAAATAAAATAAAATAAAAACTAATCTACTTTCATAAATAAATAAATCTACACTACTAACATGAAAAGAAAGAGAGCATTTAGAGAGAAAAGAGCATTAATTAACATTGCATAAAAGAAAATTACATGAAATAAAATGGCTAAGTAGCCATGAAAAAGAAAAGAGAGCTTTGATTTATTTGTGAGCCTAAACTTAACTATAGAGGCTAAGAGGAAGAGAGGATTACATGAACATATGGAGTATTTATACATGTTTTAAAACCTTAATTCATTTTTTGAGAACTACACAAACTACCCTTGAGGTAGTGTGGCCACCAAGTAATCATTAGCAAGTGTTAATCCTCTACTTAAATGTGCATGTAGCTTTAAACTCTATTAGCATGTGCATTAGCTTCTAATTATACATCATGGTAAGTGGGTAGGTGGGGTCCTCCATGTTTCATGAAATGAATTATTTCCATCTTCATTCCTTTGTATTATTTTGTGCATGCATATTTTCCATGAAACCCTCTTCCATTTGAATCCAAATTCCTACAAAACAATATTAAAATATCCAAGTAATTTTTCTCAAATTAATATTTGCACAAAAATGATAGTACTTCTAAAAATCACACACAAACACACAATTTTTTTGCTTAACACACAAAACCAACACACACTAAAAATCAAACGAAAATAATACGAAGAATAGAGAATTAAAATCAAAGCAACTTCCCCGACAACGCTGCCAAAAACTTGTTTAACAACGGTTTTTCTATCGGTTTAGAAAATCACCGAACTTTAATTTAAAAATAACCGCAAGTGCACGGCGTACAAAATGTTAGTACGTGGCGAGTACGGGTCAATCCGCGGGAAATTGTTTAGATTTTAAAATTTCTGTTCAATCAAATTAAACCAAGATTGAGAGTGTTTGAAGCTAAAAAAATGTAAAAACTAACAAAAGCTAATGGATAAAAATATGAGAGTTGAAGGCAATTTAAAGTTAAATCCACTCTCTAGATCACATAAATCAACACAACATGAAATTAAGATTTCTCTTTTTTGGTCATTAGTGAATTTAATTGATATGTTTATCATAAGTATGGCATATTTGTGCCATTAATTAGCTCAACATAAGCCATCAATCTATAACACACCCATTAAACCACTTGTGTAACGACCGGCATTTTCAACCCTCGAAAATCGACACTAATACGTTCACTGTATAGAGTGCCGGAAATACCAGGTTGTTAGGGTTTTTAGAAGAAGAAACAGAAACAACAAAGAATCTCACATTCGCAGTGGAACAAAATATAATATACACTAAAAACATTTATACAAGAGAATCTGTATCAATTAATATACATACAGGTTATCAGAGTACAAACATAAATATATAAATTTGGACAGTTATAATAACTTTTCCCTAAATGCTGAATATACAGCCTACAGTACACGGCGGAAAATACATGCAATACGTCCCTGCCATCTAGCTCGTCTCCTGAGCTCCAAAGCAACCTAACCTGAATTTTGTAATACTAGGTCTGACCCGAGCATTACAATAAAGTAACACCAAAGTCAGGCTGGAAACCAGTGTGAGTAAAACACACTTAAATTGAAATACCTAAATTATCAAAATTCTTTGAAAGCCAAGGTAACTCGTACAAACACGATGAGTTTTTATCTTATTATAACTAAAAAACTTTTCCAGAAATCCATCGATATTTTAACAATGTCTAAGTACAATTACTTATTTAAAATGGTTGAATTTGTTAAATTAATCCAATTCCAGCATATTAGACTCTATAATCAAAACCGCAAAGGTTCGAAATGATTATTAAGTCCGAGTGGTTCTGGATAATGTAGATATCTGATCCCGGTCTCTTCGAACTCAAAACGATGAATTTGAAAATGTCCAAATCGTTTTAAATAAACAATTCATATTTAGGGTGTCAACATTTACATATGGAAATTCATTACATATGTTATTTTCAAATAAAACGTGGTAACACTTAATTCTCTCTACTTTAATTTGTTTGGCTATTTAATGGCACTAACAAAATTAATTGAAATCAATATCTAAAGACCATATCAGTCAAACATAAATCGTTGACCTCAATCAACTATTTATAATCAACATCAAATCCATTTACAATTTAGAAGTGAACTATTCCAAACACTTGAGTCATTTATATTTTTAAATACAGATTATTTGTTAACCAAGATGTTAAACAATTTATTTTTAGTAACTAAAATTCAACAGTCCATTTAAAAATTCATTTGATAAATTAACATATAATTAATCAAATAAGAGACTACTTATTCGTTCACTAGAAATATTATAAATCAAATTTTCTTGACATTTTAGCAAGCTTGCCGACATTAGTTAAGATGGAAACATTGGACAATAGGAACACAACGCAAAAATCTGCTTGGATACTGGATTTTGAACGAATAAGAAGTAGAGTTATAAATTTATAGATTTTTAAATATAGAAATTGAATTTATTTTACCCTCCTTCTTTTTCTTTCTTTCCCTCTTCTTCCTTTTCCTTTTTTTCTTTCATTTTCCTTTTCTTTTCACTTCCTTTTCTTTTTACTTTCTTTTTTTTCTTTTTTTTCTTCTCCTTTTCCTTCGGCCCATGCCACCCGGTCCACTCCTTTTCCTCCTCCTCTTTTCTTTTCCAGTTCCTATTCCTTCTCCTTTTCTTCATTTGAGAATCTAGACATTTGCATGCAGACGTGCACATACACGTGCACGTTGCCTCTGATCGCCGTAGCTTGACGCCGACCATTCCTACGAGTCGATGACGACCCCCACTTCATATTCTTCTCCCTGAACCCACGTCCGCGTCCCCCGTTCACACTTTTGAACTTCAAAACTCCAACCTAACAACATCGAATACCCATCATCATCTCGCCTAGCCGCCCCCATACCACCATCCTTCGCCAAACTTTGCCCCAAGCTCTACCGCACCCATCACCACCTTTTCCCCCTGGACCGCACGTCCATCTCGCCTCCTTTTCTTTGCCATTGCCTCGAAACCAATACTCACCTAAAACTGTTACTAAACCCTACGTCGGCTTCGTCAAGCCACCACGAGCCCTTAAAAATCACCGCTTCATTTTTTGAGAATTCTCCGACCCCTAAGCTTCCTCCAGGCTAAAACTCCGGCCACACAATTGAGTGGTTCACCGGAATTTAGTCGTAGACCCAAAACTGTTCATCTCTGAATTTCTCACCCCATACCACACTAAAAATCATCAAACCACCTCCTAAATTCACCATTTTCAACAACGATCATGAACGTATAATCCATACATTAAATCATGATATACGAAATTTAACCAACTTAAGTTACCTACTATAGAAATCTGATTTTCTCTCTCTATGCTTCATGAGATTGAATGAAATAAATTTTAAATTACACTATACTCGAAAACAAACAAGTTTCGTTTTGAAATCATGGTTTAATACTAACTAGTTATGGAGGTATCGATTTTCAAAGGGAAGATTTTAACTGTTTACTCAATTAAATATGAACAGAGTAACTTCCTGGAAGATATACAGGGTTCCTTGATGTGTAGGTGAGATTTATTTATGTCTAAACCCTTATACATACACATATGTACATAGCAAGCATGTAATCATTTAGCCCAGATCAAAAATTCTTTCAAAAGCACATTTTTATGTTTGTATATATTAACCAGTTGAAGATGTTTAAGTGTTGTACTCAGAGTTTTAAACATAGAGGTGAACTGCTTGATTATCTCTTCTTCCTTCAAGCATTTGAATATCCTTGCTTTATTTATGTTTTAATGGCAGATTCTCTTTTGTTTTAATGTTTGAAAAGTTAGAATGTAAACGTGAGCAACTATAGTGGCATACACACACACACACACACACACACACACACACATATATATATATATATATATATATATATATATATGGCAATGCAGTGTATTGTGCAAACCTTGTAGCATATACATGTACATGCTTTCACACTTTATTATTTTTATTTTCTTTTCTTTTGGCTAATTTGATATATTTTCATGTGATTTGATAATTTATAAGTGATTTGGTTTTGTATGACTTGGTTAAATGTTTTGGTATTCTTGAATTAAATGCTTTCCCTTATGATGTTCCCCTCTATGTTTATATATATATATATAATTATAATTATATGTATGCATTCATGTATATATATATAGATTTAACCACCCACTATTTTAATTTAACATACATATTTATCTATTTACTATTTTATGTAACATATGTACATATTCATTTACTTATGTTACCATATATATTCATATACATTTAAATACACGCATGTTTTACATATATAGATGTATATATATATTTCCATATGCACTATATTTTATAAACACATACCCATATATATATATATATATTCATAAGTTTAAATTTTGCCATTTTGGAGTTTATACATTCACATGTATATATATATTTCATATACTATATATATACCTACTTATGCACTATTTTGCCTAACATACACACACACACATATACTTATGTATATTTTATCATCATATATATATATATATATTCACACATTATTCCCTATTTACATATACATTACTTCATATGGACATATATATATACATATACATACTTATATACTTATATATATATATATATATATTTATATTTTAAACATCATAAAAATGTATATTTTATATATATATATACATACAAATATATGGAGATTCCCTACACACTATTCTAGTGGTGGAGTTTATATACACATTTCTATAATATTTATCATATCCAGAAATTTTATTTTTAATTGAATATAGTTTTTAATCAGAATATAGATTCAGATATTTTCATTATCAGAAGATTTATCTATTTGACTAATAAAAGTTAATATTCCAATAATTAAAATCGGTTAATTGCCCAATATCCGATGGATAAAAATTCGGGTTGTTACAACTTGCTAATTCTATTTTAAGCATGGCCTATTAAAAATTGATTAGAATATAGACCATCAAATTTTGATTTCAACATTCACTTCTTTGCCATAATCATATTTAGATGAAGAGGCAATTTGTGTTTCATTTGTTTAAGCATAACCTATTTGTTATGAACAACATAGACTATTAAATACAAAGTTAAACAACAAAATTTAACTACATCCACCAATTCCATTAAGCACAAAAAGAGATCTATCAAATTATGTTGAATCGACATAATTAGAGAGCTTCATTACCCCTAAATTGAAGGGGTTTAGCCTCCCATATTTGTTATCATATCAACAAATGTAGCATTCAACATGAAACAAAAATAATGGAAAATGCAAGCAAAGTAAGAAGAGAGCTAAATAAAATAAAATAAAAACTAATATACTTGCATAAATAAATAAATCTATACTACTAACATGAAAAGAAAGAGAGCATGTAGAGAGAAAAGAGCATGAATTAATATTGCATAAAAGAAAATTACATGAAATAAAATGGCTAATTAGCCATGAAAAAGAAAAGAGAACTTTGATTTATTTGTGAGCCTAAACTAAACTAAAGAGGCTAAGAGGAAGAGAGGATTACATGAATATATGAGGTATATATACATGTTTTGAAACTCTAATTCATTTTTTGGGAACTACCCAAACTACCCTTGAGTAGTGTGGCCACCAAGTAATCATTAGCAAGTGTTAATCCTCTACTTAAATGTGCATGTAGCTTTAAACTCTATTAGCATGTGCATTAGCTTCTAATTGTACATCATGGTAAGTTGGTAAGTGGGGTCCTCCATGTTTAATGAAATGAATTATTTCCATCTTCATTCCTTTGTATTCTTTTGTGCATGCATATTTTCCTTGAAATCCTCTTCCATTTGAATACAAATTCCTACAAAAAAATATTAAAATATCCAAGTAATTTTTCTCAAATTAATATATGTACAAAAATGACCATTTTGCCCCTATATGAAGATGAATATACGATGATTTGAAAATAATTGAAATTTGGGTTTAAACATGTTAAAATACCCAATATGATCATTTATTTAATTTAGTTTAATTAAATATGGAAGTAAAAATATGCACATTTATGTGCACATCAGTCACTCTTGAAGCTTTCCACATCGAATCTCACAACGGTCTCAAAAAGCTAAATTTGATGATGCAAAGGTGCCAATAAAGACTTTAACTGAGACACCAAAGGCAGAGGCGAAAGCCCCTACTCTTTCGAGCAAGACGTTAAAGCGACTAAGCCAACCTAGATTTGGTACAGCTTGGAAAAGATAATGGAAAGTCTACCAATGTAAATTGAACCATTGGCCTGGCAGCAATGGTCGACCAACATGAGAAAGATGACCAAAGGACATGATCCTAGGTCAAGCAATGATGCAGGATCCATCTTAAAATAACATTCAGGACAGCAATGCTAAGAAACCTTTTCCTTTTAACAAAAAGCAAGTTTGATAGTGAAATCTGGAACACATTGGAGAGAAAAGGGAAGATGAAGTTAATTTATTACTAATAGAAAACTATGGAAAGTCTGGAAGCTTTTAAGAAATTTTCACGGAAGAAGATTTATGGGTTTAGAGTGAAGGGGGAGAGGGATATTTGTATACCTATTCCTTCAATCACATGTGTTGGATTCAAAAAGAAAAAGGATCTCAACCGTTTAGATGCACTCAAGTGTAATTGCCACTTCACCCATGTCAAAAGAATGTGTCCCCGCCAAGTTTGAAAAGGCGAACCGTCACATCCAATAACGTAGCGCCACGTGGTGCACACATTAATATGAAGTACAGATCTGGATGACAACATTTTTGCAAGAGAAAAAAGCCCAAACCTTGCTTACAGAGACGGGCTTGGGGTTAAAATGTTGCTTAATTTTCTTGCAAGTAATTAGCAAACCAATTGTGGCATGGCCTGGTCTAATCAAAGCCAACCCAGTAACTCTCCAACCAGCCAACATGTGCTGGCCTAGAATCAAGTTGGTTCCAAACAAGCCCACCTACTCGAGCAACACATCAAGTCGGCAGCCGACCGTCTTTTTTAAAGAAGCCTTAAGCCAATTCATTAGGTGAAGATAAGCTAGGTACAGCCTTGCCCGGTCCACTTTAGCTTTACTCAATGTCGACCAACCATCTCATCCTGACACACTTTCAACCTAACTCCAATTCATCCCGTCCTCTCAGCATCACTCCAGTTGTCGACTGACATAACTCAAGACTGCTCCCAACCACTAGCGTAGTCCATAAAACCAGCTCAAGAATGATCCTTCCTTGGTTCGACTTTAGTACTGCCACCTTCGACCGGTCTCAAGCAACTCCTTTTATCATCTCACATTCGACCCAGCATCACCTTCATAACATGGTCCTTAGCACTTGTCAAATCTTTGTAAATTTAGGCATAGAACAATCAACTCGCTCATGGCTATCCGCATCTAGACTAGCTTCAAGCCAACTCCTCTAGACTAGCTCCGCAATCAGTTGACACACTCATACAACTTCAAACAACACCCATATGTCAAGGCCTGCCCAAGTATAACCGTCTTTAACCCAACTTCACTCTGGCTCATCTCATCGTATTACAGCTAGCTTGGCATGTTCTTTGTACCTTGGTCTTTAGCAATAATCAGTTTCTAGTACCATTGCAGCCCGACTAGAATCACTCATCTGCCTTTCCACATTGGCATAAAAAAGTAAATGAAAAATCCTACAACCATATGTACAAAACACTATAATGAAGTGATAGCACATATCTAATCCTGTAGCAAGTTGTCGAAATTTATTGCGCATTAAATGCAAAGTCTGGGCGTGGTACCAAGGGGCAATTGGTATATTTCTTAGCCACACATCCTTTTTACCTTTACAATTATCTTCCATCAGCCCATGCAACCAATTAAATGGCCAGGCACTCTTCCCACCTATTTTATAGTGCAATCTTAACCATCCATCATCTATTCAACTATTATAAATATTATATGCATTGCCATTTCAAAAGGACTGGAAAATATTAGAGCTTTAGTCATTATCTCAATCCAGAGCTCTCATAACAAAAAATCAAGGCCAAAGAACTCAAGATTAGATTATATTTTCTAGTCTTAAGTGCTATAGTTTTTATTATTCTCTTGCATTACCTAAGATTGTAAAAGAGAGTTATAGTAAGATATCTTCACAATGGACGTAGGAAATTTTACCAAACCACTTTATATTCGATATCATTTTATTTTGCTTTACTTGTATTTTTACTCATTTTCATTTTAGGCCTAGTGATTAGCAAGTAAGCTTTTCTTTCACAGCATAACCAGGCTAATTCTCTAGTCAATACATTTATATGGTTTAACTGTAGAGAAATTATCTCCTATTAGATGTATTAAGTTACCTGTTCATTTGGGAGAAAACCCCCGTCGAGCGATGTGGGTAGAGGACTTCATTATAGTGGATGGGTATTTGTCTTACAATGCATTTTTGGATCAACCATGCCCTTTCTAATTTCAGATTTTCCCTAGCCCCATGGTGCTTAATTATGAAATTTCCTACAGATAGCAAAGTTTGGGCGATTCAATGCAACCAAAATACTCCTACGGAATGCAACATCGTGGAGCTAAGGGAAACATAGAGTTGAGAGAAAAGAAAAAATGTAGAGATGGCTCTCAACATAAAAACACAAGATGTGTAGCAATTATTGTCCAAGCCTTTGTTTGGATAAAATAGCAATAAGTGCGAGAATATAATCACATGGAAAGAGATTAGCAAGGCAAGGTCAGGACCGATAGAGCTAAAGGATTAGATTCTATCTGATGAAGATAATAAAAATTGGTTCTCAACTCAGCTTAAGGATAAAGAAAGAACTAATATGGTTTTAGAGAGAAAACCGTGATTTGTACTCATGGAATCATTTTGGCATGTGTGGGATTTTGTCTGTAGTTGAATGCCACACATTGAATGTCAGCCTAATGTCTGTTCCTATGAAGTAGAGTGCCGAAGCATGGAACCACAAAGATTTGCTCCATTAAAGGACGAAGTGGATAAGTTGTTAGCAAATAACTTCATCCATGAAGCACTCTACTCCTACTGGATGGTTAAGAAGCCTAATGGAAAGTGGTGGACATGCATTGATTATTCAGACTTGTATAAGGTATACACAAAGGACTTCTTTATACTTCCGTGAATCAACCAACTTGTGGATACAATGGTCGGACATGAACTATTATCTTTTATGGATGCATATTTTGGCTATAATAAAATCACTATGCATGTCTCAAATCAGGATCGTATGAGTTTCATTACTGATTGTATTGTTATAATGTAACGTCGTTTGATTTGAAGAACGCTAGAGCTACTTACCAACGTTTGATCAATAAAATGTTTTCAGAACAAATTAGATGGATAATGGATGCCTATGTGGATGTTATGTTGGTAAAGTCAAGGAGATCGACAAACCACATAAGCCATCTTTTAAGAAAATTCGATGTTCTCTGAAAGTATAGAATTAGTTTGAATCAGTTGAAATGTTCTTTTCGAGTAATATTGGGAAATTTTTTAGGGTTCATTTTTAACTAAAGGGGTACAAAAACTAATATAGAGCAAGTTGAAGAAGGTTGTAGCCATATGGATAAGGAGGGAAATGCAAAGCTTGAATGGCATGGTTGCCCCTTTGAATAGGTTTATCTCAAAAGAAACTAGTAAGTATATACTATTCTATGATGCACTCACAAATGAAAGGGAAAGTTCCGATGGATAGATAAATGTATAGATGCATTTCAACAACAATTAGAACATCTTAGGAAAACACCGATTCTATAATCCTTTGGGAGAAGAAGATCAGCATATTTACTTAGTATTATTGACTCACACATTGAGTGTAACATTAGTGCATGGGGAAGCAAAAATACAAAGGCCAGTTTATTATATCGGTAAGTGGTTTATAGGCGCTGAAAAGCATTATCCTAAACTGGTAAAGTTAGCCATTTGTTTACCGATAGAATCAAGGAAGTTACAACCTTACTTTCAGGCTCACCCAATAAGAGTGTTAATGGATCAACCTCTTGGACAAGTATTGCATTACACCAAGACTTTCAAATGATATTAAAGTGTAATATTGAGATAAGTCAGGATGAGAAAACTTATCATCCATGGAAGGTGATTAATGGAAACATATTTCTATAGTTCAATGCATAATTTACTATTTAGGATGACTAGATAGAAGATGAGATGGTCGAGCATACACAATAAAAATTATACATGGACGATGCATCCAAGGATCATGATTCTTGGGCAATAGTAGCCTTGGTAACTTCGAATGGTCAAAGGATGCGCTATGCACTAACACTTAGTTCCGTGCAAAGAATAATGAAGTGGAATATGTAACGTTGATTGTGTGACTCAAGATAGTGAAGGAGTTTGGAGTATGGTCATTGCATATACTCGGTGACTCCCTACTAATGGTTTGTCAAGTGAAGAGGGAATTTCATGCTAACCGTGCATGACTCACCCTCCACCTCAAAGTTGGTGGAATTACTAACCAAAATCGAACATGCACAATTGCGCACATTTCATAGAGGAAAACATGAATGTAGATTTTTAGCCAAAATTTCTAGCTCTGGAGATATGCAAATATAAGGTATTATTCTAGTAGAAGTATTAAATAATTTAAGTATAGATGATATGGATATATATTATGTCATGGAAGTCATGGGAAAGGTGCCATGTATGACTCCATTCACGGAGTACTTGGCGAAGGGTACTCCTCCATAAAGCAAAAATGAGAAGCCAAAAATCCTACATAAATTAGTATATTACATTATGCAAGGTAAAGTGTTATTTTAGAGAGGATTCACATCCCCTTTTCTATGGTGTGTCGACAAGGGAAAAGTAGAGAAAATCATTAAAGATGTTCGTCAAGGATGTTGTGGAGATCACACTAGAGATCACACTAGTAGAAAAATATGGCAAAAAAGGTACTTAGCTATGGTTATTTCTACCTAATTTTCAATCATTACATGGTAGAATTCTCTAAGAAATGTGACAAGTGCTAGAGATTTGCATAGTTACCTTAAGTCTTATCCAACAAGATTACACTAATGGTTAGCTCATGGCCATTTGTAGCTTGGGAAATCAATATTATTTGAGGCTACAAATGCCATGAGGAGGAGCAAAGTATGCATTGTTGTAGTCGACTAATTCAGAAAATGGGTTAAGGTGGAGCCACTCACCACCATCACTTCGGCAAAAGCAATCAACTTCGTAGTTAAAAACATTTTGTGTAGATTTGGAGTGCCATTGGAGATCATCACTAACAATGGAACTTGATTTGAGAGTGCAAAGTTCTACAGACTATAGGTTTGGTATCCAATTCAAAAGAGTTCCTCGGTGGTAGCACATCCACTTGCGGACGGACATGCAGTGAACAGGATCATCAAATCCATCATCAAAAAGCAATTGAAACAAGAAAAAGGAAACTGGGTTGATGAGTTACTAATGGCATTATGGGCTTGTCGAATGACTTATAAATCTACAAATAAACATGTGTCGTACGCATAGGCTTATGGAGCTGAAGCGATGATACAAATCAAAAATTAAGTCTCTTCTCACTAGAACTTGCATTTGTGGCTCCAAGATGAATAAGGAGATGTGTAACATCCCCCACTTAGAGACGTGAAAATAAAAGCGGATGTTGCTGCAGTCATCACTAAAACTATTCTCAAGCGATAAAAGTAAGTTCAATATATAATAATAACCTAAGTAAATAGAGCAAGTAAATAAAATCCATCACAGATAAATTGTCTCAGCATATTTCAAATCCCAAAATGTGACTACTTAAGGGTGAAATATAATCATTACAAATTAGCATAAAAAGTATGACATATGAAGATGCCGAACCCTTGTAGTCTCCTGAACTTAATAAAATTTTACATTGCATAAGGGAGTAAGAGATAATAAATAATAATAAGGCCTCCCTCCCGTCTTCATCTTTAGTAATGGCTTTCAACTAAAATCTACAGTCTGAAATCCTATAAACTCAACATACTCAAATGAGTACCCATGAGTTTATAAGGAAAGTACAATAAACACACATGTCGGACATAATTCTGGTATGAAAAATATCATTTTGCATATGAATTCCTAGCTAGTGGGACCATGATGCTAAAGCACGAAATGAGTTTCCCCTACACTAGGCTAGGTTACAAAAGCAGTATAGGACTACCATAATTCATAAGTCATAGCAAAACATATATTAACATAAACGTACAAAACATGTCACAATAACTACACTCAAAACTAGGTTTTTGGTTTCGCATATCACAGTTTCTATATCGAAAGGTACAACCCCTCCTGGTCTCGCTAACTCATTAGTTTGTTTTTATAGTACAAGGTACAACCCCAAGTAGTTTTGGTTAGTCTTTTACTTAGTTTATTCTGCAATATACAACCCCAACTAGTAGTCGTTATTCTTTTACTTAGTTTATTCTACAAGATACAACCCTAAATAGTCTCGGTTCATTATGTTTATACTATAAAGTACAACACTAATCAATTTCAATGCATTATGTTTCATATTGTAAAGTATAACCCTAAGCAATTTCTTTAGCTTTATGTTTATACCGCAAAGTACAACCCCAATCAATCTTGGTTCTTTATTTAATACTACAAAGTTCAACCCTAACCAATCTCGATTCTTTATGTTTTATACTACAAAGTACAACCCGAAGCAGTCTTGATACTTTAGTTTTATACTGCAAAAAACAACCCTAAGCAGTCTTGGGTCTTTAAGATATATATTGCAAAGTACCACCCTATGTAATATCTTTATCTATTTCTTAGGCCTAAACCTCATATGAGAGTTACAACCTCTCTTGCAAAAGCGTACAACCCACTTGGATATCCCACGATTCTTCGAAAGTAAAATGCCAAACCCTACCTTTATTTGCATTTTCTCACTTATTTACATCTTAATTATCATTAACATTCAATACATCACCTAACTGTTCATTTATTAGTTCTTGAATTTAGCTGTAATGACCCATATTTTTAATGATCGGATATTTAAATAATTGATTTAAATATTTAGTCATTAATTAAACGAAGGACCAAAAAATGATTTTTTGCATATGGTCGAATCAAGAATCGAGACTACTTCCATTGAGTTCGTATTATCATTGCGAATTAAAATAAGTATAAGAATCACTATATTTGGAGATCGGACAATCTGATGGCCGAAACGATACTGATATTCACGAAATTAGTGTCCTGGGGTGCAGTCTCAAATATCGACTAGAATTATAATATTGGATCCGAAAAAATGAGGTGATGTGCGCAAACGAGTTTTGTTGTGATCGAACGTGTTGTATGATCGTACAGACTGAAATGTACGACCATTTATTTAGGAAATTAAACAAATGGGATGATAATTATTATATATATTATTCAAATCCTTCCCTAACTAATTTCATTATCCACTTTACTATTCTGTCAAAAATTAATGGCTTCTCCTCAAATCTCATTAAAAAAATAAACTCGACCAATCCGCTCAACAATAAATGATGAAACCAAATCCGTTGAGATCATATGGACGAGAGCTTTGCAATGACCATCATGGAATTTTCATCAATGGTGATTGGTGCTATCGACCTTCTTGGCCGTGTATCTAGGGTTTGAGATACTCGAAGATAGAGACGACGATAGGCAAAATGGAGATCTCCATCGACTTTCTTTACCCGATCTCTATCTCTACCATGAATTTTGGACCGACCAATCATGGATGGATAGCCATAATGTTTGGAGCAATAGTCGTTGACCTAGGAGTCGCGATTCGTACAAAGGTATTAAGCTAGCTGATTTAGGCATGGAAGAGTCGAGCATTTGATGAGAAGAACAATGGCGTAGATGGTTGTCAATTTCGTGGAGCGTAGCTCCATATCACCGACAAAACATGCACATGTGAATGGGATGATTGTGTGCATGTATATGCGACTTGAAGAGGAAGAAGGATTAGTGAATTAGCTAGGTAATTATCATTTAAATTAGTTAATTAATTATGTTATTAATCTCGATTCTTACATTGGTCATATCTTTTGCATATGAGGTCTATTTTGGATGCGGTTTCTTGCATTGTGCTCGTGATGGAGAGATCTATATTTTGGCATTGATTTGGATAGATTTTATGGAGGCGAGTGATATTGTCTCTCATCATACTGTGATTGGTTGTATAGTATTAGGTTGACGTATTGGAACGATTTTTCTAGTTTTAAAAATGTGATTTTCCTTGTACTTATACACCTACTAGATTTTTATAAAATAAAACTAAAGTATTTTAAAATGATTTATATCAAATATCACATATTTTCCATCGACGTCCCAATTTTAGGGAATTATTAGGTTAGGTGTATTCTTAATATGATTTCCCCATTTGTTGATATGGATGTATTATACATGTCATATGTATGCTGTTTTGGATGTATGTATGGATGTTGGTTGCATGGTTGCTTGTTTGGTTGTTTTGCTATTTTTGGTACAAAACGCTGATTAGCGGTGATCAGTTGTTAAGGGAATATCTTGTATGTTGGGGTTTCATACATGCAGAAACCTAACGAACGAGATAAGTTGTAGAGTAGTGTTAGGATACATGCCGACAGATCTGAAGATGGAAGGCGAGGCTTCGAACTTCATGATGGATGTTGGACGTTTTTGTTTGGTTTGTACTTTTCTGCTCTGGTTAAGTAAAAGACCAAAGTGTTTGTATTGACCACTATAGAGTGGTCAATATCCATCACCATTGTTGATTGACAATTTGGCCAATCTTTGGCTGAGATGTTATGGAGATTTCATGGTGCGCGATGTAACATCCCATATCTAGAGGCCAAAAGCTAAGCGCTACAAATGCTACTGTCATCCATAGTATTAACTTCTGGTGACAAAATATGGTAATGCTAATGGTATCTGTAATATTAGAAGCACTTGAATATGAACAAAATTAGAGAATTCCAAAAACAACATTTTACCGATTACATTTCAAAGCAAATTTATATTCAAGTTACATAATCCCATATCATTTCCCAAGTAAAGATTAATTATAATCATTACAGAAATATGCAAGAGCAACATATGACGATGCCCACTTGGTTGATCAAAGAAATATAGTCATATCTGACTTAATACACAGCAGAAATAAACAAAATAATCTATAACTCCTAATTAGCTATCTGTCAGCCACCAACTTGTCTCCAGAAGCTTTATTTGCCAAAATTTCTAAACCTGAAAACCTTAACCCTCAGCTTACTTAAATCAATTTTGAGCTCTCAAGAGATTAAGGGGAAAACAAAAACTTCGAGTCAGACATAAAGCCTGGTGTGAATAATACCGTTACATCTCGATTTACTGATATTAAGTGAGACCACGCCGCCTAGCGGAACGGGTTTCACCTCACTAATATCTTCTTTAAAACTTGTATTTTGCAAATCCTTTCCTACAACCAAACTGGTTAATCAAACTGATATAATAATGATAGTAATAGGTAAGTCCGTTAAACTATAATCGGGTAACTAATGGACTATCAGTCCACAAGTATTAAATGGACTATCCGTCCGAAAACTGGGTAACTGCCTGCAAACTGGACTAACTGCCTGAATCAAAATGGACTAACTGTCCGAATCATTTTCTTAAGGTTATATACCCTTTATCTTCTTCCTTGAAAACCTTTTCAAAATGATTTAACCTTTTAAACCATACTTATACAAGGAAAATATATTCTTTGCTTTACTCAAAGCTATTTTCCATGTTATGTATACTTTACTCGAAATAATGTTGATGAATTTTAATGAGGATTAGCTATCCTTCCAAAACAAGTTAAAACCCTTTTTAACTTGAAAATATTTAAGCTTTATTGTGTATTTAATACATTCGAAACCTTTGTTTAAAATTTTTAAACAACCCTTGAAGGTAACCCTTTCGAAACCGTTGAAAGTGACCCTTTTGAAACCCTTGAAGGTAACCCTTTCGAAACCATTGAAAGCGACCCTTTTGAAACCATTAAAAACCTTTCCTTTGAAAGCTTTAAAACATTAGACATCCCTCTTTAAAACCTTTAAATATTGCCTTTCGAAAACATAGGAAAAACCTTTCCTTTTAACCCTTTCGAAACCTCGGGGAACCGCCCTTTTGAAACCTTTCACTAAAACCCTTTCGAAAGCATTAAAATACTAAACCTTTCGAAAGCCTTTGGGTTCAATTTAAAACATGTTGAAACCTTTTGAAACCATTCAAAAATTTACCCCTTCGAAACCCTTGAAAACTATTTCGGTCGAAACCCTTTGGATTATGCCTTCAAGTAGAGCAAAAGGATCAGAACCCTATTAAAGTCGAAAGTATCTATTTCGAAACCATTTAAAACTCTCTTTAAAAACCATTTGGGTTTTACTTCAATCATAGAAAAAGGTCTTTAAAGCATTTAAGTCGAAAGCATCTGTTTCAAAACCATTTCATAAGTAAAGAAGTGATGGTGTCGAAACCATCCCTGCAAAAGTATTGGAGAAGTGGTCATATTTTATAAAACAAAGTACCCCTTCGAAACCATCTGGGTCAAAAGGTAAAAAGGCAGCAGCAAAAGTAGTTGTTTCAAAAACAAAGGCACAACCCAATGGAAACCATTCCTTTAAATCCATTTGACCTAGTTGAAAGTTAACCAAGTTGAAAGCTACTTAGTTGAAAGTAATCATTTAAAATAAAAGCGCAATCCAATCAAAACCATTTCTTTAAATCCATTAAACCCAGTCGAAAGCCAATTGAGTCGAAAGCTATTTAGTCAAAAGCAAGCAGGTGCATTTTTAGTTTAAAAGCAAAGTGATGCCTCAACCCCTTCGGAACCCATGGCTTCAACCTCATGCCTTTCGCCTTCCATCTAATTCGCTACGTACCGGTATATTGATACCATGTGAATTGGTTTCGATGGTGTTGAAGGCGGAGGGACTTGGTCGAAAGCCAACCAAGGCGGAAGTAGGTGCTGAAAGCAACAAAACAATAAAAAGCATGTGGCAAATAGTTCTTTTCACCTGACCTGCTTTACGTGTTAAATTTTGATTAGTTGTCTCTTTTCTTTACCACTAAAAAGTGCTGCAATTTTCAGAGATAACTATTTTAATTATTTGTAAAAATCCCCTTCTCCTTTTATAAATATGTAAAACATTTAATTCTCATACCTTAAATAATTTTATATACCCATTAAAATACATAGGAAAATTCTACAAAAATTTCAGAAAATCTCTTTTAATATGTTTTCCAACATATAAAAATTTCAGAACCAAACCTTTTATTATTTAACCGTAAATAATTTATAACCCAAATTAACATTTTCTTAACTAGAAAATTCATATAAATTCCACAAAAATTTAGAAAATTTGGAAAATTGAAACCCATATCTAAAATATCATTTATGATCTTCATAATAATTCGCAAGGCATTTGGATGTCATTTTATAGGGTTTTCACCTTAAAACATATCATAATTTCAATATGAACAACCATAATTCATCAACAAGTATATATAACCATTCCATCATTCAAAAACATGGCAAATCAATGCAAAAAATTCGAAATTCATCTTAAAACCAAAACAATAAAAATTTGAGATGTAAACATTATTCACCTTAGCTTTAAAGTTTAAAGAGAATGAGATGTGAATGGATTTGATTTGAATTAGCTTCTTCCTTAGCTTTTCTTAATCTTCTTCCTCTTTCTCTTATTAATGGTGGCCGACCTCTTGTTTAGAATTTTTGATAAAATGAAATGAACGTTTATAGAAATACACGGCCAAGTTTTAGGGATATAGGAATAGCCTCTTTCCTATTTTACCCCTCCTTTATTTCAATTTAACTCTTATTTTAATTTATAGGTTAAATGGCATAGCTACCCTTAATTAAAATCAAATCTCAATCCCCTAATTAACAATTTGACTAACTAAATATTGTAAATAATGTTACCAAAAATATAGGTTGTTACAAACTCCCCTCTTTAAAGAATTTCATCCTTGAAATTACGATAAGGTACACAACACATCAATCAAAGAGGTAAAACATACCATCAAATAAGTCAGGATAAGTATCTTTAATCCTGCTCTCAATCACCCAAGTACCGTCCCTATCATTGTCGCTCCACTTGACTTTTACTAATCTGACCCTCTTAGTTCAAAGCCTCTCTCATCTCTCGCAACAATACAAATAGGTTTCCTTACTACAGTCAAATCCAGTTCTACCACTAAGTCATCTAGCACAGTCGGTGCAATAGTAGTCTCCGGGTCTCTAACACACTTTTTGAGATGAGAAACATGGAAAACATCATGGAATCCTACCAAACTGCTCGGTAACTCAACTCTATATGCGAGTTTTCCGATCCTCTCAACAATATGAAAGGTCCGATGAATCCGGTGCTAACTTTTCTAATTTTCCAAATCTGACCACACCCTTCATTTGTGACACCTTAAAGAAAACCTGATCTCCAACTGAGAACTCTAAATCTTTCCATCTCTTATCTGCATAACTTTTCTACCTAGACTGAGACTCCTTCATTCTAGCCTGAATGAACCCAATCTTTTTTGCAACTTCTCTAACCAAATCTAGACCAAGAATCAACCTATCCCTGGTCTCTAAGCAACATATGGGAGATTTGCATGGCCTTCCATACAATGCTTCAAACGATGCAATCCTAACACTAGTCCGATAACTGTTGTTATACGAAAACTCGATTAAATGCAGATGGTCTTCCCATGAGCCTCCTAAATCTAATACAGAAGCTCTTAACAAATCTTCCAAGATTATATTAACTCTTTCAGTTTGCCCATCTGTCTGGTAAGCGGCACTCATCTTGAGCTTAGTTCCCAAAACTTCCTGTAGACTTCTCCACAACTCGCTAGTGAATAAAGGATCTCTATCACTTATTATGCTGCTAGGAATTCCATACAGTCTAACCACATTCTTCATGAATAACCTCACCAAAACCGATGCCATTCTAGTTGACTTAACTGGATTGAAATGGGCACTCTTGATCAGTCTATCCACTATGAACCATATACTATCATTTCCCCTGTTCGAACTCGGCAATCCATCAATAAAATCCATAGAAATAGAGTCCCGTTTCTATACCGGAATATCTAATGGCTGAAGCAACCCACTGGGCATCTGGTGTTTAGCCTTTTCCTATTGGCAAATCAAGCACTGCTTCACCGATAAGCCGATATCCCGCTTCATACCTTCCCAGAAGAAACTTCTCCTCATATCCTGATACATCTTAGTACCTCCTGGATGAATAGAGAACTTCGAACGATTGCATTCCTCCAAGACTTCTTTCCTTATGTTTCCTACACTCGGAACACATAATCTTCCTTTCTTTCTCAACCTCCCATTCTGGTCCAGACTGAAATCTTTCAAGTCATCACTCTCGGTTCCATCTCTTAACTTCCTGATCCATTCAGCTAATACCAGATCTTCTTCCTATTTAGAAGCAATCTTTTCGATCATCACTGGTCGAACTTCCAAACAAGCTAACATTACGGTTTCTCTGCTAGACCCAGCCTCAGATCTCCACTGCACTCTGTAATCTGCTAATGCTTCCAAATCTTTCCACTCGGCAATCATCGCTAACACCGCATTCTAATGTTTCTTGCTAAGTGCATCTGCAGCCCTGTTGCCTTTCCTCAGTGTGTACTCAATCCCAAAATCAAAAGCGGCTATAAACTCTCACCACCTCTACTGTCTCATGTTCAGCTCCTTTTGAGAGAACTAATACTTCAGCGACTTATAATCTGTATATAACTCAAAGCTCTCTCCCAAAAGGTAATGTCTCCACACCTTCAATGAAAAAATAACTGTAGCCAATTCCAAATCATGCGTCAGATATCTGACCTCACGCGGTCTAAGATGTCTAGAAGCATAGACAATCACTTTACCTTTCTGCATCAGCATAGCTCCTAACCCTGTTCCACACGCATCGGTTTAAACCACAAAATCTTGATTCCCTTCCGAAACAATCAACACAGTTGCATGGGTCAATAAGTGTTTCAAACTCTGGAATGCTTCCTCACACTAATTGGTCCACTCAAACTTTACATCCTTTCTCTTTAGCTTGGTCACTGGTGCCGCTATCCGTAAAAAATCCTTAATGAACCTCCGATAATAACTAGTTAACCCAAGAAAACTCTTTATCTCTGTCACTGTCTCAGGTCTCTTCCAACTATTCACTGCTTCAATATTAGTTGAATCTACTGACAACCCTTTCTCTGAGACTACATGACCAAGAAGTTTCACTTCCTTCTTCAAGAAATGACACTTCGAAAACTTCGTCTTCAGCTGATGCTGCCTCAGCGTCTCGAGCACCACTCTAAGATGAACCTCATGCTCCTTTCATCCTTGGAGAATATTAAGATATCATCTATAAAAACCAATACGAACCTATCCAAGTGCTATCGGAAAACCCGATTCATCAAATCCACAAAGAATGCTGGCGCATTAGTTAGTCCGAACGGAATTACTAACCATTCGTATGACCCATATTTGGTCCTAAACGCTGTCAAAGGTATACTATCTTTGCTACTCTGAGCTGATGGAAACCTATCGCCAAATCTAACTGTGAGAATACCTTGGCTCCACTCAACTGGTCGACCAAATCGTCAATCATTGGCAATGGATATCGATTCTTTATCGTCCTCTTATTCAACTTACGATAGTCGATACATAGCCTTAACGATCCATCCAGCTTCTTAACAAATACTACGGCTGCTCTCCAAGGCGAACTACTCGGTCTGATAAAAATCTTGCCTTCTAAATCCATCGACTGCACTTTCAACTCCCTCATTTCCGAAGGAGTTATTCTGCTTGGCGGCCTACTCACTGGTTCTACTCTCGGAACCAAATCTATCCGAAACTCAATGGCTCGTTTCGACGACAATCCAACTACAGGCTCAAAAACATCCGCGAATTCTCTAACCATGAAAACTCGACTCAACTCATCTTCCAACTCCATAACACCCAATAAAGCATTCACCTCACCGTTAGAACCTTCTACAGTATAAACTATTCGATCACTAAAATCAAGGCGTCTAAGTGATATTTTCCTATCCTGGTAAAATATCCTAGCATTGTACTCGTTTAACCAATCCATCCCAAGAATAATCCCAAACCCCATGAAATCAAATACATGCAAACTACAGACAAAAGTATGACCTAACAGGTCAAACTCTAACTGGTCACATCTCAACCTTAGAGTTGCATATTCTCCTATTGGATTCACAACCCGTAAGGAAGTAACTAAATATGTGGGTTCTAGGTTAAGCTTATCTATAAAACATCTAGATATAAAAGAATGTGATGCACCAGTATCAAATAGAATACTAACAGACATACCATGAATCTGAAGTGTACCTCCTAAAGCTGCCTTCCCCTTCTCCTGGGCCGTTGGTTTCGAAGTAGTAGGCTCCAATGCATACAACTTTCCATTTCCATCCTTAGCGGGCTTCTTGCACTTATTCTTATAGTGACCAATCTGGTCGCAATTGAAGCACCTGCCATTCTTCTTCACAGCGACATCCTTTGCCTTTCCAGAAAGATACTCATTAGCAAAGTGTCCCTTCTTGTCGCACTTGAAGCACACAATCTTTGACTTTCCTTTCTTAACTGCTCCACCCTTCTGAGCACCCTTCTTAGGAATGAATTTCCTCTTCTGATTTTGCCCAACCTGTACCTCTTTAGCCTTACCCTTCTCTAGAGAATCAAGAACCTCCTCATGCCTTAAGACCATCTCCACTACAAAATCAGAAGGATCTCTAATATGAGTTAAGGTAGCCCTTGCTAACTTAGGCTTCAACCGATTGATAAACTTCCCATTCCTCTTCATCACTGTATCTACTGAAGCATACCCATATCTGGCCAACTCCTCGAACTTTCTAGCGTACTCCAAAATAGACTTCTCTCTCTGCTTTAATTCAGCAAACTTTTTGATCAGAGCCGACTGTTCCATCGCGGACATGAACCTCTCTTGGAACCTCCCCTTGAAATCTACCCATGCCAAGGTTTCCTCATCCACACAAGCCGTCACACTGTTCCACCATAACAAAGTCACTCCCTGAAGCTATCTAGATGCCAACCTCCTCTTCTGCTCATCATAGAGCCCCAAGTCTACAAAGATTCTCTCATGGTGCAGCAACCAATTTTCCACCTCAATTGCATCCTCTATTCCTAGAAATGGCTTCCCCCTAAGCTTAGCGCAATCTTCGCTCAGCTTAGAATAATGGTTAACTATCGGAACTTCCGGAACTTTTCCCCTGCAGCATCTCCTCCTACCACTCCAGCTGCAATCCCGGCTTGCATCATATTCACAAAAAACTGATACATAGCTCTAATGTCCACCTACGGGACACCAACACCTACATTCTCTACCGGTGCCTGACCTTGGGTCCTCCTTGTACTAGGTCTGGCATTCCCATCGGTGCCCTCCCCTCTTGGGTTAACACTTCCTCTTCTACCATCCAAATCTATATTCAATATCATGAGATACAGAAAAATACCTAACAAAGATTGGAGGCTAGAGATAACATGTATACTTATATATAGCAAATACAAGTACGTTACTATAGCATTATCCCATACCCCAATCTTGCTCTAATTCCTTAGGATTATGTTTTAAAACCCATTTTTAGTTTTATAGTTTTTCATAAACCATGCTCTGACACTAAGTTGTAACATCCTGTATCTAGAGGCCAAAAGTTAAGCGCTACAGATGTTGTAGTCATACATAGAATTAACTTCTGGTGACAAAATACGGTAATGCTAATGGTATCCATAATATTAGAAACACTTAAATATGAACAAAATCACAAATTTCCAAAAACAATATTTTACTGATTACATTTCAAAACAAATTCATAACCAAGTTACATAATCCCATATCATTTCCCAAGTAAAGATTAATTATAATCATTACAAAAATACGCCAAGAGCGACATATGACGATGCCCCCTTGGTTAATCAAAGCAATATAGTCATATCTGACTTAATACACATCGAAAATAAACAAAATAATATGTAACTCCTAATTAGCTATCCGTCAGCCACCTGTTCATCTCTAGAAGCTTAATTCACTAAAATTTCTAAACCTAAAAACCTTAACCCTCGGCCTACTCAAATCAATTTTGAGCACCCGAGAGTTTAAGGGGAAAACAAAAACTTCGAGTCAGACATAAAGCCTAGTGTGAACAAAACTGTTACATCTTCGTTTACTAATATTAAGTGAGACCATGCCGCTTAGCGGAACGAGTTTCCTCTCACTAATATCATATTTAAAACATATATTTTGCAAATCATTTCCTGTAACCAAACTGGTTAATCAAACAGATATAATAATGATAATAATAACCAAGTCCTTTAAGCTATAATCAGGTACGTAATGACCCGTACTTTTAACTATTTTAAATTATTAGATGTAATCTGATTATTGGATAAAAATGGGTAGAAATAAAAATTTTAATGATTTATTATTGTAGTTTATTGAATATAATAAAATTTTGAGATAAATAATTCTGAAGATTTTGGTGATAACAAATATTGAAATGGAATTCTATATATTGAATGAGTTATAATCAATAGTTGGAATTGAATAATGAATATTGAACGACTATAAAATGAAAGTAGTTGTTTTATTACTTGAATTCATTTTAAAATTAAATTTTATAAGTTAAATAACTTATATTGAAATATGGTGATTCATTGGATAATTAAATTGTTTAAATTTAATATTACAATTATTTAAATAATTGAATCTTTAATTAATGTGAATGAAAATAGTATCGGAAATTGATTTAAATTTTATTTAAATAAGAATGAAGATTATTACCATTTAAAATTGGATTTAAAAGTGAATAATTAGAAATTGGAAATTTTATATTATAATTAACGAGTAAAAATAGACATTTTGACCACTGTCTTGGATTTCGATGAAACCAGTTTCATCGGATCCATAATAGTGAATTATTATAGGATTTCAAGTTTTGTAGCGATCGGACTTGTCGTTTGGCCATGTGAGCTTGAAACGCGTAGAAATTAATTTAAGGAATTCGATTAAAATTAATTGATTTTGAAAAGCTATCTTCTGAATACGATCGAATTAGGCCTCAAAACTAGTTCCATTGTGTTCAGAATGGGAGTAAACATTATGAACACAAGGAGGCACACTTCGTTTGGAGTTCGGAAAATTTTGGTGTGTATTGGATCGGAAATTTATATAATAAGCCATTCATTTCATTCAAACCATAGAGAAATATAGCGGCCGCTTGTTTAAACATTTTATTGGCCGAAATTGATTTCCCTACTCTCCTCGATATCTCCAAATCTGTTCATCGAAATCAAAAACCTTCAAAAGGGAAAACATAGATCTCGATGAGATCTACACATCCAACTGTTGAATCGTGCTATAACATCACGAAATCGTCAGAACCTAGGATGGAAGTCGCACACGTTTTTCTCAGTTTTTGCGCAAACGGTGACAGCTGTTGAGGCGGCTTGCTAGCGTTGGTAGAGGGGCTCGTGGCGTGTGCGTAGGCGTTCTCTAATCGAAGTCCGGTCGAGCGTGGTTGCGTGCATCTCAAAGTTGGTTGCGTGATATTGGGTTTTGCGAGTGTGTGTATGCTTGGGATGAGAGGATGAAGGAGGTAACAGTTTTTTTATTTTTTTATTTTAATCTTCTTATGTTAATTTGGTTTTAATTAAATTGTAATGCTTATTAACCCGTAACTTCCTCGTATAAGGTCCGATTCGAGCGAAACAAGTGGTGTTGGAATCGTATTGACGAAGGCTACGTTGCGGAGTTGGTTTGAAATTTATTTGAAGCTGAGAAAATTTTCAGTTTCAAATAGAAGGTGAGTGTTTTATACGCTTAAGAAGTATTGAATATTCTTATGTTAATTAAATTTAAGTCATGAAGTAATTTAACTTTATTGAATGTTGTTTGGTAGTTTAATCAACATTTAAATTGACATATGATTTGAATCGGTAGAAATTTAAATTAATAGTTAAATTTGGAATTTGTATTAAATTGCTAGTGAACATTTCTGATTATCAATATCCAGTTAATTGTTGTGATGTTTTGACTGTTTGGATGATTGTTTGTGATGAATGCCAGTTGATTGATATTTGGATGATTGGATGTTTATTTACTTTTGTATATATCCCTGTAAATTATTTACATTATATAAAATTGTGAATTGAATTATTTCGAATAAATTAAGAATTAGGTTGAAATGATATATACCTATGACACTTAATTTGGATTGAAATGACATATATCCATCCCTGAATTAAATTGAAATAACTAATTCACTTGGCCATAGGATAGAAAATTATATACGGACAACGGATTGGTTAAATTAAATTATTTTAAAGTCTTTGATTTGAAGTTATTTAAATGATTTGATTTAAAGAAGTAAAAATCGAATTTATGGACATCGAATTATTTTCGAACTTGAGCTCGAAATGTTGAAGTTTAAATTTGGTAACTGGAATTGTTTAAATAATCGAAGTTTAGATTTTGAAGTTATAATCGAAATATGATTTTAATTTCGGAATCCGATTTGTTTTAAAAGATTGGACTTTTATTCGAAATTTGAATATTGCTAAGTAAAAGTAATTTAAATCGATATTTCAAAAGTTGAGCTCGAAATTGAATTTTTTTTAGATTTAGACATTGAATTGAGCATCAAAGTTAAACTTGATTTAAATGATTCAAATCGATACTTTGAAATCAAGCTCAGAATTGATATAAATTGAAATGGTTTAAACTTGAGAATTGAGTTGAAATTTAACCCTTGAATCAAATAGTTGAAGTTGAGATTGAAATCGACTTGGAATTGAAATTCAAATTGAAATTAATTTTGAATTGAAATAGATTTAAATTGAAAGTGGAAGCGAAGTTAATTCGAATTGAAATTGGAACGGAATCGATTAAATTAAAATGCAAATCGCATTGTTTTGAATTGGAAAATTTTTAGTTGGATCAGTTTGACTCTGAAACCATTTTCAAAATAAATTATTTTATTATATAAACTGTTTAAAAACCTATATTTTTAGATTTTTAAATTACTTTTATTTTCCAACTATTTTACTCTATAAACCATTTTCAATACTCAAACTATTTTATATTAAACTAATTTAACTTTTAAACTATTTAAAAAATTTCAAACTACTCTTTACAAATTCAAACTGATCAAAGTGGGAATGTTTATATTTAAATCATGGATTTAAATGCGAATCGGGTTAAAATGAAGTTATAACCCAAATTATAATTCAAATTGAATTTTGAAGTGAATTGACTTTCAAGTGGAAATTGACGTATTTGAAGTAAATATGATATTTCAAAATGAAATTGATTTTGAAGCCAATACTATATTTTGATATCAAGTATGAATCATTTCGAAATGTAAAAGTACCAGCCGGTGTGTAAAATGACGTTTGGTTGTTAAAGAGACCAGGGCCTCTTATTGGCATACTCTCTATCAATATTGGAACCACTTTAACAAATGTGTATGCAGAGGGGACTCCAGAATGAAGTGGTTGGATTTGGCATCGTTTTCTGGATTTGAAGAAAGAGAACGATGATGGATAGACCCCGACACTTGAGCCAATTTGAAATGACTAAAACAGAATGGCTTGACAGGGCCAAGCGGGCTAATTACCCCTAGTGGACATCCGTTCTTTGATTTTCTTGGACTTAGTCCATATTATTACTCTTGTTGTCGGTTTCGATTGGTGCACCTTGATTGTGGGATAGCTTCCCTTGCTTCGATATACGATGGATGGACACGGTGGGCGGTCGTGGCTATGATGCGTTACCACCAGCCCTGCGACCCAAACTGGTAGTATCTTACCTTGGGCATTGCCTCATGTGCCTTGTCATTCTTTTATCCCTATACGAGACCCCTACGATTTTGGTTTAGTGTTGTCGTATCATGGCGCATCACTGGCTACCGACGTGCTACTGGTTGTGCTAAATGCAAACTGTACGCCAGTGCTTAAAACGCGTTAAGGGGGATTAATGTAAAGCCTTAACGCTAAAAAATATATTTATTTTACTGATTAGACATTATATGTGTAGCGTATTCTACTACATATATATATTTTGGCGGATCCTTAAGAGATGGAAAATCTCATAACATCTCTTGAGTTACTGCACGCACGTTATACACTGGACAGGAGATGTGAAACCCTGTAAACATCTCAGACGCTATTACACTCATGTTATATGAAATTAATTTGACTCACATAAGGATATTTTAGTCCTGACTCGAGTGTTTTGTCTTTTCATTACACTCGGGTCAGTCCTGAGTTTTCAGCGCATTGTAGATTATCTTCTGGAGGACGAAGATGAAGATTTGGTATATTATTATTATTCCGGCATCATGTTGTCTACTGCATTATTTTATTTAACCATATTGTGTATATAACTATGATTAATGTTGTATAAATTATAATCAAGCGTATATGAACTGTTTATTTGATTATTATATTTTGTCATTCCGCTGCGAGATTCTGGTTTGTTTTCTTCTGCTTTTCTTATTTTTCTTAATTAACCCCAACGATTATCTATGTTTTGAATTGTTGGAGTTGGACATGTGTGGATTATTGTCGATTTAAACCGTCTGAAATGTGGGTCGTCACAAGGTAACTAATGGGCTGTCTATCCACAAGTATTAAATGGACTATCTATCCGAAAACTAGGCTGACTGTCCGCAAACTGGACTAAATATCCGCAAACTGGACTAACTGTCTGAATCAAAATGGACTAAATGTTCGAATCATTTTCTTAGGGTTAACCACCCTTCATCTTTTTCCTTGAAAACCTCTTCAAAATAATTTAACCTTTTAAATCATACATATATAAGGAAAATATATTCTTAGCTTTACTCTAAGCTATTTTGTCATGTTATATATACTTTACTCAAATAATGTTGACGAATTTTAATGAGGATTGGCTATCCTTCCAAAACAAGTTAAAACCTTTTTTAACTTGAAAATACTTGGGCTATATTGCCTATTTAATACATTCGAAACCATTATTTAAAACCTTTAAACAACTCTTTCGAAACCTTTGAAGGTAACCCTTTCGAAACCATTGAAAGTGACCCTTTCGAAACCATTAAAAGCCTTTTCTTCGAAAGTTTCAAAACATTAGACATCCCTCTTTAAAACCTTTAAATATTTTCTTTTGAAAACATAGGAAAAAACTTTCCTTTTAACCATTTCAAAACCTTGGGAAACCACCCTTTCGAAACCATTCACTAAAACCCTTTCGAAAGCATTAAAATACTAAACCTTTTGAAATCCTTTGGGTTCAATTTAAAACATGTGGAAACCTTTTGAAACCATTCAAAAATTTACCAATTCAAAACCTTTGAAAACTGTTTCGGTCGAAACCCTTTGGATTTTTTCTTCAACTAGGGCAAAAGAATCAGAACCCCACTAAAGTCGAAAGCATCTATTTCAAAACCATTTAAAGCTGTCTCTTTCGAAACCATTTGGGTTTTACTTCAATCGTAGAAAATGGTCTTTAAAACATTTAAGTCGAAAGCATCTGTTTCGAAACCATTTCATAAGAAAAGAAGTGATGGTATCGAAACCATGTCTTCGAAAGCATTAGAGAAGTGGCCATATTTTAGAAAACAAAGTACCCCTTCAAAACCATTTGGGTTAAAAGGTAAAAAGGCGGCAGCAAAAGGTTTCGACTTAGTCGAAAGTAGTTATTTTAAAAACAAAGGTGCAACCCAATCAGAACCATTTCTTTAAATCTACTTGACCTAGTAAAAAATTAACCAAGTCGAAAGCTACTTAGTTGAAAGTAATCATTTAAGATAAAAGTGCAACCCAATCGAACCATTTCTTTGAATCTATTAAACCAGTCGAAAGCTAACTAAGTCGAAAGCCATTTAGTTGAAAGGAAGCAGGCACATTTTTAGAATAAAAGCACAGTGATGCCTCAACCCCTTCGAAACCCCTGGTTTCGACCTCATGCCTTTCGCCTTCCATCTAATTCGATATTTACATATATTAATCCCATGCGCATTGGTTTCGATGGTGTTGAAGGCAAAGGGACTTGGTCGAAAGCCAACTAAGGTGGAAGCAGGTGCCAAAAGCAACAAAACAGTAAAAAGCATGTAGCAAATAGTTCTTTTCACCTAAACTGCTTTACGTGTCAAATTTTGATTGGTTGCCTCTTTTCTTTACCATTAAAAAAAAGCGTTGCAATTTTTGGAGATAACTATTTGAATTATTTGCAAATATCCTCTTCTCCTTTTATAAATATATAAAACATTTAAGTCTCATACCTTAAACAATTTTATATACCCATTAAAACACTTAGAAAAATTCTACAAAAATTCCAGAAAATCTCTTTTAATATGATTTCCAACATACAGACATTTCAGACCAAACCTTTGATCATCGGTCTACTCTACCTCAATTCACCATTTTGAACCTTATACAGAAGGTTTTTCCGTACCAGCTCCTTCTACCTATACCGCAGTTGAAGCACCTAAAGGAGAATTTGGTGTCTTTCTTGTCAGTAATGGAAGCAATCATCCCTACCGTCGTAAAATAAGAGCACCTGGCTCTGCCCATTCACAAGGATTTAACCGTAAATAATTTATAATCCAAATTAACATTTTCTTTACTAGAAAATTCATATAAATTCCACCAAAATTCTAAAAATTTTGAAAATTGAAAACAATCTCTAAAATATCACTTATGATCTTCATAAAAATTCTCAAGGCATTTGGATGTCATTTTATAGGGTTTTCACCTTAAAACATATCGTAATTTCAATATGAACAGCCATAATTCATTAACAAGTATACATAACCATTCCATCATCCAAAAACATGGAAAATCAATGCAAAATAATCGGAATTCATCATAAAACCAAAACAATAAAAATTTGAGATGTAAATATTATTCACCTTAGCTTTAGAGATTATCGAGATTGAGGTATGAATGGATATGATTTGAATTAGCTTCTTCCTTAGCTTTTCTTAATCTTCTTCCTCTTTCTCTTGTTAATGGTGGCCGACCTCTTGTTTAAATTTTTTGATAAAATGAAATGAGTGTGTATAGGAATACACGACCAAGTTTTAGGGATATAGGAATGTCCTCTTTCCTATTTTACCCCTCCTCTATTTCAATTTAACTCTTATGATAATTTATAGGTTAAATGGCACGACTACCCTTAATTAAAATCAAATCTCAAGCCCCTAACCAACACATTATTTTATTTAATTTAACTATTTAGATATCCTAAATAATGTTACCAAAAATATGGGGTGTTACACGCGATCTGATGGTTTGTTCATGCAACCGACTTAGAGTCATATTGTGATTGCTCTACGACGAGCGATTTAGATTATGAGGTGGTGTGTGTCACTTTGACGTGAGAGTTGGTACTTTGGATTATGACTTAATGGTGTATAGAATAGGTTCTGAGGTAGATGGTTTAGGACTATGTAGATCATGCTGGAGGTTATAGCTCATTCGCAACATGGGGGATGGCGATGTACAGCATCTTGCAAAGCCATGTATTTTATTTTGTTGCTCGTGGGGGTGGTAAGTACCGAAGATTAGACACTCTGTATCTTCGATTTGTGAATTGAATAAGGAGTAGACACCAAATAGGCTCATGGGTCATGGAGTGAAGGAACATGGTGGGTTCCAGATAGTGGAAATTTTATTGAGCTGGTAGGGCTCAGATGGATATGCATGTGCTAAGGGATTGTTGATGAGTCCTTGGCTTGGGGGTCATACGAGTTATTATATATCTAGAGCACACTAAGTGATAGTTAGTATTGTTTAATGAATGCTATGTTTGTCATGGTTGCTTCAATAGCCACCTATTATCCTAAGGATGTCATGCGAGGTAGTTATTGTACATAGGGATACCTAGACACCCCGACTTTATTTAGTATGAAGTAGGTATTGTGGATGGAGATACCTAGGCACCTCAACTTTATTAGTATGGAGTACCCGTTTATGATGTTGTGGAGTAGAATATTATCGATGTTATGTGCTGACTCTTTGGTGGTAGGGACATGTCATGTTTGATTCGTATACCCTCTGTTCCATATATTATACAACTTTTATAGTATTTTGAGATCATTTATCGCTTACACTAGACTGTTGTCTGACTAGAAGTTTTATGCTTTTCTTTTTATTTTCTCGGGTACTCTTAAATGAGTAGGCTAGAGATTAGGTGTGGATGATATATGGAGTTCTTTAGATGGATTAGCAGGAGATGACGTTTACTCAACTTATATTTGAGTTGTTATTGTATATTCTGCCATGTGACACTATGGAGGCTTAACAGTGTTTGACTTACTATTATTAGAAACAATTATCAATTGAGTTTATGTATCAGTTGTACAAACTCTATTACTGTATTGTATAACTCTATGTATCATATACTCTGATGATTAGTTCACATTGATATTACTGTTTCGACTGTTTTATATCTATGTTGACAACTATATTTTGTCTGATGCGATATATGATTATTTGATATTTCTTTTTTCCTTCTTTCCCATTCTCTCCTCTTTTATTTCCTCTTCTTTGCTTATTTTATTTCCTTTGACAACAGTTCTGCATCGTAGTTGTAGGGCGGTTGTAATATTTGGTATTCGAACGTAGGTTATATGATTAATCTTAGTTGATACTGCGATCTAGTAGAGATATGGTAGGAATTATCGCCTTAGTCTAGATCTAGAGTGTATATGTATACAATAGAGTTCGTGTTTGTTATGTATTTTGGTTTTCAAAACTATATAGTAGTATATATAATATATAAGTTTTATTACACACATGAGCACCATTAATGTAGTTTTCTTTATGAGAGATGGATTGTCCTTATTATAGAGCAAGAATGATATGGCATGCGAGAAATACTATCATTGACTCTATCTTCAAAGTCGAGAATTGGGCAGGATCGAGGTCACTAACCCTGAAGATAGGATATATTCATAGAGATGGTTCAAATCATTTCTTGGAATGCCTAATTTGTTCTGGATGATTATGGTGCTCGACTAGAAATTGTTAGAGTTGACTTTGTCGTGCTATATAAAGACTACGAGAATCTAGGAGGCAGATCGTTCCTTGAAACAAAGTCAGCTATTGAAAGGTAAGATTGGATGGTTACTTGCAAGTGGATTTTCGATGACTTGGAGTTTGATGATGCAGTAAGGTAGAAGTTAATCTCTATGTAACTCCAAGGATGAACAACGAACTAGTGAAGTGCCTCTTTAACTTCGATTCTCGAGGATGCCTTTACTTCGGAATAGTTCATAGTTCGCTTCGAAGAAGATTTATCTCGACTTTCTTAAAGTCGATGTTGGTTAGAGAGTTTACATATTTAAAGGAAATATGTCTTTGTCGGAGTATGTGATCGAACTTGATGCACTATCAAATTATGGTATATTTTTCTTTAATACCGCATACAAAAAGAATGAAGAATTTATCATTGGGTTGAGTGATTGTCTTGGAAAGCGATTGATTGGTCATATTGACGAGGGCTTTGAGATGATGATCGATAAGAATATATGATGAGAGAGCCTATACAAAGTGTAGAAGGATTGTCCTGAACCAATTGAGTAGGGATAAACCATGAAAGAATATGCATTGATTGTCGTTCTGATTTTGTCGAGTGCTCCATCGATAAAAGGGAAGGGCAATGGAATTACCATTTGAGGTATGCTTTCCACTTATGGCATTTCCATATATGTTTTATTTGACATCTTGGTTTCATATTCCTTAATATGGATTAGGATTGAGACTCGAGATGGTTATCCGACCTTTGATTAAGATGAACCAAGATAGGGGCTCAGCCAGCCTATACATGGTTTGCCAAGACCTTGTCTTATTGAGTCATGGATGTTTGTTTGTTTGTTTGCTATTGATTTGTTATGGGGTTTGATTGGGTTTGGTATTATAATTCAAGAATGAAATAGCTAACGGGGATACAAAATAGTGGTGGACTAGAGTTGTGGAGAAGCGAACAATAGTGATTGGCTGCCTGTAGAAGATGGCTTTCTATTTAGCTTTCTATATTTGCTAGATATTCCACATGATGAGTTGTCATCTATGTTTGTAGCTAGAGAGTGTTCGGATATATTCGATTAGTGATCGAATTACCACTATATAGGGATTGAGTTCCGTATTGGTTTGGTTAGAGGCGCTAGACTAGAAGTTTGGATTTTAAGGCATATGATGCCTAAAGAGTAGGGGAAGTCAAAGGTGAGAGCGGATGACCTATTGAGATGATGGTTCATTCGTAGGAGCATATTTGGTAGGATGCACCTATAGTATTCGTCATTTGGCTAGATGGCTCTTTGAGGTTGTTTGTTGATTGTCGTGAGATGAATGATATGAATAACAAGTATCCATTCTTGTTTGTTGATGGCTTGTTCGATCACTCTATAGCATAAGGATATTCTCTTAGTTGTACCTTGCAATGGGGTTTTCAGCAACTAAGAGTATTTAGAGAGAGGGAGTGTGTGGCAATTATAGCGTTTTTTCTGCTACTTTGATTTTTGATTGATTGGATATGCCGTTCGGGCTAACCGACGTGTCGGCATGCCTTGTTGATCTCATCGAACGTTTTTTGAGGGGTCACTTGATTGAGCTGTGCCTATGCTTATTGATGATATTTTCATCTACTTATGGATGAAAGAAGAGCACAAGGCACAATTGATTGTACTGTAGGTGTTGAGAAGACACTGACTGATGATGAGATTTGGGAGTATCACTTTTGGAGGAGGGAAGTGAGATGCTTGGGTCACATTGTTTCAGAGTAGGAAATTGATGTAGTAACTATAGTTATGGGTGTCCAGGATTTTAATAGACCCAAGGTTGCAGCATAGTTGACTTATTTGATGAGAGAGGATCAGGCTTTTATTTGAGACGTGAGGTGCAGACATGCGTTTGTGAGTTTGACCAAGAGGCTGATGAGTGCATCGATGTTACTCATTCGGAGGGAGAATGAGGAGATGATAGTACACACATGCCTATGGTACTTAACGTGGTGTGGTATTGATATTGAATGGTAAGGTTATCACATATTTGTCGATAGTTGAAACCACACGGGAGGAAGTATCCGACTTTTAATTCAGAATTTACGGCGATAGAGTTCGCTTTGGAGAGTTGAAGGGATTGTCCATTAAGAGAGGAGTTCGAGTTGTTTAGTGATTCCACATCATTGGGGTATCTTTTCTCCACGAAGGATCTTGGCCTTTGCCAATAGCAATGGTTAGAGTTTTTAATCTCCTATGGATTTGACATATCCTATACGTCTGTAAGGGAATGTGGTTGTTAGGGCTTTGAGTTAAAGACATACCAGTTTGGTAGCAATATTTCTAGAGGAGGCATTGCTTGAGTTTATCACTGGTTATGACTTCAGAACTCAATGAACTATGGCCAAAGGTGATGGCTAGTTTGACCACCAGACCTATTTTCATTTGGCAGATTGGTACTAGTCAAAGGTGTTAGGCTAGACCAGTGGAGATCGTTGCTAAATTAAAAGAACGAGTAGTGTCTATAGGGGTATTGCAGTGCGGACCCGACCAAGATTGTTGGTTCCGTAGGGATGAGAGATTGTTTGTTCTCGTGTAGTGGGAGCGAATATCTATGGGCTGCATTGAGGGATTACCGATGACTGAGGATAGTGTGATAGCATTTGAGTCACAGTTGATTGGTTGATAAAGAATGTTAGATTTGTTTTCCTTAAGTCCAGTAGAATGGCATTCGTATTTCTTGAGTTATATATAGGGTGGATAATGTGATTCCATTGTATGCCAAGAGCATTGTAAGTGGCCGAAACCTGTTGTTCGATAATGAGTTTTGGGAGAACTTACAAGAGGAGTTTGAGAATTTGGTACCGAATCGATTATTTAATATTAAGACTGAATCAAGGACTTCGAAACCTCGTAGACCTATTCGTACTGATAGATTTAATACGAATAGATTAGGGGGAGGTAGTGGAATATTAGTGGTTTAGTGGAGTGAAAGCAAAGGTGACTATATATGGGAGACCGAGAAGAGCATGGGGACTGCTTGTCCAGAGCTCTTCATATGGTGAGATTTCATTTGTATCATAGGCTTTCGTATTGGATATCATATTTGATGTCTTATACTAGATAGTTTAGTATTCCGCATCCTAGGGTAGGCATCGATGTTACTTTCTTGATTATAGATCTCATGTATGCATGTTGGATTGTTAGCATTTGATATGGTAGCTTATGTTTATGTGACTGTTAGGCATGCAAGATAGTTATGGGTTGATATAACATACTTATTTGAGATGACTGATATATATAACCTAGCATGTTTAAATATATGATGTACATATATTTTTATCGTATTAGGATTTTTCCTAGTTATAGCCGCGCAAAGGAGGTGCTGCTAATTTTTTCTGGAATCTGATGGCCTTTAAAGGCCTATGGGTGAGAAGACGTTCTCCTTACTTTGTGATTTTGAGGATGAAATCTTTTTAAGGAGGGGAGAATGTAATGACCTATATTTTTAAAGGTCGGATATTTAAATATTGAATTTAAATATTTAATCGTTAACTAAACAAAGGCCCAAAAGTATGATTTTTTTCCACATACGAGCGAATCAGGACCCGAGACGAATTCTATTGAGTTCGTATTGGCGTTGCGAATTACAATAAGTATAAGCATCGCTATATTTGGACATCGGACAATCCAATAGCCGAAATGATCTCGAAGTGCGTGAAATTAGCATCCTAGTGCCTAGTCTCAGGTAGTAATGAGATTTATACCGATGGATTTGAAAAAATAAGATGATGTACGTATACGAGTTTCGTTATGATCGAACGCGTCATGTGATCATATGGACTTGAAACATATGACCATTTATTTGAGAAATTAAATATTTCTCAAATAAATGGGTTAAAATATTATTCAAATCCTTCCCTCTCTAATTTCATTATCCACTTTACCATTCTATCACAAATTAATGGTTGCCCCTCAAATCTCATTCAAAACTGAATTCGACCAATCCGCTCAACGTTAAATTGCGAATCCGGATTGTTGAGATTGTATGGATGGGATCTTCACGATGACCATGGTGGAATTTTGATCGATGGTGATTAGTGACATTGACTTTCTTGGCCATGGATCTAGAGTTTGAGATCGCTGGAGATAGAGACGACGATAGGCGAAATAGAGATCATCAACGACTTTCTATTGCCGATCTTTATCTCCACCGTGAATTTTGGATCGACCAATCATGGATAGATGGTCACGATGTTTGGAGCAATGGTCGAGTACCTAGGAGTCATGATTCGTATGGAGGCATCGAGCTAGGTGATTTTGGCATGGATGAGTTGAGCATTCGATGAGAAGAACAATGTCATAGACGATTGTCAATTTCGTGGAGCATGCTCCATATCACTGCCGAAACATGCACGCTTGAATGAGTTAATGGTGTACCTGTACAGGCGAATTAAAGAGGAAGAAGGATTAGTGATTTAATTAGGTAATTATCATTTAAATTAGTTGATTAATTATCTTATTAATCTCGATTCTTATATTAACCATATCTTTTGCATACGAGGTCCATTTTATATGTGGTTTCTTGCGTTGCGCCCGTGATGGAGAGATATACGCTTTGGCACTGGTTTGGATATATTTTATAAAGGTGAGTAATATTGTCTCTCATCATACTATGATTGGTTGTATAGTATTAAATCGACGTTATGGAGTGATTTTTTTGGTTTTAAAATTTGATTTTCTTATACTTATACACCTACTAGATTTTAATAAAAGAAAAAAAAGTATTTTAAAATGATTTATATCAAATATATTTACCATCGACGTTCCAATTTTAGGGAATGATTAGATTAGGTCTATTCTTGATATGATTTCCCTGTTGGTTGATATGGATGTATTATACATGTTGTATGTATGCTGTTTTGGATGTATATATGGATGTTGGTTGCATGGTTGCTTGTTTGGTTGTTTTGCTATTTTTGGTAGAAAACGCTGATTAACGGTGGTGATCAGCTGTTAGGGGAATATCTTGTACGTTGGGGTTTCGTACACAAAGAAACCTAACGAACGTGATAAGTTGTACGGTAGTGTTAGGATACGTGCTGATGGATCTAAAAGTGGAAGATGAGGCTTCGAACTTCAGGATGGATGCCAAACATTTCCGTTTGGTTTGTATTTATCCGCTTTGGTTAAGTACAAGACCAAAGTGGTTGGTATTGACCACTGTAGAGTGGTCAATGTCTATGTGACGACCGCCCATAACCCCTGCACTGAACCTAGAGAAAGTGCGCTGTAAAGTGTGCCAGGCAGCCATGGACGATTGTCAAGGTAAATTTAAACAACAGAATCTATCGTATTACTCACAGCGATGGACAAAATACAATAGAACATATATATAGTGAAGCTTCACAGAATAGAATCTCATCAATAAAACTTCATAATAGTTGAATACAAACATCTGAATAGTTAATACAACAAGCCTCACTACATATCACTCAGAGAATACAAAGCACCGGAACATCCAGTACATATAATAAGAAGATAATATGCAATACTCCAGCTCGTCCTCGTCATCAGCATCGTGGAAAGAAAGAGCAGCACATGTCACCTGCTACCTAGTCTGCCCATCCCAAAATGGACGAACAGCCCAAGGCAATAAGAGTTAAAACATAAAGCCTTGAGTCAGACAACAGCCTTAGTGAGCAGTAAATTAACTAACAACATACCAAAAGAGCATAAAGGAAAAGAAATAGGAATACAACCCTCCCACTCCAACCTCTTTCTACAGTGATAGCCCCCAGACACACACTAAGCAAAAGCAAACATAGCAGAGCATACAATGTAAAGTAAAGAAATTATCACTCGAGTCAAGGGCGATGTTTTCCAAGCACAAACCCCCAAGGCCTAAACCAAGATCAGATAAGCACCCAGAAAACACTGCTCTTGAGACCGAATGACGATACAACCAAACATCCATGACTCTGGCTATCACTGTTATCATTGCTTCGATATCACCGTTAATTGAATGACCGGCACATTCTTTCAGCCGTCCGTCAAGGGCTAATGGAAACCCCGGTTCTAGACATAACTCCCGCACGTCATCGTGACCCGTGCCTAGGACTATCGAATCTGCCCAGAGTACTTGACTACCAATCTGTAGCCTTCAGGGACTATCGAATCTGCCCAACGTACTCTTGCTTTGAGCATGCTAGAACCTTCAACAACGATGAGACCTCAGCCTTCTAGTCATCCTCCTCGACGACTATTTCCATACTAGCTCAAGCACCTCTCGAGCATCCATTATCCTCAAACTCGAACCATATCACCGAGTTATCAACCTGCTTGGAATGATCCCGTCTGGATTAGACCAAGACTATCTCATATCATGCTTCGCTTCATCACATCCTCGCAAAGCTTCATCTCAACATCATCATCATCGAATCTATGCATAAGAGCTTCACCATCCGCTACATATGCCACAAGCAGCTTTTCCAATTCAAGAGCCTTTCCCTTAGCTTTTGAATCATCATCGATCTAAATCAAATCATCAATCATCTAATTCATAGCAATCAACCAAATGAAACATTAATCCAAGCAATCAAGCATTCAAATATGATCTAAGTAGACAATTATAACAATAATGGCAATTTCGTAATTAAAGAGTTGAAAGTCTAATAAGCATGAAAACATGAACAATGTCTCTATAATCTTGATGAATGAACTTGCATAGGTTAACATGTAGTAAAATGGTTGTCAAATCATCATGAACAATTGATCTATATGGATCTACACTTAGGATGAAGAAAATGTATGGGAATCACTATTTTAACACCAAATCGAGCCAACAATCTGATATACTCCTTTGGATCCGTGTGAGAGATAATCACCACTCACCAAATCACCTAAACAACCCCAAATCAACACGCTTCAGATCTGGACAGTGAAGGATCAAGCTTGATCTATCATGAATTCGCTTCAAACGAAGAAATCTCACTTCAAAGGATGAAGATCTTCAATCCAAGCACTTGAATCTTCAATTTGATCTTCAACTTGGATGGATAGAATCACTATATTAGAGTGGAGAAAAGAAGTGAAGAAGTGTAGAAGTCGAGCTCTCAAAATGGCAGCACTTCGTCGCTTCGAAATCCGGATCCCAAAAATGGAACAAAGCCCTCCTATTTATAGCTGAAATCCCCCCCAAGTCGCTGGCTCGGAATTAGGTCGTCCACGACCTACGACCTAAAACCCCACCGACCTAAAACTCTCAACCTATCCAAACCTTACGACCTACGACCTAGCGCAAATGCGCGACTTAACACAGATCGCGACCTAACACTTAGACGCGACTTAACAACAGGTACGACCTAACACTTAGGGCAAAACCCAGCGACCTAACGCAGACTGCCTCTATGACCTAACAACTTACTGAGTTATGACCTACGACTTATAAAACCTTGCGACCTAACAACTTAGAAACCCACGCGACCTAACAGTGTTACGACCTAACACTTAAGTCGTCTGAACGACTTAACTAACAAAGGCTGCTTACGACCTAACTAACACAGCACCCCCATAGGTCGCTTACGACCTAGCTACTTAACCTTAAGTCGCTCAAATGACCTAACGCAAGACTCCTAGGTTGCCCACCGCTACCCCAGCTTCCTTAGGTCGTTGCCGACCTAACTATACTAACTCGGTAACTACTAGGTCACAAACTCTCTTAACTCGCTAACTTCTATAAGTCGTCAACACTTAGGTCGCTCGACCGACCTAACCTACCATACGACCTAACCCCCTACGACCTAAAATCCTTAAGTCGCTAACTCACTTAATCCCTTAGGTCGCTAACATCTTATAGGTCGTCCCAACCGACCTAACACTTAACCAGTTCACTTCCTTAGGTCGTCCCCGACTTACCACTTCAACTACTAATGTCAAGATGCAATGCTACTAGTAGTAAGTCGGAGCTGAAGCATCCTAAGTTGCACACGACCTACGACATACCCTAGGTCGTTAACGACCTATGACTTAGACTCAGGACGACTTATCACAAATGCGACCAAACGTCAATTGTTTTACGATGTTTCGATCCGTAAAATATGGGTCGTTACATTCTCTCACCCTTAGGAATTTCGCCCCCGAAATTCCAAACAAACAAGGCAATCAAAGACTATTCTGTACGCCTACCAACCATAGCAACCAACAAACCATGCATCCAATTCTAGCTTAGCGTACAGAATTCTAACACTAGAACAAGTTACAATATCGTGAGATGATGCGACACTTTAGGGCCATACCTTGAAGAGTTCAGGATGAGCTGCCTTCATCCTCTCTTCCACCTCCCACGTACAGTCGTTATCATCATCACTCCATTGTATCTTGAGCAACTTAACTACCTTCCTCCTGAGCTGTTTCGTGTCGGTTTCCACAACACGAATTGGCTTACGAGGTCTTCTATCGACTGGATCAACTTCGAAATCTTCGTAGCTATCAGCAGAAACCACTGTATTCGAGTCGTGCACATACTTCCGTAGATATGATACATGAAAAACATTGTGCACACTCGACATCTTCTCTGGTAACTCCAATCTATAAGCGAGTTTTCCAATTCGCACGATGATCGGGAATGGTCCAACAAATCTCGGAGTCAATTTCCCTTTCTTCCCGAATCGAATAACATTCTTCAGTGGAGAAATCTTTACAAAAACCATATCACCTACGTCGAACTCCAAATCCTTACGACGCTTATCTGCATAACTTTTCTGACTGTCTTGGGCTGCCTTCATTCGCTGCCGAATGATCTCTATGCAATCTGAAGTCTGTCGAATCATCTCTGGCCCAAGTATCAACTTTTCTCCGGTCTCTAACCAACATGCCGGAGAGTTACACGGTCTTCCATACAATGCCTCATACGTTGCCATACCAATGCTTGACTGGTAACTGTTGTTATATGAAAATTCCACCAAATGAAGATGATCTTCCCATGATCCTCCGAAATCCAAAACACAAGCTCTAAGAAGATCTTCCAAAACTCGGTTGACTCTCTCGGTCTGACCATCTGTCTGAGGATGATAAGCTGTACTCAAATACAACTCGGTTCCCAAAACTTCCTAGAAGCTCTTCCAAAATCCACTAGTGAACAGTGGGTCTCGATCGCTCACTATACTCTTCGGAATACCATGGAATCGAACTATCCACTTCACATACAACTCAGCCAACTTTGATGCAGTCCTAGTCGATCGAACAGGAATGAATCTTGCACTCTTAGTCAGACGATCTACGATGACCCAAATCCCTTCATTTCCCGTTCTTGTTCTAGGTAATCCATCAATAAAATCCATCGATACTTGCTCCCACTTCCATGTAGGAACTTCTAATGGCTGAAGCAATCCACTTGGCTTCTTCTGTTCGGCTTTTACCAACTGGCAGTTCATACATTTGGAAATAAAATTTCCAACATCCTTCTTCATGCCTTCCCAGTAATAGGTTCTCTTCATATCCCGATACATCTTATTTCCACCTGGATGAATTGTCAACTTCGAGTGATGACTTTCCTTCAGAACTTCACTCCTCAATTCATCTATATCGGGAACAACTAGTCGTCCTTGCTTCCGAAGCCAACCCTCTCAATCGACCTCGAATCCTTTATCCTTTTCTGGATCCAATCCAGATTCCAAATCACGGATAATCTTGACAAGCTTATCGTCTCGTTTTTGGCTCTCGCCAATCCTTTCCACAAGAGTCGGTCTTATCGATAAGTTTGCCAACATCTCAGGTTCCAATTCGCATCTAGGCCTGAAGTCAAATCCAGCTAAATACTCGAGATTCTTCCATTCTGAAAACATGGCTCCCAATCCTGCATGTCTTCTACTTAACGCATCTGCCACTGCGTTACCTTTTCCCGGAGTATAAGCTATACCAAAATCATATGATGCCAAGAACTCTAGCCAACGTTGCTGCCGAAGATTCAAATCCTTTTGGGAGAAAAGATACTTCAACGACTTATGATCTGTAAACAACTCAAATCGAACTCCCAATAGATAATGTCTCCACATCTTCAGAGCAAAAACAATCGCCGCTAACTCCAAATCATGAGTCGGGTAATTCCTTTCTTGTGGCTTCAGTTGTCGACTAGCATACGCAACAACTTTATCCCTCTGCATCAGCATTGCTCCAAGTCCAGTACCACATGCGTCGGTGTAAACCACCATCTCATCATTCCCACTTGGAATAGTCAAAACAGGAGCACTCGTCAATCGCTCTTTCAGGATTCCGAAAGCTTGCTCACACTTAGCTTCCCATCTGAACACTTGGTTCTTCTTCGTCAATCCTGTTAACGGTGCGGCTACCTTGGAGAAGTCCTTGATAAACCGACGATAATATCCTGCTAATCCAAGAAAACTTCTCACATCTGATGCATTCTTAGGTCTAACCCAATCCTGGATTGCTGGCACCTTAGCGGGATCAACCGCTATTCCATTTCCAGAAATCACATGGCCTAAGAACCTCACTTCACTCTTCCAGAAGTGACACTTCGAAAACTTAGCCTTCAGCTGATGTTTCCGTAAGATTTCCAAGACAATACGCAAGTGTGTCTTGTGCTCTTCTTCAGTTCTGGAATAAATCAGAATATCATCCACGAACACAAGTACAAACTTGTTCAACTGATCTCTGAACACTCTATTCATAAGATCCAAAAAATATGCTGGCGCATTAGTCAACCCAAACGGCATTACCAGCCACTCAAAGAAACCAGATGGTGTTCGAAAAGCCATCTTCGGCACACTATCCTTAGCCACTCTTAACTGGTGAAATCCCGTTGCCAAATCCATTTGAGAAAACACCTTGGCTTCGTGGAGCTGATCAAACAAGTCATCTATTCTCGGCAATGGATACTTGTTCTTCTTAGTCACCTTATTCAGCTCACGATAATCTACACACAATCTCAACGACCCATCTGCCTTGGTTGCAAACACAACTGGTGCACCCCACTCGGACACACTACGCCGAATGAATCCTTTCTGCAAAAGATCATCAATTTGCACCCTTAACTCTTGTTTTTCCCTAGGCGCCATCCGCCTAAGCGGCATCACAACAGGTCTGGCTCCTTCAACTAGATCTATACGAAACTCGATCTCTCTATGCGGCGGCAACCCTTTGACTTCGTCAAAGACATCCTCGAATCCATTCGCGATTGGCACTAATGACAGTCCATCCCGTGGAACAACTAGCGAATACATGAAGCTCATGAAGACGCCTTCTTCATGCTTACATCGTATCACAATCTTTCGCCCATCCACATTCTCAACTGTCACCTCCAACCTTTCGCAATCAACCTTAGCCACATACTTCCTAAGCCAGTCCATACCCAAAATAATTCCGAACCCCATAAAGTTCAGAACAAAACAATCACAAACAAAAGAGCAACCATGACTCGATACAATCAGACCACGACATAACATACCCAAACAAGACGAACCCCCAACTGGATTAGTCACAACTAATGGCCTATCAACAATATCCGGTTCCAAACCTAACCGGCCTACGAGTTCACTACAAACAAACGAATGCGACGCCCCAGTATCAAACAGAACTCTAACTGGAACACCACATAGGAAAAGAGTACCTTGAACCACCACACTCTTTCCCTTCTCTTCAGCGGTAGGAGCTTTCGAAGACGACGGAACAGCTCCCAAAGCATAGGCTTGCACAATCTGCTTGTCCCTCCTCGGTTCTGGACAATTCTTCCTGAAATGCCCTGGCTTGTCACAGTTGTGACACTTCATCGGTGCCTTTGGATTCTTACAATCCTTCGAGAAATGGCCCTTCTGCTGACAATTGTAGCAAGTCACCTCACCTTTCGGCCTCTTCTGGCCATCCTTACCCTTCTGCTGCTGCTTCCTCTTCTTGTTTCCACCCTGCTGTGGTTTAGACTCTCCTTTGGTTACAACAACAACAGATCCTTCCTTAGGAAACAGACTCTCATGCCTGAGAGCTTTCTCCACAAGCTTCTCAAATGAATCGTCCAAATGATCCACCAACTGTCTCCCAAGATAACTATCCAAGCCTGTCACAAACTTCTCATTCTTCTGATATGCAGATTCGATATACGACCGGGCATACTCGGACAAAGCTTCGAACTCAGAAACATACTCAAGAACTGGTCTTCCACCTTGCTTGAGCTCCACAAACTTCTTGAACAGAAAAGACTTCTGAGCTGTAGAAATGAACTTAGCCTCAAATCTGACTTGGAATTGCTCCCAAGTAATCTCTTCCTCCGGAGTATTGATGGTAATAGAGTTCCACCAATCAGAGGCTCTCCCTTGAAGCTGTCTCGATGCCAACTTCCTCTTAGTCGCATCCTCAATTCCCAAATCACCAAAGATCCTTCTACAAGCATCTATCCATCTCTGGACCTCAATAGTTGATTCTGTTCCCAAGAAAACCTTCCCTCCAAGAGCAGTATAATCTTTGCACAACTTAGCAAAATCCACTGGTTTCGGAGTTTGGACTTGAACTCCAACATCAACTGCTGCCCCCGGAACTGGTATCCTTCTCATGATCGAAGTCATCATAGCTTCGAACATAGCTGCATAATCAGCAGCCCCTTCAGTAGCACGGCCTTCCCTAGCAGATGGTCTCCCTCTTCGACTCATTCTCAATATCTATAAAAAGGAATAGTCAGAACATCTAGAGAAACAACTGCATAAAGGACTCAAACTCTACTAAGCTACTATATTATATATAGTAATCATCCATCAAAATACAATTACGTCTCTCATACGTAGTTACGTCAGCGAGCGTTGGATAAAATCGATTAACCAAGGCTCCGATACCAAATGTGACGACCGCCCATAACCCCTGCACTGAACCTAGAGAAAGTGCGCTGTAAAGTGTGCCAGGCAGCCATGGACGATTGTCAAGGTAAATTTAAACAACATAATCTATCGTATTACTCACAGCGCATAGACAAAATACAATAGAACATATATATAGTGAAGCTTCATAGAATAGAATCTCATCAATAAAACTTCATAATAGTTGAATACAAACATCTGAATAGTTAATACAACAAGTCTCACTACATATCACTCAGAGAATACAAAGCAGCGGAACATCCAGTACATATAATAAGAAGATAATATGCAATACTCCAGCTCGTCCTTGTCATCAGCATCGTGGAAAGAAAGAGCAGCACCTGTCACCTGCTACCTAGTCTGCCCGTCCCAAAATGGACGAACAGCCCAAGGCAATAAGAGTTAAAACATAAAGCCTTGAGTCAGACAACAGTCTTAGTGAGCAGTAAATTAACTAACAACATACCAAAAGAGCATAAAGGAAAAGAAATAGGAATACAACCCTCCCACTCCAACCTCTTTCTACAGTGATAGCCCCCAGACACACACTAAGCAGAAGCAAACATAGCAGAGCATACAATGTAAAGTAAAGAAATTATCACTCGAGTCAAGGGCGATGTTTTCCAAGCACAAACCCCCAAGGCCTAAACCAAGATCAGATAAGCACCCAGAAAACACTGCTCTTGAGACCGAATGACGATACAACCAAACATCCATGACTCTGGCTATCAGTGTTATCATTGCTTCGATATCACCGTTAATTGAATGACCGACACATTCTTTCAGCCGTCCGTCAAGGGCTAATGGAAACCCCGGTTCTAGACATAACTCTCGCACGTCATCGTGACCCGTGCCTAGGACTATCGAATCTGCCCAGAGTACTTGACTACCAATCTGTAGCCTTCAGGGACTATCGAATCTGCCCAACGTACTCTTGCTTTGAGCATGCTAGAACCTTCAACAACGATGAGACCTCAGCCTTCTAGTCATCCTCCTCGACGACTATTTCCATACTAGCTCAAGCGCCTCTCGAGCATCCATTATCCTCAAACCGAACCATATCACCGAGTTATCAACCTGCTTGGAATGATCCCGTCTGGATTAGACCAAGACTATCTCATATCATGCTTCGCTTCATCACATCCTCGCAAAGCTTCATCTCAACATCATCATCATCGAATCTATGCATAAGAGCTTCACCATCCGCTACATATGCCACAAGCAGCTTTTCCAATTCAAGAGCCTTTCCCTTAGCTTTTGAATCATCATCGATCTAAATCAAATCATCAATCATCTAATTCATAGCAATCAACCAAATCAAACATTAATCCAAGCAATCAAGCATTCAAATATGATCTAAGTAGACAATTATAACAATAATGGCAATTTCATAATTAAAGAGTTGAAAGTCTAATAAGCATGAAAACATGAACAATGTCTCTATAATCTTGATGAATGAACTTGCATAGGTTAACATGTAGTAAAATGGTTGTCAAATCATCATGAACAATTGATCTATATGGATCTACACTTAGGATGAAGAAAATGTATGGAAATCACTATTTTAACACCAAATCGAGCCAACAATCCGATATACTCCTTTGGATCCGTGTGAGAGATAATCACCACTCACCAAATCACCTAAACAACCCCAAATCAACACGCTTCAGATCTGGACAGCGAAGGATCAAGCTTGATCTATCACGAATTCGCTTCAAACGAAGAAATCTCACTTCAAAGGATGAAGATCTTCAATCCAAGCTCTTGAATCTTCAATTTGATCTTCAACTTGGATGGATAGAATCACTAGATTAGAGTGGAGAAAAGAAGTGAAGAAGTGTAGAAGTCGAGCTCTCAAAATGGCAGCACTTCGTCGCTTCGAAATCCGGATCCCAAAAATGGAACAAAGCCCTCCTATTTATAGCTGAAATCCCCCCTAAGTCGCTGGCTCGGAATTAGGTCGTCCACGACCTACGACCTAAAACCCCACCGACCTAAAACTCTCAACCTATCCAAACCTTACGACCTATGACCTAGCGCAAACGCGTGACTTAACACAGATCGCGACCTAACACTTAGACGCGACTTAACAACAGGTACGACCTAACACTTAGGCAAAACCCAGCGACCTAACGCAGACTGCCTCTACGACCTAACAACTTACTGAGTTACGACATACGACTTATAAAACCTTGCGACCTAACAACTTAGCAACCCACGCGACCTAACAGTGTTACGACCTAACACTTAAGTCGTCTGAACGACTTAACTAACAAAGGCTGCTTACGACCTAACTAACACAGCACCCCCATAGGTCGCTTACGACCTAGCTACTTAACCTTAAGTCGCTCAAACGACCTAATGCAAAACTCCTAGGTCGCCCACCGCTACCCCAGCTTCCTTAGGTCGTTGTCGACCCAACTATACTAACTCGGTAACTACTAGGTCACAAACTCTCTTAACTCGCTAACTTCTATAAGTCGTCAACACTTAGGTCGCTCGACCGACCTAACCTACCATACGACCTAACCACCTACGACCTAAAATCCTTAAGTCGCTAACTCACTTAATCCCTTAGGTCGCTAACATCTTATAGGTCGTCCCAACCGACCTAACACTTAACCAGTTCACTTCCTTAGGTCGTCCCCGACTTACCACTTCAACTACTAATTTCAAGATGCAATGCTACTAGTAGTAAGTCGGAGCTGAAGCATCCTAAGTCGCACACGACCTATGACATACCCTAGGTCGTTAACGACCTATGACTTAGACTCAGGACGACTTATCACAAATGCGACCAAACGTCAATTGTTTTACGATGTTTCGATCCGTAAAATACGAGTCGTTACAGTCTATCACCCTTGTTGATTGACGATTCAGCCAATCTTTGGCTTGGACGTTGAGGAGATTTCAAGGTGCACAATTTAATGGCTTGTTCATGTGACCGACTTAGAGTCTTGATATGATTGCTCTCTGGCGAGCAATTTAGATAGTGAGGAGGTGCTGTGATGCTTCGACATGATAGTTGGTAGTTCGGATTATGACTCGATGGCGTATGGAGTAGGTTCCGAGGTAGATGGTTCAAGACTTTGTACATCATGCTGGAGGTGTTGGCTCATTTGCATCATTGGGGATGGCGATGTGTAGCATCATGAAATGCCTTGTATCTTCGGTTTGTGGCCCATGAGGCTAGTAGGTACCAAAGAATAGACTCTTCATATCTACGGTTTGTGACTCAAGTAGGGAGTAAATATCGAAGAGGCTCATAGAGGGAGTTGTTGAATGGAGGCATGTGGTGGGTTCCACATAGTGGAAATTTTATTGAGCTGGTAGGGCTTCGATGAATATGCATGTGCTAAGGGATAGTTGATGACTCAAAGAGTTTTTTATTGCTTGAAGCAGGGATATTGTGTAGTGGGGACGCCCATGGATTGGTAGCGAGGATCTGTATACCCTGGACCTGTGGCTTTGGATCTAGTGTCCAACTTTAGGCTGCAAGACACGTATCTACTAGCTTGGGGTCATTCGAATTATCATATATCTAGAGCACATTGGATGACAGTTAGTATTGTTTGATGGATGTTATGTTTGTTATGGTTGCTTCACTAGCCATTTGTCGCCCTAGGGATGTCATACAATAGGTATTGTGCATAGGCATACCTAGACATCCCAACTTTATTTAGTATGCAGTAGGTATTATGGATGGAGATACCTAAACACCCCGACTTTATTTTGTACGGAGTAGGTATTGTGGATGGAGATACCTAGGCAGCCAAACAGTTTATCGAGTATGGAGTTCCTTATATGATGTTGCAGAGTAGCATATTATCTATGTAATGTGCTGACTCTTTGGTTGCAGTAGGTTGGATATGATTCGTATACCCTCTGTTCCGTATACTATATCGACTTTTGTAGTATTTTGAGATTGTTTATCGCTCACACCAGACTGTTGTCTGATTCGAGGTTTTATGCTTTGCTTCTTATGATCTCAGGTACTCTGAAATGAGTAGGCTAGAGAGAAAGTGTGGATGACATGGAGTTCTGCAGGTGGATTAGCAGGAGGTGACATTTACTCATACTTATATTTGAGTAATTATTGTATATTCCACTTTGTGACACTATGGAGCCCTGACTGTGTTTGACGTACTATTCTTAGAGATAATTATTTGTTGAGTTTATGTATTAGTTGTATAAACTCTATTAATGTTTTGTATAACTCTATGGAACTTATTTCTGATGATTAGCTCACATTGTTATTATTGTCTCGACTGTTTTATATTTGTGTTGACTATTTCATTTATCAGATGCGATGTGAGATATACGACAGGTTATGTGATTATTTGGTATTCCTTTTTTCTTCTTTTCCATTCTCTTCTCTTTTATTTTCTCTTCTTGACTTCTTTTTTTTCCTTTGACAACTGTTCTGCATCGTAGGTGTAGGATGGCCGTTACATTAGCATTCATTAAGCTTCGTTGGGCTCCCTTCCCTTCTTCAATTATCTTACGCCCTGGAACTACTTTCGCAATGCAAGACACTTTAGAAAACTTGGAACACTGCCTTTGGCCAACTTAAGCCTTAGGTTTTGATACTAGCTTTCCTTTGAGAGCCAGTAGGTCTTAATATTGACTCTCCTCAAAGGTCAATAGGACTTAGCTACCGAATCACTACCCTTAGGTCTCATCATAGGGATGCCTAGTTTACTGCCGTTGTGAACTCCTTCATCCGACAACCGCATCTAGAACCTTCGATCATCTCCTTTGGTTGTACCACAAACTAGTTCATTTACTCATAATATCTCTCTGTATTACTTAGTTTATTTTGTGTTTCGGATGTCATACCCTTAGCAAAACCCCATTAGCATAGTCCCGTTCTTTGGTCCATGCCATAAAGCATGCAATACCAACTGTCCATCTTTGCACACCATGCATTGCTTTCCACATCATGCCTCCTTATATATTTCACCTCCACTTTTAATTAGTGTTATTGTCCTTTATTTATTTTTATAGTACTTTTATAGGATCTTGTCCCTTTATTACTTAATTATGTAAATTGCTTTCATTAATTTGTTTCACTTGCCTTATTATCTAGTTTTAGAATTTTAATTTATCTTTCAAAAATAATTATTCATTCTTAGATAAGTACTCGTTAATTTCTAGAAATTAATAAATAATTCCTTCAATACTTTTTTACTCATGTTCCTATATTTAAGCCATTTTCCTTAATCATTTAGTACATGGATTTCCTTCAATAATTCATATCTAAATATTTTAATGCTGAAAAATCTCTGAATTAAAAACCCATTTCTAAAAATGTGTTTTATCTATCATATTATATTTTCATCGTATTCCAAAGTCTTTAGAGTAGGGAACCGTAACAAAACTTCCCAAGTAAAGCTAGTTTAACCTAAAACATTCATTAAATCAGGATCTATCCTTTAGAGAAACATATTATATGAACTTCATCATAAAATAACTAAACCGTAATTAACACAAGTGAAAACAACCTAAAATAAATGATATTACTCACCTGAATTCCTTGTTTAGCTTTGATCTTTATGTGCTCTAGATTTTCCTTAGATTTTATTCTTCTTTTTCTACCTTAGCGATGGCGGCCAAATTAGGTTATTTAGTTTGGAGAGAATGAATGAAAATAAGGAGGAAGATATGTTTGGTGGTATTTATATAGTCAGGGTTTTGGTTTGCTTCCTTTTTTTAGTTAATTTATTTCCTACTTTGCAAGATCATCTCTATTCAAATATTGATTTTATTGCTACAGATGTATCCACATTTAGTTATTTCTCATTCAAGTAAATCTAATTATATGCAATTACCCAAAATCCCCTATAGCCAATCCTTCCTTACCTAATTTATTTTCCTTAATAAAAATAATCTTTATTCAAATGTTTATTTTCTCCTTTATACATACAACCAAATTTAACTACCCTGTAATATAAGATCTCCTTTGTTCAGATATTAAATCTTCTCCTCATATATTTACAGTCGGATTTAGTTATATCTTATTTAAATTAAATCCCTAAATCCTCACTTGATAGTTTCCTATTATTAATCTCACTTAAACAACATGTAATAAATGTCCCATATATATTTACATTGTTTAATTCATTTGTTTTTCTTATTCCATTCCTTAATCATATCAATTAACCCTTTATTATTATAATCAATTTCCTTAATTGATTATCCATTAATTTATAGGTTCTTACAGGTTTCCCCCTCATAGGAATTTCATTTTCGAAATTAAAATAAAGTATAGTAGTGATTCTTAATCTTTTGCATGCCTACTATAGCATAAAAACACAAGTTCCCAATCCATTTGTCACAAACAAAACGCACAAATGCATCAACTAATACACAACCAAATAAGCCATAAATAACAACATATGGAAATGGTCTATAACACACGTAACAAACATATATGGTAAGTCTAAATAAACAACATGGGATAAGTCTCCCGGACCTAATCTTCTACTTCCCAAGTACAATCCTCTTGGTGCTTACTCTATTGGACCCATACAAGCTTCACTTCCTTATTCTGTAGCTTCTTTATGTCTCGATCTATAATTCAAAAGGGTTTCCTAACATATAGGTACCGTTTGGCTAAATAACCAAGTCATCTATAGCTCTCGGTCTTACTATATCATTTGTGTCCCTGATAAGCTTCCTTAAATGTGATATATATAACACATTGTGGACCCCAGCAAAAGCATTCGGTAATTCTACCCTATAGGCTATTTAATGATCGTCCCTAAAATTAGAAGTGGGCCAACATACTTTAGTGCTAATTTTCCATCCTTTCCAAATCTCATAGTGCCTTCCATCAACAGAACACAAATACATGATCTTGTAGATCAAACTTCCTATCTTTCTACCTCCTATCTGAAAGTGACTAAGGATCGTATAATATGGAATATTAACTAAGTTATCTACTAGTGCGGAAAATAAATATAAAAGTATATAATAAAGTAAATGACACCAAAGATTTTTATATTAATTCAAACTTCCCATTCTACGCCCAGTCCTAGACTCCTTCTAGAATTCAACTATAAACCCTCACTTAACCCGGAGGAATAGGTGTTACACCGCCTGAGCAACCGAATAGGACTTCTACTGCCTAAGTAACAGAATAGGACTTCAACCGCTTGAGCAACCGAACAAGACTTCCAATACAAATAGTAAAACTACTTCTAACTAAGTAAGGCTCTTGAGTAGCACTGATAAGTCAATAACGTACACCCTTCCTATAATCTTCTCCATTGTGGTATACAGTATAATTCGTGAAGATAGGAAGTTTATTTAATTACTAATGAAGTTTGCTTGAATGAACAAGTGATTAGAATGAAAATATTGAATGCACTTGGCAAGATTGTTTACATAATAAGAATGAGAATTAGGATCAAAATTCAATGATTAAAACATTGGATTTCATGGTTATATATAGGGATTAAGAGTTTCAATCATTTGCGAAAAGTAGCCATGAAAGAATATGGAAGCAACTCTTGAATCAAGAGTTGTTTCTATTCGTTGAAATGAAGTGTCTTTTCAAAATATAGTCATTATGAAGATTCAGCCGTCTGAGTGGAATAATTCAGCCAGCTGAATCGATTAAAAATCGAATCTGAAAGAAAATAGTGCAAAAGTTATGCAGTTCAGTCGGTTGAATCATAAACTTCAACTTTCTGAATATTCAAGTTTAGTTGTGCATGTGCATAAGCATTCAGTCGACTGAACTATGTGATTCAGTCGGCTGAATTGCCTGTTTTTTGCCATATCAAAGATTTTTCAGAAAGCTTTTTGTATATAAACTAGGTTACTAAAAAATTTAGGGGTCGTTTGGTTTATTTTGTATTTTATGTTTTGAGTTTTCAACATTAATTATAAAATATGATAAGAATGAAGGGAGGTCGAAAGGGATGAACGGAAGATTGGAGGGGACCACGAAGTGGATAGAGGAATGACGGAAGGATGATTTTTTGCTCGTGCTTCTGTTTTTCTCAAAACATGAAAAATGAAAAAAAGTTGTTTTCTATTTTGTGTGTTAAATTCGTTTTCTAAAATGGCCATTTTTCATAATATACATGCGTTGTTCGTATTTGTATGGACGAAAACTCAAAACTAAAAATGTTAAACCAAACATAGCCTTAGCAAACGAACTATGATTTTAAAGATTTTAAATTGCATGTGCATGCATATACCACTTCAGAGAGATACTAACATGAATTCTCTACTAAACTTAGACCATAGACAAAATATATTACTGAAGCTTCTATCTGGAATCCGGTCTTCAATCTGTTAGATTATTTCTTAAGTAAAATTGTATCTTCTCCTGCAGATATAGTTAGTTCATATAATATTTACTTATATAGTTGTTACAATCAAAACATCAAAATTCAAGGTTCTAACATTCTTCCCCTTTTTGATAATGAAAACTATGTAAGTTTGTAAATATATAAAAGAATTTACTCCCCCTGAATGAACAATCCCACTATTAATCATATTCTCCCCCTTAGTCATCGACAAAAAGAAACAGATAATTGATATGAGAAATATAGACATACAAGCACATAAATATCATAAACATCATAGACATCAAGCATATATGGGCATATAGATATGATAAATAAATGGCCATCTTACCCAGGAACTTTAAAGTACAACAAACACATAAACAAAATAATAGTAGTACAAATTTTTCATGAGTTAAATAGCAATGAAAAGAAAAGAGTTTAGAAATCCTCACCATCTTGTACTTCTTCTTATTCTTCTGAAATCATCCAAGAGAATGGGGCCGGATTTTGAGCAACACCGATCGATGTGGACCCGGAACAAATGCCTTTTCCTACATTTAATTTAAAAAGCTTTTGATCGAGTTTAGCTTTTTGTTATTTTTTGAAATGTTCTTTTCTACATTAGCTAAACGTCGATCAAGTTTGATTTGATTCCGTGATAATGTCACAAGAGCTTGCTTCGGAGGCACGTCAACATGAAGTTCTTGAATTTCGTCGTCCTCTTTTTTTTCTTCGTGTTGAGGAACTTGAGAGGAGGATGAAGAGATATTTGTGTCTCTTGATCGAGGGATTCCTTGGTTACAATTAGGGACCCATTGTTGAAAGCTAATGATTTATTGATGTTCGGGTCGCTTAGGAAGACCCATTAGACTTAAGTCTTCGAGTTAAGCTCTCCGATGGTCATGAAATCAGAATCAGGTAATGGAACTCAGAAATTTTATAGAATGCGCATAATATAAGCTCCATAGTGAATCGTCTTGTAGCTTCTCTTGTAATTGATGGTGAGAAATATATCCAATATAATTTTCCCCAATTTACTCATTTGATGAGTAAATAACATATAGGGCATGAAAATCCCATTTGTAGACCTTTACGTAGCTTCCGGCCCGGGGTTGTAATGATCGAATAAGCACATGGTGGATGATTCATGCCTTTGGACGTAAGGCCCTAGATTTCAAAATGGTTAAATTGTCCGATAAAAAGAGATGTGATATTTCATCACGATTATACATATCTACCTCAACATCCAACCCTTCGGATGGACATCTTAGTATATGGCCTAATCGTTGAAGAGGTAAATAAATCTTTACTCCACACACCAAGGTCCATATGTAATCATCTTTGTTTTGAGGATCTTGGTGGTCGAGATTCATATTTGAAAAGAAAAGCTTAATTAAGAGAGAGTAGATTATGACATTGTTGGAATCATACCCAATGAGTGAATCGAAGTCGTGAGCTTCGGCTATTTCTCTAATTGCATAGCCGTTGAGGTCGGGGAACTTCATGAAAGCTCCTTCAAACAACTTTGAATTTCTCATGGTGTTGAATCTATTGACCGTCGTTTCATTGTGTAACAAAGCTCGAATTTGGCTCTCGGAAGGTCCAGTTGTTGATTCAAGAGCTCCTTTTGATCTTGGTGCCATTTGGTTGATGAAATTTGGAAGAAAAATTGAGATATTTTATAAGCTATTGTTTGGTTTTTGGGTTTATTTTGAAATAGAGAGTGTTTAGGTAAGGTAAGAATGAAGGCGTAGATAGGAATTATGTAGAGTTTGAGTGAATAGGTGTGTTGGAGAATGTGCAGATCTACTTTTAAAAATGGAAAACTGACGGATCAGTCGGCGAAGAGGGTGAAAAAAGTCGGTTAGAATGCAAAGAATTGAACCCACAAGTTTATAGGGGAAAAATGCCATAATTCAGTCGGTTGTAGGGGAGTGGTCAATCGGCTGAATTTTGGGTTGTATTTTGAAATTTTGAATATTCAATCGGCTGTGATGTGTAGTCAGCCCGCTAATATGCATGAATGTTCAACTCACAAAAATATCGTTCAAATTCGATAAAATTCAATCGATTGAAGGGTGGGTGGTCGGTAGGCTGAATTCTAGAAGATTTTAAATTTCTGTGAATGTTCAATCGGCTGAGTACCTATGGTCAGCCAGCTGAAACTATTGTTTTGTTGGGGTCAAGCTTCTTTTTAGTTTATCCTTAAATTAGTTAACAAATAAGCTATATATATATATCTTTTTCGAGCTTTATTTTCATGTTAAAATAAATATAATTTTTATTTCAATAAACACATTACTCATCCATATTACAATATTAAATTTATAAACATAAAAAATATAGATTTCAATTTCCCAAAGTCTTTGATTCATTTATGCTTGGTTCAACTTTGGTGATTTCACGTAGTGGATGTATAGAGACCAAACATAACGTTGAGCACCTTGTTTCCGAAAATTCGGAGACAAGTGAGGTCGTGAGGAGACAGATTATGCACACTTTGCTTAGGAGACGTTCCACAGAATTTGAGAGTGAATTATTCAAGGAAATTTAATGTTCTTCCATGATGTTTTTGTTCATAACACATCTCACATTGTATACCTAAAGCCTCACGTTGTTAGTGATGGATTTCGTCAATTTTTTTGGGTAGATGGTGAATGGAATTCTAAGTTTTCCTTAGCTCGCTTCCCATTCGGTGTATACCCAGTATGATGATTTGGAGATGGAGTAATCATTATTGGTATATATACTGGAGTAGATTTGTTTGACGAATCCGTAGAAGGAGTGTTGAAAACGATCGATGAGAGATTTGACCTTTCTTGAGACAACTTTGTAAAGAGAATGTATATTTATTATTAATGTTTGTATTTGAATTTAAGAAAATTATGATCACGTATATATACAAAGTTGATTATCTATTTAAAGTTATTATTTTATGGTTAATATTCTTTAGAAAACTTCAGCTATAAGAAAATGTAAGGTTAAGAAATATAAAAGAATGTTAGCCGTATATAAAATAAAAGAAATGTATGGTCTTAAATTAAGTAACACAATAGAACATTGGAAAGACATATGACTCCCTCCTATGGGTGCAATGTTCGAGCGTCGTCATCTCCAATTTTTGTTTTATTAAATTTTTTGTTTAGTTTGTAATTTTTTATATTTTAATATCGAATTATAAATCATGTATCGACATAATTCCTAGTTCATGTCTTAATTTTAGAAAAATATTTTCATTTAAAGTTTTAGTAAATATATCTGCAATTTGATTTTATGATGGTACAAAATCAAGTGAAATATTACCTTTTTCTATATTATTACGAAGAAAATGATGTCGAATATCAATATGTTTAGTTCGGGAGTGATTTATAGGATTTTCGATAAATTTATAACACTTGTATTACCATAATAAATTGTTGATTTAGATAGATTTATACCAAAATCTTGTAGTGTTTACTGCATGTATATTACTTGAGCACATGCCAAAGAAACAGAAATATATTCTGATTCACACTTTGAAAGTGAAACACAATTTTGTTTCTTACTAAACCAAGATACTAAAGATTATCCAATGAAATGACAAGTACCACCTGTACTCTTTCGATCCGTTCGACATCCTCTAAAATCAGCATCATTGTATGATACTAACTCAAAAGGACATTCTTTCTGGTAAAAGAGACCGTAGTCTTTAGTCTTGCTTAAGTAACGCAAAATTCGTTTCACTGCCCGCAAATGTGATTCTTTGGGATTTACTTGAAATCATGCACACAAGCATACACTCATCGTTATATCTAGACGACTAGCAGTTAAGTAAAGTAAGGATCCGATCATACTTCGATATAATTTTTGGTCAACACTTTTGCCATTTTCATCTCGATCAAGATGTACCATAATGCTTATAGGAGTTGGTTTAGTAGAAGTGTTTTCCATACCAAAACGTTTTATAAGATTATTACAATATTTTTCTTGATTAATAAAAATTTTGTTATTTAATTGTTTAATTTGTAATCCAAGAAAATATGAAAGTTCCCCCATATGAGAAATTTCAAATTCTCTTGTCATAATATTTGAAATTCTTGACACAATTTTTCATTTGTGGAACCAAAAATGATGCCATCTACATAAACTTGTATAATTAAAATATCATTTTTATCTTGTTTTATAAACAAAGTTTGATCTACTTTTCCAATTTTAAAACCAGAATTTATGAGATAACTTTTAAAATAATCATACCAAGCATAAGGTGCTTGTTTTAAACCGTATAAAGCTTTCTTTAATTTATAAACATGGTCTGGAAGTTTTTCATGTGCAAATAAAGGTGGTTGTTCTATATACACATTTTCTTTGATAAAACCATTTAGAAAAGCACTTTTTACATCCAGACATAGTTTAAAGTTATGAAAACAAGTAAAAGCTAATAAAATACGTATTGCTTCTAGTCAAGCTATAGGAGCAAATGTTTCATCATAGTCTATTCCTTCTTCTTGATTGTAACCTTGAGCAGCTAATCTAGCTTTGTTTCAAATGGTATTTCCTTGCTCATTGGCTTTATTTTTGAAAACCCACTTAGTACCGATGACTGTTTGATTACTAGGTCTAGGAACTAAGTCCCAAACTTCATTTCATTCAAATTGATTTAACCCTTCTTCGATAGCTATAATCTAGTAATCATCAGTAGAGGCTTCTTTAACATTTTTGGGTTCAATGTTTGATAGGAAAGCTACATGACCCATTTGATTTAATTGATTTCGAGTTCTTACATTAGTATTTACTTCTCCAATGACATTTTCAATTGGGTGATTTATTAGAAGTCTTGGTGGATTTCGAATTTTATTTTCATTTGGTAAATTGTTGTTTTCAATTTCAACATTATTTTCAATATTTTCAATATCATCTTCTGTGATATTTGATTTAGAAATTATTTCTTCATCTTCAGTTTTATTATTAAATTTGAAATTTTCATCGAATGACACATGAAGTGTTTCTTCTATTATTTTAGTTCTTTTATTATAAATTCTGTATGCCTTTCTTCATTCCGAGTATCCAATGAATATTCATTCATCGGATTTTGGATCTAATTTACCAAATTGGCCTTTTGTATTTAATAGAAAACATTTTGAACCAAAAACTTTAAAATATAATATGTTAGGTTTTCTTCCATCAAAAAGTTTATATGGGGTATGTTTTGTTAATGGTCAATGGAGACTCGATTTAAAACATAACAAGTAGTTGCTACAGCTTCTGCCCAAAAATGTTTAGGTAGAGTGCTTCCATTTAATAAGTTCTAGTGCATTCTTGAAGTGTTCTATTTTTCCTTTCTGCAACTTCGTTTTGTTGTGGAGTTCTAGTAAATGAAAATTTGTGAACAATTCCTTTCTTATTACAATATTTTTCAAAAATATCATTATCGTATTCGCCACCGTGATTGCTTCGAATGTTTTTAATTTTTATATTCTTAATATTTTGAATTCTCTTAGCAAAGATCTTAAAATTTTCAAAATTATCACTTTTATTTTTCATAAATAATGTCCCGCTGTATCTTGAAAAATCATCTACAATTACAAAAAAATATCTATTATGATTTATAGATTGAACTTGAGTTAGTCCAAAAAGATCTAAATGTAATAACTCAAGTGGTTGCAATGTAGAAATAATTTTCTTTGATGTAGAAGAAGATTTGGTTAATTTTACTAACTTACAAGCATCACAAATACTATTTACTTTAAAATTCATTTTCGGTAAACCTTTTACTAAATTATTTTTAGATAATTTGCTTATTGCTTTAAAGTTTATACGACAAAATCTTTTATGCCATAACCAAGGATCATTTTCTTTGGCTATTAGACATATATTTGTGTTATGATTAACTTTCATATTTAATATGTATATATTTCGTTCTCTAGTTCCTTCAAAGATTAGGTTCTTGTTTTAATCAAATATATTACACTTATTTTCAGAAAAAGATACATTAAAACCTTTATCGCATAGTTGACTTATACTAAGCAAATTATGTTTTAGATTTTTAACTAGTAAAACATTTGTAATAAAATGAAATTTAGATGTACCGTCATTTCTCACATCGCCTTTGCCGATGATATAACCTTTAGAATAATGTCTAAATGTGACAGATCCTCCATCTGAGTAGATAATGTTAGTCGGAAAACCTTTGTTTTCTGTCATATGTTTTGAGCAACCACTATCAGGTATCTACTTTCGTCTTTTCTTAGTTGGTACCTGCAAAAAATATAGAGATGGTGTTGGTACCCACCCTTTATTAGGGTCCTAAGAGTTAGATCTTAGGAAGCCAAACCCAAGATGTTTAGAATTCCCTTTATAAGTAAATTTTTATTTTTATGAACTGAATTTATAAAAGACTTAATATACATATTTTTGATTGAATTATTATTAGTTTTTGGTACCCAAATCTTTATAGTATTTGTATTGCAAATATCTTTCTTTTGAGTGAATGGTTTTGGTTTAGCTTTTACAAAATTCTTATGTATATTGAAATTTTTATGTGCCGAATTATTCCTCTTTGAACTAGATTTTGAGGAATTTGTATTTCCTAACCCTTTCTTATTAAAAGTCGTTTAAGAGTTTTTAATAATTTTAGAAAGATTTTCTCAACCTTTATTAAAGTTAGAAACATTTTTAGTAATATTTTCTAACTCAATTTTGAGATTAGTATTGTTTAATTCAAGAATTTTGACATTTGATTTTAAATCATGATTTTCTAAAGCTAATGTCATATTCTTTTCTTTTTGAACTTCAATTTCATTTGATAGCATAGTGAGTTGAGAAAATACATTGGACAAAGATTCTTGTGTTTTAACAGGTTGTTCTTCTAAAATTTTCTTTTTATCTCTGAGCATATCAACTTCTATTTCACTTCCGTTTGGTTTTTCTAAAGCATCTTTATACTTTATTTAACTTCTTTTAGTTTATCCAATAGCTCTGAGTTTATATCTATTAAATCGTCAAAAGTTAGATCACTTACATCGTTAGTCAAATCCATAAAGCAGACATTGGCTTGTTCAGAATCACTGTCAGTGTCACTATTTGATGATGAAGACAATTCTGAATCATCCCATGTAATAGAGAATGCTTGCTTCTTCTTATACTTGTCCTTCTTATTTTTGTATCTATCTTTCTTTCGATTAGGATAATCCTTCTTTATGTGACCCTTCTTATGACATTCATAACATTTGAGATTTGAAGCTGATGGTTTATTGGTATTGTCTCTCCCGTTGCTTCCAATTTTTTTGTTCTTTCTAAATTTCAAAAACATTTTGAAATTCTTTTCTATAAATGCCATGTCATCTTCATCTGAATCTGAATCTTCTTGTTTAGCTTGGAAAGCTATATTCTTTCTATCTTGGGCTTGATCTCGTTTTTTCTGCAAATTTACTTCATATGACATGAGATTTCCTCTTAACTCTTCGGGTTTGATGGTAGAAATTTCATTAGCTTCTCAATAGCTAAGACTTTTCGTTCTCATTCATTTGTTAAAGAGTTTAGGATTTCTGAAATAATATCAAAATCAGTATATTTTTCTCCTAGAGCCAATAATGAGTGATATGTGTCTTGAAATCTAGAATACATTTCATTTATAGTCTCATCTGGTTTCATTCAAAAAATTTGGAACTGATTTTTAAGCATAGAAATCTTGCTTTGTTTAACTTTGTTTGTTCCTTTATGTGTAACTTTGAGAGTTCGCAAAATTTCATAAGTAGTTGTACATATGCTAACTCTATTAAATTCATTCTTACCTAAAGCACAAAATAACATATTCATGGCTTTTGCATTTGAGGTAGCATCTATTTTTTGAGAGTTGGACAGTGCATATAGTGTAGTAGGTACATTGTATTCATTCTGAGTGATATTCCAAGTATCATATCCATTTGCTTGCATATAAATTCTCATGCGAGTTGACCAATAATTGTAATTCGAACCGTTAAGTAGTGGTGGTCATGTAGTGGATTGACCTCCAATAAAACTTATGCTAGTGTTATTTTCCATATGAACCGAATAATCAAATAATCATGTTATGGTTATAGATAACCTTGCTTTGATACCAAGTGAATGTGACTAAGGATTGTATAATATGGAATATTAACTAAGTTATCTAATAGTGCGAAATTTAAATATAAAAGTAAATAATAAAGTAAATAACACCAGAGATTTTTACACTAGTTCGAACTTCTCGTTCTACGTCCAGTCCCAGACTCCTTCTGGAATTCAATTATAAACCCTCACTTAACCCATAGAAACAGGTATTACACTGCTTGAGCAACCGAACAGGACTTCTACCACCTAAGCAACCAAATAGGACTTCAACCGCCTTAGCAACCGAACAGGATTTCCAATACAAATAGTAAAATTGTTACTGACCGAGTATGCTCTTGAGTAGCACTGGTTAGTCAATAATATAAACCCTTCCAATAATCTTCTCCTTTATGGTATATCATGTAATTCGTGAAGATAGAAATTTTATTTAATCGCTAATGAAGTTTGCTTAAATGAACAAGTGATTAGAACGAAGATATTGAATGCAAATGGCAAGATTTTTTAGATAATAAGAATGGGAATTAGAATCAAAATTCAGTGATCAAAACAATGTATTTCATGGCTATATATAGTGATTAAGAGTGGCAATCATTCATGAAAAGTAGCTATGAAAGAATATGGAAGCAACTCTTGAATCAAGAGTTGTTTCTATTCGCTGAAATGAAGTGTCTTTTCAAAATATAGCTGTTATGAAGATTCAGCCATCTGAGTGGAATAAGTCAGCCAGCCGAATAGATTAAAAATCAAATCAAAAAGAAAATAGTGCAAAAGTCATGCAATTCAGCCGCCTGAATCATAAATTTCAGCCGTATGAATATTCAAGCTTAGTTGTGCATGTGCACATGCATTCGGTCAACTGAACTATATGATTCAGTCAGTTGAATTGTCTGTTTTTTGCCATATAAAAGATTTTTCAGAAAAGTGTTTGTATATGAACTAGGTTACTAAAAAATTTAGCATATGAACTATGATTTAAAAGATTTTAAATTGAGTGTGCGTGCATATACCATTTTGGAGAGATTTTAACATGAATTCACTACTAGACCATAGACAAAATATATTACTAAAGCTTCTATTTGGAATCTGGTCTTGAATCTGTTAGGTTATTTCTTGAGTAAAATCGTATCTTCTCCTACAAATAGGGTTAGTTCATATAATATTTACTTATATAGTTATCACAATCAAAACATCAAAATTCATGGTTCTAACACTATCGATGTACCTTGTCTGCCTCGGTTGAGCTTCATTCGATCTTTGCTAAATCAATTCAACCTTTTTCGAAGCTTCTCTCCACATCTCAATACATCTTAGTACCTAATGGAAAAACAACATACTTTGAATGATGGCTTTCGCTTAAGAATTCTTTCCGAAAATCTCCTATTTTTAGGACATAAATCTTCTTTTCTTTCGAAGCCAACCTCTTTTGTCAACTTTGAAGCCTCTTAACTCTAACCACCATTACTGCCACTTTTTCAACTCCTTTTGAGGGAAAAAGTATCTTAAAGACCTATGGTCAGTAAATAGTTCAAACCTTTGTCCTAATAGGTAATGTCTTCAAATCTTCAATACGAAGATAACAACGGTTAACTCTAAGTCATATGTCTGATATCTAACCTCATGGGATTGCAACTGCCTAGATGCATAAACTATTACTTTGCCTCCTTGCATCAACATTGCTCCTAACCATGAACCTAAAGCATTTATATACTCCATCATATCTCCATTACTTTCAAGGTATAACAAAAACCAGAGCATTCATCAACTGAAGCTTCAACTCTTGGAATGACTCTCACGCGCCTATATCCATCCATACTTCTCATTCTTCTAAGTAGGTCTCGTCGTTGGCACCACTATTAGGGAGGAATTATTAATCAATCTCCAATAGTAGTCAGCCCACCCTAGAAAATGCTAGACCTCTATAAAAGTCTCAGATCTCTTCCATGCATTCATAGCTTTAACCTTCGAAAGGTCTTTGACCAAGCCTCTTTTTGAAACAACATGGCCTAACAACTTAACTTTCCTTCTACAAAAATAACACATAGAAGATTTCGCCATTAACCTATTTTGTCTCTTTAACTCCGTCATCTCCTTTGGAGGGATTTGACTAAGGGATCGACTAAAGGGCTCGACTCCTAGTATCAACTCAATATGAAATTCTACAGCTCTCGGGGGTGGCAATCCCAAAACAAGCTCTAACACATCTGAGAAGTCTCTAACTACTCATATTTCTCCAACACCTTCCACTTCCAAAGCTAAATCAAACACTATGCTTTTTAACGTAGGTTTAGTACTTTTTGAAACTAGAAGTGCTTTTTCATTTCGGTCTGGGTGACTTAATGTTATAATCCTTTCAGCACCACAATGCTCCAACCAATCCATCCTAAAAATAGCTTCAAAGCCTTTGAAGTCAAACATCTAAGGATTACACAAAAACTTACACCCACACAACTCAATCTCTGGGTTAGTCCATCTAAATCAAAGGGTAGCATAACCCCTATCAGATTCACTACACGTATGAACGTGACTAAATAGGTAACCCCTAACTCAATCCTATCAACCCAAACTTAAGCTATAAATGAACATGTAGCACGGGTATTAAATAGTACTCTAGTGGAAATACCAAAAGTCAAAAACATACCTTTAAAAACAATATTCTTGCCTTTCTCTTCGAAAAATGGTCCTTTCTTTGGTCCCTTTAAAGCAAACACTCTATGTCGCAACTCTGGACAGGCCTTCTTTTAATGTCCCACTTCGTCATTGTTAAAACACTTCATCTTTCTATAGGATTTTAGCACTGAACACTTAGATGCATAGTGCCCCTTTAGTCCATAATTAAAATAAGTAACTTCAAAAATAGTTGTCTCAACACTCTTTCTCTTTAGCGTAGTCTTCTTGCCCTAAGCATAAGGTGTGAACTTCTTCTCCTACACTGCCTTAGGCTTTGTCTTGGCTATTCTCTTTTCTTAATACATCCCATCATACCTTCGGGTTATAACTGCAACAAACTCAAAAGGAGACTCTAAGTGTGCCATCACCTTATGATTAATACCTTACTTCAAACCTCGTATAAACTTCTCATTTTTCTTCAGTGGGGCATTAACTATCTTCTGACCATAGTTAGTCAAAAAATTAAAATTCTGGATGTACCTTCTATCGAAAGGCCTCCTTGCCTTAAATTAATAAATTTCCAAAGCAACACGTTCTAATTTTGATATGAATATGAATTGAGTCTTAAACCTCTCCTTAAACTGATTCCATGTGATCTTCTCTTTAGGAGTCTCGGCAATCACTATTTCCTACCAATTCAAAGCATCTTTATGAAATTTACTCAATGTAGTCTTTCTCCTTTGCTCATCATTCAATCCTAAATCTCCAAAGATACATTCACAAACTCTAAGCTAATTTAGCACTTCAACCGTTGGCTCCTTCCCCGTGAACATCTTTCCTTCTAAATTTCGATAGTCTCGATTCATCTTCGAAAAGTCCTCTCTTAGTATAGGCCTCAGTTCAATAACCTATGACATATTTTCCCTTATCACTTACACCATAGATTGGTGGAATAAGGCATTCACATCCATGCCTATTTCATTAACTTGTGTAGCGGCCTATGCAGTTAAAGCGCTCGGTGGATTCAATGCGGTAGAGGTGCAAAAAGTCATAGTGGGGATGTAGCGAAGATATAGCGGGATATATCAGATTACTCTAAAATAGCATATAAATCCCATACTTGTTGTTTTTACAAATATATAGATAGTAATTATGTGAAAAATTAACATTCAATTGAATTATAATTAATACAAAAATAATTTTAAATAAAAATATGTGCAAATGTATTGTGAATGAACGTAAAACTGTTATATAACTTAATTTAATTTAGTAGAATATTAGAGTATTATCATTTCTAAACATATATCAAAAATTAAATGAAATTAATTAATTTCATAATTTTTATAGCGTATAAATATCATTTTTCAATCCAATTTTTTATAGAAGATATAGCGGAAATAGCGGAAATAACGGGATATAGCGGAAATAGCGGGGATTAAAGCGAAAAGGGTATATGTTGGGGATATATGGAAAAATCGTAGCGGTAGGAATCTACTATAAGATATATCGGAGTTATAGCAGGGATATAACGGGGCATTAACTACACAGGTAGCGGCTTCAGTTTCGATAGCCTGTGGCACTTCACCTTCGTTTCTCCCATTAGTTTGCGCGCTTTCAATCTTCCTTCTTGCGTTCTCTCCTCTTACCATAACTCATCCACTTATCATTTCCAAATTGCTTTTTTGTTAAGAAAGTGTTCATCAAAAACAAAATAAGAGAGTGAAACAATAATAGAAGGATATATTTATCCGCTTATACCTATATAGCAAAATACAAGTGCATTATATATAATATCATATACCCTCCCTAATGTATTTGTTTCTTACTAAGTAATTAGCTACTTGTAGCCTTGTTTTACTTAAATGTGCGCTAACCTAAGCTCTAATACCAAACTGTAACATACCCTAATTCGAGACCCAAAAATGAACATCAATGAAGGTGTTTCATCATCAGAATTATTCTTGAGCGACAAAAGTGAGTTCAATATATAATAATAGTCTAAGTAAATAGAGAAACTAAATAAAATTCATCATATATAAATTATCTCTACATATTTCAAATCTCAAAATATGCCTATATATGGGTAAAATATAATCACTACATAACAGTATCGAACATCTGACATATGAATATGTCAAACCCTTGTAGTCCTCTATACTTAATAATTTTTTACATTATGAGTACAATCGAAGCTACTAAATAATAATAAGGCCTCATGTTTGTCTTCTTCTTCAGTATTAACTTTTAGCTAAAATCTGCTATTTGAAATCCTATAAACTCAACCTACTTAAATAAGTAACTCTGAGTTTATAAGGGAAGAACAGTATACACTGGTCATGTAACACCTTGGCTCTATTGATTAAATTATCAAAGGGGGTTTATACCTGATAGCTCGGACCAAAGAGCACGGCAAGAGCAATCTCTCGTACATGCTACGTTGGATCAACATAGATTTGTTATAATATCTGAACACGTCTGAAATAATACTATATTATTCAGTCTAAGCTACTATAGCACCCTTAATTTTTATAGCACATTATTTTGAATATTTAATTAAGAGATAATTAAATAAAAAATATGGGTGAATATAACTATGTAAATAGTGTGGATAATTTCCAAATAAATATAATTTGAATTTACAAACTTAAATGTAGAATTGGTTTATAAAGAAAGAAATCGAAAGGCCTTAACTAAATTGGAGGGGGATGGGGAAAGAAATATAATACAATAATTTATTTCCTCTTATACACTCTTCCCTCACCTCATATTTTTGGCCATAATCATAAATCTAAAAACAAAAAAACATAAAAACCAAGAGCTCTCCATTAAAACAAATTCAACGAAGAAAATGTGGAAGAGAGAGTTAGAGAAGGAAGTTAAGGCAAATATCTCTACATACAACTAATATAAGGTGAATAATATTTCTATCTCACTATTATGCGATGCTTTAACTCAGATTTGTGATGTGACTCAAATTAATTTATTGATATTTATCATGCATTTGGCTTAGATGGTCATTTTGATGTGTTATGCTTATCATTGGATATTTTTATGTAATTTCCTTAAGGGATACTATAAAAACTATGTTTTTGATCACTAAATGCTTTTAATTTTGGCATGATGTTTGGAATATTATTTTGGAAATTGGTTTTCAATTTAATAATTTTTTGATTAAATACGAATTTACTATGAATTTTCTAAGTGAGAAAATGGACAATTTTATATCTTATTTATTTAAAATATAAAGAATAATTAATTAGGTTTGGAACTTTTAGTATGATGCTAAAGAGCTAAATTTTGATTGGAATTTTTAGGGATTTTCCTAAGTGAATTCGGAAACTTTCTTATGTAAGAATGTTTTGGTTGCAAAAGGGCAATTAATGATAACACTAATAGCAAGTTAATATTCTCGAAATTAAGAGAAAATTAGTCTCTATTTTACTGTAGATTTCTGAAAGATTTATTAAACCAATGACAAAGATATTAGTTTGATAAAAAGCTATCAGTTTTAAAGGAGATAATCAATTTTCGTGATATTTATGAAAATGCCATTTTGACCTACGATGGCTATCTAAACATTCAATAGCTATGGGTTTTGTAGCATGTGGTTGCATCTATTTTAAAGCCTCAATAGCTTTAAATTATAATCTTCGATAGCTTTTGTAACGATTCATACTTTACTTATCGAAGGATCATAAAATATTACTATTTAATTCATATGAGTAGTTTGACTCTATAACTTTGGAAAGTTATACTAGGGATATTTTCCATCTTTACAAGTTATATCAGGCAATTTTTGCTTAGAAATTCTTATAAAGCCTATAACCAGTGATAGGAGTTGAATAGGGTCTAAAACCGCTTCTATTAAATTGGGCTAATGGGTTTCTCTTTTCGTGGAGTGGTTGTAATAGGAAAACGGACTTAGCAATTAGGAGATATGGTCATTTTAAGTTTAGACTATTGCTGGCCAGATTAGTGGTTACTTGGTTGAGCCCAAACTTAAGCCCACTAACCCATTTTGGGATTTGTGCTAATTTGGACTGATGGGATAGATTAAAATCATTTTCCACTTCCTAAAAAAAGTCTAAAACTCCATCAACCTAAACTCCATCAAAATGCTCCTCCTTTTCATACTAAATCTAGCTTTAACCATCATTAATTGGGTAATTAGCAAGGGTAGATATTGGATTCATCTTTTGGTCGCTTTGGAACTTCGATTCTTCCTGTTCTTTTAGATTTGGGGACTAAATTGGTAATTTGGGGGACTAGGTGAGTGATTTGGTGTCTCACTATACTATGCATGTTTATATAGGTAAACATGATGTTTTTAAGATGATTTCCATATTATAATGTTTTTAAACTTTAATCTAACCTTAATGACGTATTTATGTCCAAATTTAAAAAGATAAGAATGGACTTTAAATGCTTTTACACCACCTTTATGAAGCATATTTTCATTTTTGCGAAAAACAAGATCTAGGCAATGCCATAAATGTTAATCATGTTTAAACGAATTGGATATATTGTTTGAATGCTTATGAATATTGTATGGATGTTGTGTATTGGTTGCCTGTTTGTTGTATGTTTTAACATGTTTTATATATCTAGAAAGTGGTCGTTTTTTGAGTGTTTAGGGGAGCAAAATTGCTTCACATCGGATGCAACTTGGACAACTTAATGTGTGAAGTCCGAGGGGGGCTATAGTTTAAATCTCTAGTTGTTCCAAGTTGATTTGGATGCCTAAATTCATGTTATAGTAGATTGAAAACTATTCGGCAGTAATTGCAAATCAGTTTGATGATGAAGCTGCTTTGGGTTGAGGGCAGGAAAACTTCAAGGCAGGCTTTGGTTAAGGAAAAAAAAGGAGGTTTTAGGACTTAGATTCAAATTTGAGAAGAAAATTTGAGATGGTACCGACATCATTTTGAGCAAATGTGTGGGGTATGAACTTTGAGAAAGTGGAAAGAGGGGCTCTGGGCAAGCAAAGAAATGAAGAGATCGAGGCATGAAGTACTTAGCCAAATCCTGGGCTAAGTAATTCATGTCAGCACCAACATAATGCCATTCATATAAATACCGACTTGAATGGGAGTGGACAATCTTGGCCATACTTCCAAGGGATGCTGAGTAAGTCTTAGGGGTCATGCTAAAAGAGTTCCTTTATTCGTTCGATGTTCGGTTGTGATGTGACAGCATGATGAAGGATGATGACTAATGGGTAAAGTAGTGTTGTAATTCTTTAACATGGTGACGTTGGGACTTTGATGACAATGACTCGATAATGATAGAGTTTTGTTTCAATGATGATGGCTCGATGTTTTGGAGTCATTATATGGTCCACAAGGATGGGTTCGAGGAAAGGAACTCATGGGTAGAACGTTGAAAGGTTCTATAGTGGAAGTTGATGAATAGAAATTGATGGAGCAAGGAAGGGCTCAGATATGCGTGTTAAGACATCATTGATACTTAGAGTGTTGTTCGATGTACTCGTAAGAAATGGTATAGTGAGGACACTCGTTGGATACATGGAATGGCTACCCCGAATCATTGAAGGGATCCATATACCCTGGACCGATGGAGAGATCTAGTACTAGCTATGGAATGGTGTTCAAGTACAGAGAAAATCAAGATTTTTCCATTAATCCCTGGTAGAGGAATGGTCTTACGAGTTATCATATATCTAAAGCACATTGAGTGACAGTAAGGATTGTTTGATGAATGCTATGTTTTTCATGGTTTCTATACTTATTCTTTATAACTCTAGGTATGTCAAATAATGTAGGTATCCAGGAGATCAATATTTAGACACCCAAAGGTGTACCAGGATATTTGTACATGTTATGGTGATAGTAGATGATAGAATAACATATATTATCATTTGCCAACTCTTTAGATGCATGAACAGTTCAGGTATAATTTTCTATACCCTATGCCCCATATAACACATTTACTTTCATAGTATTTTGAGATTGTTTATCGCTTACATTAGACTGTTGTCTAATTCGTGGCCTTACGCTTTGCTTAGGTACTCTTAAATGAGTAGACTAGACAGCAAATTGGGTGATAAGCAGTGTTGTACTGATAGACAAGCATGATATGGTACTTTCTCATGCTTATATATGAGATTATTAGTACTTGTTACTCTATGTGACACTGTAGACCCTAGATAGTTTTAGCTATTTTATTAAGGGACAGTTATCTTTTGAGTTTATTTCCAACTACATAAACTCTATTCCATTTTGTATAATTGTATGAACCTTGCACCCTAATATTTGTGGCTCATTTAGTTGTTACTACCTCCCATGTTTTATATCTGTGATTAATATTATATTTCGTTCGATGCGCTGTGAAATATACGATGACAGCTATGATTGTTTCTCTTCTTTTCACCCTTGACAATCGTCCTATATCGATCGGGAACCTAACAATGCACTCTTTAGATATATTGGGTGTTGGAGTTTCAACATAGCTTATTAAACTTTAAGGATGTGATAACATCATAATTTATAAGACTCGATAGCTTTCAAAAGTGTAAGGATGTGATAACATTAAATTTTATAGAACTCGATAGCTTTTTAAAGATGCGATAACGTCATGATTTATGAAACTTGATAGTTGTGCATTACTTGAGACTCGATAGTTATATTTTTCTTAGTACTTAATATCTACAGTTTAGTTAATGCTCGATAGCTTAGTTGACATGCAATAGCTTCATGTAGTTAAACATGCAATAGCTTATATTTGACATGCGATGATATAAGATTTTAAAGTGCAATAGCGCTAGTTTTTAGCATGCAATAAGCTCAATTTTTGCAGCCTGATAGCTGTATTATAACATGCGAAAGAAGAGAACCTATTTTTATGACACTCGATTGCTTTAGACTCTAAGTTAGGTATTGTTTTCCTTAAACAAAAATGTGATTTTTTTAAAGTATTTTGACGAGGTTTTAAAGGAAAGAAAAGATTTTTTCCCCATTTTAAAAGAGTTTTGTTTCAGGAAACTATTATTTTGTTACAAGTAATTTTTATGTGTAAAATGGCTATCATATGAACATATGTATATGATGGATGATGATGTGCTATATGTTCAATTTTGTATCTTGATCATTTATTATTGCTTATGTAAACTTGTTAACATGCTTATTTGTATGTTATATGCTATCACCCAACATTTACGGCCTTGGAAATTAGAAACTAATGACCAATTAAGGCCGTTCTAGTAATGGACATGGTCAGACTTAAAACTCCTGAAGGTGTAGAATTGCATGTAAGAGATCGGGAAGACCAAATAATATTAGCCCTAGATTGATCAAAAGACATGACTCATGGATATTTTAAAACTAGATATTTAGGTGGAGATTGGGATAGGGTTGCGCCCTATCCTTCAAATGCTGAGCCCCGAATGGTTAGGTCCGTGATCTATTGCGTAGGGCTTTGCTAATGGACATGATAAAATCATAGGTTTGCGCATTGAAAGGAACTCGTAGCAGTGGCGCTCACCGTTGTTTTTCTTCTGTCACTGAAGTATCTTGGTACTCTTATGCGAATGGAAGACTTTGTTTTTTCCCATTAATTGGACAGGATATTTTGAGTTACTTGGTTACATTTCCTACTCGAGTCAGCCCGATGGTTTCTTACTTGGCCCAAGAAAACTAATATAGGTTCATAATAACCACGGGGGAACTATGTCCTAGACTATTTTATGGGAGTGGGTAAATATGGGAATGTGTGACCTTTGATCCTAGTGAATGATGGACTATTCATTATAGTCCGTTTATGCATGATATTGATTTTAATATAATGATTATGTTCTAATCATTTTGGTTGCAGATATGTTATGATTGACATATAGATTATAAAGGTATTAGTAAGAGGAAACCTTTTCCGTGCTTCAATGACGTGGTCTCACTAGTTACCTAACTTGGTTTGAGATGGTATAATATTATTCACACCAAATTTTTTGTTTGACCTGAAGTATTTGATTTCCCCCAAAACTCTTAGGTGCCTAAATTTGGATTAGGTAGGCCGAGCGTAGGATTTCCAGGATTATACGAATAAGCTTCCGAAGATGTGCAGGAGGTTAGCTACTACTTAGAGTTTATTTTCACTGTAACTTCTTTTGCTTTATTATTAAATGTATGTAATGATCGGTACTAACCATCTAGTAGTTAAGAATCTGATCATCCAATGGGCATTATCATATGTCGCTTTTAATACTATCTTTGTAATTATTATATTTTATCAAAATGATAGAATCATGGGTTATATAATGTAATCGAATGTAATGTATTTGAAAATGTTTTGTTTAAAATTTGTAAATTCCTGTGCTTTTGAAGTTGATGATACAATTATAAATCTCATATTGTCATTGGGAAATAATGCTAAGGAAGACGACAGCACTAATGGTATCTATTTTTGAGCCTCAAAATGTGGGATGTTACGGGTCAGACATAATTCTGTATGAATAATATCATTTCCCATCTAAATTTCTCTATACTAGTGGGACCATGCCGTAAAAGCACAGAACGAGTTTCCCCAACACTAGCCTTGGTTACACAATTAGTATAGGACTACCGTAATTCATGAGTCATAGAAAACATATGTTAACATAAACATATAGAACATGTCACAACAACTAAATTCGAACTATCTTTTTGGTTTCACATATCATAGTTTCTATACCAAAAGGTACAACATCTTTCGGTCTCATTAACTCGTCGGATTTTTTACTCCAAGATACAACCCCAACCAGTCTCGGTTACTCTTGTACTTAGTTTATTCTGTAAGGTGAAACCTGAAGCAGTCTTGATTAGTATTTTACTTAGTTTATTCTGCAAGTACAACCCCAAGCATCCCCGGCTAGTCTTTTACTTAGTTCATTCTGCAAGGTACAACCCCAAGCAGTCTCGATTTGTTATATTTATATTGCAAAGTAAAACCCTAAGCATTCTTAGTTTATTATTTTTTATACTACAAAGTAAAACCCTAAGTAGTTCCTTTACACTTTATGTTTATACTGCAAAGTACAAGCCTAAGCGGCCCCGGTTCTTTTATCTTCGAAGTACAACTTGAAGCAGTATTTGTACTTTATGTTTTATACTGCAAAGTACGACCCTAAGCAGTCTCGGTTCTTTAAGTTTTATACTACAAAGTAGAACCCTAAGCAGTAGTTTATGTTTTTCTTAAGCCTAAACAACATATGAGAGTTACAACCATTCTCGCTAAAGCATACAACCTGCTTAGATGTCCCATGCCCCTTAGGAAGTTGAATGTCGAACCCTACTTCTTTAAGTAGACGTATTTGAGTAAGCATCCCCACTTGCCGTCCATAGCCCTTCCAAACCTGCATTATTTATAGGTTCTCACTTATTTACATCTTAGTTATCTTTAAATTTCAATACTTGACATAACTGTTTATTTATTAGGTCTCAACTTTAGCTATTCATTAAGCTTCGTTAGGCTTCCAGCCCTCCTTTAGTTATCTTAAACCCTAGAAGTACTTCCACAATGAATTAAGCTTTAGAAAACTGTAAACACTACCTTTGGCCATTTTAAGCCTTAGGTTCCAGTACTAGCTTTCCTTTAAAAGCTAATAGATCCCGAAATTAACTCTCCCCTAAAGTCAATATGTCTTGGCTATATGAATCACTATCCTTAGGTCTCCTTCTAGGGAAGCCTAGTTTACTGCCATTCTAAACTCCTTCATTTGGCAACAACATTTAGAACCTTCAGCCATCTCCATCCGTTGTATCATTACTTTGTTCATTTACTCATAATATCTCTTTGAATTACTTAGTTCATTTTGTGTTTTAGATGTTATACCCCTGACATAACACCTTCGGCATAGTTCCTTCCTTTAGTTCATGTCGTAATGTCTACAGTACCAACTACCCACCTCTTCATAATTGCACATTGCTTTTCATGTGTCGCCTCCTTATATGTTCCATCATTACTTTTAGCTAGTGATAGCATCCTATATTTATTTTTACAGTAATTTTATGGGATTTGTCCCCTTTGTTACTTAATCATTTAACTTGCATGAATTGATTTGTTTCGCTTGCCTTATTATCTAGTTTAGACATTTCAATTTAGCTTTTAGAAATAATTATTGATCTTTACATGAGTACGCATTAATTTCCATCAATTCACAAATAATTATATATGCACATTTTTACTCATGTTTCCATATTTAAGCAATTTCTCTTAATTATTTAGTACATGAATTCCCTTCATAAATTCATAACTAAATATTTTAACATTGGAGAATTCTCTAATTCAAAAACCCATTCCTAAAAACATGTTTTACACATCATTTTAAATTTTCTTGGAATTTCAAAGTCTTTTAAAGTAGGGAATCATAGTAAAACTTCCGATGTAAAGCTATTTCAACCCAAAACATTCATTAAATGAAGATCTATCCTTTAGAAACACATATTATATGAACTTCACCATAAAATAACTAAACCGTAACTAATGTTGGTGAAAATAAACTAAAAGAAATGATATTACTCACCAAATTCCTTGTTTAGCTTTGATCTTAATGTGCTCTACGTTTTCCTTAGTTTTTATTCTTCATTTTATTCTTTTTCTACATTAGCAATGGTGGTCGGCTTATTTTGCCTTAATTTGGAGAGAATGAATGGAAATGAGGAAGAAGATATGTTTGGTGGCATTTATGTAGTTGGGGTTTGGGTTTGCTTACATATTTTATTAATTTGTTTCCTTTATTGTAAGATCTACTCTATTCAAATATTAATTTGATTACCACATATATAGCCGCATTTAATTATTACTCATTTATGTATTTAAATTTATCCCATTATATACAACCAAATTTAATTATATGCAATTACCATTAATATAAGATACCTTATATTCAATCCTTCCTTGCCTAATTTATTTCCCTTAATATAAATATTCTTTATACACACGTTTATATTTCTCCTTTATAATATGATTGAATTTAATTACCTTTAATATAAGATATCCTTTGTACAAATTTTAAATTCTCCTTACATATTTGCTGTTGAATTTAATTACAGCTTATTCAAATAAAGTCCCCTAAATATACACATTGCTCCTATTATTAATCTCGTTTACATAACAAGTAATTAAATGTCCCACATATATTTACGTTGTATAATTCATTTGTTTTTCTTATTCTATTCCATAATTAAATCAGTTAACCCTTTATACCTATAATTAATCATCCATTAATTTATGGGTTGTTACAAGCTATTACTAACATCCCTCGACTTGGTGGAGGAAAAAGAGAAGAGGTGAATTTGAGGGTAGCTTTCACCAGCAAAGATTAGAGTGATAGTTAAATGCTAAGGTCTGAAACTATATGCACGTAATTGATGACCTTTTTTGAAATGGGTATTTCAAACGCAGGTGTACTTGGTCCAAATTTGGAAGAACGCCGTAGGATAAGGCAAAAGCTTGAAGAAAACAATTTAAGATTATCAACTATAGAAGGAGACACAATACCGTGGGCATGGAGTTTGAACATTTGCATCGCTTTTTGTCTTGATTTTTCGTACTTAGGCATTTTTCATTTGGATATTCATTAGATTAAATTTGATGAAATAAAGTGGCATTAATAACTGTAATTAATTTCTTACTTACAATTTATTGCTTATAATGGAATAAAGTGGCATTTGGGCATCCCAATAGATTCATGTATCATGATTACGAATGCATTCGTAATTGCAATTAATTAAATACTTACTCCTGGGGATTTCCTATTGTATGTATAAAATGTAATCATTAACAATTAATTATAAATATATGCACATATAATGGAAATAGAAATTGGAAAAACATCATTTTCATTTCGAATAAGATTCGTACGTAAGTGTTAAGTGTATAATTATATAGTTAAAATTACGTAATTACCACTAGGGCATACCCTTAACTTTATTTGTCTCATATTTTCTCTTGGTGCTAATTATGTTGTCTTAAACCATCCTTCCAATTAGTCTTCCTAGAGTTGACCGAGAAAGTGCTCTGAGTGGACATGCAATATTATCCTTAGTGTCTAATTGTTTGACAATTAATCGTGACTATTAACTGGGTTTTTTAACCCAATGGAATTCAAAGGAAGTCAGAACAATCTACGACAAGTAAAAAAACTCAAGAATCAACCAAGAGGACCAAAAGAAGGAATGAAGAAGGACTCAAGAGGAGGAAACCAAAATTTGGCCAAGATGATGGATCTCCAACGATCCATCACTCATGGATCGCTAGCGATCCATAAGGTTCGCTCGTGGATCCTCCAATCCTCTTGCATCATGATCTTATATGTTCCCTAGAGATGCTTGCCAAGTTTCATAGCATGCCAAACAACCTAGCTCGAGAAGTAAAGACTCATCTGATTCAAGCTGTTTGACCAAAAGTATCTAACTTAAAATGGACCCACAGAACTTATACTAAGTTGGATTGACTTGAAATTTTGGGAGAACACTTAGAAGATGTAATAGAAGGCTCAAAATGAGATCATTTGGAGTTGATTTGATGGATCGCTACAGCCTAACTAGATGGATCGCTAGCGACCTATGTAGATTAGGCCCCACCACCTTAAATTTTTATGGCAGGTCCCATACACCTTAAAGAGAGTACTTGCAAAGTTTCGTCTGATTTTGTTAATTTTTGAGCGAGATTTGGATAATTATTCTGGACTAGATGATCCATGAAGACGATGATCAAACTAATTCCAAACGACTTGATATATGAACAAGACACTTAAATATAAGACATGAAGACAACCAAACAAAGATCACTTAAAAATATGCTAAGTGGATGGATAACTAGCGATCCATCAAGATAGGTTAGATCACCCTCAAACTTTTTGAGCTCCTTCATAGCACTAAGTAAAGGGTTCTGGTAGAAAAATAGGCCAATTTGATGGATAGCCAGCGATCCATCCTCTATGGATATCAAGCGATCCATAGAAATGAATCAGATTGATTTGAGATTTTTGTTGATGACTTGGCATAATAATTGGAGCTCTTCTGCACCTGGACTTCTGGTCCAATACTCACCGAATTTCCTTATAAATACTCACCTGGCTGCAACTAGAGATGGATTTTTTTCGAGGAGAGAGCCACCATTACTCTACTAGAATTCCTTTGCTTCTTCAACATTCTTCTCCCTCAAAACAGTCGTCAAGGGGGTTACTGTGATTCTCCAGTCAACCCTTGTACTTGTGACTTATTCTAACTCATTGTAACTTAGATCTAAGGACTAACTAGTTGATATGCAGAGAGATTCAACTAGTATATCATAATAAAAATTAATTAAAGTGGATGTAGGCTAGAGTCAGCCGAACCACTATAAAAATTCTATGTCTCTTTTCTTACTTCTACTTTTTATTTATTGTTTCTGAGATTTGTGCTACTGATTATCTACACTGGTGCTTTCAAACTCGATCTAGGGTGTTGATCCATTTTTTGGGTTAATAGTGACAAGCCGCACCTCCTAACACACCAATCCAAAATCTAAGGTGACTTTCAGACTCGCGTTGGTGCCAAAAAGTATAAGCTATCGACGTTTTCATACATTTCAAAGGTAAAAGATACAAGGATAAAATCTAAGATATACCACACTTTCAAATCTCATAACAGAAGACAGAAAAATATAAATATTGAAATATCCATCGTAGAAAATATCCAAAACACAGTCTTAAAACAGTACATAGTCAAATCCACAGTATATAGAAATACATCAAATAGTTTGATAAAATACTAGATATGGTAAAAGTACATGGAGACTAATATGAAATAAAAAGCAACTCTGATGCCAAGTTCGCCTCTCCAAGTATTATCGCTAGGCCCATCGCTTGCTACCTTTGTCCTCTTGTGGTGGGGAAAAAGGAAGGAAAAAGGGGTGGGTCGAACAAAATTCCAGTGAATGTGCACATCATTAATATATGGTGATAACACGTAATTGACTTTAGTAATACTTTATGTGACCTAGGGTGTCCTATAAGTGTCCATGAATTACTTGTTTTCTTATTTAAAGGGTTTAGCTCAATACACACCTACACTACGACTTATGTAGGATCATACTATAGGTAAAACAATTAATCAAACCTCAAGACAACTAACGATCGATTAGTAGCTATTGGAACTATTCTACATAGGTTTCCGTACAAATTTCCACCGTAAGATTACATTTTCCCCAACTACAATTACATGTAACTATTCCAACATAGGCTTCCCTATAATTTCCACCATGGGACTAAATTTACCATAACTATGACTACATATATTCTAGTTACGCACTGACAAGGAGCCCATAATGCTGACTCGCTAAAGTGTCTCATCTTTGCTGCACCCGTGTTCAAAACGCCTCTTATTAATCATGTCGGGATCCATCAACAATATAACATCGTGTCGCGTCCCCGTGAATACCAAGGAACTTTAGTTAGTGCTAGGCTGCACACTCCATTAGGCATCATCATTAGTGTTGCGCGTCTACGGTAGAATCTCCTATGATTGCAATTTGCGATAAAATCTCCAGTCGAATATTGACCTCTGCTAGATAAACAGCATTTACCCGGTAATGCAACGTTCCATTGTCACCATATAGGAACTAGCTTCCCTACTTATACTAACATCCATGTATATATATATGTGTGTGTGTGTGTGTGTGTGTGTGTATGTATAATATACACTACTATGTTATTTATAACTTAGGCCTTAGGCTGAGGTTCATTCTATGCTCAAAAAACACTAACCGGTCGACTGCTTGCTCCTAGAGTGGTTGACCGCTTGTTGTCAACTGACTCAGTGAGCCTACCGACTGGTCATGGGGTATTATTATTATATTTATTCCATTAATTATCATTTGTTTATTTATTCACGGTCATCATCCTCTACCATATTACAGTAAATTGTTATTAACTATTTGGCATGCATAAACCCTAATTAGAATAAATCTAATTTTGTGAATTTTAAATTAATAATTGTCAAAATATCCAATTCATTTTGCAGTAAATTAGTTTAACATCAACTCTCATCAACTTGAAAAAAAGGGGTATACTCGAATTTATCAGTTTCTTAATTTATAGGATAACATTAGTCAGATCTAGATTAGAACATAGAAATCATATTCACATAATAACTATTAAATTTCCAATTCAATTAAACAGTGCTTTTAATTCGATTCCTAACAAACTAGATAAAATAGGGTAAATTAAAATTAGTTGTATGTAAATCATCTAACTAATAATGAACCCACTCGCCTCAAATCAAAGCTATTCCCTCCGAGTTATGCCTAGAATCTTCTCCGCTCGCTAGTTCTCCACTTGATTTAATCTTCTTCAATTCCTATAGTTTTGTTTTTAATTTAATTTGAAGAATTTTATGGTTTGAGGAGAAGGAGGATTTTAATTTGTAGGGGGACAAAGTTTGGACGTTCAGTAGTAGATTAGGGTGTTTTGAATTACCTTAGGGTTGTATTTATAGAGGTAGAAAACAATATTAGACACACGATCTAACATTGTAAAATCTAGGCCATTTGCCACTCGAAACCCTTGTTGTTTCCCCATGATTGGTCGACGGCTATAGATGGGGGCGATCGATTGCTTGTAGTCGACCAATCCCAATCTATCTATCGACCGGTGGGATTCTGCATTTTGTAATATTTATTTCCAAATTTTGCTTAATTATTTTTTATTCCAAAATTTATAAAGTTAATAACTTTTTCATATTAGCTTCGTTTTCAAAATGTTTTATATGAAAATTGCCCAGAAAATCACTACAAACACAGTGGTGCAAGTTTCGTAGCCAAATTCCGATGTTTGTAACAATTCCATTTTTCCCTTATTATATTTAAATTAAATTTTTTATTAAATTTTTGATTAAATTTTCGGTGTGTTACATTCTTCCTACTTTGAAGGATTTTGTCCCTGAAATCTCCAAGGACGGAAAATGTAACTCGTGCGTATAAAAATCGATAACTATAACCATCTACTCATCCATCATCCATTGGCAATCATCATCCTTAGTTAAATTTTTAATGCAATATGTACATGCAGGAGTGGAATGCATATGAACCTATGCTAATTCAAAAATAAGGCGGCCTCTTGATCTAGTCGACCTCTTGAAATGCAAGTGCTTATACCATTTATCCAAATGTATGCAACATTCTATGTAAATATATACTGGTAATTCTACATGTATACGCAACAATCCAATCCATATGTAACAACCATATGCATATAACTTAATGAGATAAGCAAGTGATGGGGCGTGTGTGTTTGTATCCTAATTCAAGAATACATTTACCTGCATGTGCAAAGAACAAACAAGTACATCCATTAAAATTCATTATCCAAAACGTGTCATATTGACACGTTCACAATAATTCCTAATATCCAATAGTCCCTGCCTATGGAGTATACTAAGCTAGAACCTAACACATAAGTAGTATATACTTATTTATCTAAAATGAAAACAACCAAAAAAGAGTTCTGGGTGGGTAGCTCGGATCCTCTAATCTGGCTCCCATGTACTCTCCAATGGATTGTCTCTCCGCTGGACCTTAACAAGTTTGATCACTTTATTGCGTAGTCGCTTTGTACCATGCTCAAGAATACGAGTGGGTGCACGATAAACAAGTGACTCTCTTTCTACTTCTACCTCCTCTAGCTGAATCGAATCGACTGCAACGATTGTATCATGTAAACACTTTTGCAAGTGCATTACATGGCAAATGTGATGTACTCCCACTAACTTCTCAGGAAGCTTCAACCTACGAGCTAACTTCCCAACTTTACAAGTAATCAGGAAAGGCCCTACAAACCTTGGTGTTAGCTTTATCGAAGTACTAAATCTCATAACATGCCTAAGCGATGCAACATTCATAGAAACCATGTTGCCCACAATCAATTCTAACTCCGTGTGTCCCTTGTCAGTGTAAGACTTATGTCTATCCTGTGTAGTTTTCATCCTCATACAAATTAAATCTACCTTCTTTGAAGCCTCCTTCACCATATTGGGTCCAAGAATAATCCTATCGAAAGTGTCCCACCAGCACAACGGTGACCTACAAGGCCTTCTGTATAATGCTTCAAACGGTGTCATCCCAATACTTGACCGATAGCTATTATTATAAGTAAACTCCACTTAAGGTAACTAATCCTCCAAAAAGCCTCTGAAATCTAAGATACACATCTAAAGCAAGTCCTCTAGCACTCGGTTCACCCTCTCCATTTGTCCATCTATCCACAGGGAGTAAGCAGTACTGTAATGACCCGTATTAAAGGATTGTAAAATATTTCTATTTTATTGGTATGATGTCGTATAATTATATATTTTTGAGATATGACTTTTAGGGACATTTTACATACCTCAAATTTTTTATAAATTTCTATGTGACGATTTTGACCCTGAAAACCTTGCTTAGGCTATAACTTTTGAAAGAAGTCGAACTAGGATCTCAAACTAGTTCCAGTGCTTCAGGATGATGGTTCTCATTCCGTAGAGTCGTCATAGTAGAAAACAGACTTAAGTTTAGAAAGTTATGCCCATTTTAAGTTTTTAAAGCCATTAGTCAGGATTAGTTTGTAATTAATTAAACACATTAGTGTGCCCATTAGCCTAATTAGATAACACTATAAATGGAGGATTGGAGAGCCAAATTAAAACATTTTACTCTCATTTTAAATCAGGTCCAAACCCTAATTAGCCCTAGATCCATCCTAATTTCATCCAAAATTACCTAAATTGCTCTTTAAATCAAACTAGATTACATATTAGAGATTAGATCCTCAATTAGAAGATAGAGATCATCAATTTGCTTGATTTGGAGTGATTTTCTTCGTTGTCTGGATTTGGCCTACACAAAAATTGGTTGAATTTGGTAATTGGTGAGTTTTGGTAATTGGTAAGTAGTTTATGCCTTCCCACTATGCTATACATGTTTATATGGTAGAATTATAGGATTTAATATGTTTTAAATTGATTTTGGCCATAAAAACCTTTTCTAACTTTAATGACATGTTAATCCATGCATATGATATAGATTGATTAGAAATCACTTTGATTTATGTTCATATATTCATGTTATATGTAGATCTATGTTAGAAATTGCCTTGTTTATCTTAATTTGATGGATTGCAAGTTTGATTGGATGAAAATTCTTGTTAGTCTATGTTTGGATGATATAATTTGATGTTGTTTGCAAGTGATGTGATTGCATAGAAAGGTAGGTCAGAGAATTGAGCAAATCGAAGGTGAAGTTGGTCAAAATTAGATGAAACTTGGCAGATAGGCTTAGGAGAATGACAAGAGGCTATATGATAACTCGCAAGTTGGCAAGTGTTAAAGCCATAACTTGGTACTGAGTTATGGCTAGCCATAACTCACCTGAGTTATGATTCTAACTCATCTACACTTCTTGACTTCGTAGATGGAAAGGGCTTGTCGAGTAGAGATTGTTTATAGCTTGATGTAGGAAATCTGGTAATTTGGCTAAGTGTTGGATGTGATACGGAGTTATCTCTAAAAAAAGAAGATAGGGCTTTGGATTGGGGTCGAGTTATCAAAGAGGGATGAGTTAGGGTCTAAGGCACATAGGGAAGAGTACTAGAGGAAAGGAAAGAGATAGTAGCCAATAATTTGCTAAGTTCATAACTCGGTACCAAGTTATCTCGATGAATCGGTATCGAGTTATCACATTGTATTGGATTGATGTAAAACTTTCAAGGTAGGAAGAGGATGCTCTATAGATTATGCTGGAGGTGTTGGCGTATTTGTATCAGGTTGGATGACAATATAATAGCATGATGAAAAGCTATGGTCTTTGGATGTTGGCTCGTGTTGAGATTAGGTTCCAAAGATGGCAGCTCATAAGGGAGGAAGCCGTATGATCAGGGAATTTGGGAGGGTTCCTCATGAAGAATTGAAACTGGATTGAGCAGGAAGGGCTTTGTATCCAAATGGAGCAAAGGTAGGCTTGGGTATATGTGCTAAAGAATCATTGGTGCTCGAAGAGTTTTCAGTTATACTCGAAGCAAGGGTATTGTAAGTGTGGACGCCCATGGGTCAATTGAGGGACTTGTATACCTTAGACTTGTAGCATGCATATGAGCACTATGGACATAGTTTTCTTTATGAGAGACTAGTCATTCTTGTTACAGATAAGATTGAGCCGACATACAAGGAATACTATGATGAATTCTGCATCAACAGTAGGAAAAGGAGCGGGATCAAGAGCTGCTGCGCCTGATGTCCAAGCCATGTTCAAAGCTATGATGGTTAATATGATGAGAAATGCTCCTAGTGATAGGTGGAAGTGCTCCCATGCAAGCGCTTAGGGCTAATTTTGCCAAGCTGAACAAAGATTACTCTACTTTTGGAAGGAAGTCATTCCATAGGACAAAGTCAGTCATATAAGTGCAAGATTGGTTGGATACTTATGAGTGCATCTTTGGTGATATGGAAGTGGAAGATGCTATGAAGTGAAAATTAGCTTCGAGACAGCTTCAAGGCCAAGCTATGAATTAGTGGAATGTTGTCACTATTGCTACTCTAGAAGATCAGTTTTCTTGAGATCACTTTAAGACAAGGTTTGAGGAGATGTTTATTCCGACAGCTCATAATTAGGAAATTTTTTGATTTAAAACAAGGGGAAATGATAATATCTTAGTATGTCACAAAGTTTGATGCCTTGTTGAAGTATGGAATGTCATTCATTGATACCACTTGAGAAAGAATTAGAAATTCATCGTTGTTTTGGATGAGTACTTAGGAGAAAAGCTAGTGGACCATATAGATGAGCCGTTTGAGAAACTTGCAAAAAAGGCGCTTCGCCATGAGAGCTTGTACCCTAAGGCTAAGACTGCTATTGTTGTTTCAACTAAGAAAGAAGAGCCAAAACCGCAGCCAGACGATGAAGGCAAGAAGAAGTGGAACGGGTGGAGAAAGCAATCACAGGGAAAGGGTGGTAAGAAGTAGAGTAAACGGGAACCTACTTTTTTTGGATGCAACGAAAAAGGTATTTTGATTAAATATTGCATGGCGAGTGAGAAGAGGAAATGCTATAACTATGATAAGCCTGGGCATTTTAAGAAGAATTGTCCAGAACTGTTGAAGGATAAGTAGGTAGTGAAAGTGTATGCCTTGGACGTATCCTGACTTCATCGAGTGCTTCCTCGATGAAGAAGAATGGGAAGGGAATCATTATTCAAGGTATGCTTTTTATTGGTGATGTTCCTGTCCGAGTTTTGTTTGATACTGGTGATTCTCATTCATTTATCCGTAGAGACCCAGTAGATAGATCGGTATCGAAGATTGAGATAGTAAACCATCCCCTAATCATGACGAACCCTCTCGGAGGCTTTACTAGTCTTTGCATGGTTTGTTGTGGCCTAGTTTTTAGAGTCATGGACGTTCTTTAGTTTATGATTGTTTTTTTTCGAACTTTTCTAGGTTTGGGATTATCTTGGGTATGGACTGACTTAGGAAGATGCAACCGTGGTGGATTGCGAGAAGCTGTTGGTGACAATCGGAGATGTGGATGGGTGAACGGTAGTGATTAGCTACCTACTAAAGGATGAGGTGATGGTTACATTTCTATATTCCCTTGAGGTTCCACATAAGGGATTATTATTGGTGCTTATCGCTAGAGAGTATTCGGATGACTTCGAGGAAGTGATTGAATTGCCGCTGCATAAAGAGATCGAATTTTGGATAGACTGGGTGAAGGATGCCAGACCAATAGTTATGCCTTTGAGGCATATGGCACCCAGGGAGCAGAAGGAATTGGAGGCGCAAGTGAATGACCTATAGAGGAAAGGGTTCATTCGAAGGAGCATATCTGAGTGGGGTGCACCTATAGTATTTCCAATGAAGGGAGATGGCTCTTTGACGTTGTTTGTGGATTGTCGTAAGCTGAATAAAGTGATGAAGGAGAACAAGTATCCACTCCCATGCATTGATGAATTGTTTGATCAGCTACATAGTGCAAAGGTGTTCTCTCAAATGGATTTGGCGATAGGATTTCACTAGTTTAGAGTAGCGAAGGAGAGTGTGCCTACTACCGTTTCTCATACGCCATCGAGATTTTATGAGTGGTTGGTGATGCCATTCAGGTTAGCCAATGCTCCGGCATACTTTGTGGATCTCATGAATTGGGTTTTCATATACCAGCCAAATAAGTTCGTGCTTGTGTTCATGGATGGTATTCTGACCCACTCTAGAACTGAAGAGGAGCACAAGACGCACTTAAGGATTGTGCTAAGGATATTGAGGAAGCACAAGTTGAGGGCAAAGTTCTCTAAGTGTCGCTTCTAGAGAGAAGAAGTGGGATTCTTAGGTCACGTTATATCGGGATAGGGTATAGTAGTGGATCCTACGAATGTGGTAGCGGTCCAAGATTGGAATTAATCCAAGAATGCTATAGATGTGAGAAATTTCCTAGGATTGGTATGATACTATAGATGCTTCATAAATGACTTCTAGAAGGTAGCGGCACCGTTGACTAATATAACGAAGAAGAATCGGACTTTTTAGGGGGTGCGAGTGTGAGCATGCATTTGTCAGTCTAAAAGAGAGGTTAACGTGCACCAATGTTGACCATTCCAAGTGGAAATGAAGAGTTGACGGTATACACCAATGCTTGTGTATTGAATTGAGTGTGGTATTGATGGAGAAAGGGAAATTTATTGCCTATACTAGTCGACAGCTGAAACCGCACGAAAAGAATTATCCAACTAATGATTTGAAATTGTCGGCAATTGTTTTTGCTTTTAAGATGTGGAGGCACTATTTGTTAGGAGAAAGGTTTGAGCTTTTTACGGACCATAAATCCTTGAAGTACCTTTTCTCTTAGAAGGATCTTAACCTTCGACAGCAACGGTGGTTGGAATTCTTCACTTCTTATGACTTCAGTATTTCCTACACTTTAGGAAAAGGGAATGCAGTCATTGATGCATTGAGTAGAAAACATGCTCGGTTGGGAGCAATGTTCTTAGAATGAAAGTAGATAGAATATATAGCTAGATTTTATTTCAGGCCTCACTGTGAGCTAGAACCTAAAATGCGGTCACGCTTATCAATTAGACCTACTCCGATTGAAAGGATTGGTAATAGCCAGAAGAGAGATATTAGGCTAGCAGAGATATAGTAGAGATAGAGGAAGGAGTAGAACCTGAAGTATGAAGCAATACGAACTCAAAGAGAAGGTTGGCTTCATAAAGACGGGAGGTTATTTGTTCTGATGTTGAAGGATTGAGAGATGAAGTGCTAAGAGAGTATCATCATTCCAGATTAACCATTCATCCCAATGGTAACAAGATGTATCGAGATATGAAGAAAACCTATTATTGGGAAGGTATGAAGAGGGATGTAGAAGCATTCATCTTGAAGTGTATAAACTGTTAATTGGTGATGGCCGAGCAGAAGAAACCTGGTGGTTTGTTACAACCATTAGTGATCCCTAAGTGGAAATGGAAGCAAGTATCCATGGATTTTGTAGATGGACTGTCGAGGACTCGGGCAAAGTATGATGTCATTTGGATCATAGTAGATCGGTTGAGGAAGAGTGCAAGGTTTATACCTGTCTAGTCAAGTAGAACGACATCCAAGTTGGCGGAGTTGTATGTAAAATGGATAGTACGATTACACATTGTGTCGAAGAACATTGTGAGCGATCGCGAATCGTTGTTCACTAATGGGTTTTGGAAGAGCTTACAAGAGGCGTAAGGGATGGAGCTATATCTTAGTATAGCTTAATACCCACAAACAGATAGCCATATCGAAAGAGTAAATTGTATATTGGAAGATCTCTTGCGAGCATGCATTATATACTTTGGTGGCTTATGGGATGATCATTGCATTTGTTGGAGTTTGCATACAATAACAGTTATCAGTCGAGTGTTGGTATGGCTCCGTATGAAGCACTGTATGGATGACCATTTAACACCCCTTCATGTTGGTAGGAAGCGAGCAAGAAATGATACTTGGACAAGATATAATTAGAGAGACATAAGAGAAGATTGAGGTAATTCGACAACAAATTAAAGCTACTTAGAATCGACAAAAAAGCTATGCAGCTAAAAGACGAAGAGATTTGGAGTTTTCTATCCAAGAGATGGTCTTTGTAAAGGTTTCTCCTCTAAAGAATGTAATTTGATTTGGTAGAAAGGAAAAGTTGGCACTGAGATTCGTAGGTCCTTTTTCGATAGTGTGGATCAGGAAGTTAGCATATAGGGTCGACTTACCTCAGAAGATGGCCGCACACACAACATTTTTCATGTCTCTTATCTACGAAAGTTTATGCATGACTCAAGCGTGATGATCACATTGGATTACCTAGAAAATGTGAGATAGAACCAAATGTTTCTATATCTCGTTGCCCGCTTCGTATTGTTGGGTACAATACGAAACAGTTTAGGAGAAAGATGGTGAAACTAGTTAAGGTACAATAGAGCGGAAGTGACGATGATTATACGTGGGAGATGGAGGAGAGCATGAGAACTAGGTATTCAAAACTCTTTGAATGGTAAGACCCAATGTTTATCGTATCTACTTTCACCAATGCATATTATATTTGATAAGTTAGTATTCTGCATGCTAGGATAATTATACTATTGGTTGCATGTCTACTTGTCTGAGATGTTTGATGGTTGCTTATGATTGATAAGCATGCATGATGACCATGTTTGCTTATACTTTGCTTATTTAGGGCTTTCAGGGGTAAAATTCCTAAACTGGAGATAATGTAACGACCCGTATTTTACCTATTGGAGGATTGTAAAATATCTTTATTTTATTCATATGAGATCTTATGATTTTATAATTTTGAGATATGGCTCTTAGAGACATTTTACACACCAATTATTTTTCCTGTATTTCTATGTGATGATTTTGACCATAAAAACCTTGTTTGGGCTATAACTTTCGATAGAACTTGAATTAGAATCTCAATCTAGTTCCATTGCCTTAGGATGATGGGTTTCCATTTTGTATAGTGGTCAATAGAAACGAGTGTAAGGTTTGAAAGTTATGTCCGTTTTAAGTTTTTAAAGCTACTGGCTATGATTAGTGTGTAATTGATTAAGCCCATTAGTGATTCCATTAGTCTAATTACTGAACACTAAAAATAGAGGACTAGAGAGTCAAATTAAAACTTTTTTCTCCCATTCTAAATCAGGTCTAAACCCTAATTAGCCCAAGATCCATCCTAATTTATTCCATAATCACTCAAATTGCTCTCTAAATCAAACTAGATTACGGATTAGAGATTAGATCCTCAGTAAAAAGATAGAGGTCATCGATTTGCTTGATATAGAGTGCTTTTCTTCATTGTCTGGATTAGATATACACAAAAATTGGTTGAATTTGGTAATTGGTGAGCGGTTTATGCCTTCTCACTATGCTATACATGTTTATATGGTAGAATTATAGGATTTAACATGTTTTAAATTGATTTTGGCCATACAAACCTTTACTAAATTTATTGACATGTTGTCCATGCATATGATATAGATTTCCTAGAAATCACCTTGACTTGTGTTCATATGTTCATGATATATGTAGATCTATGTTAGAAATTTCCTTGTTCATCTTATTTTTATAAATTGCAAGTTTGGTTGGATGAAATTGCTTGTTATTCTACGTTTGGATGATATGATTTGATGTTGTTTGTTAGTGTTGTGATTGCATAGAAAGTTAGGTTGGGGAATTAAGGAAATCAGAGGCAAAGTTGGTCAGAATTGGACAAAAATTGGCAAATAGGCTCGAAAGAATGGCAAGAGGCTACATGATAACTTGCAAGTTGGTAGTGTTAAAGTCATGCTTGGTATCGAGTTATGTCTATAACTTGGCATCGAGTTATGGTGCTAACACGTGAGCACTTCTCGACTTCGTGGATGGAAAGGGTTTGTCAAGTAGAGGTTGCCTATAGCTCGATGCAGGAAATTTGGTTAAGTGTTGGATGTGATTCCGAGTTATCTCTAAAACTAGAAGATGAGGCTTTGGATTATGGTTGAGTTATCAAAGAAGGATTATTCGGGGTCTAAGGCACCTAGGGAAGAGTACTAGAGGTAAGGAAAGAGATGATAGCCAATAATCGGCTAAGAGCATAACTCGGTACCGATTTATCTCGTTGAGTCGGTATCGAGTAATCACATTGCATGTGATGGATGTGAAAATTTTAGGGTAGGAAGAGGATGCTCTTTAGATCATGCTAGAGATGTTGGCTTGTTCATATTAGGTTGGATGACAATATAACAGCATGATGAAAAGCTATGGTTTTCGGACGTTGGCTCGTGTTGGGAGTAGGTTCCAAAGATAGCGGTTCATAAGGGAGGAAGCCATATGATTGGGGAATGTGGGAGGGATCCTCATGAATAATGGAAACTAGATTGAGCAGGAAGGGCTCGATATTTAAATGGAGCAAAAGTGGGCTCGGGTATATGTCCAAAGGAATCGTTGATGCTTGGAGAGTTTTCAGTTGTACTCGAAGCAGGGGTACTGTAAGTGGGGACGTCCATGGGTCAATTGAGGAACCTGTATACCTTGGACATGTATCTTTGGATCTAGTGTCCAACTTTGGGTTGCAAAACACATATCCATCTTTGGGCTATGAGATATGAGAGTACAATAGAGAATGGGATTTCTATTAGTCCCTGGCTTAGGGGTCATACGAGTTATCATATATTCAAAGCTCAAGGAGTGATAGTTAGGATTGTTGATGGATACTTTGGTTGTTTTCTTTAGTAGGCTATCACTCATAGGTATCAGGGGAAGTAGGTATTAGAGATAGGAATATTAGAAAGCCTGATATCCTTTATTCGGTTTGTGGTATATCTTTATGATATTGTAGAATAGCATATTATAGTGTTATATGCCAACTCTTTGGTTGCAGGGACATGTCAGATATAGTTCATGTACTCTTTTTCCTTACCACATTTACATGTATAGTATTTTGAGACTCATTAACTACTCACACTAGACTGTTGTCCGACTTAAGGTTTTATCATTTTCTTTTTAATATCTTGGGTACTCTTAAATGAGTAGACTAGATAACAGGTCTAGAAAACACAGTAGCTATTCGAAGGACGAGCTAGATGGAGCTATCTCGTATTATAAACATATATGAATTTTTATGCTTTTCCGTTGGGCAACGCAATGGAGCCCATGACAATGCGTGCTTACTTCTATTTGTTAAGAAAGTTTATTTAAGTTTACTTCTGTTGTATGAATTCTACTACAATTAATGTGTAATTTTGTGGATCTATTGCTCTAATGATGATTTGTTCACATAGTTTTTACAATCTCTTCTGTTATATCTATGATATTATATTTTGTCCATGCACTGTTAGATATGACATGTTATATGCTATACTGGTTTATTTTAACCCTGATGATCGTCCTATATCAGCTGGTTATGGATAGCGTACTATTTATATATTATGGTGCTGGTGCTATAGGACAGTCGTCACAAGTACTCAATCTCAACTCAGTGCCTAAAGCCTCATGTCGACTCCTCCAAAACTCACCGGTGAAAAGCGGATCTCAATCGCTAACAATGCTAGAAGGAACACCATATAACCAAATAATCACTCTCACGTATAGTGTTACCAAAGATGCAGAAATCCTCGTACTTTTAATTAGAATAAAATGAGCGCATTTGGGTCAGTCGGTTGACTAAGACCCAAATAATCTCATTCCCTCTCCTACTTCTAGGTAGTCCATTGATGAAGTCCATAGAAATACCCTCCCACTTGCACTGAGGAATATCTAATGGATGCAACAATCCTCCCCGCTCCTTTTGCTCTACCTTTACCCTCTGATAAGTCATACATTGAGCTACATACTCTGCCAAATGCTTCTTTATACCAGGCCAATAAAAGACTCTCTTCATGTCATGGTACATTTTGTCTTCGTTGGGAGGAATAGTCATCCTAGAATGATGAGACTCGGCTAGTACCATGTCAATCAATCCATAATGAGATGAACACATAACCTACCATCTCTCTGTAACCATCCCTTCAAGTCATTGGCATAACACCTCAAATGACTCTACTGCTCTCCTCTACTAACCCTCTTGAAAATATCTATAAGCTCCTTATCTTTCTTCTGACTTGACCCAATACGGTCCATAAGTATAGGTTGTACATCCAAAGCTACTAACAATCCTGGAGTGATATCTAATGATGGTCGAAAATCAAACGTAGAAATGAACTCCAAAAGTTCTACTTTAAGAACAAAGGACTCAACACTGTATGCTGGCTACTCAAGGCAACGACAACAACATTGCCTTTGCCCAAAGTATATAAAATATTGAAGTCATACGATGTTAAAAGCTCCATCCACCTTTGTTGCCTTAAGTTCGAATCCTCCTGGGAGAATAAATACTCTAGAGACTTATGATCCATATATAGATCAATCCACTCCCCTAATAGATAGTGTCTCCATGACTTGAGTGCAAAGACAATATCCTCTAACTCAAGATCATGAGTATGATAGTTCTGTTCGTGGACCTTCAACCATCGACTAGATTAGCTCACCACTCTCCCTTACTACATCAATATTGTTCCCAATCCTGCCCCACAAGCGTTGGTATATACTGTGAATGCCTCCATACCATCGAGTAATACTAGAACATATGCACTAGCAAACGCCTCCTTTAGCTTGATAAAAGCATCCTCACCCTTTGCGTCCTATGAGAAAACAAATTATTCTTTGTAAGGCAGGTCGGATCTTTGCAAAGTCCTTAGTGAACTTCCTATAATTGCCCACCAAATCAAGGAAACTCCTCACTTCCGTGGCATTTTTTAGCACATGCCAATCCTATACTATAGCAACTTTACTAGGATTAACCGCTAGACCACTTTTAGAGATAACATGTCCCAAGAAGCGTACCTCCTCTCGTTAAAAGTGGCACTTGAAAAACTTCACCTTCAACTTATGCTCATGGAGTGTATTGAGTACTTCTTATGAATTCAACCTATGCTCCTCCTTGCTTTTCGAATAGACTAATATGTCATCCACAAATACCACCACAATCTTATTAAGCAGCCCTCTAAAAACTCGGCTTATCTAATCAATAAAGTAGACCGGTGCATTAGTCGTTCCGAAAGGCATGACATACCACTCATATAATCTATTGGGTGTATGAAAAACAATATTCTAAATACTATTCACAGCTCCACGCAACTGGTGGAATCCAGTAGCCAAGTAAAGCAATAAGAACACCTTTGCTCCATCTAACTAATTAAAAAGATCATATATGCAGGGCAACGGGTAACAATTATCACATATGCATAGCAATGGATAATGATTCTTCTTTGCCATCTTATTCAACTCCCGATAATTGACGCAAAGCCTTAGAGAACCATCTGCCTTGCTGGGAAAGAAACTGGTGCTCCCTAGTCTGAAATACTTCTTTTAATGATGCTATTCTCCAACATCACATTCACTTGCTTATTCGACTTGTGTCTCTTCTTCGGAGCTATTTAGCTTAAAGGTAAGGCAACAGGTCTGGCGTTCTCCATAAGATAAATCTGAAACTCAATCTCTCTCAGGGATGGGAGACCGATAACTTCAAAAAAAGACATCTAGATAGTCTCTAACTATAGGAAATGAATCTAACTCGTCATGTGATAGTTCTAATGAATATAGGTAACTCAACATAACCGAACCTTTGGGATTGCAATAAATCTGTAGATTGCGTCCACTCCAAGTAGCCAACCTAACAACCTTCCTACTAGTGATATAATTCATTTACCAGTCTTTGTCTGACCCTCTCGATTTCTCCCTCTTATTACCTATTACGGAAGGGCATGCCAGTAAGTGAGTTGACTCGGTACAGGTGCATGAAGATGGTGACACGTCGATGGAGATTTATTTATTTCAGTCTCTCTTTATGTATCTTATTTTATCTATTAAACATATTATTACTATGATGTTATTTGGAAATTTTATCTATTAGGTTGGACCTATTGCTATTTATCAGACTTATGTTGTACTTGCATTTGGAGACTTGATGTGTCATTTATTGTATGGACTAGGGTTATACTGGAACCATGTTATTTGAATTACTTTTAGTACGTGTCTTTTAATTCGTTCGGTTGTGAGATCTAAATATGTAGAATTGTGTAATGTTATAATTATCCCTGTATCATTATAAATTACCTTTAAAACTTAACGATTCATACTTCTGGGCACGACTACAGTTTAGAAGCCACTTTTGGGCTTTGAATCGACATACCCGGAGGTGCGGTTTGTTATAGTTGGTATCAAAGCTAAGTCATAATTCCTTAAGGATTAAGTGCACACTCAGAGAATGTATTTGTATATTTTCAAAATATTCAAAAATTATTATATATACATATAAGTATAACACCAGTACACCCACTAAATTCCAGTAAGGCCCAATACTATTTAAGGAAAGTTGCTAGTAATAATTCCTAATCACAGATAGTGAGAATGAGTAATCAAGATGGAAATGGTATAGGTGAAGCAGCTAATATTCCAAATGTGCACAATACGATGTGGATTCACCGGTGTCTGCAAGCAAGAATCCAAGTCAAACTTAACCCCAATGGAGGACCCACTATATAAGCACAAGGTACAATGCTAATCAACCCACTGCTTGTGGATTCACCAAGCTATGTAAGGACTTTTCGAGCCTAAGAGGTAAGCCTTATGTAGGAACTGAATATTTTATGAACTTGAAGGCATGGTTACATATTTGTGAAAGGATTTTTGGTTTGTTTGGGGTAGATGATGCTACTATAAGGTATTTGGCTTCTTGGCACTTACAAGGGGAAGCTCTAAATTGGTGGGATGTTGTGGTAGCAGAGACTAATGAAAAATAAATAACATGGGTGACTGTAAAAGACATTTCGAGTCTGATTTCTTTCGGTAGTAGAGAAAGAAGTGCAGTTAGAGAAATTAATACATCTACATCAAGGAGATATGATGATGAAAGAATATGTGAACCAATTCATTGAGCTAGTTAGATTTGGATTCGACTTGATAAATATACTACATAAAATGGCTTTAGAGTTCGCGAAGGGGCTGAAGCGACCTCTTCATGATTTGGCTATTAGTCACATTCCGATAGGAGCTACATACGAGGGATTGGTGGAAATGGCTTTGCTAAATACAATTTCCAAAGACGAAGCTAAGGATGAGCCCAAAAAGGCATGAGGAAAGCCAATTCAATGAGATCAACACAAGGATGGAATGTGAACTCAAGGAAAGATAAAGAAGGAAGAGCTCAGATGTAGGAAACATGGTTTCAGAGGACATTTTACTAGGACCTGCAAGATGAACCTGGCAAAGATAAAGTGTTACAACCGCAATCATCATGGTTGTACTAAGAGGGAGTGTCTGACCTTGTCCAAGGCTTCTACCTAAATGGTTACAGCATACACACTTGACTTTATTCCTAACTCTAGTACAGTTCCAATCGTAGATAAGGGAAAGAAGGTTGTTATTGAAGTTGTGTTAATTCTCTCTAATTTATCTATTCTTACTCTATTTGACATCGAAGCATTAGACTCATTTATTTCAAGTAGACTAGTAGATGACTTACATTTAGAGACTAGTATAGTAGAAGGCCCTGTTGTAGTATCAATCCCCATAGGAGGATCGATTGATTTGTCTATGGTTTGTAGAGATTTGAGATTGTATATTTTGTGTGTTAAATTCGGTTGTGATGCTTATGCTTTGGGATTTTATGGCTTTAGGTTAATTTTGGTAATGGACTAGATGACTATGTATAGAGCAGTACTAGATTATGATATGAAGGTGGTTCGTTAGAGTACTTATAGAGGACGTAGCCTAGAGATTTACTAAGATCCTAATAATTCTGTTATGTTGAGTTACCTATACTCCCTTGACCTGTTACATGATGAGTTGGCTTCGGTACCTATAGTCCGAGATTACCTAGATGTCTTTTCGAAAGTTTTCGGTCTTCCACCCCATAGGGAGATTGAATTTTGAACCTACCTTGAGGAGAATGCTAGACCCATTCCTTACCTCTTAGGCATATGGCTCCTAAAGAAAGACGCGAGCTAAATAAGCAAGTAAATGAATTGTGGGAAAAGTGCTTCATCCAAAGGAGTATCTCAAAATGGGGAGCATCAGTTGCCTTTGCTACGAAAGCAGATGGCTTTCTAAGGCTTTGCATCAATTATCATGTGCTAAATAAAATGACAAAGAAGAATTGTTATCCACTATCCCGTATAGAGGACCTATTTGATCGGCTAATTAGAGAAAATGTATTCTCTCAGCTTGATTTGGCTATCGTGTTCCTTCAGTTACATGTAGTTGAAGATAGTATTCAGCTTGACCAACGCATCCACATATTTTTGACCTCATGGGTTGAGTCTTTAGTGGGTTGCTCAATAAGTTCATTGTGGTATTTGTTGATGTCATACTTATTTATTTGAAAATTGAGGAAGTACATAAGTTAAATTCATAAGAAGTGCTCGACACTCTTTGTAGACATAAGCTAAAGGCAAAAATTTCCAAATGTCGCTTTTAGCGTAAGGAGGTTCACTTCCTAGGATATGTTGTCTATGAGCATGGACTAGCATTCGATCCTAGTAAAGTAGCTATAGTATAGGATTGGCACATGCCAAAGAATACCATGGAGGTGAGAAACTTTCTTGATTTGGTTGGCTACTAAAGGAAGTTCATTAAGGACTTTGCTAAGATTTTCGCATCATTGACCTGTCTTACCAAGAAGAATCTAGTTTTCTCATGGAACTCATAGTGTAAAGATGCTTTTATTAATTTGAAGGAGTTGTTGACTAGTGCACCTGTTTTGGTACTCCCTGATAGTATAATGGCATTCGTAGTATATATCGATGCATGTGGTACAAGACTGGGCATTGTATTGATAAAGGAAGGTAGAGTTATCTGCTATGCCAATCGATAATTGAAAGTTCATGTGAGAACCATCCAACCCAAGATCTTGAGTTGGCAGCCATTGTTTTTGCTCTCATGTCATGGAGGCATTATCTTTTTAGGGAGTGATTTGAGCTATTCATGGATCATAAATCTCTAAAGTATTTATTCTCCCAAAAGGATTTGAATTTAAGGCAGTAGAGGTGGATGAATTCTTGGTTTCATATTACTTCAGTATCTCATACACTCCAAGCAAGGGTGATGTTGTAGCCGATGCCTTGAGTAGGAAGCATGCGATGTTAGCCCTATGTTCTTAGAATGGAAGCAATTGGAGTTTATTTCTACATTCGATTTTCGACCTACATCGGACATCACACCAGGATTTTTAGCAGCATTAGATGTTCAGCCTTCACCTATGGACTGTACTGGTTCAAGGTAGAAGCAAGATACATAGTTATTGGATATTTTTGAAAAGCTAAAGAAAGGAGAGCATTCAAGTCATTTGGATCGTTATTTTATTAATTCAAGATGATGGTTGAGGAGGGATGGTAGGTTGTGTGCTCCTCTCATTTTGGAAATGATTAACATGGTGCTAGTATGGTCCCATCATTCAAGGATGATCATTCATCCCGGTGGGGACAAAATATATCATGATATAAAGGGAATATTTTACTAGCCAAGAATGAAGAGACATGTAGCGGAGTTTGTTTCCAAATGTATGACTTATCAATGAGTAAAAGCAAAGCAGAAGAAGCTTCATGGATTATTATAGCCTTTGGATGCCCTACAGTGGAAATTTGAGAGTATCTTTATGGATTTTATTAATGGATTACCTAGTAGAAGAAGGGGAACGAGAGTATTTGGGTCATCGTCGATCGATTAACCAAATGCGCTCAGTTTATTCCAGTTAGGAGTACAAGGATAGTTGCATCTTTGGTGAAATTACATGTAAGGGAAGTGGTTTGACTACATGGAGTTCCTTCTAGCATTGTCCATGGTCGAGATCTAATTTTCATTAGTAAGTTTAGGAGGAGTCTTTAAGAGGTATTTGGAACTAAACTAAATTTGAGCGCAGCCTATCACCCATATATGGACAGATAGATTGAGAGAGTGAATTACGTATTGGAGGACTTGCTAAGGATGTATATCTTGGATTTTAGAGGTTCTTATGAGGATCACTTGCCATTAGTAGAGTCTGCATATAATAACTACTATCAGGCAAGTATTGGAACGACACCGTTCGAAGTATTGTATAGGAAGTCATGTACATCCCCATCCTTTTAATGCAACATTACTAATAGGATCATTTTTGGACCATACATGATTAGGGAGACCTCTAAGAAAATAGATTTGATCCATAAAAGAATGAAGACTGCATAAGATAGGTAGAAATCTTATGCTGACAGAAGACGCATGGAGATGAAGTTCATAGTGGACGATGTGGTCTTTGTGAAGATCTCACTACTTACACATGTTATGAGATTTCATAGTTCATGAAAGTTTGCATCGAGATTTATATGGTCTTTTTCGATCTTGGGGAGAGTATGGAAGTTAGCTTACATAGTGGAGCTTCCTAAAAAGTTGATGGGGGTTCACAATGTCTTCCATGTGTCACACTTGCGAAAGTGCTTACACGATTCAGCTACCATGCTTAAGTCGAGTCAGTTGAAAGAAGTTAAATTAGAGAAAGAGTCACTTGTCCGCCATGCATCTACCTATATTATTAAGCATGGAACAAAGAGACTCGGCAATAAAGTAATCTGACTGGTTAGAGTCTAATAGGGGGATGATCCAGTTTAGAGCACTTGTATCCAGAGGAGAAGATCTGAGCTACCCATCTAGAGCTCTTTCTAGTAAGTTTCCATTTAAATTAATAAAATTACTTAGATACATAGTACTTAGCTTAGTGTATTCACCAGGACGTGTTTTGGATGATGGTTGCCAATGAATATATTTTGTTAGCTAGTATTGCACATATAGGATATTTTTCATGTTGGCTTATGACACATCACATTATCCACTTTATTTTTTCAGTTATATCCATATGGATGCTACATTTTTGCATATGTATTGAGTGTTTGCTCATTCAAATAGAATTGCAAGTATTTTGGGTGTTAAATACATTTTGGATACATCACATAAGTACTTACATTCCTTGCATTACCTACATGCTTATATGCGTTCCATACCTATCTATATATGTTGCATTAGAAATCTAAAACTAAGGACAATGGTTGTAAGTAATTGATGGTTGAGTAGGTGGTCGTAGATATTGGTCACATAAGCGAATTTTATTTTTTAATCCTTGGAGATTACGAGAGTGAAATCCTTTTAAGAAGGGAGGTGAATGTAACATAGTGGAAATTTTAATCATAAATTAAAATATGAGTAAGAGAAAGAATGTAATTTTACATAAAAGGACAGAATAATAATTTTTTACAAATGTCGGAATTAGGCCTTGAGACCTATTCCATTGCATCCAGAATGTCGTTTACAGTTATAAATCGTTATAACTTGCTAAATTTAATAAAACGGAGTGAAAGTAGTGGAAAATGTAGCTGGTGGAAATTTTATAATTATCGATTTCGAAAATATGACTAGAAACCCTAATTCTAAACTATAAATAAAGGCCTAAACATCCACTCTCCTCATTCATAAACCCTAGCCTCCTCCTTCTAAACATCTCTTCTTTCTCTTATTCTTCTTGGAAATAAATTCCAAGTTCCAAAAAAAATCAAATAAAAGAAGAAAATGAATTAAAGAAAGGAAGATTTAACAAACAAAGTTAGAGGTAAGAAGCAGTGGATACAAATCTAAATAGAAGATGGTAAGCTAAAAGGTTGGTGGATTCTAGTAATACAAACTTCTGAGATAGAGGTCAAACGTCTGAGCGAAGGTCTAAACAGCTGAACAAGTAGAGTTTGAAATAGAAAGAAAATATTGTAAAACAGGCTCGGTTCAGACATTTGATTACTAGAACCGGACATCTGAGCTAAAGCCAGATGTTTGAGAGTAATAATTAGACGTCTGAATGTGGGAAATTTTCATATTTATAACATGAGTCAGACGTTTGAGCTAAAGTGTTAGACGTCTAAGCTGAAGCAGCAGTCCAGATAGAACCTGGACCTAGTATAGGCCAAGTATAATAGGTCAAAGAAACTTATCCCCACTTCTTAGATATTCGAGAGTGCGCATAGCTAAATGGAGTTGACTAGCAAGCTGGAAACGTACCACTTTTGGGTAAAGTCCTAGGCTCGGTTCATAGAGTTAAAATCAAACGTTGTAATTCATTGATTAAATTATATAACTTGAATCAACTCTGAAAAATAAGATTTTTAAAACCCTAGACCCTATTATAATATAACCAAATTTCCTATCAAATGATTTGGTTAGCATAAGATAAAAACTTACCGTGTTTATGTTAAAGTATTATTTGATTCTGGAGCATCTCTCAGTTTTATTTCTTTAGAGATCGAGCCGGACTTATCTGTTGTAAAGCATCCTGTTCAGATAGTCGATCATCTTCCTTTTATAAACTAAAACTGCTAATCTACACTACACGCACACGAGAGAAACTTCGAGTCTGGTCATCTAATTCCTGAGAGCTCCTTCGAGTCGCCCACGTATCTATCTCCCCTGACACACCTCACCGTTGTGCACGTGCACGGCGATTCCAGCCAACTCCGACGAACTCACTCATCTCCGGCAAATCGTAAATCAACTCGCCATTCAACTTCGAACATCAAATTGCAAATATCTAGCCTAAATCGAAAACGAGACATCAATGCGAACAGCAGTTCGACATCGCCTGGAACGAACACCTCGCCACCACGCCTCTGACCATCGTTCCACCTGAAACTTCGTCAACATCTTTAATTAATATTAATTAAAAATTTAAATAAAATGACACATTCTGAAGCTTCTATTATCTTTAGTATTAACAATATAAATTTTCTGAACCTTTGAACTATTTTTAACAGCTTAAAATCAAGATTCAATATTTTACCCAATCTCGATAATTAAATTTAATAATTAATTATCCAAATAAATACTGTATATTTGAAATTAAAGTTAAAATTTAACCTTCGGATATTTAAAATAAATTAAATATTCACATTTCAAATATACAAAAATTTATTTGGATAATTAATTATTAAATTTAATTATCGGGATTGGGTAAAATATTGAATCTTGATTTTAAGCTGTTAAAAATAGTTCAAAGGTTCAGAAAATTTATATTGTTAATACTAAAGATAATAGAAGCTTCAGAATGTAATTTCAAACTGACCAACTGTCACGACCCGGCTTTCTACCACTAGAAAGACGTATCATGAATTAAGAAAGAAAGGGATAGAAGAAGAAAAGAAAGAAAAGAAGGAAGAACAACAACATCAGATACTCACAACGGAACGAATGAAATATAATATATCACATAAAATATTACATAGTATCATATACATCAGAGTTATACAACTTATACATCTCATATTAGACAGTTATAAACACCTGTCTGTCATACATCTCAAACATCACAGAGATACAGACTCAATACAAACACAGCGGAAACACCATAATATATCTACACGCTGAAGCCACCTGCTCCAAATCTCCTCCAGAATTCGTCAAAGCTAACCTGAATCCCTCGACTACTCAATACAATATTGAGTACCCAAGAGTTTAATGAGCGATCGAATGTGATATTTCGTACGGATGATATATGTGCATCGTACGGGCTTAAGTAAAACCTGTAACGACCCGACTTTCCAGTCCCGGAAACATCGAACCATTTGTGTTAAAGAAGAAGAGGTAGAAGAAGAAGAAACAGAAAATCAACAACAGAATCTCACATCTTCAAATTTTAATCGTCATTCAATTATTCACCTAGAATAATTTTCCTCCATACCAAATTTACGTAAGAATTCACCATTCATTTCTTAAGTCCAATATAAACATTTTATATACTTCTTGGCTTTGTTTTACTTCATTTTTGAAGTTTATATTTATTTTCACTTCCCCATTGAAGTTTATTTTAATTACTATTTACTTAGCCCTTACAATTTCATTTAAACTCAAATTGGCTTCCATTTTGAATATGGATTAGTTTCACTTACTATTTAATTTAAATCTCAAATAAGTTTATTTACGAACTTTACTTTCTTTAGTTCCTTTGATTTCACTTCACCTTACATTCACATTTGAATTAGATTTCAATATCCAGTTTTAATTTCATTTGCTTAACAAATTTAAATCATTTATCGTAACATAACGGCGATTATATCACAATTAAAAGTTTGTATCATTTATAGCTGGTCCTAGCTACAGATTCGTAGAAGCTGGAAAGAGAGGATGAAGACATTTGTCAGAGAAGGGTGGATCCACCATTGATTGCTACTTGTGTAACAATATAGAACTTTAGATGCGGACTAGTGAGGGGATGTACCAATGCAAGATGGCAAGAACTCATTGAAGTGTGATTCAATGAACAGGTCGGGCATTGAATACGTACCCTACTTAGAACATCAATGCAAGATGACAAGAACCATAAAACAGTGATTTGACAATGAGCCGGATGTTGGAGGTATATTCAGATAGATGTGTAACCTAAGTAACTACAATTAAAGTGTTAGTTGATACATATATATTATTAGGTGGACTAGCATTAAGACTACATATTAGAGATGCCTTTAGGAATTTCCCTATTTTAGCAAGCTCTACCTGTGAGTGTAAATTTCATGAACTATAATTGTATATCTAGAATTGTCAACTTAAAAATGTAAAATAACTAGATCCTTATATATAACATACTATGAAATAACCTAGGTGTAGGATATAAATGAACTTCAATCACTTGTTTACACCATACCACTAGTGATGTAATTCATTTACCAGACTTTGTCTGACCCTCTCCATTTCTCCCTTTTATTACCTATTACAGGAGAATGGGGCAGTAAGTGAGTTGACTTGGTATAGGTGCATGGAGAAGGTGACACATCAATGGAGATTTATTTATTTTAGCCTCTCTTTATGTATCTTATTTTATCTATTAGACATAGTATTACAATGGTACTGTTTGGGAGTTTTATCTATCGTTGGGACCTATTGCTATTTATCAAACTTATGTTGTACTTACATTTGGAGACTTGATATGTCATTTATTGTATGGACTATGGTTATTCTACAAATGTGTTACTTAAATTACATGCAGTACTTATATTTTACTTCCTTCCACTATGAGATCTGAAAGTGTAGAATTGTGTAATGTTATAACTGTGTCTGTGTCATTGTAAATTACCTTTAAAACGTAACAATTCATACTTCTTGACACGACGACGGTTTAGAAGCCACTTTTAGGCTTTGAATTTGTATGTCCAGAGGTGTGGGTTATTACAAAGTCTTTTAAAGTCTTTATGTTTTAAAGCCTTATTAAAGATATCTGCTACTTGATCTTTTGAATTAACACACTTTGCTTGAACTTACTTTTTCGCATTGCACTCTCAAATAAAATGATAGCATGTATCTATATATGAACTTCGATCATGCAAGACGGTGTTCTTTACCAAATCTATGAAAACACAAGTTGAATTAGCAACATACTCAGCTTCACAGGTGGAAACGGTCACAATTGCTTGTTTTTGAACCCTAAGTGAGAGTCGTGTCTCCTATGAATAAACAAATCTACTTGTACTTTTGCAATCATTAACATCTCCAGCCCAATCAATATTGCTATATCCTACCAACTTGAAATTTTTAGAATATGAATATAACAAACCAAAATCAAGGGTACCTTTGAGATATCGGAGGATCCTTTTAGCAGTCTTCAAATGTGATGTTATGAGAGCTTCCATGTAAAACCTAATAAGTCCAACTACTTAACATATGTCAGGTCTTGTGCATGCCAAGTATCTCAAGCTACCAACTAAGCTCTTGAATTGTGTTGGCCCAACTTTCTCTTCTTCGGTATGCCTCAAGAGCTTTGTACCACATTCTACTAGAGTGTTTATAGGTTTGTATCCATCAATCTTAATTTTCTTTAATGCTTCATGTGCATATGTTTCTTGAGAGATAAATATTCTGTGCTTACTTTGAATTACATGGATTCCAAGATAGTATGACATAAGTTCCATATCCGTCATCTCAAACTATAAACATATTTTCTTCTTAAATTAATAAAATGTTTTTAGATTGTTCCTAGTAAATATCAAATCATCCGCATAACAAGCATATAATTAAAACCACTCGAATTATAGAGAGAATGTTCATAAGGGAAATTTACAAAATCACTTTCTATAAAATATTTATCAATTCTAAATATTCCATTCTATAGTGGCTTGTTTTAAACCAAAAAGTGATTTTTCCATTTTCAAAACCTTATTTTCACGTCCTTTAATTTTTAGCCTAGTTGTTGCTCCAAATAAAATTCTTCTTCTAAGTTACCATTTAAGAAAGAATATCTTACATCTACTAGACAAAATTTTCATTCATTTTGAACCGCTAATGAAACTAACATCTTATAGTTTCTAAATGAGCTATGGGAGCAAATATATCTTCATAGTCTATACTTTCTCTTTGCTTGTACCCTTTGGCAACCAATCTTGCTTTGTACTTTTCCCCTTCTTCTTTGGCATTCTTCTTCACTTTGTACACCTACTTTACTCCAATAGCTTTGTATCCTTTGGGTAAGTGAGACAAGTCCCATGTATCATTCTTTACAACAACTTTGATTTTTCCATCCATAGCATCTCTTTATTTTTTGTCTTCTTTCGCTTCTTCCAAACCTATTGGATCACAATTTGCAAAAAGGCATAATAAAGTAACATCTTCAGAAATTGGTGTTACCTTATACAACTCTTACAAAGATCTCATGTGTGGTGGTTTTTCACATGAGCTTACTTCTAATGGAGATTCTTCATGGAAGGAGGATAATGTTGGACTAGTGGGTTCTTCTTGCACATTGTTGTTTTCTTCTTCTTTATAAGGCAGAAATAAATTATAATCATCATTTTTTTTATTCTAATTCCAAGTGCTTTCTTCATCAAACTCCACACCTTGACTAACAACAATTTTTACATTAATAGGGTTATATAATTTATTTCCCTTTGACCTTAAGTCATAGCGAATAAAAATATACTTTTCGCTTTGATCATTCAATTTGGAGTATGTTTGATCCGTGACATGGGCATATGCTATGCTTCCAAACACTCTCAAATGTGATATATATGGCTCTCTGCTACTCCATGCTTCTTCAAGAGTTTTATTCCATAAAATTCAAGTTGGAGAGGGACTCGATAAATATAATGCATATTTAACGGCTTCAGCCCAAAATTTTGGAATATTTTTACTTTTTAACATACTGCAAGCCATATTAACTAGAGATATATTCTTCCTTTCTACAACATCATTTTGTTGTAGGGTGTACGAGACCATTAAAGGGTGATGAATTCCACTTTCTTCATAAAATTTCTAAAACTCTTTTGAGGTTAATTCTCCACCTCGGTCGGATCTCATAGCTTTTAATCTTATAGCCACTTTCATTTTCTATGAAAACTTTAAGTTTCATAAAAGCACCAAATACATCAGATTTTTGTTTAAAAAAGACAAACCTATGTTTTTCTACTAAATCATTAGTAGAGAGTGAGAAATAATTGATTTTCCAAGAGAGCACGGTTTTATAGACTATAAATGTCTGTATGAATTAGTTCTAGTTTTTCATTGGCTCTTGTAGCGGATTCTTTTGGAAAACTTTTTTGGGGTCGTTTTTTAATAGGCATCCTTTACATAATTGATTCATGTGATTAATTATAACAACCCGCATATTTTACGATTGTTTTGTTTAAATATAGCATCGTTAGTTAAATTAAAGTCCGAAATGTCACTTTATGTAAACAGTCGAATTCGGACTCGAGACCACTTTCAATGAGTTGAAAACGATGTTTACAACTTGTTTAAGTATAAAAATCCATATGTTTGGAGTTGATTAGGATTTTGGTATTTTCATTTGGGCTTTGGGTTGGGTTCTAGCTCATAAACCCAATAAGAGACCCAAACTCTTCTACCAAATAGTTCCCACTCCACTCCTCTTCATTCATTCATTCCATTTTCTAAATTCCTAACACTCAAGCCCTAGGAAGAATGGTGGGAAGAGTAAACTAAAATTCCTAAGCCCTAGTTTCTCTTAGGAATTCAAGTTCTAGTTCTAAAATCAAAGAGAAGCTTATGTAAGCATCCTCTTCATCTTCTCCATCTCAACCCCTCTCCAATTTTCATAATTTCCTATAACCTGACTTCGGAAATATTTGCATATGATCATAGATTGGAGCTTCTAGAGTTGTGATTGAAGTGGAGTTGATCTTTCCTTGTTTTAGAGCTTCTCAATTGTTGTTTTTGAGTTTAAAGGTGAGTTCTTGAACTCACATCTATGTCTATAGCTAGATCGATCCGTTTATTATTTTTCTTCTTAAATAATACTCGGGTTAGACCGAGGTGTTTTAGGTGCTTCCACTTGACTGCTTAACAAGGACTAGCTTTTGACTTTTAGCTAACTACTTTAGCATAGTAGTTTTTGTTTTTCATACATTCGAGATAAAGACTCCTTGATGTATACATATTCTTTTGAGAAGCAATTGTACCTATTCTTTTGTGATGTAGTGGATCTTGTATGACCACTACTATGATGTTCACTTCTATGTCTTATATTCATATCTGTTTCCGCCTTAGTGATATGAATATACGTGCCTGGTTTTATGTTATGTTTATTTTGTATTGTTTCCGAAGGCCACATAGCCACTATGTAGTAGCTTTGATTTTGTATTTGATATGTCAGATTTCCTCTTGAAATGAAATGCATGACATACTATCTGACATATTGGTACTCGCATAAAGCAATTACACAGATGGTCGCTCCTCTACAGCCTTATTCTTTGCGCTAGTCGACGGCATTACCCTGTAGTGTCCTTGGCTAGTGTGAGTATAGAGGTGGGGCGTCACAGCTTGGTATTGGAGCGAAACTTCGGAACAATGTAGAATAATCTAGCAAGGATCATTGTACTAAGTCTCTCTTAGGAATCGTGCCTTAGGATCTAATTCGAGTCTTAAGACCCATTGTATCCTATTCTCTTTTATGATGCCTTGTTTTATCAATCAAGTTTATTTGATATTCATCCTAAGAATAACCGTTTTCCTCTTCTTTCTTTTTTTCTTTCTTAAAGAAGAGAAATGGTTAGACCTGACCGTCCTAGAACTGGTCAATCCAGTGGTTCTCCTCAGGATGGCGTATTCATGTCTACTCCACAACTTTTGGATCTTGTAAAGAATGCCCAAGCTGTCGGACCCATTCCTGAGCCTACTCATCCTAAATCCGAGTTTGCATTCTTGTGGAGTGATTATACCAATTTGGGTGGAAGGCCATTCAAGGGTTCTGAAAGCGTTATAGAAGTCTAAGCTTGGCTTAGAACATATGATTGCATCTTTTCTTGCATGAATCTTGTGGATCTACATCGAGTCCAAGTGGCTTCTAGCATGCTCAGGAGAGAGCATTAGATTGGTATGAGCTTTTGATTTCGGAAATTGTTGAAGCGGATCATACTTGGGAGCAATTTTAGGAAAGGTTCGAGTTAAAGTTTGTGCTAGAAGCTAAAAAGGTAACTTTAGCACGACGCTTTATTGACCTTGTTCAAGATGAATCTTCTGTGATGGATTATGTCACATCATTTGAATCCCTCTCTAAATATGGGGTCGAGTATATTAATACCCCATTGACGAAAAATCAGAGGTTTATCTATGGTTTGAATAAGAACCTCAAAAAGGCTTTACTTCTGAAACTAGAAGTGGCTTTCGATCAGCTTGTAGATATCGCTCTTCGATTTGAAGAGGCCGATAAAGAAAGTGATGTTGATGTTGGGTGTGCCAAGAAGAACTTCAACAACAAAAAGAAGAGGGATCACGATAATAAGTTCAAACTTAATCCTAACAAGAAAGGGTAGCAAGCAAATTCGATAGCAAAGACTCCTACCCCTAATCGTGGAGAATGCAACAATTATGGATCTAAGGACCACTATGCAAATAAGTGTCCAGGTCCTTTGCTTGCCGCTATTGCAAAAGTTCGGGTCATCCTATATCTTCATGTCCCAAACTTCAAAGCAAGAAAGAGAGAAAGCTGAATGTTGTGCAAGCCCCTAGTAACACTTCTCTTGGTCAAGGTATTTCTCATTCTGTCCTTGATGGCATTATTATGTTTTATGATCATCCTATTCGAGTTCTTTTTGATACGGGTGCATCTCACTCTTTTATATCAAAGGAACTTGTTGATATTTTGTCTTTAAATGTTATGGGCTTGATGACTTCACCGAGAATTGCAAATTCGGTTGGTGGATCCGCAACACTCAGTTTATTTTGTAAGGATGTTGAAATTATTCTATGTTATATGATTATGCTTTCCAAGCCAATTTGCATGTTATGCGTTACTTAGGTTTCAGAATGATTTTGGGAATGTATTGGCTTATTTGTGATGAAGCCTACATCCTATGTCCCGAGAGGACTATCCATCTTCGACATCCCTAATCTGTTAAGTAGATTTCTATTGTTCTTAAAGATTCAGATTCCAATTCGGGAGCATCCTTATATTCTCTAAATCCACATGATGATGATAATGATGATGAGGAAGATGTCATTTCCTCATTCACGTTGTTCGTGAATTTATCGATATATTTGAGCCCGTTTTAGGATTACCACCTAAGCGAGCAATTGAATTCAGAATTAATCTAATCCTTGGAGCTCTACCTATCACTCATCCTCCTTATCGTATGTCCAATAAGGAAAATAAGGAGATGCATAAACAATTATCTGAATTGGAAGCAAAATAGTTTATTCGTTCTAGTTCCTCTCCTTGGGGAGCTTCAGCTATCTTTGTAAAGAAATCTGATGGTACACTTAGGCTTTGCGTTGACTACCGCAAGCTTAATGATCTTACCATTAAGAATAAATATCCCTTGCCTCGGATTGATGATCTATTTGATCAACTTAGCGGTGCTAGAGTCTTTTCACAGTTAGACTTAGCAACCGGTTTTCATCAGCTTCGTATTGCAGAGGATAGCATTCCTTTGACATCGTTCCGTACTCGTTATGGATCTTATGAATGGCTTGTTATGCCATTTGGTTTAACAAATGCTCCAGCTTATTTCGTTGACCTTATGAACCGAATTTTCAAAGACTTCCTCAATCGATTTGTTCTTATCTTTATTGATGATATTCTTGTTTATTCTAAAATCGAGGAAGAGCATGAACAACATCTTCGAATTCTGTTGGAAACCCTTAGGAGCAATCAATTGAAAGAAAATTTTTCTAAGTGCCACTTTTGGCAATCCCGTGTGAAATTTTTATGACATATTATTTCTGAATTCGGAATTTTAGTGGATCCTTCAAAGATTGAGGCGATTCAAAATTGGAAGAGACCAGAGAGTGTGATGGAAATTCGTAGCTTTCTTGTATTGGTGGGATATTACCATCGGTTCATAAAAGACTTTTCTAAAATTTCTGTACCTCTTACTAGTCTAACAAAGAAGGAAGTTAAGTACATTTGGTTAGACAAATGTGAAGCTGCTTTTCAGAAATTAAAAGAACTCCTTTCTGATGCTCCTATTCTTGTAATTTCCGAAGGGAACCAAGACTTGATTGTTTATACCGATGCTAGTCGTGTTGGTTTGGGAGCCGTTCTCATGCAAAGGGAACGTGTTATCGCTTATGATTCAAGGCAATTAAAGCCTGCCGAGACTAGATATGCCACTTATGATTTAGAGCTCACGGCCATTGTTTTCGCCCTTAGAACTTGGCGTTATCTTTTGGGAGGGAAATTTTTTCTCTACACCGATCATAAATCTTTGAAGAATTTGTTCTCTCAAAAGAAAATAATTTGCGTCAAAAACGTTGGCTCGAATTCCTTGCATCTTATGATCTTGGTATTTTTTATACTCCTGGAAAGGGAAATCATGTTGTCGATGCCCTTAGTCGTAAGAAACAAGCGGTTGTTTCCATGATGATATCCGAATGGAATGATCCCGAGACTTTGTCCACTTGTGAGATTCGAGATCGTGAATCTGATTCATGTTCATCTCTTGTTTTATGTACCATTAAGACTCATCTATCTTTTTTAGATTGCATTCTTGAATCTCAAAGTAGACAAAAATCCTATGCCGATAACCGAAGAAGGAAATTAGAATTTTTTGTGGGAGATTTGGTATTTATTCATGTTTCACCTATGAAGGGTGTTGTGCGTTTCAATCGTTCGGGAAAATTAGCACCTCGATATATTGGCCCATTTCCCATCGCCGAACGCATTGGTTCCGTGGCTTATCACCTTTTATTACCAGCTCAATTTTCTACTATTCATGACGTATCCCACGTTTCTCAACTATGGAAATGCCTTAGAGATTCCGATTCTATTCTTGAGCCCGGTGTTATTGAAGAAATTGAGGTTTCACCTAATTTGACTTATGAGCAACAACCTATTCGCATCATTGCTACGGAGGTTAAACACCTTCATAATAAAGATGTTCCGCTTGTGAAAGTTCAATGGTCCTCAAATCCTAAGGATTGTTCTTGGGAATCCAGAGAATTCATCGAGCGAACACATCCGGACATACTCTCTCATGCTCCTTATGGTGAACTTCTCACTTCAAAATTTTCTTTTGTGTTGTTATGCCTTGGAGTGGTTGTTACTCTTTATTTTCTTCTTAAGTATTGCGAGGATGCAATTTCTTTAAGCACGGGAGTCTGTAACAACCCGCATATTTTACGATTATATATTTAAATGTTTTATTTAAATATAGTATCGTTAGTTGAATTACAGTCCGAAATGTAACTTTTTATAAACAGTCAAATTCGGAATCGAGACCACTTTTATTGAGTTCAAAACGACGTTTACAACTTGTTTAAGTATAAACATCGATATGTTTGGAGTTGATTAGGATTTTGGTATTTTCATTTGGGCTTTGGGTTGGGTTCTAGCCTATAAACCCAATAAGAGACCCGAACTCTTCTACCTAATAGATCCCACTCCACTCCTCTTCATTCATTCATTCCATTTTCTAAATTCCTAACAGTCAAGCCCTAGGAAGAATGGTGGGAAGAGGAAACTAAAATTCCTAAGCCCTAGTTTCTATTTGGAATTCAAGTTCTAGTTCTAAAACCAAAGAAAAGCTTAGGTAAGCATCCTCTTCATCTTCTCCATCTCAATCCCTCTCCAATTTCGTAATTTCCTATAACCTAACTTAGGAAATATTTGCATATGATCATAGATTGGAGCTTCTAGATTTGTGATTGAAGTGGAGTTGACCTTTCCTTATTTTAGAGCTTCTCAATTGTTGTTTTTGAGTTCAAAGTGAGTTCTTGAACTCACATCTATGTCTATAGCTAGACTGATATGTTTATTACTTTTCTTCTTAAATAATACTCGGGTCAGACCGACGTGTTTCAGGTGCTTCCACTTGACTGCTTAAGAGGAACTAGCTTCTGACTTTTGGCTAACTACTTTAGCATAGTAATTTTTGTTTTTCATACATTCGAGATAGAGTCTCCTTGATGTATACATATTCTTTTGAGAAGCACTTGTACCTATTCTTTTGTGATGTAGTGGATCTTGTATGACCACTACTATGATGTTCACTTTTATGTCTTATATTCATATCTGTTTCCGCCTTAGTGATATGAATATATGTGCCTGGTTTTATGTTATGTTTATTTTGTATTGTTTTCAAAGGCCACATAGCCACTGTGTAATAGCTTTGAGTTTGTATTTAATATGTCAGATTTCCTCTTAAAATGAAATGCATGACATACTATCTGACATATCGGTACTCTCACAAAGCAATTACACAGATGGTCACTCCTCAACAGCCTTATTCTTTGCGCTAGTCGACGACATTACCCCGTAGTGTCCTTGGCTAGTGTGAGTATAGAGGTGGGGCGTCACATTAATAGGTGGTAAACCTTTTACCATACTTTTATTCTTTAGTAATATTAAACTCCAATGTTTAGGTGTCCAAATCTAAGTGTCAAAGCCATGATGACTTTTTGTAACAAGTTTTTAAACATTTAATAGCATAATGCGAAATATTTAGTAGAAACATCATATTTTTGACATTGCTACTTTGGCTATTAAATTTCCTTTATCATCTCCCATAAACATACTATGGTTTTTCAAATGAATATCATATCCTTTTTCAACAAGTTGCCCCAAACTTGGGATATTTGTTTTCATATTAGGCACATAGTAAACATTTAATATCAAATCATGTTTTCCATTTTTAAAATGAATTAGTATTTTTCCTTTACCTCTAACCAGAATTCTAAATTTATCAACAAAATGAATATTACCACTTACCAGCTCATCAAGCTTTATAAAGAATCTTCTTCTTCCACACATATAATTACTATCTCTACTATCCGAATACCATGTATCATCATTTTTATTTTCATCTCTATTGTGTGCCCATAAAAGTGTAGAATCTTCTTCTTTTCCTTTAGCCAAATTAGTTCCCTCTTTAATTTTATTGGAAGTATATTTGCATTCCAAAGAAAAATGCCCAAATTTATCATAATTATAACATTTAATATGTAACTTATCATACCATGGTCTTCCATTGTGATTTGTGTTTCCAATGCGTCCTCAACCTTGATAGAGTAGGAGTATGCCGTAGGAATAATTATGTAATCTATTACGTATATCTAACTCGATAACCAATCATTTTCAAAATTAAAGGTGTTTTCTTATACTTGATATAATGTGCTATATTAATTAATAAATTTAATTAAAAGTGTATGTAATAGAAAATCCATAAATGGTATGTTTTGTGATAGTAGTTATAAAGTGTTGTAACCGTGAGTAATTTATTAAATTAAAAATAAATGTACTATTTTAAATATTCCTTGTCAAGGTGTATCGAGAATGAATATCGATACATCCTTTAAGACTAGAGTACGTAATGCTTGCCGAATGTTGGGCAGTGTATTACTCATGGTTGCTAGGGGAACCAAGGAGTTACGTACTAATAGTTATTGTAACCATGGAATGACTCACTCAATAGTTTTTTGTTGGTTAATATAACCAAGATCAAACAGAAAAAATCGATATGACTTATTTACACAATTCTCTTGACTTGAGAATACTCTCGATCTTCAATATGAAAGCTCCGCTTTGATTATAGTCAAATCATGGCATGACATCCATCGAGTGGCTATAGCTGGGTCAAGTGGAAGTATTGGAACTGAAACATTATCCAAGAGAGGATTCATCTCCTTAATTTTATGGGATTAATATCACGCTTAACTCAAGTCAACTCAAAGTCAAAGTCTTTAGCTAGAGCATTTCGATTAATAATAATTGTTATTACTGAACCAAGGACTTTGTGTTTGGATTATAGAGTTGAATATGAATGATACTGGAATATTGACCATTACCAAATTCCATAAGTTTAAAGTGATATAGTTCTGACGAAGAGAATTGGTGTAAATAATTATCGCAATCGGGTAATGCTTAATAAAGTAAAATTGGATTTTACTAAAAGTACGAGATAAATTTGGCCAAAATTTCACACCACCTATTAATTGACGTATGAACGTTAATATTCGAATAGTTCGATATTAATCGATCAAATTTACACCTGATGCGTCACACGATCGACACGATGAATTCTCATTTGACCAAACGATTTAAATTAATTTATAATTGTTATAAATTAATTAAATTAATTAATATTTATGAAATATTAATTATAGAATTTAATTATGATTTGACGAATAAATGTTATTAAATATATTTGTAATAGTTATAAATATACCAATCGATATACGATATCGATAAATGATTAAATTTAATTTAATTGCATAGTATTTTATTTAGGCTTAAATGGGTTTAAGGCCCATCATGGGGCTGATAATTTTGACAGTAGTTAGAAGGTATAGGCAGCTAAAATTGTGGTTAGAATGGCTGATAATAGATGACTCGGATTGAAGGAGAATGAGTAAGAGATGAGATCCATATTTATCTTATTTCATTCCACTAGATAAGTATCTCTAACCCCACATGATATAGATCTTTCTTTAGCCTCCACTTCAAGTCTCTGCTGGCCCTTGGCCGAAATATTACTCTTCTCCCCATCTATCAAGAGTTCAAATCAAATCAGGTTTTCTGCTATCCAATAGCTAGCGATCAGCGGTTCAAGGACTAATACAAATCACAAACCAACGAACTCGTATTGATATGATCAAATCAAGTTAACTGCTATCAAACCGGCGAACTCGTATTTATATGATTGATTATCCTACTACTACCACGTCTTAGTCTTTAATGGTCGAAACATCCGACTGATTTGCTGCTACTGAAATTTACTTGCTCATTAATCAACCTATTTAAATTGATATATAAAATGGTAACCTTATAATATTCTTTAAGGGCCATAGCCTATTTTTTAAATTTAATTATATATCACTTACTCATAGTTACAAATGATATAATAAAAAAAATTATTAACGTAAACTACATTATCACACCTCGATTACAATTTATTTTCCAGATAAGTTCTTACTAAATACATAACTTTATCCAAGCTACTTTATAAAAATGAACCTATTGGACTATTGCAACCCCTTGCTGAAAATTTGAAATGGTGCAAAGGTTCATACTGAGACCTATCTTATATTCAGATATGTGCAAATTAAGATTCATTTGTAGATTTACATAATTCGCACAACTAAAACTAAATACAGATAGTGTAGCAAATGTCCAACAGTGTTAGCATTTGAACATATCCGTGTATAGTAGCAACTATGCAACTGTGTCCTACGCTATATACTTTTTCTATAGTAATCCCTTTGTACAATCTACAAAAGTTATTTTATACAAGATCTGCAAATGCGCAAATGTGATTCTCCTTGGTTATTATATTCAGTAGGCAATTTTGCTTACACACACATATCCATATATTAATACACATATATAGCTCTATAAGTATATTTATATGTAAATGTATATATATGTGTCTATATACACACACATACACGCACACATATATAGTTAATCACACACACAGATATATATATATATATATATATATATATATATATATATATATATATGTGTATATGTATATGTATATGAGGGTGTGTGTATATGTACCCTCACATCTTATACAAAGCCTTAACTAATAGTTAGGTACAGATTTATCCATAGTTTATATAAAACTTCAACTAATATCTATATAGATCACGTGTGTGTATATATATATAGCGCTTAGACTTTAAGCTTATAAGACATATTTATATAAGACAGATACATAAGCATAAATACGATAAATTCTCACATCACCTTATCTGCCACAAATTTAATACACCCGTAAACATATTCTCACTCAAATGTGACATATAACCGCACATATTTATATACATATAAATGTATACACAATAGTTTTTTTGTTTCAGATCAACAGCAATCACAAAGCTAAGTTAGGACTCGACACCTCTATGTCAACCTTGGTAGAAGATAATCAAATCCAGAGTTTGTTCAGTAATCTAACACAAATCCAATTTGATCACTTCGCATGCATTAATCCAACATATCATCTTCTTAGACCAACAGTTAATAGTACAATCTCAAGCAAATCTGAGCACGACATATTGTAGCAACATTATCCCTTCTACACATAGTAACAACTACAACTAGACATGCACACATTAATTAGGCCAGCCAATTGACAGCTATTCAAATTCCATCAATCTGCATACATAAATCCAACATATCACCTACTTAGGACATCTAATTAGCAGTTATGATAGAGATTCTTCAGTGCACCACATTCTACCTATTGCACCTCAACTTACAGCTATGGTGCATGCTCGGTCGATTCTCCATCGTTATGATCTTTCATTGCTTGCTTCATCTTGCAGCTACAGTGCATGATCAACCTCTTTTCAGTACTATTGGTGGATAACTTCAAGTCGAAGTGCCTCACATACTCACTGCTGCTTTTCAACATGCATCAAAAACAATAGCTAGACATGCATCATCTGCAATAACTCTTCTTGCGCCACATGACAAGCAACAACAACAACCTATTAAGATATAAGTCTTGTCCCAGCCTCAAAACTACACGCATCACCACTCCTTCTCTACATTCCATTGATTGGCTATATAACATTGCTTAACTGACATGATGTGCATCCCTCATGTCATCCGCACACTCTCCGTTTTAGCATAGAATCATCCATTAGCTGGTATAGTCTATTCAAATAATTGTAATCATATTTTCTTGGCTATTTCTCTCGTACTCATTTTGTTGATCATCATAGTAATGATCTTGCATATTTGTAATTGATAATTCTTAACAAACTTTTGTATGAATTTTGATTTTTATTTAATAAAAGTTGAGTGCTCTCCTCATAAGAGGACCGCTCTTTCATCATTTTAGTTTAATAAAAGTTGAGTGCTCTCCTCATAAGAGGACCGCTCTTTCATCAAAATAAAATTTATTTTTAAATCAAAAAATTGTTGGAAATTTTTTCAAAGCATAAAAGATCATTTATGATTTACTGGAAATTTAAAATTCAAAATAAAATCATGTAATCACCTTTTAATTAATATTTTAATAATTTTGATATGGATATCTAAATAAAATATATTTTAAAATTAAAAAAATAAAATAAATTATATATTCACTAAGTCATGCATAAGACTTGGTCTTCATGTTTATTAAAATATTTTTGAGTATTATATAAATATAAATATATATATATATTATGCATATATTTGTATGTATGTATATATTTGTATATATTGCTTACGGTTTAAATAAATATATATATATATATATTATAAATATGTATAAATAATTTTTCTATATTTAAATAAGTCTATTATATAATATGTATATACCATATTAATATTTTATTCATATGATTACATATAAACACACACACACACATATAAATGTACTTTTTTTAGCAAAGTTAGCCGGCTTTATAGTAAGCTATGCCACTGTATATACAATGGGAGAACAAGTGTTCTACATATGCATAGAACAGCTAATTGGGATAGACCACAAACCACAAAGAAAAATAAAGCATAGGAGCAAGGCAAAAGGGCCTAAACTACTAACAAAAACTATGCACCCTCCAAAGAGGGTCTGGCACTGCCAACATCAATCGATGGGCCAATAACATGAACATACGCCGAGAAAAAAGTAGCCAACTTCAGACCATAACCTTCAGACGATGGCGAGTAAATAAATTTCATATCCCAACTGACGTCATAAAACTTATTTTTGTTCTCCTCACCTATCTCACCAACCCTAGTAAGGGACAGACCCTCACCATCAATGTGATATATAAGTGTTTGTACCAAAATTGGGCACAACACTCTTCGGATGTGTTTGAAGAGATAAGATGAAGAAAATATATGTAAAATGAAGCAGATCTAACAAACACACCAATAAACAGATAAGAAAATGCATAGAAACACACAGATTTAGAGTGGTTCGGCGAATTTCCTACGTCCACTATGAAATGACTGATGTTTATTGAATTTCACTCGCAATTACAAGAGATTACAACAATATATATGAAGTTTGATAATCATTTCGGCAGAATATCGGCGTAGAGAGGCCAAAAGTCCCTTTTTCTATAGGCTTTGGGGTGCTATTTATAGGCGTAGGCTGCAAATATCTCGCTCAGATCTCGGTAGACCTCTTCTGGCATGTGGGTGGGCCCATGTGATCGATCCCACGTGATTTGCACTCGGTCCGTGATCGATACGAACGAATTTCTTATCGATCACGATTTGGTCCAATCGAGTCGAAATTTGGCATGGACGTTCTTTAGGTTGTACATAAGCTTCTGTGAAAATTTCGTAGCATTTGGACTTGTAGATTGTGAGTTATGATCGATACGAATTGGGCTCTCCAACATGGGTACGAGTTCGTATCGATACCTGCACCTCCATCTCCTTCGTGTCGATCAAAGACGCGTGCTTTCTTGTTGACGTGGAGCGATAAACTGGGGTGGATCCACATTTCTTGCCGTGTTGATAGAGCCTTCATCCTTTTTGAACTCCATTCGTGTCCATTCATATCCCTTCATTCGCATCCATCCACTTCAACCTTTGTTCGCATCGTTGGTTCGTATCCATCGAAGTGACTTTATTCTTGTCCATTTCTGTATCAAGACTAGTGGTGTACTTCGTATCGATCCTATATGTGTTGATCGGTATGAAGTAACCTTAGATGATGGGAGTAGAGTGCATACTCGATCGATACAAAGAAGATGCAAGGTGATGGATACGAAACAGGGTTTTTCATGGATATGAACAAGGCTGACAGATGGATACGAACTACATTCTCAGGATTGGATGGATACGAACAAAGCCTTACTTTTTTTGGATACGAGCTAGTTGGCAATGGTGGATACGAAGTATGTTTACTCGGACCAATACGACCACGATGGATACGAAGAAGACCACCGTTGATCGATACGAACATGATGGATACGAAGTGAGGTTGATCCTTTTTTATTTGCATCGATCATATCTCGAGCATATGAACTCCGATTGACTTGAAATTTGGAACGTTGGCTTTCATAGCTTTTCTTGCCGTGTCATATCAATTTTAGCTCGATCCGGACTCGGGCAAAATTTACCGACATCTATAGTGAACGTGCGTATAACCGACCTTCGGGACGGGCTATCCTCAGTTTTTAATTAAGTTCTTGATATCACGACCTTGCCAAATGGCGGGATAATATTTTCCCCCCAAAGTACGTCTTGTGTGAACATGACGTGCTTTGAAAAGCCTCATCCTTCATTCTGAAAAAGTTCTATCTGATTCGCTGAGTAGTTGCTATCTTTCCATCAAAAGATGTAACCTTCGATTGATTTCAAGTAATATAAGTGCTGATTTGTTGACTGCCAATGATTATGCAGTGCATTGTTGTAACTAAGTGTCGAGTGCAAGCAATTTGTTGTTCAGTGTTGTAATTTTCACTTGGTGAGCATCCAACTCCTGTAAATTTAGAAAATTGAATATTAGTTCATCATACGCGTACGTATGTTAGCCTGACTCCCGTCAATGTTTGGACGTTCACGGGTAGTTGTCAAGTTTTTTTTGTATCAAGTTTCATATCGATCCTCTCCTAGATCGATGTGAAATTCGAGTTGTAACAACGTTCGATGGTTGTTTTAATTCCTTCCTTCGTATCGATCGTCTCCTGGATCGATCTGAGATATTGGAATGTATGCTTCGTATCAATGGCTATCGACCATGAAATGAATAGTCCCTAGGAATGCTTCATAGTGATGGAGTTGAGTGGCTCAAATACGATCATGTAGTGACTTTCGTATCAATGGGCTTCACATCGATGGATACGAAGTTGATGGCCGGTCACTGATGGACACAAAATGTACAAGTGTTAACCCATGGGACAGCTTCGCGAAGGATATGCCATTTCTCATTCCTTCATTCAAGAAGAATCCCCGATTATGGATAATTTTCGATAGGAGTCATCCATGACTCCTTTCCTAGATCCATCTCGAAGATCTAGTTGATCTTCATATGTCAATGCTTGGAATAATAAGTATTTCAATTGGGACAAAGTCTTTTTGCCGCGCATCCCCGGAACTGGCTAGCTTGGCTAGTGACTTAGCCTTTTCATTTTGTTCTCCGAGGATGTGTGTAATGGTGTAATAGTCAAAGTCGACTAGTAGCTTTTGGACCGAGCTAGGATAAGGAGCAAGATGTTGCCCCCTAGTCAAATAATCTTCCCTAACTCGGTATACTACTAACCAGTAATCACATAAGACATGTAAAGTTTCCACTCCTAGTTTTCTTGCAAGTTTGAGCGCCAAGGCTTCATAGTTAGCTTCATTATTTGTTGTAGGGAAGTTGAGTTTAAAGGCGTAGCAGATCGATCATTCCTTAGTAGTCAGTAATGCAACTTCGACGTTAAAAAGCCGATTATCGGAAATTCCATCTATGTATGTTCTTCATTGGTTAGACAGTTCTCCACTGTCCTTCGAATAATTGTCTGATGCAGTGAATTCAGATATGAAGCATGCTAATGTTTGACCATGGATAGCTCTCTGAGGGAGATAAGTGATATCAAATTGTCTTAGCTTGATACTCCATTTGAGTAACTTTTCAAACATCTAAGGCTTCTATTGAAGCTATCGTAACGGTTGGTCGATATGGACGTTAACAGGGTAAGCTTGTCAATAGCCAGCCTTCATCATATACTGGTCTTTCGATTCGTTTCTCTTTACATAGCATTGCGATGCTTATGGCGTGTGTTGACACAGCCCAATTGATGTATAAATCTTCGCGAACCAAAGGTTTGGGTAAAATGGGAGGTCTCTTTAAGCGATCTATCAGAGTTGGAAGTGCATCAACGCAGTTGTTAGTTCATTCAAAAGTTCTCTTCCCTCCCTTGGTAAGGTTGAAGAAGAGAATTCACTTGTAGATGGTCCTAGAGTCAAATCAACTTAGGACGGTAATCTTTCGACTTAGGCTCCGTACCTGCTTGGTTGTCCTCGGTACATGTGTGTCTCTAACTGTCAGAATTTTCTAGAAATTAGTTTTGATTCCATGAGAATTGATGATGAAAACAAAGAATCTTTCTGATGTAATGGTGAAAGAGCATTTCAAAGGATCGAGTTTCATCCTACATTTTTTGGAGAGCGCTGAATTCTTCTGTCAAGTCATCGATATGGTCGTTTGATAGTCGTGATCTCACGAGCATATTAACCACATCTACTTTCATCGATCGGCCGATATGATTTTTGAATGATCTGTTAATCGTCCTTTGGTAAGTAGCATAAGCGTTCTCAAGTTCGAATCCAGGGATTTTAGCATAGCACTATAGGCCCATGTCAATAATGAAACAGTTGTATTCCTGGTCTAGGACATGCTTCAGTATCTGTTAGTATCTGGAGTTTGCATCCATGGATGTGAGTAATTCATGTCTGATGGTCAGGTCCATAAGTTGGTTGATCATTGGAAGTGGAAAGTTGTGCTTTGTCATACCCCATGCAAATCTGAGTAGTTGACGGATGTCCTCCACTCTCTGTTCGTTTTTCTTATAAGTAAAGGATTGGATACTCATTTTGGTTGGAGGGCATCATGGATAAACCCACTGGTTTTGAGAAGATTCGCCTCCTCTTTAAGTGCAACAGATCTCTCCGTATCCATGTCGCATCGTTTTTGTTCACCGAGACATGCCTCGGGTCCACATTTAATGCAGGGTTCTTCATGGCTGGCGAGAGTCCATATATATATATATATATATATATATGAGATCGAGTCCAAGCGAACCCACTTAAAGTAAAAAAGTTGACTCTTTCTTCATCATTGCGTAGAGTTGTGATCTGATCTACAATACTCGTGATGGGTTGTAGGCGCCTCATGTGTTTATTTGCAATGGTAAATGATCAGGCTTATAAGGACGTTGAATCAAAGGATTAGTAGAACTTAGCCTTGTACTGCATGCTGCTACATAGCTGGCTCCAGCTTTGAGATTGAATTTACTTTTGTTTCTAAATGGTGCACTTTTCATTCAATGTACTCGCGATCCATTGCTCATTGTAAGGGTCGGAATGATGATCAGTTGCCCATTAGTTCGGGTATTGATCCGATGATTATATCTCTAGGCTTCCTTTCAGTCATAACCTAGAGTTGTTATGAACATCAGGCATGGGTCATAGGTTCAAATTGTCATAGTCAACTCTTAGATAATCACTCTTTTGCCCCCAGTCTTGGGTTGGCGGATGCATTACGCGGACGGGCTAGTCTCGTCCTAGCTGTGTTTATACTGTAGTTCAAGCTTTAAGAACCAAAGTTTATTGATGAATGGTTGAATCATATTACTCTTATCTTCTTGCTCGTGCCCCCAAGTCTAGGGAATATCTCGATAAGTGGCAGGGTAGATAATGTCCGCTTCAATTTTGTATTCTATCCCATTGAACCATGGGATCGAGTTAACCGATGGAGGGCTAAGTCGTGCCTATCCTGCATTATGTTCTAGTTCTTTCCTCTAAGCGAAATACATTGTTACTTTGCCGACATTCGGACATAAGCTAAATTCTGGACGGTCAATGACATTCACTTCACTGCTTATGTCACCATACTTTGGGCAAAAACTGAAGAGTGAATCGTCCAGTCAGATCCAATGCAGGATTGATGCTTCCCTTGTCGAATCCAGGGTAAGAATCAGTGTGCAAATGTTTAGGTTGCACTTGTTTTGATTTCTCTTTTAATCGAATCATGGTAAAAGTCAGAGAATGAATGGTCACATTGCATTCTCTGGGAGTTAGGAAATTAACTACATCCATTTCAGTTTACATTCTCTCGTCGGAACTTGGGATAATGTTAGCTCAAACGCAGTCAGGTCATACCCATCCAGTTTCATACTTTTTCGGACAGATCGAAGGAAGGCGATGGAGGACGAATGGTCAAGTCACACTCACTTGTGGTTTATTCTTCGATCCATGCTCTGTTGGTCAAAGGTATTCGATGGACGTTCGGGTCACATCGATTTGTAGTCAAAGAGGATCGATATTGACCGTCGATTCAACGGCACGATGTAGAATGCTTGGACCTCATTTCCTATCGATCCAATGGTATGATATGAAAGGTGCAGATCAATATTGACTGTCGATCTGGTGGTACAATATAATTGGTTGCCCAGAACTTCGGGCATCGTTCTGATTGGTTAGCATTAGGGTCTCCTTGTAGTCGTTGCCTTCAGTTGTAAAGGACGCTAAGTTGGAGATGTAGCGAGTCACCTTTCTCTTCTTTCGGTGATTTGTACTTCTGCCCCCCAGTCTTGGGTTAGCAGAGTTAGTTCGTGGATGGTCTAATTGCACCTGTAGTGAGTTTACACTCCTCACGTCGAGTTTAGGTCAGAGTTGGTGAATGAATGGTCGAATCACATTCATTCGTTTGTCTATTCTTGTAGCCACACTTTAGGGATCAGAGTCAGTTGAAGGGCCATTCATCACACCTATTTGATGTTTATACCCCTGTCCACACTTTGGGGACTAAGTTTTTTTTGTAGAAAATGGTCGGACCGTGTTTTCCTCGATCAATTCCTCTGCCCCCAGTCAAAGGCAAAAGTCGAAGTGTGGTCGGTCAAATTACAATAACTTTAGTTTGATGCTTCTCCCACCGAACTGTAGGAAGGAATTGATTGGCGGATGGTTAGGTCGCATCCGTCCATGTTGCACGCACAACCCGTTGAATCACAGGCGAGAGTTAGCAGATGAACGGTCATGCCACGTTCATTTGTTGTTGGATGGTAGTAATATCAATTTAAAATAGGACATCGAGCTAGGTCCGTTTTTCAAATCTATGCTTCCCCGTCGAATCAAGGAAGAAATTTTGTATTGTAGGGTTGGAGTGCATCTGTAAGGACCCGATTCTTCGACTTCCGAATATCGACATCAATACGTCCACTGTATCGACTGCCGAGCCATCGAATGCCGAAAAACCGAATACTTAGGGTTTTAAGAAAGAAGAGGTAGAAGAAAAGATAGAAGAAAAAGAAAGAAGAACAACAGAACAACATCAGAAACAGAAACAATATCAGAATCTCACATTCGTAGTGGAACAACATATAATAGATAAATGAATAATCTTTAAATCAAAGAACTATATCATTTTATACATTACATCATCATCAGAGTTTACACAAAAATACAACACTTGACAGTTATATAAACTTGTCCTCATACAGAATACACAGCGGAATAAATAATATAATATACAAGTGGTACGTCTCGCCGTCCAGCTCGCCACTAAGCTCCATAGTATCCCGAATCCCGAATGACCTAATAACCTGACTCTAGACTGCCCATGTGGAAATTGGTGGGCACCCAGAGTTTAGGAAGGAAACAATAAACTCCAGGTCAGTCATGGTGACTGGTGTGAGAACTTAAACAGTTTATCTTTAAAACAAACAACAGGATAATTTTAAAGTCAATTTCGCAATGCTTTTGGAAAATGAAACTACCATAAGACCTCCCGCCACACACACAATGCAAACGCAGAATTGGAGGAGATTTCTTCTTATGATAGTCAAAGATGCTTACTATGCAAAAATCAAATCCTTTTTGATATTATTATTAGTGCATAGTGTAGAAAAATCATTTCGAAAGTATAATATAAATCTTAGCCAACATACGACTAGTATCGTATGCCTACTATAGCTACCATCTAAACAGTGGTGACCACCGTACGTAAATGGCAGGTTCTACAACTAATACCGTACAAAGTTCGTATTGGAGTTTGGATTTCCAACAAATGGTCAGGCCAAGGAACTTCCCATTGCCACATAGGTACGCCCCTGGAAAGGCGACCCGAGAAATAACCTAACATTACGGTTAGATCTCTGCCAACACAAGGCCGGGTTACCCCTAACTGGGTAACTACTGACACGAATATGTCATCCCCCGATCGTAACCGATCTATATCCGAGGATCCTCGATTCAAACAACCACATAAGAATAATAATGCAGCAACCACATAGGTTAAGTATCTGGGCTCCATACCATGATACCACCTCTATCCAAAAGGAATGACATACACTAAAGGGGCGCTACCCCCTAATAACCTTGCCGCATCTTTCCTGTTTTGACCATTTCCGGGGTGTGAGTTCCGACGAAGTCTCATCCACAAAGCTATGCTTTGTCATAAAGCCATGCTTTGGGTCAACAAATGATCAAAGTAATGATCACAAAGATAAATGATCAAACAAATGATCATATCACAAATGATCAAACAATGGTCATTTCACAGCAACACTCAGCATGCCACGTTACCAAATTGGGAGTATATCGCTGATAATTTCAACTACATAACCTCTGAGCTCGTACGTCTCAGAGAAGGGTGTTAAGCTAAGAGAATAAATTCTCCGCCACCAACAGAAATGTCTTTGAAAGAAATCAGCTTTATATCTCAATTTGTAACGTTAGACACACAACCATACAAGTCTGTTCCGGGATCGAACAGAACCGAAGGCACTTCTCATGAAGCCCTTGCAAATCCGGATAATTTTCTAATCACGTCCGGACATCCCGTCACTAAGGGTGATAAAACCTCTATATCGGAGATCAGCCGATGTAGAGTAACTCGACGGTAATCCTTCCGTTTTCAAAAATATCCGGTCTTCAACACCGGTCATCAAATGCAATTCATAACGACGTATCACATATTCGGAATGGGTTATACGACCCCATGGTCCTTTCCCGGCTAACTCGAATAGTGAGCGCTTATTCAAAAATAAGTGTGGCATTCAAATTCAAGCAATTCACAACAAATACCCATTCAAGGTAATTATTGATAGTTGGTTATTTAACTATCAATAAAGATGCGCAACATCATCAGATTCCAAATAATTTTCAAATTATTTATCTTCCAAAAATATCTTTACAAGATATAAAATTTTCCACACTTAATCATTTGAAACAAATTTCAAATATTCACTTTTCAATTTATCTTTAAAAGATATCATCTCAAAACATTTCATTTCACATTGGAAAAACATTTCCATACTTATTTAATAATAAGTAATTCACAAATCTTATTTTCAACACTTGGAAAATATTCGATATACTTAAATCATAATTAAGTATATATTTCATTCTTTAAGGAAATCATTCTCTTTCACAAATTTTATTTGAGTTAAAACGAATGTTACGTAAAACATCGTTACAACAACTCAAAATCACTAGTATAGGGATTCGAAATTTAGATAGATATATATGAAATACTACACAAAATATTTCCTTTTGGAAACCATTTACTATAACAACAGTTTTATAGTCCACCATTTCCTTATTTCCTGAAACGTCTATTTCAACAATGAATGTTGAAATCTATGTATTCGATACTTAACACGTTTTAAAACATCTTTTAAAACAATTACTTCATTTCGTAATATCACTTCCCCAAAACATATCCATTTTATTTAATAATATATTCACTGTCCGAAATCATAAATATACTTCGTTAACACATTTAACATTTCTACACATTTTATTTAAAGGATTATCCACTGTCCAAAATCGAGGATATAATTCCTTTAATTAACTCCTACAATTCACTTATCAAAATAAGTGATTTCGAATTTATAAACAACATTTATAAATCACAATTTTATATTTTTTTAACAATTTCAAGTTATGAAATCCCTTATTTAAACAATTCCATTTGACTCATTTATATAACAAAAATCCAAATCATAAGTTGATAACTTATAATTCATTTAGTTTCAAAATCCTTCATTTTATAACTTCACAAATCGTATATCTATTAATATTACTTACTTATAAAATCCGTTTATAAGTTCATTTTAACATTTATAGAACTCCTAAATAATCTCCTTATTTTTATTTATAAAATAACAATTTTATACATCTTCTATAAATATAACCATTTATAATAAGTCGAAAATTTCAATTTAAACCAATACAATTTAATCAACTTATATTTCAAAAACCAGATTCTTATTATATTTTCACAAACATCCTAATTTTAATTACATAAAAATTATAACGTTTATTTATTTAGAATGAATCAGTTTAAAAATTTAATAAAACGTATACTTTCAAAAATCACTTTTAAAATCCTTTTAAAATCAAATCGTATTTTTTTAACTTCAAAAATGGATCCGATGATGCAACAGCACCCATCATAAATCACGACAATCAAACATCATATAACATCATATGATAATCAACAAATATCACAATATCTGTAAATAAATCAATACGGTGAGGAATCCAGTTGGATCCCTCCAACCTGCTTCCCTGCATCCACAGATGTTAGCATAATACCAATTCCGCTCCAGTACGGAATTATCGCGGTATATGGGTTTAATAAATATTATCCGCTATTATACGGCGCAATAGGGTCTCATCCGCTATACAATGCGGGAAATCAACTCCAATATATACATATGCCAATATATATATATATATATTGCTATATACATAAATAATACCAATTCCACTTTAATGTGAAATTATCGCGGTATATGTTTTTAATAAATAACCTCCGCTTACTAACGGCGTATAATGTCTATTTCAACATAACAGTCAACAATTTATCATCCAATCACACAATCAAGCAATTTTAAATCTAACTATTTAAAATATAAATCGAAACAATTCGATTGAGTGAGAAGTTCTCACCTTGATTTCAATTCCGTTCCAGCGATTTATTTCGAATAAAATTAAACGTGCGTTTAATTTTACCCGAAATTTTCACTGACTCCAATCGCTTCCAATCCTGTTCCATAGCGTAGTGTTCGACAAAACGAAGTCAACGCAAAAAGTTTCGTGCGTTTTTGACCTCGTATGAAAGAGTTATAGTATTTTAAACATTTGAACGAATTTATATAATATAAATTTACAACTTTTATTTTTAATTTTAAACCCTATCTTAGATCTACCGTTCGATCATGCTTGTTTACATCGGGGCCATGGATTGCTTCTTCTCTCCATCACGCGAAAACATCCAGTTCGAAACGAACGAAGACGAACCCATCATGCTCCTTCTAGGGTTAAAAACGCACGCCTCTACGATGCCCCGGAGTTCGATCAGAGAGCGTTGCCGCCTCCGTCTACGCGAGCCCCACCCATGCCCAAGTCGCGGCTAGGTCCGGTCGACCCTAGCTCCCCCTAGACAAGCACGAACGACCATCATTTCGGCCCCAATTGCCGTCAAACCATCAATCCATTTGCAATCTTGACCGTTGAAATCGTTAATCTCACTGCCCTCTACGATTTGTTAGTTGAAAACTTCTCGAAATAATGCTTAGATTTGAAGGAATTCGAGGAAGAACGAGGGGAATTGCTGGTCGTTCAGCATAGAAATGGCGGTTGGCTTCAATTTAGGGTTAGGTTTTAGTTGTGTTGCAAATTAGAAAATCTAGGTCCTTTTATAGAAAATTTTCTCAAACACTATTCATCCCGGAATTTTCGAACTCGAAATCGAGCGTGCCGGCTGGCGTTTCTAAGATTTACCCCACGTTCCGAACACAATGGAATAGGTTTCGGAAGCTAATTCGGTCGTCTGTGCGAGTTATGAAATTAAACGATCAATTTAAATTAAACCGATTTAAATCGATTTCGAGGCGTTTTGGCTTGCCCCGGACAAACGGTACATCCAATTGACACTAAATTTGAAACCTTACGATAATTCAACATTACGGATCCGATGAAACTGGTTTCGTCGAAATCCGAGACTGTTTTAAAAAATGACTATTTTAACTCGCCAAATTAATATTAAAACAATTTCGATGCGTTTCGAGCTGCCACGGTCAAACGACAACTCCGATTGCTACGAAAATTGAAATCCGATAATAACAAACTATTACGGATCCAATGGAAGTAGTTTCGTCCAATTCTGAGACTGTTCGAAAATTGGCTATTTTTCAGTCGATAATTAAATATTAAAATATTCAATTTTCACAGTTTAACTTTAAATTCAATTTTAAAAGTTCTATAACATCTCTATAACTCCAATATGATTTAATAAAACATTATAAATCATTTTTAATCACATTAAATCCAAATTTCAATTATTTCTAGAATTTCAACTATTAAATTATCGATTTAAATCATCCAATTAAATCCAGTATTCGAATTTTAAAATTATTCGACTTATTAATTTCATTTGTTAATATTTAAAATCAATTAAATATTCAAATTTTAATTAATATAAATTATGGGTCGTTACAAACTTCCCCCCTTAGAAGAATTTCGTCCTCGAAATTTCCAAGTAAGGAAAAGATACAAAATCCATTAACTTCCCAAAACAAATCGTTCAAATTAGATTTACAAATCTCTTAAGTGTTTAACTTTTCCAAAAATACATTAGTTAAACTTCTTTCAACAACTTTACTAAGTTTCCAAATCATACTAAGTTTTCAAAAAATTTCAAATTTCTCAAATTTTCTCAAAAATATTCTAACGCCTTAAATTTTCGGAAAATTTTGCCATAGCCTCCTTTGCGCGGCTCGATCCGAAAAAAAAATGACAGTGTATATATATCACAAATATACATCTCATCAAGTGATGAGGCATCCCGTAGGGAAAAAAGTGTTAAAGTACGATATTTAATCCGAGATATGTACCTTATTTATAATTAGCGAGCGTATACGGCTAATATAGCGCGAAAGCGAGCTCCAAATGCAAAGCAAACGCCATCTGCACCTACTAAACACTCAATCAAACAAATGAGAACATGTATATAGAAAATAATATCGATATACATCATATAGCAACAACAATATGTGTCAATATAGCAAATGCAACAAAAAACAAATGCAACCATCATCCAATAAACATTCAACAACTTCATAACCAAATCAATATACATTCACTTTTCATTAATATTCAATGAATTGGTTTCCAATTTAATCACATTTGATTGTTAACATTGGATTTTACTAATATTCATTCGTTCAAATTCAATTAGTTTACATTCACATTAGTTCACTCCCAAATTAAATCAAATGCAGTTCATATTCATTTACTTTCAATTTGGATTCAATTACTTTAGCTCCAAATTTTATCAATTCAACTTCATTAACATTTATTGAATTTATATACAATCAACCAACATCCATATAACAACCAATGTACATCCATTACAACCAAATTTATTCAATTTACATTTCCTTACATTCAATTTGGTTCAACACTTTTAATTTCAATTGGTTGATATTAAATTGACTTCCATTTAATTATTCAACTTTCAATTTCATTTGCTTTTAATGAATTAACACTTACATCTATTAGTTCATATCAATTTATTTACATTCAATTGATTAACATCCAATCCATTTATTCAATTCAATTGCTACTTCATTTTACAAATAAAATTGAATTTCATTTATATAACTCAAGTTCACATTCATCACTTCATTTCATTAATTAATTTTGATACCCAAAATCAAATTCATTCACCATTACTTAAATTATATCCCATTTCAAATTTCCGATTACATTTGCTTTCACTATACTACTTAAGCCCATTTCTAATTTACTTTAAATTCAATTTCATTTAACTTTTCCTTAAAGTCAAATTCATTACTTAATCAAAATCAAATTTTATTTTGCTTACGTTTACTCATTTTATAAGTTATACAACTTATATATTTAAACTTCCAAATTTGATTTAATCTATTTGACTTTCTTTTAGTTAAATTTCACATCATATTTCATTATGCTACTCAAATTCATTAACTTTACCAAAGTTAAATCTATTATCTCATACATAAGTATAAATCTTATTTCACTTATATTTATCACTTTACAACTTGGATTTTAAATCAAATTAGTTTATCACAACAAAACTTCAATTTCAATTTACTATGGGTAGCAAATCAATCACACAGAAACTCGAAAATGATACTGATGATGCTACAGTCATCACCCTTATTATTTTCCAGCAACATAGTGAATTCAGTGCTTTAAATTCTTTCCAAAAATTTCATTTTATTTTATAAATCACATTACAAATCTTTTACTTAAAAAAAATTCACTTCTTATATATAAGATTATTTTACCATTGTAAATCATTTTAATTATAACTTCATACTTATAATTCATCTGCTTATACAATTCATTCTTTTACAATTGTTGTTTTATTTAACTTATTCAAACAACTTTTATTAACTTATATATATTTACATTTTCAACAACCAAACAATCAATTATATACACTTCAATAATTCTGAAAAATTATTTCCTTATATGCAAAATATAATCGAGGTAAAATTATTTCATTTACCCAATTTAAAACAATATCGTGCCGAATTGTTCTATATAAGTGTTTAGAGATCCCTATCGATAGAGTTGTACGGACAATACCGACCAGAATCCATATACCACTCAACAAACCAATCATCACAATATAAAACAATTTTATATTCACTAACAAATACGCGCTCATATCTATTATTACACTCAACTCATTCTAGAGTACTACTGACTCTATCTCTAATGAGTAACACCCAACAGAGCAGGGTTGTCGCTTAACCATATGCTCTGATACCACGTTGTAAGGACCCGATTCTTCGACTTCCGAATATCGACATCAATACGTCCACTGTATTGACTGCCGAGCCATCGAATGCCGGAAAACCGAATACTTAGGGTTTTAAGAAATAAGAGGTAGAAGAAAAGATAAAAGAAAAAGAAAGAAGAACAACAGAACAACATCAGAAACAGAAATAATATCAGAATCTCACATTCGCAGCGGAACAACATATAATAGATAAATGAATAATCTTTAAATCAAAGAACTATATCATTTTATACATTACATCATCATCAAAGTTTACACAACAATACAACACTTGACAGTTATATAAACTTGTCCTCATACAGAATACACAGCGGAATAAATAATATAATATACAAGTGGTACGTCTCGCCGTCCAGCTCGCCACTAAGCTCCATAGTATCCCGAATCCCGAATGACCTGATAACCTGACTCTAGACTGCCCGTGTGGAAATTGGTGGGCACCCAGAGTTTAGGAAGGAAACAATAAACTCCAGGTCAGTCATGGTGACTGGTGTGAGAACTTAAACAGTTTATCTTTAAAACAAACAACAGGATAATTTTAAAGTCAATTTCGCAATGCTTTTGGAAAATGAAACTACCATAAGACCTCCCGCCACACACACAATGCAAACGCAGAATTGGAGGAGATTTCTTCTAATGATAGTCAAAGATGCTTACTATGCAAAAATCAAATCCTTTTTGATATTATTATTAGTGCATAGTGTAGAAAAATCATTTCGAAAGTATAATATAAATCTTAACCAACATACGACCAGTATCGTATGCCTACTATAGCTACCATCTAAACAGTGGTGACCACCGTACGTAAATGGCAGGTTCTACAACTAATACTGTACAAAGTTCGTATTGGAGTTTGGATTTCCAACAAATGGTCAGGCCAAGGAACTTCCCATTGCCACATAGGTACGCCCCTGGAAAGGCGACCCGAGAAATAACCTAACATTACGGTTAGATCTCTGCCAACATAAGGCCGGGTTACCCCTAACTAGGTAACTACTGACACGAATATGTCATCCCCCGATCATAACCGATCTATATCTGAGGATCCTCGATTCCAACAACCACAAAAGAATAATAATGCAGCAACCACATAGGTTAAGTATCTTGGCTCCATACCATGATACCGCCTCTATCCAGAAGGAATGACATACACTAAAGGGGCGCTACCCCTAATAACCTTGCCGCATCTTTCCTGTTTTGACCATTTCCGGGGTGTGAGGTCCGACGAAGTCTCGTCCACGAAGCTACGCTTTGTCACAAAGCCATGCTTTGGGTCAACAAATGATAAAAGTAATGATCATAAAGATAAATGATCAAACAAATGATCATATCACAAATGATCAAACAATGATCATTTCACAGCAACACTCAGCATGCCACGTTACCAAATTGGGAGTATATCGCCGATAAATTTCAACTACATAACCTCTGAGCTCGTACGTCTCTGAGAAGGGTGTTAAGCTAAGAGAATAAATTCTCCGCCACCAACAGAAATGTCTTTGAAAGAAATCAGCTTTATATCTCAATTTGTAACGTTAGACACACAACCATACAAGTCTGTTCCGGGATCGAACAGAACCGAAGGCACTTCTCATGAAGCCCTTGCAAATCCGGATAATTTTCTAATCACGTCCGGACATCCCGTCACTAAGGGTGATAAAACCTCTATATCGGAGATCAGCCGATGTAGAGTAACTCGACGGTAATCCTTCCGTTTTCAAAAATATCCGGTCTTCAACACCGGTCATCAAATGCAATTCATAACGACGTATCACATATTCGGAATGGGTTATACGACCCCATGGTCCTTTCCCGGCTAACTCGAATAGTGAGCGCTTATTCAAAAATAAGTGTGGCATTCAAATTCAAGCAATTCACAACAAATACCCATTCAAGGTAATTATTGATAGTTGGTTATTTAACTATCAATAAAGATGCGCAACATCATCAGATTCCAAATAATTTTCAAATTATTTATCTTCCAAAAATATCTTTACAAGATATAAAATTTTCCACACTTAACCATTTGAAACAAATTTCAAATATTCACTTTTCAATTTATCTTTAAAAGATATCATCTCAAAACATTTCATTTCACATTGGAAAAACATTTCCATACTTATTTAATAATAAGTAATTCACAAATCTTATTTTCAACACTTGGAAAATATTCGATATACTTAAATCATAATTAAGTATATATTTCATTCTTTAAAGAAATCATTCTCTTTCACAAATTTTATTTGAGTCAAAACGAATGTTACGTAAAACATCGTTACAACAACTCAAAATCACTAGTATAGGGATTCGAAATTTAGATAGATATATATGAAATACTACACAAAATATTTCCTTTTGGAAACCATTTACTATAACAACAGTTTTATAGTCCATCATTTCCTTATTTCTTGAAACGTCTATTTCAACAATGAATGTTGAAATCTATGTATTCGATACTTAACACGTTTTAAAACATCTTTTAAAACAATTACTTCATTTCGTAATATCACTTCCCCAAAACATATCCATTTTATTTAATAATATATTCACTGTCCGAAATCGTAAATATACTTCGTTAACACATTTAACATTTCTACACATTTTATTTAAAGGATTATCCACTGTCCAAAATCATGGATATAATTCCTTTAATTAACTCCTACAATTCACTTATCAAAATAAGTGATTTCGGATTTATAAACAACATTTATAAATCACAATTTTATATTTTTTAACAATTTCAAGTTATGAAATCCCTTATTTAAACAATTCCATTTGACTCATTTATATAACAAAAATCCAAATCATAAGTTGATAACTTATAATTCATTTAGTTTCAAAATCCTTCATTTTATAACTTCACAAATCGTATATCTATTAATATTACTTACTTATAAAATCCATTTATAAGTTCATTTTAACATTTATAGAACTCCTAAATAATCTCCTTATTTTTATTTATAAAATAACAATTTTATACATCTTCTATAAATATAATCCATTTATAATAAGTCGAAAATGTCAATTTAAACCAATACAATTTAATCAACTTATATTTCAAAAACCACATTCTTATTATATTTTCACAAACATCCTAATTTTAATTACATAAAAATTATAACGTTTATTTATTTAGAATGAATCAGTTTAAAAATTTAATAAAACGTATACTTTCAAAAATCACTTTTAAAATCCTTTTAAAATCAAATCGTATTTTTTTAACTTCAAAAATGGATCCGATGATGCAACAGCACCCATCATAAATCACGACAATCAAACATCATATGATAATCAACAAATATCACAATATCTGTAAATAAATCAATACGGTGAGGAATCCAGTTGGATCCCTCCAACCTGCTTCCCTGCATCCACAGATGTTAGCACAATACCAATTCCGCTCCAGTACGGAATTATAGCGGTATATGGGTTTAATAAATATTATACGCTATTATACGGCGCAATAGGGTCTCATCCGCTATACAATGCGGGAAATCAACTCCAATATATACATATGCCAATATATATATATATATATATATTGCTATATACATAAATAATACCAATTCCACTTTAATGTGAAATTATCGCGGTATATGTTTTTAATAAATAACCTCCGCTTACTAACGGTGTATAATGTCTATTTCAACATAACAGTCAATAATTTATCATCCAATCACACAATCAAGCAATTTTAAATCTAACTATTTAAAATATAAATCGAAACAATTCGATTGAGTGAGAAGTTCTCACCTTGATTTCAATTCCGTTTCAGCGATTTATTTCGAATAAAATTAAACGTGCGTTTAATTTTACCCAAAATTTTCACTGACTCCAATCGCTTCCAATCCTGTTCCATAGCGTAGTGTTGGACAAAACGAAGCCAACACAAAAAGTTTCGTGCGTTTTCGACCTCGTATGAAAGAGTTATAGTATTTTAAACATTTGAACGAATTTATATAATATAAATTTACAACTTTTATTTTTAATTTTAAACCCTATCTCAGATCTACCGTTCGATCATGCTTGTTTACATCGGGGCTGTGGATTGCTTCTTCTCTCCATCACGCGAAAACATCCAGTTTGAAACGAACGAAGACGAACCCATCATGCTCCTTCTAGGGTTAAAAACGCACGCCTCTACGATGCCCCGGAGTTCGATCAGAGAGCGTTGCCGCCTCCGTCTACGCGAGCCCCACCCATGCCCAAGTCGCGGCTAGGTCCGGTCGACCCTAGCTCCCCCTAGACAAGCACGAACGACCATCATTTCGGCCCCAATTGCCGTCAAACCATCAATCCATTTGCAATCTTGACCGTTGAAATCGTTAACCTCACTGCCCTCTACGATTTGTTAGTTGAAAACTTCTCGAAATAATGCTTAGATTTGAAGGAATTCGAGGAAGAACGAGGGGAATTTCTGGTCGTTCAGCATAGAAATGGCGGCTGGCTTCAATTTAGGGTTAGGTTTTAGTTGTGTTGCAAATTAGAAAATCTAGGTCCTTTTATAGAAAATTTTCTCAAACACTATTCATCCCGGAATTTCCGAACTCGAAATCAAGCGTGCCGGCTGGCGTTTCTACGATTTACCCCGCATTCCGAACATTATGGAATAGGTTTCGGAAGCTAATTCGGTCGTCTGTGCGAGTTATGAAATTAAACGATCAATTTAAATTAAACCGATTTATATCGATTTCAAGGCATTTTGGCTTGCCCCGGACAAACGGTACATCCAATTGACACTAAATTTGAAACCTTACGATAATTCAACATTATGGATCCGATGAAACTGGTTTCATTGAAATCCGAGACCGTTTTAAAAAATGACTATTTTAACTCGCCAAATTAATATTAAAACAATTTCGATGCGTTTCGAGCTGCCATGGTCAAACGACAACTCTGATTGCTACGAAAATTGAAATCCGATAATAACAAACTATTACGGATCCAATGGAACTAGTTTCGTCCAATTCTGAGATTGTTCGAAAATTGGCTATTTTTCAGTCGATAATTAAATATTAAAATATTCAATTTTCGCAGTTTAACTTTAAATTCAATTTTAAAAGTTCTATAACATCTCTATAACTCCAATATGATTTAATAAAACATTATAAATCATTTTTAATCACATTAAATCCAGATTTCAATTATTTCTGGAATTTCAACTATTAAATTATCGATTTAAATCATCCAATTAAATCCAGTATTCGAATTTTAAAATTATTCGACTTATTAATTTCATTTGTTAATATTTAAAATCAATTAAATATTAAAATTTTAATTAATATAAATTCCGGGTCGTTACAGCATCCCTATAAATCTACGTTATGGGTCCCGTGCCGGGGACAACAGTTGATGCATGGATGGTTGTGTCACGCCCGCTTAGTGTTGGATGGTCGGATCGCATCCAATTTTGTGTGTTAAGTGTGGCCCCTTGTCAGGGAAGATTGGAATGCAGATGGTCAAACCACATCCGCTTCTTGTACTATAGAACTTGTTGAGGAACCAGAGCCGATTAATAGATAGTCGAATCGCATCCCTTTTGGTATTTATATTCCAAATCATGCTTTGAGGACTGGAGTTGGTTGATGGGCTGTCATTTAAGCCCATTTGGTATTTATACTCCAGGCCGCGCTCTCGGGACCAGAGTTAGTTGATGGGTGTACTCCAGCTCGCACTCTGGGAATCTGGAGTTAGTTGATGGGTGGTCAGTCATACCCATTTAAGTGTGTATACACTCCAGTCTGCGTTCTGGGGACTTAGAGTTAGTTAATGTTTATACTCCAGTTTACACTCTGGGAATCTGGAGTTAGTTGATGGGTGGTCAGTCACACCCATTTGGTGTTTATACTCCAGTCCGTGCTCTCGGGACCAGAGTTAGTTAATGTTTATACTCCAATTCACACTTTGGGAATCTGGAGTTAGTTGATGGGTGGTCAGTCACACCCATTTAGTGTTTATACTCCAGTCCGCGCTCTTGGGACCAGAGTTAGTTAATGTTTATACTCCAGTTCACACTGTGGGAATCTGGAGTTAGTTGATGGGTGGTCAGTCACACCCATTTGGTGTTTATACTCCAGTCCGCGCTCTTGGGACCAGAGTTAGTTAATGTTTATACTCCAGTTCACACTCTGGGAATCTGGAGTTAGTTGATGGGTGGTCAGTCACACCCATTTGGTGTTTATACTCCAGTCCGCGCTCTCGGGACTAGAGTTAGTTAATGTTTATACTCCAGTTCACACTCTGGGAATCTGGAGTTAGTTGATGTTTATACTCCAGTCCGCGCTCTTGGGACCAGAGTTAGTTAATATTTATACTCCAATTCGCACTCTGGGAATTTGGAGTTAGTTGATGTTTATACTCCAGTTCGCACTCTGGGAATCTGGAGTTAGTTGATGGGTGGTCAGCCACACCCATTTTAGTGTTTATACTCCAGTCCGCGCTCTGGGGACTTAGAGTTATTTAATGTTTATACTCCAGTTCGCACTCTGGGAATCTGGAGTTAGCCGACAGATGGTCAATCACATCTGTTTAGGCTTTAGGATTTCATTCACACTCTAGGAACAAGAAGCTGATTAGGTACGTGGACGGTTGTATCATATCCACCCTGAGTAGGCAAGCAAAGTCGTTAGATGGACAGATCCATCCTCCTCGAGCTTGTAAATATGGAAGGTGAGGTCGTTAGATGGGTTGATCCATCCTTCTCAGGTTTAGGTTGAACACAGGCGAAGTCGTTAGATGGACGGATCCATCCTCCTCGAGCCCATGTCCGTAAGTTTATACTCCAGCTCACACTCTGGGAGCCAGAGTTAGTTAGAGGATTGTCGTGTATCAATCCCTTATTGCCGCAGTGTGATGGCTTGTCCCTGAGCTCGGGGTTTCACTTAGCGAGTGATCGGTGGGATCCCAATTAACTTCCACTTATATGCCCCTCAATGAAGGATACGATTTAGTTTATGGACGGTTGGATCGCGTCCATGTTCGTTTGGATTCCACTTTTGCTAAGCCTAAGGAGTAAGATTAGTGTTCTGGCAAGCTTTGTGCTCGAGCATAGGAAAGGATGGTCGAACTACATCCACTTTGAGTTGTGTATTTTCCCTTAAGTTGGGTGCAAGAATTGCAGAGCGGATAGTCGAATCACGTCCAATTTATACTTCACATTCTTTCGATCGAGCTAAGGAAGAGAGTTGAAATGACAGTTCGTGATGGTTAGCGAGTAGGCAGTCAGTCATTGATGACTTTAAATTGAGGGTTGGACCCTGATGAAGTTGGTTTAAGGCATGACTGTTTTGTCGAATTACAGAAGAGAACTGGAGAGTGAACGTTCAAATCATATCCACTTTAAACATGTGTTCTCTCAAATAATCCCAAGTGTCTAATGTAGGATTGGATGCATGGATGGTGACATCACGTCCACCCTTGGTGTGATTCCGATTTTATCGGGCATCAGAAGAAGCATAAGTATTTTGGCGAGCTTCAAACACGAGATGGAGAGTGCATTGTTGGGACATATAACTCCAAGTCTTTCTTAAATCTCCTAATTAAATTGCATAGGCGGATGAGTGGATGGTTGGTTGCATCCACTTTGTACTAGAGTCCTGACCTTGTCGGTCTCTTCTGCTTTGATGCCTTGCCCCCAGTCAGGGGCATATAGTAGCCGATGAGTGGTTGAATCATGCTTATCATGATGATACATCAATGATTTGATCATAGTCCGCGGAGGTTGTTTTGCACCCAACCTTAAGTACTCGGTTACCTACATCATTTGCAAGTAGTTTAATTCAAGTCGGTCATATTTCACAACGTAAATGAAATTGAATTAGAAATAATTCAAAAGAGATTAGATCAAATCTCATTGATAAGTGAGGCAACGTCGTATGCTCGCTATTGCACTTCAGTCCAGCCCTTCTCAGTTGGAAGTCTAACGCAAATGGTTCAATTTGATCAAAGTCCTTTATCGATAGGGATCGGATGTTCCAGGTCCTTCGTTTTATAGGGCTTGCACATATGGTCGGAGCTATCCTTTCCAGAGCAGCCTTATGGCGTTGGCGTTCACGGTAGCCATCTAGAGAAGAGGAGTTTTCCAATCTAGAGTATGGAGTAGGTCCCTTCCTTATCTCGCCATGTTGATCCTTCATATGGTTCATCAACTCAATATTGGCCTGGATATGTTGGTGTACTCGTCGGCGGCTACCCACCAGTTCTCTTATCAAAGTCTGAAAATAAGCTCTGGCGATGAATTCATTTATGGGTATTGGCAGCAACTGGCTGTGCGCTTTGGATAAATTCGTTGGCTGCCAGCTTCTTCATTCCCTTCAACAATATGAGAAGTAGAACTGGTATGTCTAACCACGATTGACAATGTTATTTGAGGAATGGGGGTAGACAGCTACATTTGATGGCAGTCATCACTCTTGGTGCAAGCCATGCGCAATTCTCACTTCATGAGGTAGTGCTGGGGGTTATATTTCCAAAGTACGCTGACGTAGTCAGCCTGTTGAATTTTTGCTGGAAAATCTGCATGTAGGATGGTTTCAATAAATAGGTCTGGACTGGGAAAGATACTTCTATCAACATTATCCGGTCCATTTTATGGCTACGGGGTCTTGTAATACTGGTGAATGATGTATGCATGATTGCCCAACGTTCGAGTGGTTGGTAATGCTGATTGGATGGTGAGTTGGTTAAGATAGGCTCATAGGTTGGTGATTATTTCTAATTTTCACCCAGGTAGGAGGCCCATATAAGATAGTGAGGAAGTCCTCTTAAGGTTGTATGTCGTGCTTCTAGTCATATGGACACGGTATGTTTAAGATGCGGGCATTTGAAGATGGTTCAACGGTGACCAGCTATGTTTTGAGTTAGCAGAGTAGACAGTGTTAGGCAGTCGTCATATTAGCCATCGTACCATATTTGTCGATTCAGGAGTTTAAAAGCTAGTCAATTGGGGAAAGTTGCAGTCCACCTTAGAAGCATGATATATTAACCAACTCTAGTTCTTGGCGTATTAGCTAGGTTCTCCAGCCTCTGGGAGCACCGGTTGAGTAGTATTTCTTTACCCATTCCTTGATTGCAATTCAGCATTTTTTGTTGTGATGTCCTATGTCTTGTTCAGTTATGGAACAATTAGAAGCGTGGATGGAATGTTCCTTCATTAAATTGGTGATTGAATTCACTATGCGGGTGCTTTGCGCTGCGGCTAGGGTTTGGGGGAATTTCCCCCCGAGAAATATTTTTTTTGAAATTTCATATCGTTCTCAGCAACATTTGAACGATACAAATGTAGGTGAAATCGAACGATCCGAAAAGTGGACAATTGGATCGATACGAAAGGCGTACAGCTGGACCGATATGAAGTGGATGTGAGTATCGATAAGAATTGGACGCAGATGGTTCGATACGAACAGCGTGTGAGTATCGATACGAATTGGGCGTAGATGGATCGATACGAACAGCGTGTGAGAATCGATACGAATTGGACGCAGATGGATTGATACGAACTGCATGTGAGAATCGATACGAATAAGACGCAGATGGATCGATACGAACCGCGATCGATACGAACAGAGCAGTTGCGACCGATACGAACAGAGCAATTGCGATCGATATGAATAGAGCAGTTGCGATCGATACGAACAGAGCAGTAGCAATCGATACGAACAGAGCAGTTGCGATCGATACAACCAGAGCAGTTGCGATTGATACAAACAAAGCAGTTGCGATCAATACGAACAGGATGTGAGTATCGATATGAATTGGACGCAGATGGATCGATACGAACTGCGTGTGAGTATCGATACGAATTGGATGTAGATGGATTGATATGAACTGCGTGTGAGTATCAATACAAAAAGTGATCGATACGAAAAGTGATCGATACGAAAGCTGATCGATACGAAGTTCGATCGATACGAATGTTGTCATATTTTCTAGATGTGAATACATGGATACGAAAATGATCATATTTTCTGGATATGAAATTCACCATATTTTCTGGATACGAAAACATGGATACAAAAATTACCATATTTTCTAGATACGAAAACATGGTTACGAAAATCACCATATTTTCTGGATACAAAAATATGGATACGAAAATCACCATATTTTCTAGATACGAAAAAATGGATACGAAATTCACCATATTTTCTGGATACGAAAACATGAATACAAAATTGATCATATTTTCTCGATACGAAATTCATCGTATTTTCTGGATACGAAAGCATGGATATGAAATTCACCATATTTTCTGGATATAAAAACATAGATACAAAATGATCATATTTCCGGATACGAAAATATGGATACGAAATTCACCATATTTTATGTATACGAAAATATGGGTACGAAATTGATCATATTTTCTGGATACGAAAACATGGATACGTGTAACAACCAGGGTATTTGCATTACCAATTAATAAATAAAAGTTAGGATTTTTATTTATTTTAATGAAGCATAAAAGGATTTGGAATAACAAAATTTATTTGAAAAAGGCTATTTTAATTAAATGGGAAATATGGGATTTTAAAATGAGGATAAAATGTTATTTTGGAAAGTTAAATATTTTAAGAGAAGTTTTAAAACGGGTTTGGGTAAGAGAAAAAAAAAATGAGTTTTATAAACATATATGAACACCTATACTAATTTTTGGAAAAAAAAACATGTAAATAACTCTCTTCTTATTGGGTTACTAAACCTAGCCCAATAACCCACCCTAAACCTCCTCTATAAATTATCTCAAACTCTCCTAACCTCATTCATTCATCCCTAATCAAAACCCTAATCATTTCCTAAAGCTTTCATAACAAAAATGGCCTCTATCTTCATCTCCTTCTAGTTTTTGCTTATGCAAGTTATTCTATGCAAAGGTAATGCAAATACTCACCTCAAATCCGTTTTTATATCTTTCTCATTTTTGAAATTTATTTGGTAACATATGTTTTATGTGTTTTTTTGATCTTATGCCTCCTAATCATCTTTTGCTAACTTGGGTTAATGCTATAGTAGTCTTTGTTGCTTTCTAGAGAGGTATATTGCTAAAAACCTCTTCTAATATGTGTTTAATCATCTTTTGATTTCAGTAATCATTTAGTAATACATGTTTTATTATGTAACATGTGAATCATAACTCTTAGATCCTCTTTGATTTCATTTTGGGTGTGCACACAAGTTGCTTGCTATATTGGTTGAGGTAAAATTGCTAGCTAAATCCTTTTTTTACTTGATGCTTCTATAATTTTCGTTTTGGAATTGTAGCTGAAACGAAATCAGGCATAACTTCTTCATTTCTCATCCGTTTTTGGTCAGGTTTTTTTTTGCTGCAAACTAGATTCAATAAGGAACACTTTTTGTTCAGTGAGTTTTCTGTAATTTTTCCATTTAGATGACCTAAAATGCGTTCAAAGACAGAAGACCAATTCTGTCTTAAACAAGTTATCTTGAGTTTCAATCTGATATTGTTTTGCATGTATCTCTCTCGTTTTTTATCCGAATTAGATAATTTTGGATGTTCCGGAAAGGTTAAAACATATGCTACAATTTTTGTTCAGTGAGTTTTCTGTAATTTTGCAATTAAAATGACCTGAAATGCATTCAAAGATAGAAAACCAATTCTATCTTTAACAAGTTATCTTGAGTTTCAATCTGATATTGTTTTGCATGTATCTCTCTCGTTTTTGATCCGAATTAGATAATTTTGGATGTTACGGAAAGCTTAAAACCTATGCTACAATTTTTGTTCAGTGAGTTTTCTATAATTTTGCCATTTAGATGACCTGAAATGCGTTCAAAAACAGAAGACCAATTCTGTCTTTAACAAGTTATCTTGAATTTCAATCTGATATTGTTTTGCATGTATCTCTCTCGTTTTTGATCTGAATTAGAAAATTTTGGATGTTCCGGAAAGCATAAAACCTATGCTACAATTTTTGTTCCGTGAGTTTTCTGTAATTTTGAGTCTAACTAGGTCAAAAATTGATTTTTCTACTATCTTACCGAGAGCGATACACATATTAGCTCTGTGGATGAAACTGAAACTATTTTGGTCATAACTTTTGAGCCGCTAGTCGGAATTTGACGATTTTGGTCTCGTTGGAAAGATGGAGTTATGAACTCCATATCTGGAAAGTTTGGTCATCATCTGAGTTCATTAGACCCTTCGAATTTCCTGTCAGAGTTGAACCCAGATCGCTGTGCAAAACAGTGCATTTTATGTTTCTATGTTCGACTTTGGAACATCGCTACGCCTTCGTTTCAAGTCGGAATCGAGTAATTCTTTTTGCGTTCTGAAGTAGGAATGTCGGACTACGTTCGTACCAATTTTCATGCCATTCGGATTCAGTCTGCTGGTCCGAATAATTTTCCGAACTTGGGTTCGCGTCAGTTTTGGACTATTTTCCAACACTTAGAATATTTTCAGTGATTTTCTGGTTTTTATCGATTTCTTTGAGATTTGTCTCTGTATTTTGTACACCGGCCTTATAAAAAGGTTTTAAAAGGAATTTTCGCTCCGAAATGGCTTTCGAAATTATTATATAATATTATTTTTAATTAGTAAACTATTTACTCCATAATAGGAGAGTTTTCAAAAGCTGTTTTAAAGTGTTCTCAAAATCAATTATAAATCTGTTTCGAACCATTATTTTCTATAATAAAAATCTCACACTCACTTTTTAGCACGTCGAGCGAAGTGGAAAGGTGCTTAAACGGTTAGGAAATCTCCGGCCTATGGAACCGTGTGTATTTTCTTTCCGGTTAATCCTCGACCTATTCGATTGATCGTTTTGACCTTTGGGTCTAATTTACCGATGATACGAGGTGGACTTTTTATTGTTTGGAGTGTGAGCTTGCTATTGGTTAGTAAACCGTTTAGTGCGAACATGGGGTATGGGACTCATTGTTAACACTTTACGGGTTCCTCTCCAAGAAGTTTGTGACACATTAGCCTCTGGGCAACCAGTACTGGACCTCTGGGTCACCACGCCTCCGGGCAACCGTCTCTGGACACCTGTTTTATGGAGCAGTGTCTTTTTTCGGCATGTGCCTCTGGGCCTTTGTCCTTCTGGGAAGGATCTCGCCATCTCGCGCGTTCCGCATCTGTGCGAGTGATCGATCACAACTCTACAGTAATTGGCAATAACGACTCCGGTCGGTGCACGTGCTATACTTGTATTATCTGATGATTTTTATATCCATTCGAGTACCGCCATTCGGTGTTGGTTCTATGGAACCATACGATGTAAGTGTGATTACCTTGTGGATTCACAGTGTCTCTGGACACTGCTTTTCAGTGTTTGATTTTATTGACTTTTCAGTATATCCCCATTGCTCTTTGGAGCATCGATCTTTGCTTGGGCATTGATTACAGACTCTGGTAACTCTTGGGATTATTGCCTATGGGAAACTTTATATATCTTTGGCTACGCCGATGATATGAGGCGATTTTATTTATTCAACACTTTGGTGCTGATATTCTCTTTGGAGATTTTTACTGTTGATTGATGATTAGGGACCGTCATTATATTCATGTGGTCCAAAATAATCTTCTCTTAGGAAAAGTACTACTTTATTTATGTACCGCATTATTATATATCTCAGTTATTACTGATTGTTTAGCTAGCCTGACCCGAGTGTTTTCGCTCGGGTCAGACCGAGTTGTTTCAGGTTAGGTCTCTGGACTTAGCTTCTGTGGTTCCGGTTGGACATTATTTGCTATGCTGATAGACAGTGCTTTTATTTGTCCACTATTCCGCTACTCTGTTATTATTCAGACTTTGATATGTACATATTTTTGACTCGCATGTGCGGGTAGTGGCTTTGTACCCACTTATAGTATTTGGATCTGTATTGACGATGTATTGTCCTGGGATTTTATATCTGTTATGTGATTCTATTCTGTGATGTTTTATCATTTTATTACTATGCTTATTCTGATAAATCTTTAGCCATTGTAATTTCGTTATAAATATTTATTGAATATGTCGAACCACTTGGAAAAAAAATAGATACCACCCTTTCGACGTATTCAGTAGATAGCTATAGCTTGATTACAAATGGTCGCTTCCACTATACTCTATTCTCCGCTTTAACAGACGGTATTACTCCCGTAATACTCTTTGTTACAGTGGGTCTCAGAGTGGGGCGTTACATCTTGGTATCAGAGCCAGGTTCAGAATTAAGCTTAACAAACACAGAACAGACACGTAGTACAATACGTTATAATACGATCCAAATTGAACATATCCACCTTTAGATAAATAAGTTAGGAATATGTGTAGGAATCTATTATATTCCGTAATATTCCTTAATGAATTATCTACCTTTGAATCGTGCTTAACTAAATCTACCGATCATATGTTCGAGAGTGTCCCAAACCTCTCTATTGCACCTTCTGCAAGAAGGAGGGACACAGGATCTTCGCTTGTCCTATTTCTCCAGCTAGTGCCAAGCCTGGCAGGCTTAATGCTGCCAAGGCTCCTACCACTTCTGCTCAGTCTAAAGGTACACATCCTTCTGTTCTTGAAGGCTCTATTTTATTTCATGGTAGAACTTGTAGAGTTCTCTTTGATACGGGTGCCTCTCACTCATTCGTATCAAAGGAACTAGTTGATACTTTATCTTTGGATGTTACTTGTTTGGTTTCTTCACTAAGGATTGTGAATCCCATCGGCGGATCCATGACCCTTAGCTTGCTTTGTGAGGATATAGATATCGATCTTTGTGGATTTTATTTCCATGCGAATCTGCACGTTATGGAGTATTTGGGCTTTGACATGATTCTTGGCATGGATTGGCTCGTTCAGCACGACGCCAAAATTATTTGTTCGGAGCGGATATTATTCATTCATCACCCTGACTCGTCCTCTCCGTTAGCTATTGTCCTTCAAGATGTTGGGCTTTCTGATGTTACTTTATTCTCTCTAGATTCACGAGATGATGAGGTAGACATATCTCGTATTCCAGTTGTTCGAGATTTCCCCGATATATTCGAGCCAGTATCCAGACTGCCGCCAAAGCAAGCTATTGAGATCCGCATCGATCTCATTCCAGGCTCTCATCCAGTTGGGCGTCCTCCTACGAGAATGTCTACTAAGGAGAATGAGGAACTCAAGAAGCAGTTAGTTGAGCTTGAAGCGAAGCAGTTCATTCGTTCCAGTTCTTCGCCATGGGGTGCTGCTGTGGTCTTCGTTAAGAAGGCTGATGGCTCTCTTAGGCTTTGCATTGACTATCGCAAGCTCAATGAGCTAACCATCAGAAATCGCTACCCACTTCCTCGGATTGACGACATGTTTGACCAATTGAGCGGTGCGAAGGTCTTCTCTCAGCTTGACCTTGCCACCGGATTCCATCAGCTACGAGTCGCAGAAGACAGCATTCCTCTTACAGCATTTCACACTCGTTATGGTTCTTTTGAGTGGTTGGTCATGCCGTTCGGCTTGATGAACGCACCGGCTTTCTTCGTCGATCTTATGAATCGAGTATTCCGGGAATACATCGATAGATTCGTTCTGGTTTTCATCGACGATATTCTTATTTATTCTAGATCCGAGGCAGAGCATGCTCATCATTTGCGGATCGTCTTGGATACTCTTCGTCAGCATCAGCTTAAGGCCAAGCTCTCTAAGTGCCATTTTTGGGAGAGCAAGGTCAAGTTCTTGGGCCATATTGTATCATCTGAGGGTATTTCTGTCGATCCTGTCAAGATTGAAGCTATTCAGTATTGGAAGCAGCCCGAGAACGTTCATGATATCCGCAGCTTCCTTGGGCTGGCGGGTTATTATCGTCGGTTTATCATGGATTTCTCTCGTGTTGCACTTCCCCTCACGACTCTGACTCGTAAGGGGGTTCGCTTTATTTGGTCTGATAAGTGTGAAGTTTCTTTCCAGCGATTGAAGGAACTTCTCACTCATGCTCCTATCCTTGTGGTTCTTGAGAGTAACCATGATCTTGTTGTTTACACCGACGCTTGTGGTAGCGGCCTCGGTGTTGTGCTTATGCAGAAGGATCGGTTAGTTGCTTATGCTTCTAGGCAGCTACGTCCGAATGAGGTTCGCTATCCGACTCATGATCTTGAGTTGGCAGCTATCGTCTTTGCTTTGAAGACGTGGCGTCACTTTCTATTAGGCGAACACTTCACTCTTTACACCGATCACAAGTCGCTGAAGTATTTATTCAGTCAGAAGGATCTCAATATGAGGCAGCAGCGATGGCTTGAGTTTCTCGCCTCATATGACTTAGACATTCAGTATACCCCTGGCAAGGGTAATCGTGTGGCTGATGCACTCAGTCGCAAACACTCGGTAGTAGTTTCTATGATGATAGCCGAGTGGGATATTCTTGAGACTCTTTCTATGTGTGATATTCAAAATCGGGCTCCGTCTTCTGATCCTCAAATCTTGCTATTCAGCTTGGAAGCTCGACCTATTCTATTGGATCGCATTGCCCATGCTCAGCGGCAGGATCCAGACTTGTTGCGATATATTCATCTCCTTGAGTCGGGATCCAGTGATGAGACATTGTTGGATTATTCTATTGATTCTCATTGGTGACTTCGCAGGAAGAACCGTATTTTGGTACCATCTGATTTATCACTTAGGCGCGATATTCTAGACGAGTGTCATCGCACTAAGTACACTATACATCCCGGGTCGAGTAAGATGTATGCCGACATGTGTCGCTTATTTTATTGGGAGGGCATGAAGAGTGATGTTGCAAGTTATGTAAGCCGTTTCATGACTTGTCAACAGATCAAAGCTGAGCATCAGCGTCCATCTGGTCTTCTTCAGCCGCTAGAGATTCCATTGTGGAAATGGGATCAGATATCCATGGATTTTATTAACGGACTGCCTCGATCGAGGTCAGGCCATACTTCTATTTGGGTCATCGTCGATCGCTTGACCAAATCAGCTCATTTCATTCCTATTAAGTCCACTCGGACTGCTCCTCAGCTTGCCAAGCTGTATGTGAAGGAAGTCGTTCGACTTCATGGCATTCCTAGCTCTATCGTCTATGATCGAGACACTATCTTTACTAGTCACTTCTGGAAGTGCCTACAGTCAACTTTGGGCTCAAAGCTGAATTTCTCGATTGCTTATCATCCTCAAACTGACGGTCAGACAGAGAGGGTGAATCGTGTTTTAGAGGATCTTTTGCGCTGTTGTATTCTGGATTTCGGAGGTAGTTGGGAGGATCACTTACCGCTTGTAGAGTTCTCCTACAACAACAGTTTTCAGTCTAGTATTGGCATGGCTCCTTTCGAGGCTCTTTACAGAAGGCTATGTCGTTCTCCTGCGTGTTGGTTAGAATCTGGCGAGAAGCTCCTTCTTGGTCCAGATTCAGTTCGGGAATCTTCGGAGAAGATTATTCTCATTCGTCAGAGAATGAAAGAGGCGCAGAACCGCCAGAAATCCTACGCGGACAACCGTAGGAAGCCTCTTGAGTTCTCCATTGGCGATTCTGTCTTTATTCGGGTCTCTCCCATGAAGGGGGTTGTGCGTTTTAGCTCTACAGGGAAATTGGCTCCTCGCTATGTTGGACCATTTCCTATTACGGAACGCATTGGCCCCGTGGCTTATCGAGTGGCTCTACCTGCTCACTTCTCTGGAATACACGACGTGTTCCATGTTTCCCAGCTTCGCATATGTGTCCGTGATCCTGATTCTATCATTGAGCCGCATGCTGTGCCTGATTTAGATATCTTACCTGATTTATCTTTGGAGCAGCAACCTCTTCGTGTGCTTGATTCGGAGGTTAGACGCCTTCGCAACAAAGAGGTCCCACTCGTGAAGATTCAATGGTCACCAAATCCTAAGGACTACACTTGGGAGACCAGAGAATCTATCGAACGCTCTTATCCTAGCTTTCTCCCATCTTCTTCTGCGGGTGAGAATTCTCTATTTTATCTCTATCACTTCTTTTGTGGATTTGACGTTATAGACGACATCTATCTTAAGGAATTGCGAGGACGCAATTTTCTTAAGGGGGGAGTCTGTAACAACCCGGGATTTGCATTACCAATTAATAAATAAAAGTTAGGATTTTTATTTATTTTAATGAAGCATAAAAGGATTTGGAATAACAAAATTTATTTGAAAAAGGCTATTTTAATTAAATGGGAAATATGTGATTTTAAAATGAGGATAAAATGTTATTTTGGAAAGTTAAATATTTTAAGAGAAGTTTTAAAACGGGTTTGGGTAAGAGAAAAAAAATGAGTTTTATAAACATATATGAACACTTAGACTAATTTTTGGAAAAAAAACATGTAAATAACTCTCTTCTTATTGGGTTACTAAACCTAGCCCAATAACCCACCCTAAACCTCCTCTATAAATTATCTCAAACTCTCCTAACCTCATTCATTCCTAATCAAAACCCTAATCATTTCCTAAAGCTTTCATAACAAAAATGGCCTCTATCTTCATCTCCTTCTAGTTTTTGCTTATGCAAGTCATTCTATGCAAAGGTAATGCAAATACCCACCTCAAATCCGTTTTTATATCTTTCTCATTTCTGAAATTTATTTGGTAACACATGTTTTATGTGTTTTTTTGATCTTATAGCCTCCTAATCATCTTTTGCTAACTTGGGTTGATGCTATAGTAGTCTTTGTTGCTTTCTAGAGAGGTATATTGCTAAAAACCTCTTCTAATATGTGTTTAATCATCTTTTGATTTCAGTAATCATTTAGTAACACATGTTTTATTATGTAACATGTGAATCATAGCTCTTTGATCCTCTTTGCTTTCATTTTGGGTGTGCACACAAGTTGCTTGCTATATTGGTTGAGGTAAAATTGCTAGCTAAATCCTTTTTTTTACTTGATGCTTCTATAATTTTCGTTTTGGAATTGTAGCTGAAACGAAATCAGGCATAACTTCTTCATTTCTCATCCGTTTTTGGTCAGGTTTTTTTTTCCTGCAAACTAAATTCAATAAGGAACATTTTTTGTTCAGTGAGTTTTCTGTAATTTTGCCATTTAGATGACCTGAAATGCGTTCAAAGACTGAAGACCAATTCTGTCTTTAAGAAGTTATCTTGAGTTTCAATCTGATATTGTTTTGCATGTATCTCTCTCGTTTTTGATCCAAATTAGATAATTTTGGATGTTCCGGAAAGGATAAAACATATGCTACAATTTTTGTTCAATGAGTTTTCTGTAATTTTGCAATTTAGATGACCTGAAATGCATTCAAAGATAGAAGACCAATTCTGTCTTTAACAAGTTATCTTGAGTTTCAATCTGATATTGTTTTGCATGTATCTCTCTCGTTTTTGATCCGAATTAGATAATTTTGGATGTTCCGGAAAGCAAATAACCTATGCTACAATTTTTGTCCAGTGAGATTTCTGTTATTTTGCCATTTAGATGACCTGAAATGCGTTCAAAGACAGAAGATCAATTCTGTCTTTAACAAGTTATCTTGAGTTTCAATCTGATATTGTTTTGCATGTATCTCTCTCGTTTTTGATCCGAATTAGATAATTTTGGATGTTCCGGAAAGCTTAAAGCCTATGCTACAATTTTTTTTAGTGAGTTTTCTATAACTTTGAGTCTAACTAGGTCAAAAATTGATTTTTCTACTATCTTCCAGAGAGCGATACACATATTAGCTCTGTGGATGAAACTGAAACTATTTTGGTCATAACTTTTGAGCCGCTAGTCGGAATTTGACGATTTTGGTCTCGTTGGAAAGATGGAGTTATGAACTCCATATCTGGAAAGTTTGGTCATCATCTGAGTTCATTAGACCCTTCGAAATTCCTGTCAGAGTTGAACCCAGATCGCTGTGCAAAACAGTGCATTTCATGTTTCTGTGTCCGATTTTGGAACATCGCTACGCCTTCGTTTCAAGTCGGAATCGAGTAATTCTTTTTGCTTTCTGAAGTAGGAATGTCGGACTACGTTCGTACCAATTTTCAAGCAATTCGGATTCAGTCTGCTGGTCCGAATAATTTTCCGAACTTGGGTTCGCGTCAGTTTTGGACTATTTTCCAACACTTAGAATATTTTCAGTGATTTTCTGGTTTTAGCAATTTCTTTGAGATTTGTCTCTGGATTTTGTGCACGGGCCATATAAAAAGGTTTTAAAAGGATTTTTCGCTCCGAAATGGCTTTTGAAATTATTATATAATATTATTTTTAATTAGTAAACTATTTACTCCATAATAGGAGAGTTTTCAAAAGCCGTTTTAAAGTGTTCTCAAAATCAATTATAAATCCGTTTCGAACCATTATTTTCTATAATAAAAATCTCACACTCACTTTTTAGCACGTCGAGCGAAGTGGAAAGGTGCTTAAACGGTTAGGAAATCTCCGGCCTATGGAACCGTGTGTATTTTCTTTCCGGTTAATCCCCGACCTATTCGATTGATCGTTTTGACCTTTGGGTCTAATTTACCGATGATACGAGGTGGACTTTTTATTGTTTGGAGTGTGAGCTTGCTATTGGTTAGTAAACCGTTTAGTGCGAACGTGGGGTATGGGACTCATTGTTAACACTTTACGGGTTCCTCTCCAAGAAGTTTGTGACACATTAGCCTCTGGGCAGCCAGTACTGGACCTCTGGGTCACCACGCCTCTAGGCAACCGTCTCTGGACACCTGTTCTATGGAGCAGTTTCTTTTTTCGGCATGTGCCTCTGGGCCTTTATCCTTCTGGGAAGGATCTCGCCGTCTTGCGCGTTCCGCATCTGTGCGAGTGATCGATCACAACTCTACAGTACTTGGCAATAACGACTCCGGTCGGTGCACGTGCTATACTTGTATTATCTGATGACTTTTATATCCATTCGAGTACCGCCATTTGGTGTTGGTTCTATGGAACCATACGATGTAAGTGCGATTACCTTGTGGATTCACAGTGTCTCTGGACACTGCTTTTTAGTGTTTGATTTCATTGACTTTTCAGTATATCCCCATTGCTCTTTGGAGCATCGATCTTTGCTTGGGCATTGATTACAGACTCTGGTCACTCTTGGGATTATTGCCTATGGGCAACTTTATATAGCTTTGGCTACGCCGATGATATGAGGCGATTTTATTTATTCAACACTTTGGTGCTGATATTCTCTTTGGAGATTTTTACTGTTGATTGATGATTAGGGACCGTCATTATATTCATGTGGTCCAAAATACTCTTCTCTTAGGAAAAGTACTGCTTTATTTATGTACCGCATTATTATATATCTTAGTTATTACTGATTGTTTAGCTAGCCTGACCCGAGTGTTTTCGCTCGGGTCAGACCGAGTTATTTCAGGTTAGGTCTCTGGACTTAGCTTCTGTGCTTCCGCTTGGATATTATTTGCTATGCTGATAGATAGCGCTTTTATTTGTCCACTATTCCGCTACTCTGTTATTATTCAGACTTTGATATGTACATATTTTTGACTCACATGTGCGGGCAGTGGCTTTGTATCCACTTATAGTATTTGGATCTGTAATGATGATGTATTGTCCTGGGATTTTATATCTGTTATGTGATTCTATTCTGTGATGTTTTATCATTTTATTACTATGCTTATTCTAATAGATCTTTAGCCATTGTAATTTCGTTATAAATATTTATTGAATATGTCGAACCACTTGGAAAAAAAATAGATACCACCCTTTCGACGTATTCAGTAGATAGTTAAAGCTTGATTACAAATGGTCGCTTCCACTATACTCTATTCTCCGCTTTAACAGACGGTATTACTCCTGTAATACTCTTTTTTATAGTGGGTCTCAGAGTGGGGCGTTACAATACGAAATTCACCGTATTTTCTGGATACGAAAATATGGGTACAAAATTCATCATGAATGTAGTTCCTCTTAGATCTGGAGCAATCTGAATAGAATAGAAGAAACCACTAGACGACAGATCTGGATCTCCTCCTTAGATTTTTGCAATCCAACGATGGTAGTAGATCCACAGAGCAGGAGAAAAGTTGGGTTTTTCTCAATGAAAACACCAAAGTGTTTGTACCAAAATTGGGCACAGCACTCTTCGGATGTGTTTGAAGAGATAAGATGAAGAAAATATATGTAAAATGAACCAGATCTAACAAACACACCAATAAACAGATAAGAAAATGCATAGAAATACATGGATCTAGAGTGGTTCGGCAAATTGCCTACGTCCACTATGAAATGACTGATGTTTATTGAATTTCACTCGCAATTTACAAGAGATTACAACAGCATATATGAAGTTTGATAATCATTTCGGCAGAATATCAGCGTAGAGAGGCCAAAAGTCTCTTTTTCTGTAGGCTTTGGGGTGCTATTTATAGGCGAAGGCTACAAATATCTCGCTCAGATCTCGGGAGACCTCTTTTGGCACGTAGGTGGGCCCAAGTGATCGATCCCATGTGATTTGCACTCGGTCCGTGATCGATACGAACGAATTTCGTATCAATCAAGATTTGGTCCAATTGAGTCAAAATTTGGCATGGACGTTCTTTAGGTTGTACATAAGCTCCTGTGAAAATTTCGTAGCATTTGGACTTGTAGATTGTGAGTTATGATCGATACGAATTGGGCTCTTCAACATGGATACGAGTTCGTATCGATACCTGCGCCTCCATCTCCTTCGTGTCGATCAAAGATGCATGCTTGCTTGTTGACGTAGAGCGATAAATTGGGGTGGATCAACATTTCTTTCCGTGTTGATAGAGCCTTCATCCTTTTTGAACTCCATTCGTGTCCATTCATATCCCTTCATTCGCATCCATATACTTCAAACTTTGTTTGCATCGTTAGTTCGTATCCATCGAAGTGACTTTATTCGTGTCCATTTCCGTATCGACACTAGTGGTGTACTTCATATCGATCCTATACGTGTTGATCGATAAGAAAGTAACCTTAGATGATAGGACTAGAAGGCATACTCGATAGATACGAAGAAGATGCAAGGTGATGGATACGAAACAGGGTTTTTCATGGATATGAACAAGGCTGACAGATGGATACGAACTACATTCTCAGGATTGGATGGATACGAACAAAGCCTTACCTTTTTGGGATACGAGCTAGTTGACGATGGTGGATACGAAGTATGTTTACTCGGACCGATATGACCATGATGGATATGAAGAAGACCACCGTTGATCGATATGAATATGATGGATACGAAGTGAGGTTGATCCTTTTTTATTTGCATCGATCATATCTCGAGCATATGAACTCTGATTGACTTGAAATTTGGAACGTTGGCTTTCATAGCTTTTCTTGCCGTGTCATATCAATTTTAGCTCGATTCGGACTCGGGCAAAAATTACCGACATCCATCGTGAACGTACGTATAACCGACCTTCGGGACGGGCTGTCCTCAGTATTCAATTAAGTTCTTGATATCACGACCTTGCCAAAAGGCGGGATAACAATAAGACAACGATTTTCTCCCTCCACATCACTGATAAAGGCATAATATGTGTCAGTCTCAGGCAAGTACCGCATTTCAGAAGGAACATGAATCCATGCTTGCTCCTCAGAATTCCAAGTAATAGAAGATTCAGGCTCAGCCTGGGCCGCACCAACAGGAGCAACAAGAGCAATAAAATCGATCAATAGAGAAGTATTAGGCTCGGCCTGGGTTATACCAGCAGAGGCAACAAGAGCAACACTAGCAGAAACAACACCATTGGTCAACATAGAAGTATCAGGCTTAGCCATGGCTGCACCATCAGGAGCAAGAACAGAAGGAGCATCACCAGTAGAGGCAACAACATAAGGCGAAATAGATGGGGTAGGAGTAACCTTCGGGACCCACTTCCTGCCAGGAGGATGAGGAAGTGGAACCCGAGCAGATAGTGAAACAAGGACAGTAGAGGCAAATCTAGGACAAGCATCAGAAAGGTGCCCAAAGGACTAGCAGGAAAAACATATCTCCGGTTTCCAACTGTAGCGCACTCTGACCTCAGCAATTAGGCTAGCAGCAAGTTTGACTTTCAAAATAGAAGGCAAACGTTTGGCAGGCGTTATTTCAATCAGGGCTTTAGCATAAACTAGTTTCTTTCTAGCTATAGTGTTAGCATCATAACATATCACCTTACCAACATGGCTGCAAGCCAATCAATCCCGATCAGGGGTTGAAGAACAGATGGAATGTGAGAAAAGTAGGCCCAAACAGGAATAGATAGAACCCGATCCTTAGTCCTATCAATAGACGGACTCCAGGCTATAATAATAAAAGGTTTCTCTTCAATGAGAATATGATCAGCCTTTGGAATACGTTGTCTTTTGTCACTACGCGAGAATTTGAAATAGAACATTGCATTGTCGTAATGAACGTTTAATCCTCCTTTAGGCTTGCATACTTGGCTGCATCGCACCTTAACTATCTGATAGGTCGGATTGGAGTCGAGAAAAAAACCCACCAAATAATCCTTTTAAAAGTCAACACTGGCCTCTAGCACTTCCACTGGAGGAATCATAACACCTTCTATCTCTACTTTATCAAAGCAATAGGGAGAATACACACCCGCGTTATTTGGCAACTGAGAGAACCATGACCTCCACTTTGGAACAACCTTAGGTGGAGTAGTAATCACAGGAAAAGGCTTAGAATTACAAGGTATGAAATTGGGATAGGGGAAGGTCAGCTGGGCATTATCACAAGCACTAGTTGAGCTGCTACGTGCCAGACCTATGTCACGTGAATTGATACCATTAGCCACAACAACAACAGGTGCGATAACATCTCCAGCAACATCAGCCACTACCGAAGCAGCCAATTAGACAATGCACCGCCCCTATTATTAATATTCTCAAAATCATCACAACCCAATTCTACCACAACAGGTAACCCAACATTCACTCACGATCAAGGATCATAACATATAGTGGCTAAGAAAGGAGACAGGATTCTCACCAGCTTTCAAAGGGCTACCAAGATAAGGCGCACAGGACAGTGGCAAGCTAATGTCATTTAGAAGCCCAGAAATAGGGTTAGCAATTTCATTCACGAACAAGGGTGGTGCGTTCACAGATCTATCAATCCAAGAGGTAGTTTGCAACCCAACCCCACTGGATAACGGAGGAGCAGCATTGAAAAGAGCGCTAGAGCGAGTTAGGGATTGGTCCAGATCTGGCAACGAGCGCTTCTTCTTAGCCATTAGACGAAGCGCAGACAAAAGGAAATGAAGACGGTCAGGCGATGGAAGAAACGGGCTAGGGAAAAATCGCCAGCTAAGAAGCCATTATATTTATGATATCTTAAACGCTTTGACATTTAAATGTACTTATATACTTATATAAAATTATTTAAACAAAACTATAATATATATATATATGTATGTATGTAAGTATGTAATTATGTATATATTTTTAATATTTATATATTAATAATATATATGTATGTGTGTGTTTATACATACATACATATATACATACATACATACATACAAATATTTGAACAATATATATGCATATTGGATGAGCTAATATGTTTATTGCGATGTAAATCCCAGTATCAATACACGAGCATGTTATATCTTGCACGGATTGATATGTTACCCATGCACACACATATATATGTGTGTATGACACGCTATATATGTATATATATTGAAAATGAGTTCATTTATTAATAACTAAAAAGTATAGTACATGCATTATTACAATGCAGTAAACACAAATACACAACCCTTATATATATATATTGGTTTCTTTCTTCTTTATTAACAAATTTATGGACCCCTCTAATATAATTTTGGCCATGACCTTTTCCTTTTTGCTATGACTTCTTCCAATTTTAAATGCCACATTCTCCCTTAAAGTAATTTTAGTTTGAAGGACTTGCTACAATGGCTCTTCTTTAATTTTTCTATTTAATTTTTTTTATGGGTTTGAAGCGATCCCAGGAGTTGGTTGACAATCTTGGTTTTTTGACATTTGGATTCTTTAATTGCTATAACTATATAGTCAAATTTGAAATTCAAAGATCGTAAAATTTTCTCAACTAGTGTAGAATTTTCAATTTTTTTCCATATCTTTTTTTTGATTTAAAATATATAAAAATCGAGAAAATAATCATCGATTGGTTTTGAACATTTCATATATAAAGATCCAAACACATCTTGCATAGTTTGTAATATAATTTCTTCACCTTGTTAATTCCTTTGAAAGTGTTCTCCAAAAACTTCCATGCATCCTTGTTACTTTGCGCATTTGCAAAAGCATGATGGATGATGCTAAGAGTATGTTGATCCTTCTTCTTCAATTCCTTCAAATAATCCCTTTCGATTTGGGGTAAAGTTGTGACATCGATGGGTTTCTTATACTCATTTTCTATGACATAACACACATCTCGTGATCCAAGCAACGCCTTCATATGAATGCTCTAATTATCATAATATTCTTTTGGAGTAAATGAGCTTTAACTAAACTAAATCCACTTGCCATTCTTCCTTGATATCAACCTAGCTCCAATACCATTATTTGAAGTTTTTTTATATAGAGTGGATTTGATTTTAGAAAAAGATAGATGAGAGATCGAAGAAAAATGATTTTTTTATATGGAGAAAATAAAACTTTATTGCACACTTTGATCACAAATGTTCATACTTTTTCCTTACATACAAAATGAGTCAATCCACCTCTATTTGTACTAATTCACATCTCAAATAAACGGTGTAGATTCATTTAATCTAATCGTTCAAAACTATTTTCTAGAATATTTCTTCGTAAACATCTCCTAAATTTTCTCATATATATTTTCAAATAAATTATTTGATAAATATATAAATTATATTCTGGATATTTCCTATATTGAAAATTCTAGATTAACAAAATGCAAAATTAAGTTTACTTTCAAAACAATGTGCGCTTAAATGAAAGATACAAATGAAAGCTACCGAGTTGTCATAACCCACAATATCCTACTTTATTCTGTTATGTGTAAATAATGTGTGATAATGCAGTAATGGGTTGAGTAATAAGCCCAAGCATATATAAACTATTTACTCAATTCTATACTAATATAAATATAGCAAACATGTAAACAAACTGGGATTGATTCAGATTGAATGCAATTTTCCTCTATTCATCTCTCTTCTATTTCTGAAATATCAAACACTCAAGAAATTTAACTTGGTATCAGAGTAAATTGCCTAATGGCATCATATAGATTAGAATATCATCAGAATCATCATCATCATTTGATAATTTGGCAACATCAAGATCTCATCAGAATTAATAGAGTATCATCATTTGAGATCAGGATTTCAAAGTGTTTTTTGAAAAGAAATCAAGTACCCTACCATTAGATCCCACACAAGGAACTGGCTTTATCAAGATTTCAGTTAGAAAAGCAAAACTGAAATCAGACTCAAGAAACCAATAAAAAATCATCAAAAGAATTAAAAGGGAAGTGCCTTGCCAGAAAAACCCATCACAAATCATCATTTGGGTTAGTGACTGCACTCACCTTTCTCTTGAAGATATCAGATCTGTTTCTTGATCTTCTTGGAAGCTTTTCTGTGAATCTTTATCACCCAAAGATCCATCAATATTATCATTTGGACTCTCTTCTTACATGGCTGGAACTGACTCAGCAACTTCAAACAACTCGGCTACATCTCAACAAATGGCCATAGAGGAATTAATCAAGACCATAATTAGCCTATAAAGTCAATCGATAACTGCACACTTAGATGAAAGCAACTATCTCCTCTGGAAGTATCAAGTGAGAACTCCAATCATAGGGTATGGCCTTGATAATTTCATTTTTGCCACTTCAACAATTCCTCCATAATTACTTGAAGACAGTGATGGAAAGTCAATAGCCAACAAAGAATACACTACATATCAAAGACGAGAATGTCTCTTAAGTTCTTGGCTACTATCATCAATAAGTACAAACTTACTACCACAGATCGTGAGATGCAACTCAGCATATGAAATATGGTCATCCATAGAGCAAATATTTAGTCCTCAATCAGCAGCAAGAATTATGCACTACAAAAGACAGCTTTAAAATTTAAAGAAAGATGATATGTCAATGAGAGAGTATCTTCCAAGATAAAAACTCTCTCTGATTTGTTAAGTACCACTGGGCATAAAATTACTCATACTGAACAGGTTCTATCAATTTTAAATGGACTTAATAAGGAGTATGAATCAGTGGTTGTAGTAATTTCATCAAAGGAAACCCTACCATCCATTTAATATGTCCACTCCATCCTTGCACATAAAGGTAGGATTGAACAAAAGAAACAATTGAGATAGACTATACAATCAATTATGCAGCCAATTTTAACAGAAAATATCAAGAACAGAGATACTGAAACAGAAATGAGTAAATAGTAGAGGAAATCAATCATTTTAGAGAGGAGGACAATCTTACAGAGGAAGAGGTAGAGGAGGCGGATGGAATAACAATAACAAGATGAAATATCAGATATGTGGTAGGAATGGCCACAAAGCAATGAGATGTTACTTCAAATTTGATACTGTAACATCCCCTATCTAAAGGCCCAAAATTAAGCGCTACAGATGCTGCAGTCATCTATAATATTAGCTTCCGGCGACTAAATACAGCTATGTTAATGGTATCTATAATATCAGAAGCACTTGAATATGAAATGAAACACAGATTTCTAAACAACTTTTCTTCCTTACATTCAAAACAAATGTTCCATATTCATTTCACATAATCACAAATTCGTTCCCAGGCACAGATCAAATATACTTATTACAAATTATGCCAAAAGCGGTATATGAAGATACCTCCTTGGATGATCAGAGTCATATAGTCATAATAGACTTAATTCAAACACAGTGGAAATACAACAAAATATAAAACTACAACTCCTAAATAGCTATCTGTTTGCCTCCTGCATGCCTCCGGTAGCCTTTTGTCATCTTACTAAACCTGAAAAAAACCTTAACCCTTCAGCCTACTCAAATTAATTTTGAGCACCCGAGAGTTTAAGGGAAAAACATAAACTTCGAGTCAGATATAAAGCCCAGTGTGAATAATACTATACATCCCGGTTTAATATTTTAAGTGAGACCATGCCGCTTAGCTGAATGGCTTTCCCCTCACTAACATCCTTTTAAAACATATCTTTGCAAAACCTTTTCCCGCAACCAAAACTGGTTAAATACTGTAAAGCAATTCATTATGTAAACATACATAAATATCAGGTAATAATGAACTATCTTTTCAGACACATAAGTTTTGTTTGGATAACTTTTAACCTTTGCTGACTTGGGCCTACCAGACAATATAATCAAAATTAGTCTAACAACTATTAGCTATTCTTCTTCTGGATTACCTATCCTTAACTATCTGTTAAATACTTTACTTCTGGACTGTCTGTTCTTAACTATCTGTTAAATACTGCGCTTCTGGACGGTCTGTCCCTAACTTACTCATCTCCCAGGTCTTCCTGATCCTAATGGTTTTTCGGGCTCACTAATAACCTATCTGTATACAAACATATATTCTTTTCGGTGTGTAATCATAATTTTAGTCTACCAGAATGATGATTGTTATCCCTGTCCCTAACATATATAAGTGCATTTCAAATATTTTGGCCACTAGAATGATGACTGTTATCCCTGAAATAATATCTTCCAACCAGAGTGCTTTTCTACCTTCCAGAGACATTACTGATAACATTCTCCTCGTTGCTGAATTAATGAGAGGATATGATAGGCTTAATATTTCAAAAAGATGTGTGATCAAGCTTGACATTCAAAAAGCCTATGATACCCTACAATGGAAATCTATTATTTACATCCTTCTCAGGATGAACTTCCCAATCCCATTCCTTTCATGGATATACACATGTGTTTCCACTGTTAAATACTCTTTGACTTTTAATGGCGAGCTTTTTGGCTACTTCCATGGTACTAGGGGTATTAGACAAGGTGACCCCTTGTCTCCCTACATATTTGTTTGTGTCATGCAATTGTTCACGTCTCTCTCGAATAAGTTCTTGGCTATGAAGCAGATTGAATATCACCCCTTATGCAAGAATTCTGGAATCTCCTCTTTACAATTTGCTGATGACCTTCTTCTATTCACCAAACCTACTTACAGATCTATTTAGGGAGTTCTTCGCATTTTGGATGAATTCAAGTCTCTTACTGGACTCGGCATTAACTACAGCAAATCCAAGATTAGGATAGCTTGCATCTCTCATTCTGAAAAATGTATTATATACAGTTTGTCGGGTCTCGAGCCTATGCATCACTATGATGACTACTTGGGAGCTCCTATGTTTTCATCTAAAGTCAAGACCAGCCAATGTCTCAAACTTTATGAAAAAATAACTGCTAAAATATCTTCATGGCCAATCTCTAAATGCTCTATGGCTGGAAGGCTTGTGATTGTCAAATCTATAGCCACTTCAATGTGCCTGTACTATGCCAAAATCTTCATCTTGCCTGCCAAATTAATCTCATTGATTAACTCTGCCCTTAACCGCTTTCTGTGGCATGGCAATCCATTTTCCAAGAAGCCTATTCCTATTGCATTCAATAAGATTTGTTCTCCTTTGAAGTTTGGAGGTCTTGGTATCATGAACATTAAGCAATGGAATAGGGCTGCTATTTCGAGGCGTATTGACACAATATACAAATTTGATATAATAATTTATGGGCTTCGTGGGTGAGGAGCAATTTAATCAAGGACAATCATTTTTGGACTATGCCTATTCCTACGGATTGTAGTTGGTCTTGGAGGAACATTCTAAGGTTAAGAGGGGTTTTATTCATATCTTTCAGGTTGGTTTACTTCATAAGAATAAAATATCTTTCTGGTTTGATCCGTGGTCCGACCTGGGAGTCATTCTTGCTGATTTGATTGGTTACAACTTCAGAGGCATGACTGGTATCTTTGAGCATGCTAGTGTATCTTCTGTTTGGTCTGAAGGTAAATTCATCTTGCCCTCATCTAGTTCTACCACTGTCCATGCCTGTTGGGAGAACATCCATGCTAATTCCTATTCTTGTACTGATATTCATGCTGCTTGGTGTCATAAGCCTCATCTAATTAGTGTTGTCTACTTCAATATGCAACCTCCATCTCAATTTGCTTTGTTTCCTTGGCACACTAGAGTGTGGGATCATGGCTCTATTCCTAAAGAGAATCTGCTGCTTTGGAAGATTATTAACAATGGGTTACACACGCTTGATAAAGTTAAAATGATGGGTACCATCCTGGATGATACTTGCCTTCTATGCAATAATTCAAAGGAAACTATTCGCCACCTATTTTTTGAATGTGGTTATACCTTCTTCATTTGGGGATCCTGTTTGCAGCTGATAAATCTACAAAACCCGATCAAAGACTCTACTATGGAATGGTTTAGCATATTCAAGGTTACCAGATGGAAATCTCGGAAAAGTTCAATGCTGCTGCGTGTTTTGAAAAAGTGTTTGACTGTTTTTTGGATGGAAAGGAATAGTAGGGTGTTCTCTAGTGTTTCTACTCCGAAGCATATACTTGTCAACTCCATCCTCAGTAAACTTAGTCAATAGTGTTTTTGTGGTTGTAATTTCTTTCTTTTGATCTATTGGTTTGCCATAGATCGTTGTAATTCTTTTTTCTAATATATATGGTAAGGGCCATTTAACCCCGCTGGCTTTGCCAAAAAAAAATTAGTCTACCTATGACAAAGCCCTACACAATGGAATTTTGGACAACAATTAGCTAGGGCTAATAGTTCATGTATAAGGCGCAACCCTATACTAGTTCCATATGGTATTCTATTATCCGAGTCATTTTCACTCAAGGATCCCCTCCCATAAATTTTCTTAAAAACATTTTCAAAATGATTTAAAACCTTTAAATCAAATTTAAACCAGGAAAATATAAAATCTTTAAACTTTACTCAAAATCACATTGCCATGTTATATATATATATATTCTTTGCTCAACCATTAGTTGATGAAAACATTTAACATTTGAAAGTACTTCTTTCTAAACCTTTGAAAGCACCTCTTTCTAACCCAAGTAAAACCCTTTAATTTTCTAGGCCAAGAAGCCAAAACCTTACCTTTCGAAACCATTCATCAAACCTTTCGAAATCATTAATCTCAAACCCTTCGAAATCATTGAACTAAAACCTTTCAAAATCATTGAACTCAAACCTTTCAAAACCATTGAAACTTTAGACACCTCACCTTATAAACACTTTAGAACATTGCCTTAGAAAAGCTTTGAAAAACCTTCCATTTAAAACCTTCTGAAATCATTCAAAATAGAACCTCTCGACTTTGTCGGAAGCTACCTTTCGATCCCTTCGAAAGGTTACATTTCGACTCCTTTGAAATCATTCATAACAAAACCTTTCGAAAGTATTAAACTCTTAAAACATAAGCCTTTCGAAAGCACACTGGGTACAATTTAAAACATGTGGGAAATCCTCCTTTAAAACCTTTCGACTTCAATGGAAGCAACCTTTCGACTTTGTCGAAAGCTCTGCTTCGAAAGCTTTAAAACATATTATTTAAAACAATAGGCCTTTGCCTTTAAGACAACTCCTTCGAAAGCTTGGTCAAGTTATAAAACAAGGGTAAATCATCTAAGTTGAAAGCTTTCTTTCGAAAGCATGGAGAAGCGGTTAGTTTTAAAATAAGTAAACCTTTCGACATTGTCGGAAGGTTCAAAACAAAACAAAGCAACAGTAACCTTTCGACTTTGTTGAAAGGTTTAAAACCTTTATTTTAAGTAATTGACCTAGTCGGAAGCAACCAAGTCAAAAGCTCCTTTCCGAAAGCAAGCAGGTGAAAGCTTGTGGTTTATAAAACAAACATACCCTAACCTCTTTGGCAATCAACCTTTCGACTAAGAACCCTTCTACCTTGTTCAACTCATTACGTACCAAGATACTTGATACCATATGCATTGAACTTTGACCTTGTCGAAAGCTATGAACCTCTTCACCTTGTCGAAAGGTCTGGGTCGGAAGGTTTAATGCTATAAAAGACTGAAACATGCTAAAGGCATGATTTTCTTGTTTTTAACTTAAAAAGATAACTTTTCAACTAACCTGCTTTTGTTTGTCAAATTCTTATTGTTTGATAAATACTTCTCAGAAAAATGTTGCCACTAATTTCAGAATTAAATAATTATTTTATTTTATAAAATGCCCCTTCTTTTTAATTAAATATATAAAACATAAGTCCCATACCTTAAATAATTTTATATATTCATCAAATCACTTAGGAAAAATCTGAAAAAATCCCAAAAAATATATTTTAATACGTTTTCCAGCATATAAAAATTTCAAACCCAAATAATTATTTATTTAGCTGTAAATAATTTATAACCCAATAAATCATTTTCTTCACTAGACAATTAATATAAAATCCATATAAATTCAGGAAATTATGAAAATTGGAACCCATCTCTAAAATATCATTTCTGACCTATATTTAAAATTTTAGGGCATTTGAATGTCATTTAATAGGATTTTCATATCAAACATTTCATAAATACCAATATGAACATGCATAATTCACCAACAAACAAGTATATAACTTTAATCATCAAAACATATTACATTCTTGAAAAAACATTTCGGATCTAATATTAAAACCGAAAACTATAAAAATGGGATGTAGTAATTATTCACCTTAGCTTTGAGATTAAAAGATATGAGATTTGATGTTGAATTAATTGATTATCTTCCTTCTCTTGAATTCTAACTTTATCTTCCTCTTGAGAATGATAATGGTAGCTAGCCTTAGATGGTTTTAGTTTGCTAAAATGAAATGAATGTGAGTTTCTTTTCCTAAGGGTTTAGGGTATAAGCCTATCCTATTTCCCATATTACCATTCCTTATTTCCTAACACATTTGTTTATATCATCTTATTTGCATGGCTACCCTTAGTGTAATCAAATCTCAACCCATTAATCTTCACATTATTTTATTTAATTTAGATAATTAAATATCCTAAATAATGTTATAAAAGATGGGGTGTTATAAATACTCGATACACATAGCAATGTCAGAATTCAGGAAACCAAAGAAATATTAACCCAAGTGCAAATATAGCACAAATGCAGTCAGAAACAAGAAATACATCAGGAAATAAAAAAATACGTCACATGGAGACTAATGAAATAGCAAGAACTGAAGATATAATGAGTGAAAGCTGATATCCTAACTCAAGTGCAACAAATCATATCACCAACAATCTACACAACCTGAATATAGACAACAAGGAGCACAAAATAACAAATTAGTATCCATGGGAAGTGGTGACTCAAACTGCGGAGATAGTTCCGAAAAGTGCTGGGTATGTATCAAACTTATTTGAATTATATTATATGAAATATATCGAATATATACATCAACATTTCTATAGAGGGTTCGAGGTGGAACCGTCCGATTTCATTTTACAAGTATCAAAAGAAGCATACAAAAGAAGGATGTCTTGCTATTGGCCTCAGTGGGATAACATCCCAACACATATAAAAAACACAATATGGGCTGATCTTATGGTAAGTACAACTTTGTAATATATAATTATGCCTTATATGAAACAAAAAACAATATGCCATCATGCCTTATGATATCACTTTTATGTATTCTGTTTTGCTAATTGTTTTTTAATTATATAATCTCTTTTACATAACACGTATGATAATTCAATATGCAGGCAGCTGTACGTGTGGATCCGCAAGATATGGATGTTTTTATAAATCATTGGAATAAGAAGATGCGGAAAAATTACAGAGAGACTCTTTCAAGGGCTAAGAGTTCAGGGAAAAAGCCAAGTTGGATGGGGGATAATATTTGGGCTGGATTCCAACAATATTGGGAATCGGAAACATTCAAAGTAAGTTATATTGTCACTATATTTTAACAATTAAATGTCTTGAATTATTTTACTTAACAGTGTGTATAAATTAATAGGAATTATCGGCAAGAAACACGGCTAATAGAAACAAAAACCCTACTTTACATCGTGGTGGCTCGAAATCCTTCCAACAACATAGGAGGGAATTGGTAAATAAATTAACTATTCTATTCTATTCTTGTATATAATCTATTCTTGTATATACTCATGCAATTTATCAATATAATTTATTCTTGTATATATTCAATGGGCAAAGTATGGAAGGGAGCCTACAGCGGCTGAGGTTTTCAGAGTCACACATGCAGTGGAGCATACAAATGAGGATGGGAATGTTTCATATGATTGGTCGGACGACAAGGCTGCTTCTATAATGGTAAATATGTTTATTTCTGTAATGAAATTATTTCATATTCGTTTATTTCACAGTAAATAAGTAAATTGTATATCAATTGTGTCAAATATCTGTTCGTAATTGTAGGAGAGATATAATGCAGAGCATGATCGAGTGATACAAGCGAGTGGACGAGAGTCGCTTACGGTTGATGAGTCTAATCGGATATAGGACTCAATCATTGAACCGGCAAGTCGAAACAGGCGTTACAGTTTCGGCAATATGGTATGTACTCAACATTTACACAGTAGAAACCTGTATGCCATGAACTTCTTATTCATTTGAGTTTTTTAGCGATAACTTGAGTTTTCTTATTGTTAGTGTATGCCATGAACTTATTATTCAGTTGAATTATTTCACAGGCTCTTAATTTCCAAAGAGCATATAGGAGATCCATAGACGAGGAAGAGATTGCTCGGATGCAAACACAATTGGATGAGTTCAATGATTGGCGGAAGAGTCATTTGGCGACGCAGATAGATGAGCGTATTGCTGCCTTCTATCAGGAGCATGGGTCAATGCCTGAGGAAGGAGGTGCAGACGATGATGCTGCTTAGTTGGTTTGTTTTGACGGGTACGCTTTATATACATATATGTACATATTATTAGGGGTTTGACATTTGGTAATTTGGATGTTGTGATTAATACTTAGTGTTTTGGTGGATTTGATAGTTTGGTTGTTGTCATTGATACTTTGGCACTTGATATGTACTGGTTGTTTAATTTAGTTATGTGGGTTGGTTTGGTGGATTTTCGTATTTGGTTATGTTGATTTTCTTATATGATTTTGTGAATATATATTGGAATATGCAATATTTGATGATTTGGTTGTGTTGATATTGATTATATGGCATGATGGAATGGTATTATATGTGCGGAATGATGGAATTATATTATGTGGATTGATTGGGATTGAGGGTTGAAGGTGCTGGAATGTGGCATTAAATTCTGTTCCAGATTTGCAACGGCTAGCGACGGCTAGCAACGGCCATATGGTCACAGATTTGCAACGGCTAGTGACGGCCATGTTGCCACGCTTTGCAACTAGGGCTGCACACAACCCATATCCAACCCGACCCAACCCACCAACCCGACCCAACCCACATAAACCCAACCTAACCATCCTAGTTCGGGTCGGATATGAGTTACAATTTGTAACCCATACTATATATGAGTCGGGTGTGTTATTTTATTCAACCCAACCCTACTTTAACCCAACCCAACCCTATATTAAAAACCTAATTTAATATCAATACACTTAAAATTAGAATAGTTTAATCCTAGAATAATGTTTATGTATTCTACAGTAAATATACGAAAAGCATATTTTATGTCAACCCAAACAAGATAGAATTTAGCAAAGATATTCCAAAGGGCATTTTAATGTATTTTAAAATGAAACACTTGTTCTACTATGTAGTGAATTAATTTCATATGATGTGTTTTACAATGAAATTTTAATAAAATATATGTTATAATGAATTAGTTAGTTTAAGTGCGTTATGCTAGCTAAAATCTAATATATTATGTTGAACATTTTAATGTTATTTTTTGAAAATATTCCCTTATATTCTCATTTTTTATTAGAATCATGCAACCTAACCCAACCCTACTAAACCCGACCCAACCCATACTTCGACCCAACCCATATCCAACCTCATATAGGGTCGGATACGGGTTGAGCTACCTTAAACCCATACCTATGCGGGTCGGATGAAATATTTGGTCTGAGCCGACCCAACCCATACTTTGTGCAGCCCTATTTGCAACGCTTTGCATCAACAACCCCAGAAAACTAACAACTCCAACGGTTGAATCCACGTGGACAATTAACCGTTACAAGCCGTTGCAAAATGAACGACGGAGCCGTCGCTATTATCGTCGCTTTCTTTTGTTGCAACGAGATAATTAGCGACGCCATTTAGCGACGGCCGCCAACGGCTAAAAGCCGTCGCTAAACAGTGCTTCTTTTGTAGTGTCAGTTATACAGATTATGATCTGGAAAGCATGGTCAAACCATTTATAAGCAAGCATACTGCATTTTATGAAACTAAACTAGACAATCAAAGCCCATTTGTAGAAGAGTCTCATTTTAATGTAAAAGTAGCTCTGATACAATATATTCGTATTTTCAAGTGAACAATAAAAACTGTCAATGTTTGTATAATTTTTTTTTAAATAAAAGAGCAAATTAATTCAACTGATATTTTTGAATTTAAAAATATATTCGAATTTAACTGAAACTTTATAATCTTTATTGTACAGAAATGAAGAAATTCTTATATGGATACGGATATTAAAGTTTAGTTCAGAAACAATATTAAAGTTTGGCCCAACGTTATAAAATGTGGTTATAGTTTATATTATCATCTCAGATCAATATTAAAGTTTAGTTCAAACATATTAGATCCGTTTATATTTTAATTGAGTTTGAAAAGAGTTTCATTGTTGCATGCTAATTCACTAAAGAAAGAGTTTATAAATTTTGGTTCTAATTCTAGCCAGGAATTTCTTTCTGTTTATAAATTTTCACGTTAGCCAATCATATTTTTAATGGTCTTCGTATGCTTGCGCTAAATTAACATGTTGCTAAAGTTAGCACTTGTGGTACTTCGGATAAAGTGATCTCTCACATGATTTATGGACAATCAACCATTTTTCAGTTGCACCATAATTCTTGGATATATTATAGCTTTCATCGCCCTTATATATACAAACCCAAATTTTCTATTTACTTGGTCTTAATTTCATTAAAAGGTACGTATGGCCCAGATGATGAGAGGTCAAGAGAATGAACCCGAACAATCCCAAGTTTCAACTGAATCCATGGCATCCAAGGTTCTGTTTTTTAAAATTTAATAGTACCGTAATCATACCTACTATATCGTGCTACATAGGTTATAGCTTATCGGTTTATTCCTCTTCAGCTCATTGTCATTGTTCTTGGTTTCAAACAGACGTCAATAATTAATTTTAATTAGGATTCTAATTTTCATGGTATGTATACGTAACATAGTTGTTCTAGATAGATCAGTTGTCAACCCTTTTTTGATAGCAATTGTGTACATTCAAAGAGTCATTTTCTTTCAATAATCACAGCTTATGGGGGTAACATGAACAACCACCAAGATTTTAATGGCTATTTTTATGTAGGAGGAGAAGTCATTAATTGTTGTACTTGGTATTCATAATCTAATCAGGTCCCACAAATATCTCATTCCGTGTATCGTTCATGAGTCCTAAAACATAAATGCATTCATACGCCCTTATGTAGAATTTGTACAGCAGTAAGATATAAGTTGTTTTTCGAAAATGAAATGTACATGTGACAGTTCAATGATCCATGTACGTACAGCCAAGTCAGCAAATGAGCCACGATAAACTCTGCGATTCTGTTCATACACAAGTGCTAAATTCCGAAATGGCAAATAAGAACATGTCTTCGATGATGCAAGATGGAACAAGAAGGTCCTTATCCATGCAAGAGAGAAGCAGCAAATCACATGATTTTCCCGATTTAAAACGAGACTGATTGCATCCATACTGCTTGCTTATCAGATGCCAAAAACGAAAGCTAGTTTATCATTCTTTTAACTATTGTACTGAGTATGAACAATAATTAATATGCCAGTTTTGGTGGTATTAACTATGCTAGAGCATAGGTGACTGATTGTAATGTGGTCCAATATGGGTTTCATTTAATTAATGTTTAATTGTATGTGTTGATGCATGCACTTGCAAGTTTCTATTGCAGGCGTCCATATGCATCTTTCTTTTCTAGCATTTACATGCTTGTCTTTTTTTAATTCAGATCTTCAGTGATGTTGATTGCCCATTTTTTTACTAAACAAATATCTAGACATTCGGCCAATAATTCGTTTACTGTAATTTAACTGAAATTGAACCAACATTTACTGATTTACCGTAAGGTTTGAAATTCCCTTTGAAGCGATCAAATACTTCAAATTTAACCCATCTCCAATTTTCTAAGCTGGGGATGATGTACTTTGAAATTCTAAACGGGTAATGTTGAAAACAAGAAATTGTCCACACTCGAGAGGGGTTATGTACAAAACCACTCACCAATTGGCTAAAAACATGATAATTTATTTGCAAGTCTGAGATTTGTCTACACTAGTATTTTCCGCTTTTCAAAATCCATGCTGCAAGCCATAACAACAAGGTTAGAAGATCCGAATAGTTTAGGGCATTTTACCACAGATATATATAATACTAAACCCCTTGAATTTCACCATTTTCTGTGAAAATTTATGTCTACGACTCGACTTCCTTGCCCTCGTAATTTCGAGCCACATATAACTCTATTCTTTCTCCTGATATTCCTATGGAGAATTCTAACTGCAACTTCCAAGTCAATATTTATCTGTGAGAATTCTAAACCAATGCTAATTTGTGCCTTATTATATTCATGTCACGCACAAACTGTCCATATCATATTGTTGCTTCTTATATATAGATGAGGGTTGTAATATCCACAACTATCCATCTATAATGTAAACTAGTTGATGGAAACATGGTTAAGAACCTGATCCATATGATAAGACAGCGTATAATAACAAGTTGTTAGATGGAGAAAGGAAATTGCCATAAAATCCTATCCAGCCAATGGACACACTAGAATTGATTTTTGTGGATAGAATCCTTGAAATTTTGAAAGTGATGCAAGCAATTAAGAACTGGTCCTCCACATTTTCATTGATCACTCTGAGTAGCTTCGTACATTAGCACAAAGAATGGCCAAAGTGAACTTATTGCTAGCATATGTATATGTAGAGTTTAGAGTTCATAAACCAAACTAATAGAAAGACAGATAAGCGCATTGTACATGTTCCTAATTAAACTTATTTCAAACTACAGATCAGTGAAATATGTGAATTAATACAAAAGAGATAAGTCACCCACAACAACGAGAGTTAGTTTTGTATAGTACCAAGAAACATGTTTTATTATCAGAAAAGGTTTGTAAGTATTGTTCCACCAATAATAGAGTGAAAAAGATGCTGCAAAGATTGGTTCGGTCCTGGATTAAATATAAATAGATAACATGATCAGAAAAATGCACAGAATATCGTGTATTATTACTTTCCGTAATGGGCAAGGAGATAGTAAGAAGAATCTTATTCCTAGCCGGTTATCATGTATTAATTTTTCAGTACAATAATGCAACAAACTCAGCGAGTGTGCAATTTCATGTATAATCTTTTTTTTCTTTTTTCTTTCTTTTTTCATCTTTTTTTTTTTGCACGTTCCTCTGGAAAAAGGAGCTCATTTCATCTCAGCAACCTACAAAGATGTCAATAATAATGTCTGAAGGTCGTACCACAATTTTATTCTTTTTACTAGTTACCCAGAGTATTTCATATATGGTAATATTAATTCTTTTATTTTTTATTTTTGAAAATTGGTTCTATTTTGACAAATTATTTGATAAAACCGATATATTTTAAACATATATATTCTGAAACTTTATCTCTAAAACAAAACAGACGTGTTTTTATGATGCATTAAATTGAAAAGGATTGAGAAATCATCCCCATTCTTTCTACTTGATTTTTTATGCATACTGTCGACTCATTTACATGCTAAAAGATGGTTTTGCTTGGTTGGATTGTGGCACTTTGATTTTTGGACATATTAATTCTATTATTTTTTATTTTTGAAAATTGATTCTATTTTGGACAGATTATTTATTAAAATCGATATATTTTGGACATATATATTCCGAAACGTTATCTCCAAAATAAAACAGACATGTTTTTTTATCATACAGTAAATCGAAAATTTTCGAGTTTATCATCCCTGTTCTTTCTACTTGATTTTTTATGCACACTGTCATCTCATTTACATGCTCCAAAATGGTTTTGTGCATTATATATCTTGTCCATAAAAAGAAACGGTTGACTGAAAATTCATCCAACTTCAAAGTTACAAAATTTGGGTAGATCTTAAACCAATGAGTGTGAACTAAAGTTGTTTTAAGAGCAAGTAATTACGAAATTATTGTTGAGAAATGGAAAGTAGAACAAATAGTTTTTAGAGTGGTTCGATTAGATGATCTATGTTCATTATGGTTCTTCTCCTTTTATTACTTAATTTCCGGTTACAGAGTCAGAGCTTGAAATAAATAACAACAACGTTCATTTTAGATGGTGGCCTTTAAATAGACATTTTTTGACAATTATCTGGATAGCCCAGATTAAGTGCACTCTCAATATGATCTGAATGGCTCATATAGATGCCTTGCGCCCCAAGTATTATATGTAGCCATTGATGCCAACTATACGGTTTAGATCTATCGTTCTAAGCATTTTCTATTGTATGAGTGTTTTGGTAGGAGAGTGATTAAAAAATAGTGTCTCTGGCCACAACTTTAGTTAAAGGTGATTACTGCTGCAGTTGCAGTTATCAAGGGAGTGTCATGATCGTTTATTTTGTCAAACGCATTATTGTAATTTTCTAGAAATCAGAACTCTAGGTTAGGGTTGTTATGGTAATGGTTACGTTATCATTTTGTAAATACCGTTACCGTACTGTCTTTACTGGTAAACTAAAATTGTTTACCGTTACAGTTACCGATGGATTGGTGTACCGATGACTAGTATACCGATAAACCGGTACACTGGTAATGTTAAATTACCGTTTGTCTAGAAAAATAATAAGTTGATATATTTTATACTGATTGATGATTCATTATATATCTCATTGTGTCACTTAATAAAGAACATAGAAAAAAGTGCATTTATCATCATTTGAGTTGAATTACTGAAATAAATTGAACTGTTTTCTTGTTTCTAATGTCCATAATACAACATCTTACATTAATATTAATGTATTATGAATGTACTGGTAAATTACCATTACCGCTGGTTTTGAAAAAATATTACCGATGTTTTACCGTAAAAAATGATAAATTTACCGTTACCGTACCGATTATGCTGCTATACCGACTTTACTTTAAAATGGTAACTGATTGAGTGGTAATGGTGTGGTAATAGTAATTTACCGTTACCATAACAGCCCTGCTCTAGATGCCACCACATTTACATTCAACCAAACAAATAACAACTAACATGTCATGCGCACTTTGAGTATCTAGTTGAGTCACTTCAGCCTCCTATTTACTTTGAACTTGAACCAAGTGGGTAATACTCTAGATCAAGGTTTGAGGTTTCGACCGAAACACCGAGATTTCGGTCGTTCCATTTAGGTTTCGGTAGGGACCGAAACGAAACCAACCCGAAAGTCTGATTCAATAAAAACCATTGAACTTCAAATTTTACAACAAAAAGAAGTCTCAAAAAAGAATTAATTTGAGTTTCAAATGCATGAATAATCAAATTTAAAATTGTAATTAGAAAACATATAAATTCATAAAATATGTGAATGGTGTAACTAAAAAAGTTGATAAAATGAATAAACATTTTTTAGTGTTATAAATATTTATAATTAATCAGTATTGTTCTTTTATATCTTATTTTTCAATCAAATATAATTTATACGTTTTGTTTCAATAAATTAAACAAATATATGTGTAATTATATGAAAAATAAACAACGATATCCGAAACTAGAATCGAAATTTTTGAAATTTACAAATTACATCGAAAATCCTAAAATTATAAAAGACCAAAACCGAGATCTCGAACCTTGCTCTAGATGATGGACACTGATTTGACATGAAGGACGAACATAGATTGCTTGCTTAAGGTTGGAGAGGATAGTGTGGATCGAATTGGTTAATGTGGTTGTGCTCGATAATTGCAATAATGATGTGGAGCGAGGTGCATAGCGGGCACAAAGTTGTGGTCGACCATTCAAGGGGATGGTCGAATGGCCTTGGGCTTCATGTCTTATAGCACGTACTTCTTCATGGTTGCTTTAGTTGGTCTATTGTTGTAGTGGGCCGTGCCATGATTGAGCATCGCGGCTGGATCTGTAGTGGAATCTTATATCGGGTTCTACGTTCTTTGCATGAAAAATTAGTCCAATATAAACGTGTAGACATATCAAATAGGCAGAATAGCCTTCTGTTTTCCTTTTTTTTCTTTCTAAAACAGAGTAATTTCCTTCGAGCTCAGAAAGGATGATAGACAAATGGAATTTCATCTATGAAAACAAATACCGATACAAAATCTTAATTGAGGTGGTTTTTTTGGAACTTGGTTCAATTCTCACGATGATATGTAGTTGGCATTAATCGAACCATCGGCCTTACATGTGAGCACCGCAAGTTCTATCTATTGAAACTGGGTCAGCACGTAGCATGATAAATGGGTAAATTTCAAAAAATTTATTTTATTTGGATTTTGTTGAGTCTATGAAGTCTAAATTTAAATTGAATAAAACCAATATTTAATTTAATTTGTACATAAGATTTTAATTATTATTATGACTGTATATTATATAGTGTAATATGTGTATCATATACACATATGTGTACGTGCACCTACTTCATAAGTCGTGTGCATGGTTTAACACGTTCATGTATAGATGTTGTGAGTTACACCACATTGGACATATTAGCCCCTCCATATACATATGTGCTCTCTATTATATATATATATATATATTTGTGTGTGTACTTTTATAAATAATAATAAATCATGTTTGTTTACTATATATGTTTTTATATATGTGTATGTGTGTATGTATGTGTATGTGTATAATCAGAATTATAATATAAAGTAATAGTTAATATTCATACATGTGACCTGAATATAAAATCAAATTTGAATTTTAAATTTTGAATTTTAGATCTGGATCTATATAATAAAATATCTAGATATTTTAAAGTGGAAATTAGGAAGGCATCCCTATCATACTTTCATATTATAAAGCGGGTCCCTGTTAAAGTTTCATTGTAAAGCGGGTCCCTGTTTTCTGGAAACGAAGAAAAATTATTGCTGAAATGTCAGCAACTTTTATAAATAAGTGCTGATATTTCAGCAACTATCTGTGTCAAAGTTTTATTGTAAAAACAAAGAAAAATTATTGCTGAAATGTCAGCAACTTTTATAAATAAGTGCTGATATTTCAGCAACTTTCATAAACTGTGTTCACAGTGTATAGAAATGTTGCTGAAATATCAGCAACTTTTATAAATAAGTGTTGATATTTCAGCAACTTTCATAGACTATGTTCACAGTGTACAGAAATGTTGCGGAAATGTCAGCAAATTTTATGAAATGTTGCATCATGCTCTGCAATAATCGTGAATAAAAAACAGGGACCTAATTTACACTAAAATTTAGTGAATGACTTTTCGTGAATTTTGAAACTTAATAAGGACCTGTGCCAAAAGTACCCTATTTTAAATTCATATTAATATATTAATGTTAAATAAATAAATAAATATTATATATATATATTTCAAAATAATAATAATTATTTTTAATTCATATACATATTATATATATATATTAATATTTTTTAAAATACATATATGTATAAATATATATAAGCTTTAATATGAATAAATAATTAACAAAATACACACACACACATAAATACATGGCCTAAAATAATTTTTTTGTTGAAATTGTTTTCGGTTTTAAAAAACAGTGTTTTTATTCAGATATTCGTATGGAAATCTTGAGATATTTTTTTTGAAAACTATTTAATACATATCCATAATTTTATATACTTATATTTATATATTTTACGATGTATATATATTTACAACATATAGGATTAAGTACAATAATTAAAATGAATTATATATATATGTAATATCTATATACGGATTTAATATATATATAATTTATTATTATTATTTATTTATTTTTGAAACTATAATGTGTTTGAGTGTATATTAATAAAATAAAGAAACGTATATTTTATAAAATTATGTATGTGTTCTAAAATCAATCTTTGTAAAAAAAATTAATATTGTTTAAATATAATTTTTTTAAATTACTAGCCGTGAACTGTATGTTATTATATACATATACAATTTTTTTAAATACATATGCATACATATATACATACATACATACATACATACATACATACATATATATATATTATCATCAAATGTAAACAATACATCGGTATGCAAATTTGTCGCATATTAGATAATATAAACAAGTAATATCAACTTTCAACGATGCTTAATTGTTCATACCTTGAAACGAAGAATCTAAGTCCCTGAATTGAATCCTGCATCAAGAAGTTACTAGCTTCCCGAACACATCTACCACCCACAATTGAATCAACTTTAATTTGATGTTAAAAATGCTTGAAAAGATGTAGAGGTGAGTCAAAATTTTCGGACAACAAAAGAGATGAAGAGTACACTAAAAATCAATGATGTATAAATAGAGGAGATACCAAAGAGAAAAATGCGGATCCAAATCTCTGTTTTTCTCTTATCTTTTCTCATTTTTTATAATTCAAATCCAGCCCCTCCTTAGCCATCATTATGGCCAGCCTTCCCTCGCATATTCCATCCAAAAATTCAAGCCCCCTTATGGGCCTCTAAATCATTTCATGCTTGAAAAATATTTGTTGCATTTAAATCCAATTAAAACATTCACCGAAATCGTATATCGACCAATATAATTATAACTATTATAAGTACCCTATTTAATATTGTTTAACACATCAAATAAATTTTTATAATTGTTATACCGCCTTTGACCAAGCAATATATCAGAAAAGTTGGCTAAATGGCTTCTGTGATCATCAAGGCAAGAAGTCTGGAGAGACGGTTATCAAGTTCGGAAATCGATGATATTTGAAACTATGGACAATAGTTAGGCAAATTCGGACTGGGTCCCAATCAAGGTGCAATCAATATGAAGTGACAAGGAAGGCCCTATGAGGCCATATTTCGAATTTCAAGTCAATCGGAGTTCGTATGCTCGAGTTATGGGCAAATGAAGAATTTATATGAATCGATCTAGAACGATCCATAAAATAACGTAAATCGACGAAGATCGATCAATATCTCAAGATCTACAGCTCCATTACCTATGAAACTTTAGAAACATCAATATTGAAAAAATGAGTCCCCAAAATCGACCGCAGCTCAAAATTCACAAATATCAGAAAAACATACCGATCGTTCCATAATGATCGTACAAAATCAGCCAAAACGATCCATAGTTTCACAGAAAATGCAATATCCCACAAATGGTACATCAGAATTGCATGCAATTTGGAGAGAAAGTAGCTTACATTATTGGAAACCTACATGATCAATTGCAGCTCAGTTGGATGAAGTATGGAATGATCGCACTTGATTTACTACGACTCAACTCGACTCTACGGAAAATGCGATATCTCACAAACGGTATGTCGGAATTGCACGAAATTTTGAGAGCAAGTAGCTTACATCACGGAGAACCAACATGATCAATCGCAACTCAATTGGATGAAGCATGGAATGATCGCACTTGATTTACTACTATTCAAATCAACTTCATGGAAAATGTGAAATCTCACAAACGGTATGTCGGAATTGCATGAAATTTGGAGATCAAGTAGCTTACATTATGGAGCACCCCCATGATCGATCGCAACTCCATTGGAGCTCATATGAACAATCAACCCTGATCATTCCAATGGTGTGGGATTGATCCAAAAATCGGTGGACCGGGTCGTACGGATCTGGAGGTTCTTCTGGCGAAATTTCAGCCCGATCCATGCACGTCTTCACCTATAAATACATCGGACTTGGCTCATTGCAAAGTACTTTTTGGGCTGGTTCTTCTTCATCACTTCTTATCTCTTCCTCCATTATTTTTCTAAGGCAAAAAACAATTGTACTTGTAATCTTACAGTATAAATAAAAGATTGTTGAAGTGGACGTAGGCCGGAGTTTGCCGAATCACTATAAAACTTACGTGTTCATTTACTTTTCTATAATCTATTATATGATATGTGAATCTATATTTCTCTGTTTAGATCTAAATATTGGGTATTGGTGCTTTCACATACAACATGGTGTTTGTGACCATTTTTGGTGCAAATATTTTGGTGCTTTCGCTGAGAAAGTTAGCCCACGTGGATTTGGAGTTCAGATTTGGAATTAACTAGAGAACTTGGAATTAGAGCAATGGTGAAACCATTAACAAGGAGATAGATAGCGGATAGGAGCCATCATAAAGGGAGTCAGGAGGCTTCCTCAGGAGCTAATCAAGCACCTATCTACATCACTAGGGATGAAATGGAAATGATGATGGATGCTATGCAGGAACAGATGTTGAAGAGGTAAGGGGAAACGATGCAAAATTTCCTTAGGCAACTTGGATAAGCTGGAGCACAGAACCAAGGACATGGAAACACTGGAAATATGGATCACGGAGATGGAGTAGCAAGAACTACTAGAAATCAGAACATAGCACAAGGAAACGGAGCTAACATGATGTAGGATGGAGTAGAGCAGTCGAGAGCAGCCACTAACTAACTAGGAATGACCAGGGCCGATCATTCCAGAACAATCGATGTCGATCGATCCATACTTAGGGTCATATGCCCCCGGGTCACGTTGGAGCGATCCCAGGCAGGATACCGGGCAGTGCTGTGCAGTTTGGCATTGATCAGAATATAGATGCTCGTCCAGAAGAGCAAATTTCAAGATTCCCCCGTGGACTCGAGCGGCAGGTTGGAGACATTGATCGAAGACACCACTGGATGACAACGACAGGTTGGCAGAAATAGTCAGACGGGCAATGTGATGAGGATTGGTAAATAGGGATTTGGAAGATGTAAATAGGAGTCACTTTGCTTTTAACATTAGGAATGCTAGGAAGCCACCAAAATTCAAACTACCAACACTAGAAGTTTATGATGGAAATTCGGATCCAACTATGCATATGATGAGGTATATACGGCACATGGAAGTATTGGGGGCAATGGAGGAAGTCATGGCACGGTGCTTCCCCTTGTATTTAACGGATATAGCTGGACCGTGGTTTAGGCGGTTGGAAAGCAGTTCTATTGGTACATGGACGGAATTGGTCAAAAGGTTTATGGGGCAGTTTAGGGTTCACATCTCGAGACCCAAAAATGTGATGAGTTTGGAAAAATTGAAACAGAGGACCGTAGAGTCCCTGAGGAGTTTTCTAACATGGTTTAATGTCGCGGCGACATCGGTGGATTTTCCAAATCCATCTATGGTTTTAATGGAAGTTGTATCTGGAATTGCTGATGGCACGGAGTTTAAGGATTCACTAGCGTGGGATCCACCTATGGATCTCGGGGAGTTTTATCATGAAGTAGAAAGGTTCCTTTAGTAGGAAGACACACGAGCCAACAAACTGGAGGTGAATACTGTGCAAAGTTGAGGATCATCAGGAGATGTAAACAAGAATGATAAAGGCAAACGAAAAATGGATGACGACATTAATGTGTCGAAGAGGCATTGGAGAGAACCAAAATTCTCTTCTTATGCAGATTTGACTAAATCTCTGGAAAGGATTTATTTGGATACTCGAGGACACCTTCAGTATCGAATGCCGGCAAGGAGAGAACCCTCCGAACACGAGCGAACATCAGGAAAGCATTGCATATTCCATGAGATGTATGGGCATAATACAAATGACTACAGGCATTAAAAGGATATAGTTGAGGAACATGTGAGGAGTGGTCAGTTGCAACAATACGTGAGAACACAGGCTGCGGCAGTGGAACAGGAGCAACCACCATCCATCTTGAATGAAAATTGCACTAGGTCAAAGCATCATCGTCAACTTGCCATAAAATGATTGGGATGGCATGGAATAAGTAATAAACTCCATAGTAGTATGGCTAAGTCACTTGCACATGTACGAGATCAAGGACGGTCCCTAGGCATTCTCTGAGATGATGATGAACCGTAGTACTCGGGTTTGTGAACTTTTGTTTTTTCTTATTTACTTCGAACTCTGATTTTTCTGATATTTTGGTTTATTAGTTTTTTTGTTGTATGGACACTTATTTTATATTTTGTCAAATGGACTTTGGAATGCTTAAATCTGGATTAATCTAATAAATGACATAGGTCGCGGTTGTAGCCCCGACCGGAGAGACAGGGCAATAACCACAAGGCATGAGACCCTTCATCGAAGAGCGATGGGATGGATTCGTACATGGGTTAAGTCCTCGGCTGGGGATCAAGGCCAGAGAAGGATACCCCACGGATTAAGTCCTCAACTAGGGATCGAGGCCGGAGAAGGATACCCCATGGATTAAGTCCTCCATTGAGGATCAAGACCGAAGAAGGATACCCCGTGAATTAAGTCCTCGACTGGGGATCAAGGTCGGAGAAGGATGCCCCAAATATTACGCTATGTCCCGACCGGAGAGATGGGACCAGAAAATGCAAAAAGTAGGCCGCTTCACTGGAGAGCGACAAGATCGGTCTAATTATTGTTGTGCCCTTCTTACCAGAGAGTGAGTGGACTATAGCAAGAGCTCAGAGAAGCTATGATCGACCCAGAGAGGTCGTGGATTTGGATATGGACCCAGAGCGGTCCTAGATTTTTCTAACGACCTGGAGAGGTCGTGGATTCAGATATTAGCTTTGAACAACAATGAATTTGGCTTTAGATGGATACAGATTTGGATAAAACGATCCGGAGAGATCGTAGATTTGGTTAGTGAATTTGGAGTGGATTCGGAATTGGATATCGATTTAGAATAGTCATGGATTTCGCTAACGATCCAAAGAGATCAATGGATTGGATTGGTAGCAGATCGGATTCTGGATTGGAATATTCGGCTATCAATGGATTATGGATTTCGGATTTTGGATTTATAGCAATTCAAAACATGCCTTCCTATCGCAAGGCATATTTTCGGGGGAAATGCTATACCACCTTTTGACCAGGTAGTATATCATAAAGGTTGGCTAAATGGCTTCTGTGATTATCAAGACAGGAAGTCCGGAGAGATGGCTATCAGGCTCGGAAATCGATGATATTTATAACTACGGACAATAGTTGAGCGGATTCGGACCGGGTCCCAATCAAGGTGCAATCAATATGAAGTGACAAGGAAGGCTCCATGAGGCTACATTTTAAATTCAAGTCAATCGAAGTTCGTATGCTCGAGTTATGGGGAAATGAAGAATTTATATGGATCGATCTAGAACGATCCATAAAACAACATAAATCGACGAAGATCGATCAATATCTCAAGATCCACATCTCCATACCCATGAAACTTTGGGATCATCAATATATTGAAGCAAGGAGTCCCCAAAATCAATCGCAGCTCAAAATTCACAAATATCAGAAAAACATATCTATTGTTCCATAACGATCGTACAAAATCAGCTAGAACGATTCATAGTTTCACGGAAAACGCGATATCTCACAAATGGTACATCATAATTGTACAAAATTTGGAGAGCAAGTAGCTTCCATTATGCGGAACCTCCATGATAGATCGTAGCTCAAAATTCACAAATATCAAAAAAAAACATACCGATCGTTCCATAACGATCATACAAAATCAGCCAGAACGATCCATAGTTTCACGAAAAAAGCGATATCTCACAAAGGGGGCATCAGAATTGCATGAAATTTGGAGATCAAGTAGCATACATCATGGGGATCCTACGTGATCGATTGTAGCTTAATTAGATGAAGCATGGAACGATCACACTTGATTTACTACGACTCAACTCAACTCCACGTAAAATGCGATATCTCACAAACGGTACATCGGAATTGCACGCAATTTGGAGAGCAAGTAGCTTACATCATGGAGCACCCCCATGATAGATCGTAGCTCCATTGGAGCTCATATGAACGATCGGTCCCGATCGTTCCAATGGTGTGCAATCTATTCGAAAATTGGTGGACCGGGTCGTACGGATCTGGAGGTTCTTTTGGTGAAATTTCAACCCGATCCATGCACATCTTCACCTATAAATACAGCGGACTTGGCTCATGGCAAAGTACTTTTTTAGGTCGATTCTCCTTCATCACTTCTTACCTCTTCCTCCATTATTTTTTAAGGCAAAAAACAACTGTACTTGTAATCTTATAGTGTAAATAAAAGATTATTGAAGTGGACGTAGGCCAGAGTTTGTCGAACCACTATAAAACTTGTGTGTTCATTTACTTTTCTACAATCTATTCTGTGATCTGTGAATCTATATTTCTCTATTTGGATCTAAATATTAGATATTAGTGCTTTCACATACAACAGGGTGTTTGTGACCATTTTGGCGCAAATAATAATTAATACTTCATAAATATTAATTAATTAAATTAATTTATAAAAATTACAATTTAATTAAATCGGGTGGTAAAAAAATGTTCAACGTTTCAGTTGTGTGACTCTTAGTTGTAAATTTAGTCAGCGATTAATATCGAACAATTTGAATATTAATGTTCTCACTTTACTTAGCAGGTAGAGTGAAATTATGGCCAAATTTAATGCTTACTTAGATTCGGTAAAATCCAATTTTACTTTATTAAGTGTTACCCGCAGTGACAATTATTTACACCAATTCTCTTTGTCAAAACTATATCACGTTGGACTTATGAAATTTGGTAGTGGTCAAAATTCCAATATCATCCATATTCAACTCTATATCCAAACACAAGGTCCTGTACAATAATAACAATTATCATTTACCAAACAGCTCTAGCCAAAGACTTTGACTTTGTGTTGACTTTAGTTGACCATCATACTAACCACATATAACTGATAAGACGAATCCTCTCTTGAATAGTGTTTCACTTCCAGTGCTTCCACTCGACCCAACTGTAGTTGTTCGATGGACGTCGAGCCACGATTTAACTATAATCAAAGCAAAGCTTCCATATTATAGATCAATAGAATTCTCAAGTCAAGCGAATAGTGTAATTTTGTTACGTCGATATTTTCTAATTGACCTTAGTTATATTAACCAGTAGAAAACTATCAAGTGAATCATTCCACAGTTACCCAATAACTATCAGTACGTAACTTCTTGGTTTCCCAAGCATCCATGAGTAATACACCAAAGAGTGTTACGTACCTTAGTCTCAACGGATGTACCGATATCCAGTCTCAATACATCTTGACTGGAAATATTTAAAACATTATAATTGTTTTATTGTGATAAATCACTCATGGTTACAACACATTGTAACTACTATCACAAAACATACCATTTTTGGATTTTCTATTAAATATACTTTTTATTGAATTAATTAATTAACATAACACATTATCAAGTATATAATAGAAAGAAAATACCTTTTATTTCAAACAAGATTGGTATCGAGTTAGATATATGTAACAAATTACATAATTGCCCTTAGGATATACCTCTAACATATCATCTCCCACTTGCACTTAGGGCCAATTATGCAATCTCCATCCCATCTCTTCAATCGGTTTGGTGAGAACTGGTTGAGTCAGACCCTTCGTCAATGGATCTTCCATATTGTTCAATTATCTACTTTTCAATCAACTCTCTCCGATGCCGATAAATTACCTTTATCTTGTGGATTTATTTAGAGTAAGTTTCTTAACTTCTAGTGAGCTCTTATTATTACATAGCTATCGTATAATAATGATATAGTATTCTCAATACTTGAAATCACCCTTAGCTTAGTTATAAATTTGTGCATTTATATGCATACATTGATTTTACTACGGTGCAATTCAAAGCGATGTAAGTAGCCTTTCGTTGAATCAGCCACAACCATTCGTTTATAACATTTCCAACTTAAAGCGTCTTAGCTAAGGTTTGAACGTGAATTTAATATTGACATTTTATACTCAATATCACTTATGAAGTTTGAGTTCAAACACTCATTTATAAGGAGTTCGTTATTTCTATAAACAATTCTTTAGTATTTTGCAAATACTCGAGAATACTCTAAACTAACATTTAGTGATCTTTATTTGAATTTGATATTTGCTTCATGCATCAAGTACATAAGAAAATTACGATATTGTAGACAACTCAATATGTAGATAGTTCCTACTATTAATATATATATATATAAGGAATCAATCTCACATGTTCTAAATTAAATATTTTAATATGGTGTTTTTGCATATCATTTGGGACATTCCCAACACATTTTATACTTATTATAAAAGATATAATTTACAAATCCATTATCGAGTATTAAACAACCAAACTATTAATGATTTTAACATAAGTATATCATTAACAATCAACGGTATGTTGTTTACTTAAAGTCTAGAAATATCTATATACCTTTTAGCATTCATTTTTATGGACACATGCTTCCTCTGCATTTTGACTTAACGTCAAAGTATTCGATATTTCTATCAAAATAATTATTTAATTCTGATGCTTTTAGAGTGATACTTTCATATCATTTCTTAGATCACATCCAAAATCCACAAACTCAATATCACTCCCACTACTTTGAGACACTTTGGTTGTTATGTGAAGATAGTATATCCTAAATTATTATTTAGAATTTTCCATTTCAACACATATGTACCAAAATAAAAGGTCATACCAAGCAATAATTTTGTGAGTAAAGTTGAATTAACTTGAGCAAGTTGAATGGTTAATCTATTACGCTAATTTCAACAATTGAAATTTACGATGTTATTCTTATCAACGTTGCTCATTAAATTTGTTTGCGCCAAAATTGGTCACAAACACCCAATTGCCGATGGAAGCACCGGTTCGCAGCCACAGATCATAGATAACAAGTATGTAAAGAATGAAATGAAGAACACTCAAAAAAGTAAGGGGAAAGCAGTAAAGAACATAGAGTTTATAGTGGTTCGGCAATCCGGCCTACGTCCACTTTGAATTTGATGATTTTATTGATGTATGCTTGCTGATTACAGCGAGTTACAACTGATTACAACAGAAAAATCCGAGTATAACAATAGTGTCGGCGGAATCTCAACGTAGAAAAACCAAAAAGTCCTTTTTCTGTAGGCTATGGGACGCTATTTATAGGCGTAGGTTGCAAATACCTCACTCAGATCTCGGGAGACCTCTTCTGGCACATAGGTGGGCCTACGCGATCGATCCCACGTGGTTTGCACTCGACCTGTGATCGATACGAACGAATTTCGTATTGATCAAGCTTTGGCCCAATCGAGTCGAAATTGAGCATGAACATTCTTCAGGTTGTACGTAAGCTCCTGTGAAAATTTGGTGTCGTTTGGACTTGTAAATCTCGAGTTATGATCGATACGAATTAGAGTGTTCTTGAGACGTTTAGTTCGTATCGATCAATTTCGTATCGATATTGGTTCGTATCGATACCATGCACATGCTTGTTGGTGACGTGGCTCTATTTTCAAGTTTCGATCCATTTTTTATGCCGAGTTGAATGCTTCTTCCTTGGAATAATGCTTGCTTCTCGTTCGTGTCCAAGCTGTGCTTCGCATCCATTATTTCGCGTTCACTTGTTCGTGTCGATCTTATTCGCATCGATCAAACCTTGATCGATACGAACACGTATTGAGTCAAAATACATAGCACCCTTCTTCTTGATCGATACGAACGATGTGTATCCATGCCGATCGATACGAACGACGTGTTCGTATCCATACCGATCGATACGAATTCGTATCGATTCGAATGGGACATCCTTGTGCACGTATCCATCAATTTCTTGAGCAAATGAACTCCGTTTGACTTGAAATTTGAAACATATCCTTTTCTAGCCTTGTTCTTCATTCCCAATCGATCTCGTCTTAATTGGAGCTCGACCAAATTTTGACGACATCGATCATAGCCTTGCCTCCAATCGATCTCCAATCCTGATATCCATCCTTTCCAGCAAATTTGTTGATACCCCGGCCTTGACCAAAAGGTGGGATAACAAAATTCCAACTTTATTAGTCTTTCTCTTAAAAAAACAACCACAACCAATGAATCACATCCCTTCGGGTATGACTAACAAAATCATATTTTGATAATGTACTTGGAATCTTTTTGGATTTGTGCATCATTTCATATGGCAGAGTCAATACTCTTAATGGTTTAATTGACAAATGAGAATTATATGCTCTCGACATTGATAAGAAACTCATAGTTTCTCTTCATCATGTAAGAATGCTTATTAGACATGTGTAGTGTTCATTTCGGTTTGATTAATTTCATTTCATCCATCGTAATCAGTTTTATCCTTGGATTATATCCAAATTCACTTTACTACCTACAATTTCTAAAAGGAATTCCTTTGTTATGAAGTTGGTATTCTTAAAATAACAATTGTTTCTCAGTTCAATAGAATGAGTATTCATAAACATTTTATGAATTTCCTGATATATAGAACAAATTTAGTTTTTAGTTTACTATACTTACGTTTAAAACATAAATTGGTCATCCAATGGCTATCGTTCTCAAAATTCTTTTGGAGCAATTCAGACAAGATCCCTCAGATACAATTATTACATGTAGTCTTTCGACTCACAACCTACCAACTCCTTGGCCTAGGATATATTAAGGTTTCTTATAAACCCTTATCTTATATGATTTTGTAAACTATTCTTGAGATGAAATTAATTTTAACCTTGTGTACAACTCTTAAATACGCGATCTTATAACAAGAAGTTAATTCAGCTTCGCTCACCATTAATCATACTTTGTTAAACTAAGTTCAATTACTCCTTATCGATACATCATTATGTATCATATAGAGAGTGATATTTGAGATTGAATCTTTATTCAGGTACGTTCAGAACTCTTTCCAATATACTCATCTATTCGATCAAATTGAGTCAATTTTATGTTCTATTGCATGTTATTTTATTTACTTCCTTTTTATACTCTATAAGCTTATCATAGACATACTACATGTGTATCATATACACATGTTCATGTCAGTGATAACTCATCGGTGAGTGTAACGAAGTATGTGGAACTGTTTTTGTATCAATAGACTTGCGATTGAATATATCTATGTGTATCAATCTAAAGAGTTCATTAACTCTTATCACGCTCCCACTAAGTAGGTGTTTTGAACTTTACTATTTGAGATATAATTCACTAGTATCATATAATTCATAATCATATACACAAAGAATTATTTCTCAAAATCGTGGCTTATTCCATAATTCCAAAATAATTGTAAATAAATTTAGATACTTTTGCATTTTCTAATGCATCACAAATACCAATACTATAGTTTTATTTTATAATAAATATTCATAATATTCATAATGAAATAAAACCATGTTAATTCTCCAATCAATACTAAAATTAATTATTATTTCAGAAATAATGTTTGTTATGCTTTATAAAAAAAATTATAACTTGATGTGACCAATAAGCGTTATATGGTATGCTCCCACTGTTTCCACTATTACTATAATGTGTATGGAATATGAAGATCCATTCAACCACTTAATATAGGCTATTTATTTCATTTACTATAACCGGTTTACAATAGAGAACTTTCAGATCAAGTATCATAATGTAACACCCTGTAAATTGAACGATAATTAATTAAAAAGAAATTAATTAATAGTTAGTAATTCCAAAAATGAAATTTTCACAAACATTAGAATTTGACTATGAAACTTATACCATTACGTTCATGGTCATTTTTTGATCAATTTTAATACATAAAGTTTCCCAATTGGAGTTCAAACGAAAAAGTTATTAACGTTTGAAAATTTTGGATCGGAAATAATTATATATGTAATTAAGGAAATAAATCCAATTAATTAATGTTAATTAACATTAATGATTACTTAACATTTAATTGGATTGGTTAATTTGTAATAAATAACGTATGATGGGAAACATATGAACATATAACCAAAGTAGGCAACCGATCGACCCCTAATTGAGATCAATCGACCGTTAGCGGTTAAGCGATGGTAGTATAGCGGTCGACCACTTATGTGATAGTGGTTGTAAATTGAACCTAAGCCGAACGGTCTGAATTTTATATGATATAATCAAATGGTTGGAATCGATTCGAACCTCTATAAATACAGGCCTAACCACTCACTATTCTCCTTATATTTTCTGAAGCAACGACGGAGCTCTACCATTTTCTCTTTTACTCAAATTGTAAAATCTATATAAACTATAATTTATAAATATATTTAAATGGACAATAGCTGTAACGTCCCACTATTTTGGACCATTCAATCGACAATAAATCCACACGTTCGGACTTGAATACTTCAAAACAGTGGATTGTCAAGAAAATTTTGAGCAAATAAAATCAAATGCAGAATCACAGACACAGAATATCAGAATAACTCGCAGTGGAAATAAAATACCATAGTAGTTCATGAAGCTACTATATACAAACTCTTAAAACATATACAAAATCTCATAGTCAAATAAATATAATAGAAGTCGGGATACACAAGTCAATAATACAGAGACAATACTGAATAGGAAATAACTGGAATAGAAGTCGATGAACCGATAGACAGATTAGCTCCAACAAATCTCTAGCTCCAGAAGGTGAATCCAAAGTTGTGATTCTCAGGCTGACCCGAGCGTAAAGTAAAACACAAAACACTCGAGTCAGGACATACATACTTATACAATGTAAACCAACTCAAGTGAACTATAATAGCAATGCACAATAACTTAAAGGATGCTTGGGATCGCTCATCCTTTAAGGATCCATTAAACAATTAAGCAGAAATAAACGCTATCAGAGAAATGTTCATATTAAAGTCAACAATGCAAATAACAGTGTTATGGTGACTAGGGTAGCGTAGAGCTGCAGATCGCTCACCTCTAGCCACACTCTCAAATCAAAGGTGTGCATCCAAATAAATCACAAGGAAATAAAATAGCATACAGAGAAGTGTCCCCGTGGTCAACATTTCAAAATGGTTATAATTTCGAATTAAAATCCTTCATTTAAACCATTAATGGATGAAGTCATTATACCTTCAAATCAAATATTAAATTCCCAAAATTTTAGCCTTTTCTGATTTCATTTATTCACTTAATTACTTTAAAATATTCAAATTTCATCTTTCACAGCATTTAGAAGATGCTGTGGTAAGTTACATTTGAAAACAATTCAATTCAGCAAAGACATCATTTAAAAAACTGCTGTAATAGTTCAGTTATATTCAAAAGTCACATTTTAGCCAACTGCAGCACTTAACAAGTGCTACCATAGCTCTTTCATTAGTTTCAGTTTCAAGTTTAGTTCCTGCCACTACAACACTTACAAAGTGCTGTCATAGCCTTAGTTAATTTTAGCCTTTTAGTTCACTTCTGCAACTACATCACTTACAAAGTGCTACAGATTCTACTTAGTTCAGATTTTAGTTCATTTCCAGAAACGATAGCATTTCTGAAGTGCTACTAAATGAATTTCCAGATTTTAAATAGAATTCCAGCCATAAATAAACTTCAATTTAAATCAATTTAATTTCATAAAAATCATATTTTTCCACTTTAGAATGGTCATTTAAATATCCTTTAACTTATGATTTTCATAAAGTAAATTCCACAAATAAATATCAAATTTCATAACTTCTCTTATTAAATTCAAGTGTACAATTTTCCTATTCTTTACATTCACTTAACACTTTAATTTAATTTATCATTTCATAAATAAAACTTAATTTCCATTATATTTTCTTTTACTTAAACTTCCCTTTTTAAAACCAAATCTCACAATTCCAAGTCAAGTTAAATTCCAAATTTCCATTTTTAGCATTTATTTATTTAACACTTTTAACTTATAGAAAAATCACTAACCCTTTATTAAATCATTTTAAATTAAATTTAAATCAAATTATCATAATTTACATATTTAAAATACTTAAATATCGAGAAAATTATATAGAGTAACCACTGGTCTGTATATTATTTTCTAACCTAAGACTAGTGATACGGATAATATATCATTTCAATCCGTAATTTACAAAACAAAAATCCGGGTTTTATCATTTCAAACCTGCAATCCCAAGTTAATAACAATAAATAAAAATAAATAAAAATCACTCGAGCCTATCATTTCAGCCCATAATGATTTTCCCTATTCTAAAGTCCGTTTGGGTATGTATCATTTCAACTCATAGTGATTCTATTTTACAGGGAACATGCAATGTGAGAAATAGAAAAAAATAAACAGTATAATAGACTATAACATAGCAGATGATGTGACAAGTTTATAATGGAGTTTAACATCATATAATTTACATTACAGGCAGGTATAACATGATATAATAGTTTCTACACATTCACTTGTTGTCAATTCACAATTCTATAAGTATAAATGTCGTGTGTGAAAACTCACCTCTTTAAAGCTGGAGTTCGCAAACAACACACACAAAAGAGAATCCGGAAAGCACGATAGCACGATTTGATTCAAGTGGGAAGAGAGCCAAGATGTAGATCTTGTATATAACAATAAACAAAGCCATATATAACTATATATACAATCCCAAAATTTATTTTGAAACAAATTGAAATAGAGATAAACAAAGACATCACCAAGTTTCAAACAAGTTTTGCTTGCTCTTGACTCAACATGTGGTCGGCCTTAAGGCTAAATTGGTTCAGCCATGACATGTTTCAGGTGGGTCAAGGTCAGGTTTGGATCTGAAAATAACAAGGCTTGGTCAAGAATGCAAAGGAATAGGAAGTGGTTTGTAAGTTACAAAGTGGGAAGATCAAAAGGCAAGGTAAAAGAGGGATTTGCATCATCTTTTTGGGCTCGGCCTTGGCACATTTGGGCTCGACCAGGGCTGCTACAGGTCTGGTCATAGGAGAGGGGGATGTTCAGAGGTGGTAAACAAGCTGGTGGTGGTGGCTAAGGGTGTGGCCGAAGTCAAAGATGAAGGGTACGTGAACTACAAGGCTCGGCTAAGTAGTTGTTTTGGAATTTTTGCATTGTTTTGTGAAGTTTTGTTCAAGGGGAGGTCATGGCACTTTCAGGTCAGAGGAGAATGATGGTTAGACCGTGGATTATGTGGGAAAGAGGTGGTGGTGGTCGGTGGAGGAGATGGTGAGGCTATGGGCCGAGCAACATAGGTGAAGATCAGGGCAAAATCAAGTGAAAAACAATGGAAAACAAGGGAAAAAGTGAAGAAGAAATGGAAGAAGCCATTACCAATTTTTTTCAGAAATGTTTGGCCGAGATAAATGATGAAAATGAGAAAGTCTTTCACGTGAAAATGAAGTTAAAACTCACGGCCAAACAATAGAAAGGAACGGCCAAAATATGAAAGGTCTAGAAAGTGAAAAGTCAAATGTTTTAAAGCTTTAGTCTCTTCAAATTTCCACTTTCTTTTTAATTCAATATAAACAAATAAAAATCAGCAAATAAAATATAAGAAAAAAAAATAAAGTGAAAATGAAAATAAATAATAGTATTAGTAAAATAGGAAAAATAAATAAAGAAAATAGTTTGTTATATTGAAACTAGAATTAAAAATTGTAAATAAAATACAACTAACCAAAAGACTCTTGATCTTCCAAGGCTACATGTCATGTACAAATAAAATAAAATATATATACATAACATGTCATGTTACACATGTAAACATAAATTAGAACATGACATGACAAAAAATATTATTTATATAAATTAAAATAAACAATTTTGTTAAATAAAACAATTTACATCCAATAGTTTAAAAAGCATAACTTTCACAATATTAATCAGATTCCAACGAAATGAAAAGCAGTATTCTTAAAAATTTATTTATTTTCATAAAATAAAGGTAAATTTCAAAAGTTCAAAATTTAAATTTTTAGAATTTAAAAGTCAAAGTTTGACCACATTGACAAAATTCACATTTTTCTAGAAAATATTCTATTTATTCCTGTTTGGAAATAAAATTCACATACAAATCAAAATTTATATTTAAAGTAACAAAAATAAAATAAAATAAAGTTTTTAAATCAGGAAATTCAAATTAAAAAAAATAATTACAAAATACAGGGTTGTTACACTCTCCCCCACTCAAAACTTTTGGTCTCCGAAAAAGGAAGAAGACAGGAGAATAGGAATAGCCAGCAAGAAAATAAGAGAAATAGGAATAACAAGTAGGAAAAATGGTGAATCGGGATAGCTAGGAGGGAAAATAGGTCGAAAGACAAGGATGAGCCATTAATTCAAATTGTTGGTTAAAGAGGTAAACAATATTTAAAACACTTTAAAATCTTTTAGAAAGGAAATAACTGATTAAAATATTCTTTATATAACACTTTATCAAAATACCTTTATAACTCGATGTCTTAACAAGTTTATCCTCGTTCCTGTAGACTCTGGCAGTGCGTTGATCAGGCACAAAGCTAGAATTCTCCAGGTACTTAGTAGACTTGTTTCAACACCCGGTGAAAATATTGGAAAAACTTTTGAAAAATAGATATGGAAAGTGCAATCCAAACAAAAAAAAACAAAACATGTCGATCATGGATCGCGGATACACAATGGTTACACCTGGATCCCCCAGGAAACATCTGTACCCGTAGGCCCCCCCAGCCCTGCGATTATACCATGAAGACTGGTAGTACTGCAGATACACAATGGTTACACCTGGATCCCCTAGGAAACATCCGTACCCTAGGCTCTCGCAGCCCCTGCTGATCACGCTACCATGCAACCCAATAGATCGCAGATACACAATGGTTACGCCTGGATCTCCCAGGAAACATCCGTACCGTAGGCTCTCGTAGCCCCTGCGAATTACGCTATGCAGTCGCGCTCGTAAGACCATGGGTAACGCCATGGAATTCGATGGAAACTCGAGTATCATATGCGGAAAACCAAAAATCAAAGAAATATCGATAGAATGAATCCACAATGTGGCCACAAAGCGGATATCAAGCAGAAGGCACTTTCCATATCTTTACTTTGAAAATATGTATCATATAGTACCCTTTCAAATCACTTTCAAATATCATACTTATATAAAGTCCATTATATATAAGATTTTATTTTCAAATCAAATACCTTTCCAAAATCAAAAGTATATCAAATCACACTTATATAGACTTCAATTATATAAGATTTCACTTTTCAAATTGAGTACCTTCAAATCCATAGTTTTTGAATCAATTCCATACTTATACAAACTAATTTTTATATAAGTTCGATAACTCCCAAATCAAGTATTTAAAATAAGGTTCTCAATTGAATTCGTTTCAATATCAATACAATTTTCAAAATCATATACAATTTCACCAAATTATTCTTCCAAATCAAATATCTTCAGTTTTAAAGTTTCCAAAATAATAAATTTAGAAAATAATCCAAGTTTCTAAATCAATATAATTTAAGTCAACCAATTCATTTCCAAAATCAATGATTTTTAAAATCATCTTATACTTACATAAGGTCCATCTTATATAAGGATCAAAATTTTCAAAAATAAATTTCGCTGTATGAAGAGCCATATGGGATTGAACATCTTTGCTTACTAAAAGGTTTTGAATTTAGAATAGTTTTGTATATAAAAATAGTTTGTAAAATAGTTTTGTAAAAATAGTTTTGTATATAAAATAGTTTGTAAAATAGTTTTGTATGTAAAATAGAATAAAATAGTTTGTTTAAGAAAAATAAATGAAAAATAGTTTTGAAAAGTGGTCTTAAATTAATAGTAGTTTTGCATAAAAGAAAAATTTCCAATTTAAATTACAAAGATATCCAACCCAACAACTTCCCATTTCAGCGTCAAGTATATCAATGATATTAGAATATAAGATGTACATACGTCATCATTTCGCAACATTACATTCGATCGCTCGCTCGGTCACACAAGTTCGCTTTCGAACTAGTATTTTCCATTCGACTTCCCTAATGCGGACTTCGATATGGTTTCTCGACTAGAAGCCATCAGTCTCCTTGCATAGCCATATACTATGATAGAGAATTCTAGAATCAAGCCCAAAATCCATATCAAATATTCGCCATCAACAATCAAATGAAAAATCCTAACACGAAATGGTGTAATTCACCTCGAACTTGTGTACTCAAACCTGGATCAAATTAATTATGCGAATAAAACAGCATACGTACAACTTATGTATCTATTCCAACATGTTAAATATATAGTTTTATAAAGATGTTACTAGGTTAAAACATTTAAACTAAATTTTATTCAAAATATTTTGAAGACCAAATTCTTTTCAAAACATTTCAAATCTAAATTTCATATTAGAAAAAATCAAAATAGCCTTATTCATTTACTTAACAAAATAGTTTCAACTTATTTAAATCATATTACTACATAATTTAAACATACATACCAAACTTATATACTTTATACTTTTCAAAATTACTTAGCTTTGAAAAGTTAACCTTGATTTGGAAGTGCTCGAACCTTCAAAATAGTCGAGAAATCATATTTTCAATCCAGGAGATGGAAATCATCAACAAATTAGTAAATCAATTTCAAAAGATAGGGTTATATCAATCAAATCTGAAACTCAAAGACTGAACACCGACTCATTTCAAAATTTTCAAATATATATACATATATCTTTCGAATATCACATCACACTTTGGAATTTGAAATCAAAATTTATTTCACAAATCAATCGCATAGCAAGGCTACCGAAGTGGCCTCTCCCCCACTCAGAAACTCGAAAATCAATGTCGATGATGCATGCATTAATCACCGGAATTATTTTCCAACGACATAAGTGGGTTTTGGACTTCTATTTTCTCGAAAACTTCTTTTGAAATTTCTTCGAAATCATTTGAAACTCATTAAAATCATTTGAAACATTTTATATTCGGAAAAATACTTTCAAATCATATTATTTATTATTTCAAAATCTTAAAACCAGTTCCAAAATGCCGGAGTTAAATCACTCAAATTCAGATTCAAAACCTTCAGTTATAAATTATTTTATATGAAACCATTTCTTATATAATTTTCAAATTTTCAAATCCTGCGAAACTTCAAATTCTCAATTTTAAAATGGTATATAATTCTTATCGAAAACATTTCTCTTTTATATAAAAATATGGTCATCCTTATCAAAATAACAACTACGATGAATACACAATTTTCAAAAGACAATCAACCACAAATTTTCCAATGGATTTCAAGACAAAACAGAGATTCAAATTTTAAAGGTACCCTAATCAAATAGGATTCTGATTCGAAGATAAGCTCGAACGAAGATGAGATAATTAAATTACCAATCAGAAGACGGATAAGCCCATATAACTCGCGGGCGACTTTAACAGGGTCAACCGTGACTTTAGGAATATAATCGATGTGCAAATCTAAGCAATCAACCTTCGATCGCCCGAGATAGCATCCAAATATAGCAGAAGATAAATAGCATCGTAACCCGAGGATACAGAAATCTCCGGTGAATCAATGCCAATTATAAGGGAGTTTCACCCTTTTACAAATCATTCAAATATTAGCGGAATCGCCACCCTATAAAGGTCATTCAAAGTGGATTTACGGAATGCTCCAAAATCAAAGGAATATAAATAGGAAGACAGGAATAGATTTCAGAACAAGTGGGAGCATTCCAAAATTCAAAGAAATCCAAATTGAAAAATCCAAACCAAGATTAGAGATATATAACCTATTTTAATACAAAGAATTCCTATTCAAAATTTGGAAAAGACTCAAATTCATATCATACAAAAACAGGAGCATAAATATCCTTAGTTTGACAATTTCAACTAAGCAAAAGATACAATAGAGTTTACTCAATGCAACCAAACATACTACTGATTTTGCCATACCCAAAATAGATTCCTATCAACAATGGATCTAGATCAAACAAGTTAGAAGTTCAAAATTTAAGAGGATCCTAATCAAAGAAATTACTAACAAGGTTGATACGAAAGGAATGAAGTTTTAGAAAATTTTTACTTTCAAAGCAAGAAAATTTATATCAAAATAATCTTTGAAAATTCTTTAAAATCATTTGACATCATTTTATACTTCGAAAATACGTTCTCTCACAAAGAAATGATTCTGAGATTGATTTCACTCATTCTAGGGTATTTCTATTCTATCTCTAATGAGTTTTCGCTCCATAGGCTAAGGTTTGCCTAAAACTAAAGCTTTGATACCAAATGTAATGTCCCACTATTTTGGACCATTCAAATCGACAATAAATCCACACGTGTCGGACTTGAATACTTTAAAACAGTGGATTGTCAAGAAAATTTGGAGCAAATAAAATCAAATACAGAATCACAGACACAGAATATCAGAATAACTCGCAGCGGAAATAAAATACCATAGTAGTTCATGAAGCTAATATATACAAACTCTCAAAACATATACAAAATCTCATAGTCAAATAAATATAATAGAAGTCGGGATACATAAGTCAATAATACAGAGACAATACTTAATAGGAAATAACTGGAATAGAAGTCGATGAACCGATAGACAAATTAGCTCCAACAAATCTCTAGCTCCAGAAGGTGAATCCAAAGCTGTGATTCTCAGGCTGACCCGAGCGTAAAGTAAAACACAAAACACTCGAGTCAGGACATACATACTTATACAATGTAAACCAACTCAAGTGAACTATAATAGCAATGCACAATAACTTAAAGGATGCTTGGGATCGCCCATCATTTAAGGATCCGTTAAACAATTAAGCAGAAATAAACGCTATCAGAGAAATGCTCATATTAAAGTCAACAATGCAAATAACAGTGTTATGGTGACTAGGGTAGCGCAGAGCTGCAGTAATCGCTCACCTCTAGCCACACTCTCAAATCAAAGGTGTGCATCCAAATAAATCACAAGGAAATAAAATAGCATACAGAGAAGTGTCCCCGTGGTTAACATTTCAAAATGGTTATAATTTCAAATTAAAATCATTCATTTAAACCATTAAAGGATGAAGTCATTACACCTTCAAATCAAATATTAAATTCCCAAATATTCACTTAATTACTTTAAAATATTCAAATTTCAGCTTTCACAGCATTTAGAAGATGCTGTGGTAAGTTACATTTGAAAACAATTCAATCCAGCAAAGACAGCATTTAAAAAACTGCTGTAATAGATCAGTTATATTCAAAAGTCACATTTCAGCCAACTGCAGCACTTAACAAGTGCTACCATAGCTCTTTCATTAGTTTCAGTTTCAAGTTTAGTTCCTGCCACTACAACCCTTACAAAGTGCTGTCATAGCCTTAGTTAATTTTAGCCTTTTAGTTCACTTCTGCAACTACAGCACTTACAAAGTGCAGCAGATTCTACTTAGTTCAGATTTTAGTTCATTTCCAGAAACGGTAGCATTTCTGAAGTGCTACTAAATGAATTTCCAGATTTTAAATAGAATTCCAGCCATAAATAAACTTCAATTTAATTTTATAAAAATCATATTTTTCCACTTTAAAATGGTCATTTAAATATCCTTTAACTTATGATTTTTATAAAGTAAATTCCATAAATAAATATCAAATTTCATAACTTCTCTTATTAAATTCAAGTGTACAATTTTCCTATTCTTTACATTCACTTAACACTTTAATTTAATTTATCATTTCACAATTAAAAATTAATTTCCATTATATTTTCTTTTACTTAAACTTCAATTTTTAAAACCAAATCTCACAATTCCAAGTCAAGTTAAATTCCAAATTTCCATTTTTAGCATTTATTTATTTAACACTTTTAACTTATAGAAAAATCACTAACCCTTTATTAAATCATTTTAAATTCAATTTAAATCAAATTATCATAATTTACATTTTTAAAATAATTAAATATCCAGAAAAATATATAGAGTATCCACGGGTCTGTATATTATTTTCTAACCTAAGACAAGTGATACGGATAATATATCATTTCAATCCGTAATTTACAAAACAAAAATCCGGGTTTTATCATTTCAAACCCGCAATCCCAAGTTAATAAAAGTAAATAAAAATCACTCGAGCCTATCATTTCAGCCCATAATGATTTTCCCTTTTCTAAAGTATGTTCGGGTATGTATCATTTCAACTCATAGTGATTCTATTCTACAGGGAACTTGCAGTGTGAGAAATAGAAAAAAAACAGTATAACCGAATATAACATAGCAGATGATGTGACAAGTTTATAACGGAGTTTAACATCATATAATTTACATCACAGGCAGGTATAACATGGTATAATAGTTTCTACACATTCACTTGTTGTCAATTCACAATTCTATAAGTATAAATGTCGTGTGTGAAAACTCACCTCTTTAAAGCTGGAGTTCGCAAATAACACACACAAAAGAGAATCTGGAAAGCACGATAGCACGATTTGATTCAAGTGGGAAGAGAGCCAAGATGTAGATCTTGTATATAACAATAAAAAAAGCCATATATAACTATATATACAATACCGAAATTTATTTTGAAACAAATTGAAATAGAGATAAACAAAGACATCACCAAGTTTCAAACAAGTTTTGCTTGCTCTTGACTCAACATGTGGTCGGCCTTAAGGCTAAATTTGTTCAGCCATGACATGTTTCAGGTGGGTAAAGGTCAGGTTTGGATCTGAAAATAACAAGGCTTAGTCAAGAATGCAAAGGAATAGGAAGTGGTTTGTAAGTTACAAAGTGGGAAGATCAAAAGGCAAGGTAAAAGTGGGGTTTGCATCATCTTTTTGGGCTTGGCCTTGGCACATTTGGGCTCGGCCAGGGCTTCTATAGGTCTGGTCAAAGGTGAGGGGGATGTTTAGAGGTGGTAAACAAGCTAGTGGTGGTGGCTAAGGGGGTGGCCGAAGTCAAAGATGAAGGGTATGTGAACTTCAAGGCTCGGCTATGTAGTTGTTTTGGAATTTTTGCATTGTTTTGTGAAGTTTTGTTCAAGGGGAGGTCATGGAACTTTTAGGTCAGAGGAGAATGATGGTTAGGCCGTGGATTATGTGGGAAAGAGGTGGTGGTGGTCGGTGGAGGAGATGGTGAGGCTATGGGCCGAGCAACATAGGTGAAGATCAGGGCAAAATCAAGTGAAAAACAATGGAAAACAAGGGAAAAAGTGAAGAAGAAATGGAAGAAGCCATTACTAATTTTTTTTCAGAAATGTTTGGCCGAGATAAATGATGAAAATGAGAAAGTCTTTCACGTGAAAATGAAGTTAAAACTCACAGCCAAACAATAGAAAGGAACGGCCAAAATATGAAAGGTCTAGAAAGTGAAAAGTCAAATGTTTTAAAGCTTTAGTCTCTTCAAATTTCCACTTTCTTTTTAATTCAATATAAACAAATAAAAATCAGTAAATAAAATAAAAGACAAACAAAACAAAGTGAAAATGAAAATAAATAATAGTCTTAGGAAAATAGGAAAAATAAATAAAGAAAATAGTTTGTTATATTGAAACTAGAATTAAAAATTATAAATAAAATACAACTAACCAAAAGACTCTTGATTTTCCAAGGCTACATGTCATGTACAAATAAAATAAAATATATACACATAACATGTCATGTTACACATGTAAACATAAATTAGAACATGACATGACAAACAAAAATATTATTTATATAAATTAAAATAAACAATTTTGTTAAATAAAACAGTTTACATCCAATAGTTTAAAAAGCATAACTTTCACAATATTAATCAGATTCCAACGAAACGTAAAGCATTATTCTTAAAAATTTATTTACTTTCATAAAATAAAGGTAAATTTCAAAAGTTCAAAATTTAAATTTTTAGAATTTAAAAGTCAAAGTTTGACCACAATGACAAAATTCACATTTTTCTGGAAAATATTTTATTTATTCCTGTTTGGAAATAAAATTCACATACAAATCAAAATTTATATTTAAAGTAACAAAAAATAAAATAAAATAAAGTTTTTAAATCAGGAAATTCAAATTAAAAAAAATAATTACAAAATACAGGGTTGTTACAATAGCAAAGGATAATAGAGAAGAAACATATGATCGAATCGAATCGCCAAAGCCTAGGTTAATTGTAAATCCAAATCTAAATTAAATTTAAATCTCTTCTGAGATCTAATTTCTAATGAATATGTATATTCTTCCAGTACATATTTCGGTAGAAAGAAAAGGGAGTGAAACAGGAATAACGAGGTTTAGATCTGGAGATTTGAAAGCTTAAGGGTGAGTGGGAAGTTATATATTCTTATGTAATATTGGACTTATATCATTGTAAATCTATTGCTTATATGCCTGAATATAATTTTAGGGTTGTAGGCTTAAACATATACATGTAATGAATTGAAAAGTATGCCTATATAGTTTGTGAATTATTAACTTGAATTAAATATTGTATATACTTAAATCTAGAAAGTAAGGGTGAATGTAGTCCCTAAATTTATAATATTATATAGAAATTCCAGGTTTGTTGGTTGAATAATATATGTGAGTAAATTTGGAAGTTGTTATAATTCAGATTGGAATTTATGTAGTATTTTAATTCTTTAGAATGAAATGTGTTGCGATGTAAATTTTTGTAAATTATCCAGTTTTATAAATATGAATAAGTGTATCGTTTGAAATAAGAAGGAATATGCCTAAAAGAAAGAGATGTATAAAATAGGGATGCTTTACCATATTTTGTACCATCTATTTCAACAAAAACAGAAAAGATAATTCCATATAATTCTAAACTAGTACAAGTCCTCTTTTAGATAAGTTATGGAAATCTATAGTGTTAGTGTTTCTTTTGGAGGATGTAATTCCAATACGTTAAAATACAAATATCCCTAAGTATAAACCAAAGTATTGTAAGTGGAGAAAATAACAATAATTCAATGATAAATGTAGCATATGCGATAAGTTAATAAGCGAAGAATAAGACAACGAAATGGTAAGTAAGAAGATTATAATAATCAAAGGAAGATAGTAATAGTCAAAAAGGACAGTAGAATACACTTAATTGTATCAAGTAAAAGTGAAGCGGTAAAGGACAATTAATCTATTAATTAAAAGTAAGCTGTAAATGACATTAAAATGTCATTAATGAAACAAGAAGTTGTGTAAAAATAACCGAACACAACGCTCAAACATAAGAGGCGTGGTAATTAAATAAATTTATATAGCCTTAAATATGTGTTTATGATGGTTGTGAATTATTGGATCTAGCCAATAACTTAGAATCGATAAAATATCAAACTCATTAGTGTGTTTGGGATGCGAGGTAATTAATGTTGCATAAACAAAGTCTGCCCATCGAAAAGGGTCACCAACATTTGTGTACACATTGTACCGATGTAAGGCATCTCCAACCGTAAGACTGGTGGAATTACACGTTCATGAATATGTGAAGGGAATATACCAAATTACGATGGTTCTCTTTGGTCGAAGTGTCAAAGGACAACTAGAGTCTATTTTAACCTTTTAGGGGGTATGTGTTAAGTAACTAAATTGGCATTTCCTAGATTGAAATAGGAAATCTAAATGGGACGAACAACGTAGGCTCAACGCTATTATTATAAGGTTAGTACCATATATGTGATAAGTAGGAGCTGTTTACATAGGTCGAGATTATCATTGGTCCTGAGCGATCACCGCAAGGATACAGGTTGCGCCTAAATGGGCTACACCTCCTATTAGCGTGGACCATGTTCAGGACATGCACAACCTTATGACTTTTTGTTAGTTTGTTTGTTGTTATGAGGCAAGGCTAGATAACCCTTTAATGGAGGTCTTTCAAATGAATAGAATTGTCGTGGAGCTGAGTCCATGATATAAAGTAAGACAAGATAAAATACGGCTAAATAGTTGTAATGCTGCTATTAGGCACTATGGGAGTTCCTTGGTATGCACGGAGACGAGGACGTGATACCGTGTTGACGATGGATCCTGATGAGGTGCTTAGTTACGGATACTAGTTGGTAAAATATCCTGGTCCAAAGGGGGACTGTGGTACTTACAAACACACATATGCAGTTATTTCCTACCTCGAGTAGATAGGGCGTATCGTACGCGTACGTGAAGTAAAGACGACTAAGTAAAACCATAGACATAACATATAATGGAAAGCAATTGTTATAATCTAGCGTTATGTAGAAAGTGTGTAATTTACCAGTCACCGGAACATTATTCTGACCACCTCCTCACTAGAAGCCACAAATAGCTTTGGAAGGATAGGTACCGGTACATGGCAGGAACGGTGGAAGGACAGATTTCCTTATGTGTGCTTGAAATTGACAAAGGCCCAAGGGATCAAAGGTGTTAACCTTGGTCGGTAATCATATGAATTATTTTACTTTACTATTCCAATGTGAGTTTTATCTATAATTCTTTGATATAATTTTGTTTATTTACAGGATGCTAATACCATAGATTCATACTTTGATAGACTTGGGTTTTTGATTTAGCGAAAACTCAGACCCGCCGAAGTGCAGGTTGTTATATTTGGTATCGGAGCAAGGCTAGTCGATCTTAAGAATTATGATACATTGCGTGAACATATTTGTATTTTTACCTATAATTATATATATATATATTCAAAAAATATATATATATATATAGATTATACACCAAACTCTACAAATTTCGACTAAAGAAGTAGTTGCAACCATTTTCTTAAAAAATGGACAATGCGAATATGAGTTGGAACAATAGATGAAGTTCAAGAATACATTTATCCCTTTACCCCTCATGTAGTAGATTGTATTGGAAGACGTTAAATTAAGAAGAGCATGAATGCGACATATGGAAGGGTCCTTAAAATTGGATAGTACTTTTCTCCCTTGTAAAGCACAAACTGCTCAATGGTTGTAGATCGCCATAAGATTGTCAAATGATGATGTACATTAGGTCCAGATAAAGGGAACGTAAGAATCTATATGTTGCAAATATCCAAAAGAAGAATTAAATAAGTTCCCGAAAGAAGGTGTGTAATAATCACTCTAGGATAATAGCCGAATTTTTAATATTCTAGAAGAAGATAAGTTAGAAAGTAAGTGGATAGAAGAAAAGTCTAATAGAAGGGACTTTTAAAATCCATCTAACTCCGACCCCATAAGAAAGAATTTAATAAAATTTTTGAAAAAAAATTGAGAGAAATACGTAAATAATATATTTGAAATGATTTTCAATGGATTTATATAAAAGTAAAATACCCTATTTTTGAAAAGTTAGTAAATAATAATTTTTTCGTAGAATAAAGTATCCTTTTACATTGAATAACAATTTACAGCAGAAATTAAAAATTTGTTTAGACTGAAAGTTTCAGTTAAAAATGGGTTATAAATAAAGAGACGAAAATTTGAAGTTGTGAAATTCTTTTTAGGGGTGGACAATAGGAAGTGGTGCAAGTTTAAAATGGAGCAAATAGAACGAAAAAGAGGATTAGAACCCAAAAACAAAGCGGTAGGCAGATGCACCACTATGGGCTGATAGGAATTTTTCAGAACAGTCAGAACGAAGATGAAGAAGATGGAGAAGGAACGAAATAATGTTAGTTCGAATTAATAGTTTATATTCAACCCAGCCTGCATAACGTCCAGGTTCAACTTGGTCCAAAATGGTAAAGAGCAATCGTCCCCTTGAGACCAAATGGTCGACTGGTAGCGATCGACCGCCCTAAGGAAAGTAGTCAATCGCTTATGGGTATCGAGCATGACCCGAACCTTGAATGTGACATAAAGTCGCGTCCGGGGTCAACCGCCACTTCATTTTCTATGAACCCCTCTTCCTCTTTAATCTCACTTCACCTCCTTCCTCCTCAAAGCACAGCCAGCCTCGATTTTTTTGACTAGGCGACGTGATCGACCACCTACAACACCCCCGGTAACCACGCAATAGCTCCCACGACCCTGAAAACCAACTGACTCTCCCTCTTCTCAGCCCCTGATCTAGATCTCAAATCCTCACCAAACCATGGTAACTCCACGTGGCGGCATATCCTCCCCCCATTCAGGTCTGAATCCATAAGATATTGCATGGCTCCAAAGTGATGAAGAAAGAGCAAAAAGCTACAAGGAATCGATGAACCTTACATTTCTATAGGGACGACTGGTGAAGTTTGGGAACTTCGCCGCATATGATTTGGAGGGTTTATTTGCTAATACAGGATTATTGCCGATCCTTAGCAATGATACGTTCGAGTAGGAATGGTACCCATGATGCATGCATTTGATGCTATTTTGGAGGATTTGTTCGACAAAGACAACAACAGCTTCACATCCGAAGTGAAAGGAGTAGAGATTCAGATGATAGACTATCATTTTGGAGGGATTCTGCACATCTCCACATCAAAAGAGGATTTGGAAGACATCAAGATCTCCGATCCAACTATACTTCAACAGATTTTCCATAGGGGTATAGGTGTTTAGTAGATAGACAACATGTAGAACCAAGCCCATTTGGCCACTCGCATTATCTAACACCACATCGTCCCCAAGATGGGGAGCTTCGACTAGATGTACCCCTTGGTGTAGAAGGCCACTTACGCATTTACAGGTGGTATTCAGGCGAACTAGGACAAGGCGATCATGTTCCACTACATAAGCCTAGGAGCAGGGACGCGGAGGAACTATCGCCCGTACTGTCATCTTTTCGCTCCCATTTTTCAACACTACAGAGTTTACCTTCAAGAAGAGCCAATGCAAAAGAAGGCACATGCGCTATTGGATGGATCCTCCCTTAATAGGATGTGGATTGGAGAGGCACCTACAGAGTTTGGAGTGCAACGGGAGGCAGGACATGTGCATATGGATTAGGCTCCTTTTTCAAAGAAGGAGGCCGTGGAGCTACAACTACAGGTCCCCGAAAATGGAACAATCCAAGATTCCAGATCTGGATCGAGGCCAAGCTATATGAGATACGGTTGCAGCAACAAGAGATGCAGACAGAGCAATAACGCCAGGGTCATGAGCTTGGGTGCATAGACGTCATGCTCCGATCATGTATGGGTCGCAACAGCAGTTATTATTTCCATATGTAGTAGTAGTGTCAGAAGCAGCAGTTATTATTTCCTTCCAACATTTGTTTCTTTTAAGTTTAGGTTGTAAGCATTAGTTGTTTCTGTTTGTATAAAACGCGTGCAATGTTAATGAGAAATGTTCCTTTTTATTTGTTTTTTGTGTTAACCGCAATATTTATTGGAAAATAGTAAAATAAGGAAATCTCATAAATGACACCTAACTAATGAGAAAGAAAGAAAAATAAAAAGGACTAGAAGTTTATAAAATAAATTATAAAATTTATTTAATTAGCTACTAAAAGAAAAGAAAAGTAAGTCCTAAAAGGAGATTAAAAAAATTAGGAGATAAATTTTGGCGAGCGAAGGACATGGAAAGGTTGATGCGAAACATGGGTCACTATTCCTATGCTTTAAAAGCTGAAATTTATAAATGAACTTATGTGTTGATTGTTATTCTAAAATAAAGAAAAAAAATTAGAAATTTATTTTTTTTACCGTGCAGTAGAAAAGAGTCAATTATAAACGTTAACTCATTGACTAAATCTCGACTGCATTTGAAAATTTGATTAGAAAAGTAAAAAACAGACACTTTTGAAAATTTTGTTCAAAAATCTTTTATTTTAAATATAAAACATTTTGAAATTTTTTTACATAGTAAGTTTTATTTTAAATTTTCTTAACTATTCCAAAAATTTAATTGAAAATGATTTTGAACAGAAAAGAATTTTTGTTTTGTTTTTGCAAGACCATATGCTTAGCATAGGAAATGTTGATAGGTTGGCAAATATGAATTTTACTGTGTAGTAAAAGTGACAGTAAGTAAAATACAGTTAGTGATGAGGGAAAAAGCTATTTTAGCTTTGAGATTTCTTTTTCTCTACTTGTCGATAGGCGAACAAAACTTAATTTAAAATAATTCGGTTTAAACAAAATTTAAAAGTTTAAAAGTAATTTCTTTATGTGGAATGTACTTCGAAAAGAATTTGGGGTACAAGAGAAGATTCCGAGGTATAGCGGAAAGAGTACATAAGGAAGGATGGAAATATGGAATTCTCTATCTAAACCCTTTTCCGGCATAAGAATATAGGTTTACAAAACTGAATTTTTCTAAATTTTGGATGTTAGAAATGATGTGCTAGGCTTTTGGATGGTAATGATTGGAAGCAAAAATTAGTTGAACTATACTTTTATTCGTAGAAATGTCGGAAAATTTGGATGAGAAAACAAAGATTGTGATTTTCAAAATTTTCTTATATATAGAACTGTCATTTTCAAAATTGTTTAAAGAATACGTACATATAAAAGGCACCGATTTAGTATTATTTAGCATACATTTCATATATGTTGTGATACATCATGCACTTGTACATGATTGGCTGCAAAATTGGTTGCACACTAAATGGTTGGATACCTTAGAATGGTTGCACGTTATGTTACATAATTCAGTCCTTGAGGAATTTCCGAAAAGAAATTCTTTCAAGGGGGAGAATGTAACACCCTGTAAATTGAACGATAATTGATTAAAAAGAAATTAATTAATAATTAGTAATGCCGAAATGTAATTTTGACAAACGTCAGGATTTGGCCATGAAATTTGCACCGTTGCATTTGTGGCGATTTTCTGATCAATTTTCATATATGAAATTTTCCGATTGGAGTTCAAACGAAAAGGTTATTAACATTTTAAGATTTTAGATCGAAAATAATTATACATGATTAAGGAAATAAATATAATTAATTAATGTTAATAATTGCTTAATGTTTAAGTATAATCAACATTTAATTGGATCGGTCAAATTTATAACAGATAACGTATAATGGGAAATAAATAAACATATAATAAAAGTAGGTAGCCATCAACCGCTGGCAGTTGACCAGTAGTAGTGTAGCGGTCGACCGCTTGTGTGTTGGGTGCTGTAAATTGATCCTAGTCCAAATTGTCCGGATTTAATATAATACAATCTAACGGCTAGCATCGATTTGAACCCCTATAAATACAAACATAAGCCCTTACTATTCTCCTCATATTTTCTGAAGCAACGGCGAAGCTCTACCATTTTCTTTTCTCCACAAATTCTAAAATCAATATAAATTATAATTTATAAATATATATAAGTGGAAAATAGCGGTGAATAATAAAGAAGAAGAATAGGCTCGAATCGAATCGCTAAAGCCTAGGTAAATTATAAACCCAAATCTAAATTTAAATCTCTTCTTGGATCTAAATTTCTAATGAATATGTATATTCTTTTGGTACATATTTCAGTAGGAAGAAAAGGGAATCAAATATGAATAACATGGTTTAGATCTGGAGATTTGGAAGCTTAAAGGCGAGTGGAAAATTATATATTCTTATATAATATTGGATTTATATTATTGTAAATCTGTTGCTTGTATGCCTGAATATAATTTTGGGGTTGTAGGATTAACCATATACATTTAATGAATTTGAAAACCATGCCTACATATTATGTGAATCTTTAGCTTAAATATCGTATATACTTGAATATGGAAAGTAAGAGTGAAAGTAGTCCCTAAATTTATAGTATTGTATACAAATTCCAGGTTTGTTGGTTGAATAATGTATGTGAGTAAAATTGGATGTTATTATAATTGAGATTGGGATTTAAGTGGATTTTAGTTCATAAGAATGAACCGTGTTGCGATGTGAATTTCTATAAATTATCCAGATTTATAAATATGAATAAAAGCGTATCATTTGTAATAACAAGGAATATACCTAAAAGAGAGAGATGCATAAAATAACGATGTTTTACCATATTTTATACTATCTATTTCAATAAAAGCTGAAAAGATAATTCCTTGTACTTCCGAATGTAATGCAAGTCAGTTATAGAAATTTACAGTGTTAACGTTTCCTTTTGGAGGATGTAATTCCAAATGCATTAATATATAGAAATCCCTAAGTATAAACCAAAGTATTGTAAGTGGAGATAATAACAATAATTCAATGATAAATCTACCATATGTGACAAGTTAGAAAATAAACAATAAGCAAAGAAGTATATATAAAGCAATGAAATGAGTAAGTAAGAAGATTATAATAATCAAAGGAAGATAGTAGAAGCTGAAAAGGGACAGTAGAATACACTTAATAGTATCAAGTAGAAGTGAAGCAGAAAAGGATAATTAATCTATTAAGTTAAAAGTAAGCGGTAAATGACATTAATGAAACAAGAAGTAAGTTATGTAAAAGTAACTGAACACAACAGTTGAACATAAGAGGCGTACTAATTTGATAAATTTATATAGTCTCAGATATGCGTTTATGATGGGTGGGAATTACTGGATCTAGCCAATATCTTTGAATAGATCAAATGACAAACTCATTAGTATGGTTGGGATGCGAGGCCAGTAATGTTGTACAATAGAAGTTTGCCAACCGAAAGATGCCACTAGCGGTTGTGTATACTTTATACTGATGTGAGACATCTTCAACTGTAGGACCCATGGAATTATATGTTCACTACAGGTGGAAGAATATACCAAAGTAGGATGGTTCGCCTCGGTCGAAGTGTCAAAGAACAACTAGAGTCTGCTTCAACCTTTCCGAGGGTATGTTTTAAGTAACCAAATGGGCATTTCCTATATTGCAATAGGCAATCCAAAAGGACGGTGGGCGTAGGCTAACCACAATGATAGTGAGGTCGGTACCATATATTTGAGGAGTAGGAGCTGCTTGCATAGGTCGAGATCGTCATCGGTCCTAAGCGATCGGCGAAAAGACATGGGTTGAGCTACACCTCCTACTAGTGTAGACCACGTTTAGGGCATGCACTGTCTCACATTTGTTAGTTAGTTTGTTTGTTGTTAGGAGGAAAGGCTAGATAACCCTTTAATGGAGGTCTTTCAAACGAATAGAATAGTCTGTGGAGCTGAGTCCATGATATAAAGCAAGACGAGATAGAATACGGCTAAATAGTCGTAATGTCGTTATTAGGCACTACGGGAGTTCTTAGATATGCATGGCGGCAAGGAAGTGATACTCGTTGATGATGGATTCTAATGAGGTGCTGAGTTACGGATACTAGCGGGGAAAATATCCTAGTTCAAAAAGGGACTGTGGTACTTATACACACACACATGTATATAGTTATTGTCTACCTTAATTAGATGGGACATATCGTACACGTATGTAAAGTCAAGACGACTCAGTAAAACCATAGACATAACATGTAATGGAAGGCAATCGTTATAAATCAGTGTTATGTATAAAATGTGTAATTTACTAGTCACCGGAATGTAGTTCTAACTCCCTCCTCATTACAACCCACGTGATAACTTTAGAGAGATATGTACTAGTACATGGCGGGAACGATGGAAGGACAAATTTCATTATGCATGCTCGTCACTGACTAAGGCACTAGGGATAAAAGATGTCAATCTTGGTCGGTAATCATATGGTTTAATTTATTTTAGTATTCCGCTGTGAGTTTTATCGATAGTGCTCTAATATACTTGTTTATTTATAGGATACCAATACCAATCGTACTTTCTTGACTTAAGTTTTTGATTTAGCAAAAATTTAGACCCATCGAGATGCAGGTTGTTACACTTAAATTCAAAGAAATAATTCTCACAGGAAACAATTTTCACGTGAAAATATATTTTGGAATAGAAATCACATTTCACATTCTAATGTTAAGTATCAACTATTATTTTAAAATTTCTGTTTTCATTATTTCTTTATAAAACAGAATTGACCATTCAATCTCTTCATCCTAACTATGGCTTAAGTTATATTCACTCTTATACATTTGATTTCCTTTCTAAACCGTTGAACCATCAAAGGAAATCCTTACTACAATATCATAACGAACTCTTTACAAAAGTACATTTGGTCATCCTTAACTTTTAAGGATATCAAATAAATTGCACTTTATGCAAACTAATCAAACTAACATTTTAGTGATCGAATTCTTAGATTTATCGTGTAGTCTTTGGTCCAGTATTTCATTTAACACAATAATATCGTCGATGTAATCAATCATATTAAATACACATAGTTACACTGCAGTTTACTTGCTTATTTCAATGAACTAAATTAACATCCTGCCTTTTCGATCCTTAGAAGTCGACACTAATACATCCACGATATTCACATGCCGAAAAACCAAGTGCCTGAAAGATAGATGGTTAGAGGAAAGAAGAAAAAAAAGACAAGAAGAAACTAAATAGCACAGAATCTCATATCGCAACGAATAATCTATAATACAACAATGATCTTTACAAAAGAAAACTTTCATATACATACATCCATCATAGTACTAGCCTATCATCTACTTGGACAGTTATAACCCCCGTCCTTACAATTTCAGATAAAAACAACAAAACCATGCAGCATAACATAAAGAAATATACGAGAGATACGTGTTGGACCTCCAGCTCATCTCTTGAGTTCTAAAGCATCCAAAGCTAAACTTAAATATACTCGGTCTGACTCTAGCATTATAAGAAAATAACGTCCGGGTTAGTCTGCTAAAACTAGCGTGAGAAACTCAAATCACAAGTAATTTTATTACAACTTACAAAATCCTTTTGAATCAAATGTATCTCATAAGACCATGCCACACATAAACACGGACGGATTTTTACCTTACGATAACCAAAACATTTTCTATAGAAAATCCAATGATAATAATCATAATGTTTAAGGGTTTAAAGTAAATATATCAAGTAGCTATAATGTGTGTAAATGACAGCAATAATAGGTATACAATCAAAAATCGAAGGCACTTATTGGAGAATGGATTTCCAACAAATGGCAAGGTAAGGGACTAGCTTTCGAAAGTCTGTACACCTCTAGAAAAATGTACAGTGAGATCAAAAACCTTTTGACCTCTGCCAATACAGGATCGGCCTACCCCGAACTGGGTAGTACCGAATATGATCACTCCTTGGCTGTGATCAACAACCAAAAAGGGGCCCCGAAACATACATAGAAATATTGACACTAGATTTTAGGATCATACCCTAATGGGTGCGACCCACATAGCCCTGCTGCATCTATCATATTTTAACCATTACCGAGATGTGAGTTTTAAGAGGCCACGATTACCTTTTTCCTCTTAGCAGACCATCTTGGAATGCTAACACTGCCCTCCAAGCAGAAATGCAATGCCAACATTCATTCATACAAGTAGTTCCGGGATCGAACAAAAATTCAACATTTACTATCTTCCATTTTGGAATCGTCCTCAAGAAGAATAGTATAGCTCCATAGCATACTTAAAAATGATCCATCATGACATTATTAGTTTGGAGTGGTTCGAATAAATCATACTTATCCAAAATCGTTGTTCCCCAACTAAGTAGGAATTTTCGGCTAACTCGATTTCGGTTCTTTGGAAGTATGCAACAAGTATTCCAGTCCTCACCGGGGAACTTGAATATACACAACATACTTCCTGAGTTAAACAAGTCAGGATTTGATAGTCGGTTATTTAACTATCAAATACACAATCGAACAATAATCCAGATATTTAATTTTCCCATAGCAACCACTAAGCCTCAAAATAAGTTTTCATTTATTTAAATCTATTTCGAAATATTTATCAAAATATTCATATACTTATCACACTGGAAAAGGTATATTCACAAAACATTGTGAAAGATTTCTTATTTCAAAATCATACTAAAAGGATCAAACAAATGTTATTTAAATTAGAGATAAGGATAACCCCAAACTCTATTCCCTCGGTGTTAAGCATGGAACAATTGTCCACACCACCATAATTAAGAAGGTCAGTTAAGGGAAATTCCATCTCCAATTCTTTTATAAATTTCTTGAATAAATCTTTTTATTAAATCATTTTCATTTATGAAATCTCCAATGCTTAAATTCTAAATCCATTTATAAAACATTTTCTATAAATATCCAAAATCTTATAAAACTCTTTTATCAATATCCAAAGTCATTTATAAAACTTCTTCTATAAATCTTCATTTATAATTCCCTTTTTAAAATATCATTTACCGATATCATTTGTAAATCTCCTTTAAATAATTCCTTTTATAAATATTATTTACAAAATATCATTTGTAAATACCTGTAGTAAAATAATTGGACATCTTACAAAATCATTTATAAGCACTTAACCTTAAATTGATATAGAATCAATTTAATAACCATAACTTTTACAAATTTGGAAGGAGGCTTAGTGACTACAATGGTACTAAATCAAGTTACCATTTATTTAAATTTGTTATTTAAGTCGCATAAAAGTCATTTACATAAACCAACATGAATGTAGATAAAATCCATAACCAAATCAGGGAATAACATGTTAATATAAACCAATTGGTAGATGCATATCCAAACAATATAATAGCAGGATGGTGATTTTTCCTACTAAATAGATGTCCACACAATCTATTAAGTTCAATATAGTAAAATGAGGATTTATTCTGCTAAATAGATGTCCACATAATCAAATAATTAAGTTATAGTAGAACGGGGATGTATTCTGCTAATCAGATGTCAAGTTTAGTATAACCTAATCTCATTTGTATGGTTACTTAATGGTATCGACTATAAGAACCCTTTTGTTCAAAAGTATTCTTTATAAAAGAAAGTTGCATTTAAACAAATTGATTCTTGGAAAACAAAGTAATTAAGAACTTAAACCACTTTTTAAATAATTAATAACAAGTTAAATTCTTTTTTTAAAAACATAATTAAATCTTAATTAAGTCTTAACTTAACTTAATTATTAATTAAGAAATAATTAACCTTTAATAAATAATTTTTTTATAACTTAAACCCTTAATTAATTTATAATTAGAATAATTAAATACTTAATAATTAACCTTATACTTAATTAATAATTAATTAAAAATAAATCATATACTTAATTCATAATTAGTTAAAAATTATTCTTACTTAATCAATCAATTAAAACTAATCTCACTTTTAAAAGATAATTAATTAGTAATTAATCCTCATGTAATTATAATTAATAAACCTTGTTTAATACTTAATTAATTATTATTTACCATTACAGGGATGTGAGGCTTGAGAGGCTACGATTACCTTTTTCCTTATAGCAGACCATCTTAGAATGTTAACACTGCCCTCAAGGTAGATATGCAATGCCAGCATTCATCCTTTTAAGTTGTTCTAGGATTGAACAAACATTCAACATTTACTATCTTATATTTTGGAATCACCCTCAGGAAGAATAGTATAGCTCCATAGTTTACTTCATAATAATCGATCACGAAAGTTATTAGTTTGGCATGGTTCGGATAAATCATACTTATCTGAATCCTGTGTCTCTCAACTAACTGGTAATTTCCGTCTAACTCAATTCCGGTTCTTTGGAAGTATGCAACAAGTATTCGAGTCCTCATCGGGGAACTCGAATATACACAACATACTTCCTGAGTTAAACAGGTCAAGATTTGGTAGTCGGTTATTTAACTATCAAATACACAATCAAACAATAATCCAGAGATTTAATTTTCCCATAGGAACCACTAAACCTAAAAATAAGCTTTCATTTATTAAATCGCTTTTCAAAATATTTTTCAAAATATTCATATACTATCACAATGGAATAACTATATTCACAAAACATTGTGAAAGATTTCTCATTTCAAAATCATATTAAAAGGATCAAATAAATGTTATTTAAATTAAAGATAGGGATAACCCTAAACATTATTCCTTCGGTGTTAAGCATGGAACAATTGTCCACACCACCGTAATTAAGAAAGTCAGTTAAGGGAAATCACATCTCCAATTCTTTTATAAATTTCTTCAATAAATCCTTTTAATAAATCATTTTCATTTATGAAATCTCCTTTGCTTAAATTCTAAATCCATTAATATAAGTCTTTTATAAATATCCAAAAATCCTTTATAAAACTCTTTTATAATTCTCCATTTATAATTCCATTTTCTTATAATTGGACAACTTACAAAGTCATTTAAAAATAGTTAATATTAAATTGATATAGAATTAAAGTCAATTAAAAACAATAATTTATAAATTTGAAAGGAGGCTTAGTGACCACAATGGCACTGAATCAAGTTACCATTTTCATTAAATTTTGACTCCAAGTCACATAACAGTTATTTACATAAGCCAACATATATGTAAATAAAATCTATAACCAAATCAGGGAATAACATGTTAATACAAACCAACTGATGGATACAGGTCTAGATAACATAATAGCAGGATGGTGATTTGTCCTGCTAAATAGATGTCCAAACAATCTATTGAGTTTAATTTTAGCATAATTGGATTATTCTACTAACAGATGTCCGCATAATTAAAAATTGAGTTATAGAAGAATGAGGATTTATTATGCTAAACAGTTGTCCGCATAATTAAACAATTGAGTTATAGCCAAATGGAGATTTATTCTGCTAAACAAATGTCCACATAATCAAACAATTGAGTTATAACAGAAAGGGGATTTATTCTGCTAAACAGGTGTCAACTCTAGTATAACCTAATCACATTTGTATGGTTACTTAATGGTATTGACAATCGAATGCCTTATGCTCAAACTATTGTCTGGAAAGAAAGTTGCATCTAAACAAATTTATCTTTGGAAAACAAAGTAATTAAAAACATTAACCCCTTTAAAAATCATTAATTACAAGTTAAACACTTTATTAAATCTTAATTAAGTCTTAACTTAACTTAATTATTAATTAGGAAATAATTAACCTTTAATAAATAATTTGTTTATAAATTAAAACCTTAAAAACTTATAATCAGAATAATTAAACACTTACTTAATAATTAATTAATAATTAACCATATACTAAATTAATAATTAAATTAAAAATAAATCATATACTTAATTCATAATTAATTAAAAATAAATCTTACTTAATCAAAGATTAATTAAAATTAATCTCACTTTTAAAGGGTAATTAATTAGTAATTAATCTCCACTTAATTATAATTAATAAACCATGTTTAATACTTAATTAATTATTAATTACCAAACATGATTAATAGACAATTAATAATTAATTAATAAATCCTTAATTAACTTCTTAATCATTATTAATTAAGTTTTATAAAATGTTTCCAAAGTGTTTTAAGTATAAAAACTTAATTTGTAAAAGGTGGACTTTTAGCGGAACTACCATAACTAGAAAATATTTTTCTTAGCTTCAATTTTTTAAAACTTAACATATGAAAGCTTACTAATTTTTCCAAAACATAAAGTAAGAGTTCGTAAAACCAAAATAAAACTTGAAAGTTGAAAATGCCTTTGATTTTAAAACTAATAATCATAGTTTCGCACAAGTATTCTGAACCGCCAAACCATACAAAGGTGTTAATTTTTCTTAGCATACTATTAGATACACTTATCCATAGAATATACAACATAACAATAACTACAAATAACCTAAAAATCCAAGATTTATTACATCTATAACACATTTAGGCTTATTTATCAAGTCTAAGGAAATTTCCAAGCACGAGCACATATAAAATCACATACAATCATGTAAGTAACCAATAACCAAGCAATATCGCATACTAATGCTAACATAACTTACAGATGTAATTTTTACAATAGGATGTGAGTTTTACTCACCAAAACTATTAAAGTTAACCATATCTTTTAAAAACTTTGAAATAAACCTAGATCTTGCATTTTCAAAATAAAAACTTGATTTTTGGACCAAGCAACCCAAAATGGGCTCGGCCTAGGCCTTATAGGGCTCGGCCTTGGATGGACTTAGGCATGGCCATGGGTTGATTGGGTATATGGGCTTGAAATTGAAAGGAGAAGAGGAGTATGAAGAAAAGGAAGGATTTTTAAGTAGAAATTTTTTATTTTAAAACTTAATAATTTCAAGAGGAAGCCATTAAAGTTTTTAAACAAGGACTTGGGATTTTTAAAAATTAAAATGAATGGATAAAATGGAATGAAAATTTTGAAATTTGTATATATATAAATGGATGAAATAAAATTACCAAAATAACCCTAAGTACCATACCCTTCATTACATTTTTGCCACATCATCATCTTATCCACCCCTTCCCCGGTTCCCAATCCTAACCCAATGGTCACCCTCCTTTTACCCAAATACAAAGCTCTCCTCTTGTACATAAGATGTAAGATGATAAGGACATGTCATAAATTTTCTTTTATTTAAGTTTTAAACTTGAAAACTGTCACATCACTTTCTTTTCAATTAAGCAAACATATATTACCCCTTTACACACTTAATTAAATTCATCTTAGTTTTATAGTGTGTGTTTAAATATATTAAGATGTTTTACAACTATTTATACAACTTTTAAATGATCAAAAATCAGGATTTTTGGAAAAGCTTTCTGGTCACATTTTCTAATTTCCTTTTAACTAATTGTTTTTGTAAACCAAATTCAAAAATGAATTTTCTATCATTAGTTAAAAAGAGGGCTATTTTAAATATTAAACTTATTAATTTAATATTTAAAATTAATCAAATATTCACAAAGCAAAGCGATAAAATTTCGGATCGTTGCATTCTTTCCCCTTTAAAAGAATTTCGTCCTTGAAATTTCACCCAACGAATACCCAAATTATTTATACGTCTACATGATGTTCATAGATTATCCATATGCAAAAATCAAATTCGATTCCCACTCGAATACATAATTTCACTTCCAAACTATTATCCCTCACCCGATTCACTATTACGGACTCCGATCAGGCTTCTTGACTAAAATCTCTATTCTCCTTACATAGTTATATACTATGATAGAAAACTTTGGTTCCCTATGAAGAACTCTCATCAAGTGCTCGCACTCAAAATCGAGTGATAAATTCTTATTCGGAATGGTGTAAAACACCTAAAGCCATGCACTCGAGTCTTAGATCACAACTATATGACAACGAAAAATGATCGACGTATACTAATGCACTTATGTTATTGGTTCTTATTAAAACGAATTCTACTTCTGCTAAAATTATTTATAAAACCATTTCATAAAACTACTGAAATTATTAACTTGGATAATACACTCTTATATCCTGAGAGTATATATATTCAAAATATTTGATTTTTAATTCTGTTCACTTTTAACTATCCAGATGCAGGCATAAATAATTTTGGGTCTTAAAAACTGAGTCGACCAATTCAATCTCTTTACCCATTTAGTCTGGCAAGTAGCTAAGAAGAGTAGGGTGCCGGTATCCAAACTTAGTCATAGAGTCTTCTTTTTCTTGGACACCTCTAAGGTAAAGGTATTTATTAGCCGGCCCAATAACATTAAATACTACATAACCTCCTAAGTGTTAAAATCCAAAAGACACAGTTTAATAAAACCAAGTGTATTAAACCTTCTTATTAATTAATTCAATTTTAAAACTTCATTTATTAACCATTTTAAATCAAGATACGTTTACATCCTGAAGACTTAGGAGCCAAATGCCCTGGATTTATTTCAAAATCTTTTGAAATAATACTATATATTTAATCCATAGAAAATATACATATAGCTCGAGTAACCCCAAACGGATACTAAGGAACTGGGTACTACCAAACAGTGTCATACATTCCCTTACCAAAAAGGGTAATACTTAAGAGAAGTGTTTACCATCTGAACACATCTCTTACCCATTTTAAGTTATTTTCGGACCACTCAAACTAGTTAACTTAAAAATACTTCTTCTATTTCAAAATCCTCTATTTTGAAACAATACCTCATATATTTCCAACAAATATTTATTACCAACTAGCTTTGGATTTGTTCAGATTTGAACTTGTTTCGATCGTATAATGATAAAGAGAATAATTTACTAAGTGTGCTACAACATTCGCCTAGGAAAACATCTTATCGTTACTCAGAAGAATATTCAGATCTTCACAAAACAAATTGAAACTCGTTACCCGAACCAATCTAATGAAAATACTTCTTACTCAAAATTTCCATATCCAAAAATTTCTCTTTTCTTAATAAAAATACTTCCAAATAATACATTATTACTGCTCAAAACCATGAAAACCATTTTTCAAAAACACCAAGATTTAGGTCCTCAAGTTTCTACTTAAATCTTTTTATTTATAAGTCACATCTTATAAACCAATTTTATAAATTCATTTTCTTATATAAAATCATTTCTAAATATTCTAACTTTTAATAAACATCTTTTATCAAACCAAATCCTTAGCCCAACATTAACATTGAACACCTTATAGTCAAATTGTGAAACTTAATTCACAAGGTGTTCTTTTTAATGTTTCCCAATTTTCTTTTTACCCAACCCATGTTTTAAAAAAAGAAGCTACATATACTACTCAATAATAGTCAATGCTCAAACTGGACGAGCATGACTAAACCAAATCCTAAATGATAATAATAGAATATTACCATTTCCTATTCAACAAGCATCTCAAAAATACTATACTATTTTTGAAAATCATTTTTCATACATAAAATATATTGCTAGGTAAAATTATTTTATTTACCAATTTTAAAATAATATTGTGTTGGTTAGTCTTGTTCAAGTGTTTAGAACCCCTATCAATAACATTGTCCAAATGCATCGACCAGAATTCATAAGCCACTTAACATATCAATTAATACAGTATAAAATATATTTATATCACTAATAAATATGCGCTCTTATATAATACACTTAAACTCATTCTAAGGTGTCACTTACCCTACCTCTAATGAGATTACCCCACTAAAGCCAAGGTTCTCGCTTAACCTTCAGGTTTGATACCAAATGAAACGATCTGCCTTTCTTACTACTACCGACGACACTTAATACGTCCTCTGTATTCGTGTATCAATTATTTGTTCATCCGAAAGACAGGTCATTAGGGGTGAAAGAAAGAAAAGATAGAACAGAATCTCACAAAACATTGACGAGTAACATATAATATATAAATTAGCTCTTTATAAAAAATAAGAACATTAATATATATACATACAGAGTACACTAACCTATTATCAGCTTGGACAGCTATAATGACCTATCCTTACAATTGCTGATACCCACTAATACACAACGGAAAATAAAAGAAAATACGGAAGTACATCTTGGGCATCCAGCTCGTCTCCTAAACTCCAAAGCATCCAAAGCTAATCTGAAAACATGCTGGGTGTATCAACCCCTTATTTTGAACCATTCAAATCGATAATAAACCACACATGTCAGACTTGAATTGCTCAGAATAACAGATTGTTATTTATATTTAGCAAAACTTAACATATACAGTAAATAAATCAATCACAGAATCACAGACACGGAGTAATACAACAATACGCAGTGGAATAGATAAATAGTAGTTCATGAAGCTACTACAACATCATAGTCTAAAGCAAATACAACCGAAATCCTAAATACAAAGAAGTCTCTAATACATAAGCAAATGACAATTCTGAACATAGAAAACTGGAAATAACTGAAATAACTAAGATAGCTGAAAAGCTGAATAGATAAAAGATAGATCTCCAAGCAAAGCTCCAGGCTCCAAAGGTGAGTCTCAAATGATGTAATACTCAGGCTGACCCGAGCATAAAGCAAAACACAAAACACTCGAGTCAGGATTAACAATCTTATGCAAGTAAACCAATTCAAGTGAAATGTCAAAATGAAATGCAATAACTTAAAGAATGTTTGGGATTTCCATCCTTTAAGGATCCGTGGAACTATCTCCATACATAATACAATATGCTACATAAATAATGTCTACAGTAAAGTAAAATATTATAGTAGCGTTAAGGTGTTACCCATATCCCCCTTAACACATTTGATATATTCCTATAGTCTATACAATACCGTAAGCTCCAACAAACCAGTGGTTTACCCAGAGGGCACTCCATAGGTACGGTACAAAACAAACTCGTAGAGGGCGCGATAAGGCATGTGACAAGGCATGCGAGGCAATGCCAGGGTAGGATTCTACCGTTTGCACTCTCGGACTTGTGATAACACATAGCAGCTACTACCGCCCACCTCGAAACACACTCCCATAATCAAAATCGAGGGGTGGCCACCAAATCAATCACAAAGTCGTAATACAGAATCGAAGAAATGTGCCTGATCGGAGGTGCGACCTCACTTGGCCCGGTATAGCTCAAGTTTTAGCCACATCAAGCTGACTTACGGGAGTCAGGGCTACGTAAATACCTCATACAGAATCGTTCGCCAAACCATCCTACTTCATTCTGGAATCTCCACCACGTATATAATTGTTAAAGTGGTTTTAGGTATTGGCAAAGAGTATGACAATATCCGATCCCAGGCTCATTAACAGCCAAACGCTTATTTCACACCAGTTGGTCCTTTTACATTTCCAAAACCGATTCATAATTTATATCAAAACATCATATTTACTTCAAAATCATATCACTTTTGAAATCATATTCACTTCAAAATCATATCACTTTCGGAATCATATTCACTTCTGAAATCATATTCATTTTCAAAATCATAACCAAAAAATAGGTTAAATCATCATATCAAAATATTCGCATTTTAAATCAAATAATCTAAATCATAATAGTTCCAACTTTACACATTTGAATATTGAAAGTAGTTTATATATTGGAATAGTTATACATTAAAAATAGTTTATATTTTAAAAATAGGTTATAGACTGAAATAGTTTATATATTAAAATAGGTTATATATTAAAATAAATATATTAATTTAAATATTTTAAACATAATATATTTTATTTTTATTAAATTAAATCTTATATTATGAAGGAAAAATAAATAAATAAAGTTATAAGTAAAACCTTAAAATTTACATTTTAAAACTTACTTATAAATTTAGAATTCTTAAAACATATAATTTTAAAATCTAAATTTTACATATATGTTTAAAAAAAAATCTTTATATTAAATTTAAAAATTATTTCCCTTTTTTTTGAAATACATCTTTCCAAAATTTCAGAAATCACTTTAAAAACAGACCACCGGTGTCCGTATATAGTTTTCTATCCTAGGGTCAAGTGATACGAATATTTATCATTTCAATCCGCAATAATTTAAAATTTACGAGTATATATCATTTCAACCCGCAATCCCAAATTTCCAAAATCAATAAAATCGCTTGGGTTTATCATTTCAACCCATAACGATTTCCTTAATCTAAAAGATCATTTAGGTATGTAACATTTCAACCCATAGTGATTTCTTAAAGCTAAGGGAACTTGCAGCATGATTTACATAAAATAAATAACATAACACATATCCATACATAACATATTACATAAGGTATCACATAACTTACATAACAAATTGCATAAAATAGCACATAACTTACATAACAAATTACATAAAATGGCATATAACTTAAATAACAAATTGCATAACATAGCATGTAACTTACATAAATAAATTACATAACATAGCATATAACTTGCATAATTAATTAAATAACATAGCATGTAACTTACATAATTATACATAATTAATTACATATTTAGCATATAACTTGCATAACAAATTTTCATAACATAGCACATATTCATATTTAACATGGAATGTGACATAAAATTTCTACCATAACATAACATAATATGCAATCATTTCTAACATAGCACTTTAGGTGATTTCCAATATTACAACATAACACATATATGCATATAAATTTTATTCTTTTTTTTCTTTTTCTTCTTTCCACTCATTAATTTACACATATCATATTAGTGATATTTTTCATAATATGGGTGACAACTTTTTAAATCAATATAACATTTCTCTTTTTTTTCAACATAGAAATTTCATATTAACGTCATGAAGCATATCAATAACCATATCATCACATCTATTTTTATAAATAAATAACATATTATAAATAACAATATCATGTCCAAATAATAAGTGCACATATGTCATATCAAAATCATAAACAAACTATGCAAAATTTCTAAACTATTGCAACATTCCAATAACATATCAATTGATATTCATTCACTTAGCATAAGATTATAAATCGTGAGTGAATAGCTCACCTTTCGAGGCTAGGACAATTTGACAAAACAAAGCTATGAATTTGAATCTAAATTGCAAAGCAAAGTAAGCTAGAATCGATGGATCACCAAAATAGAAATATGTAACTTTTGTTTTTTTATAAAAAGAGGAGGAAGAGGGGTGCAAAAGGCTCGGCCTTGGTGCTTGGATGGAGATGAGGAGGAGGAGATGGCCTTGGAGATGGAGGAGAGTGGCGGCTTAAGGAGGAGGAAGGAAGAGTTTTGGAAGAGAGGAGGAAGGAAGAGTTTTGGAAGAGAGGAGGAAGGAGTTTTGATTTGGAGAAATTTTGAGTTTTTAGATCTAGAACTCTTTGTAGATTTGGAGAGGAAGAAGGAAGTGTGATGAGAAAGTTTTCTCAAGAGAAAATTATATACGTACAAGTTAGTCGGAAAGAACCAAATGGTCGTAGGCATAGGAATAGCCACAAGTCTCTTGGTATGGTTAGAGTCTCTTGTTTAACCAAGGTCCATTAGGACTAAACCAAACCCATTAGGACTTAGCCAAATTTCACAACTGAACACGACAAACTTATGTCAGTTTTTCACAAAAATTCAAATATTTAGAGCAATTTAAATTTGATTTTGACGAAACGAAAAGTGGAGAAAAGATCAGAATTCAGTCTAGTATAATATATAAAAAGAATAAAATTTTAAAATTCAAATTTAAAATTTTCAAACAAAGGTCAAATTTTGACTAAGTTTGACCAAAATTTAAAATTTTAGAAAATTTTCTATTTCATTGAATTTGGAAAAATATATTACTCAATGTTCCAAAATTTGTTCTTTAATTTTAACATTTAAATTTTATTTAAATTCAACTAATAATATATTTTAAGATTGACTGAATTGAACCTCCATTTTATTATCATTGGTTTGTCTTCATTCAAATGTTTATTTTATTCAATTCAACGTATGTTGCTTATTCTTGACTGAATCAATTACCATCTATTTCTCTTTACCTTATTTAAAAGATTTAATTCCAATTAATTCAATATTAAATTTCCAATTGAATGTTGGTTACACCCTAATCGTTTTATTTTCATTAAATAATTCAAACAAAGTTTTATTCTTTTATTTCGATTTACATGTTCTTTATATCACATCGAATTTCTCTTTCAATTAAAACATATGTTTCCTTTTTATTTTCTCAAATTCCTCTTTTATTTTAATTCAAACATACGTTTCTATTATTATGTCCATTAATTACAATTAATGTTCTCTTTCTTTTTAGTTGAAAGATTTCAATTACATTTAATTTCATTGATTACAAAATAAATTTCAAAGCGGATTAATCAATTGGATGAGGAATAAATCAATTATTACAACTTAGTAATTTATATCTATTAATTTATTGTTTACACAAGGAGTATAAATCTAGTTACCAAATAATTGATTTCTTATTGTATGCTAACATATTTTGAATATTGTTCATCTCATTCTTTAGTAACATTTATTGTTACAGTTGATTGAAATTACATTAATACAGTTATCAATTACATTCAATTAAATTATATTCTAATACGCGTTACCACCTTCCATTTCATTAAAGATTAGTTGTTTTAGAATTTTATCTAAGATCATGTTTTATATTCTAACAAATTTATTATTATTATTATTATTATTTTACAGTAATAATTGAAAATTCTTTATTTTTAACCATATTCAAGTCGATTATTATAATTAATATTTTAAAATTTTGTTTGAATTTACAGGTCGTTACACTGGGTCTGACCCTAGCATTATAAGTAAACAATGCCCGGGTCAGTCTGGTAAAACCAGCATGATAAAAACTCAAAACAAATCATACCATGTTGATTTCGATATTTGAAAACCTTTCAAAATAACGGTATCTCGTAAGACCACAACGCACATAAACACAGACGAGTTTTTATCTTACGATAACCAAAACATTTTTATATTAAAATCTAGTGATATTATCATAAAGTCTAAGTTTAAAATGTTTATAATCAAGTTGTTGTGAGGCATGTACATGACAGCAATAATATGTATACAATCATAATCCTATGGCGCTTATTGGAGAATGGATTTCCAACAATAGCAAGGTAAAGGACTACCTTCCGAAAGATACACATCTAGATAAAATATACCTGAGGGCCTCACCGAGACCCTCTACTAGCAAGACCGGCCTATAAATGATCACCACTTAGTTGTGGTCAAAAACTATAAATGAGCCCCGAAGCATACATATAGATATCGACTCTAGAAAAAGCGACGATCATACCCTAATAGGAGCGACCCACATAGCCCTGTGGCATATCCTGTTTTAGCCATTACCGAGATAGGAGGCTTGAGGGGCTATGATTACCTTTTTCCTTATAGCGGAACATCTTGGAATGCTAACACTGCCCTCCAGGAAGAAACACAATGGCAGCATTCATCTATCCAAGTTGTTTCGGGATCGAACAAGCATTCAACATTTACTATCTTCCACTTTGGAATCACCCTCAAGAAGAACAGTTTAGCTCCATAGCATAGTTTATAATGATCCATCATGAACATTATTAGTTTGGTGTGGTTCAGATAAATCATACTTTTTTGAAACCGATGTCACCCAACTAAGCGGTAATTTCTGGCTAACTCAATTTTGGTTCTTTGGAAGTATGCAACAAGTATTTGACTTCTCATCGAGGAACTCGAATATATACAACATACTTCCTGAGTTAAACAGGTATAGATTTGATAGTCGGTTATTTAACTATCAAATACACAATCAGACAATAATCCAGAGATTTAATTTTCACATAGCAACCACTAAGCCTCAAAATAAGCTTTCATTTCTTTACATCTCCTTTTAGAATATTTATCAAAATATTCGTATACTTATCACGTTGAAATAGGTATATTCACAAAACAATGTGAAAGATTTCACATTTCAAAATCATATTAAAAGGACCAAACAAATGTTATTTAAATTAGAGATAAAGATAACACCAAACACTATTCCTTCGGTGTTAAGCATGGAACAATTGTCCACACCACCATAATTAAGAAGGTCAGTTAACGAAAATCCCATCTCCAATTCTTTTATATATTTCTACAATAAATCCTTTTAATAAATCATTTTCATTTATGACTTTGCTTAAATTCTAAAGCTATTTATAAAACTCTTTTATAAATATCCAAAATTCCTGTATAAAACTCTTTTATAATTCTCCATTTATAATTCCATTTTCCTAAAATATCATTTACGAATATCATTTGTAAATCTACTTTAAATAAATCCTTTATAAAATATTATTTACAAAATATCATTTGTAAATACCTTTATCAAAATAATTGGACAACTTACAAAGTCATTTAAAACATTTAACCTTCAATTGATAAAGAATCAAAGTCAATTTAGAAAACATAATTTACAAATTTGAAAGGAGGCTTAGTGACCACAATGGTACTGAATCAAGTTACCATTTTAATTAAATTTTGACTCCAAGTCACATAACAGTTATTTACATAAGCTAACATATATGTAAATAAAATCCATAACCAAATCAGTGAATAACGTGTCAATACAAACCAACTGGCAGATACATGTCCAGATAACATAATAGCAGGATGGTGATTTATCCTGATAAATTGATGTCCAAAAAATATATTTAGTTCAATTTTAGCAGAACGGAGATTTATTCTACTAACAGATGTCCACATAATTAAACAATTGAGTTATAGCAGAACGAATATTTATTCTGCTAAATAAATGTCAAGTATAGTATAAAATAATCATATTTGTATCATCACTTAATGGTATTGACAATCGAAACCCTTTTTCCCAAACTATTCTTTGGAAAGAAAGTTGCATTTAAACAAATTTATCTTTGGAAAAACAAGTAATTAAAAACATTAACCCTTTTAAAAATCATTAATTACAAGGTAAGCCCTTTATTAAATCATAATTAAATCCTAATTAAGTCTTAACTTAACTTAATTATCAATTAAGAAATAATTAGCCTTTAATAAATAAGTTGGTTATAAATTAAACCGTTAATTAACATATAATTAGAATAATTAAAAACTTACTTACTTAATAATTAATTAATAATTAACACTATACATAATTAATAATTAAATTAAAAATAAATCATATACTTAATTCATAATTAATTAAAAATAAATATTACTTAATTAAAGATTAAAAAAAATTGGTCTCACTGTTAAAAGCTAATTAATTAGTAACTAATCTCCACTTGATTATAATTAATAAACCATGTTTAATACTTAATTAATTATTAATTACCAAACTTGATTAATAAAAAATTAATTAATAAATAAATAAATCCTTAATTAACTTCTTAAACATTATTAATTATGTTTTATTAAATATTTCCAAAGTGTTTTAAGTATAAAAACTTAATTTACACAAAGTGAACTTTTAGCGGAACTGCATCCATAGCGACTATCGCTATGGATACCATAACTAGAAAATATTTTTATTTTCTTTCTTTTTGAAAACTTAATGTTTGAAAGCTTACTAACTATTCCAAAACATAAAGTAAGAGTTTGTAAAATCAAAATAAAACTTGAAAGTTGAAAATGTCTTTGATTTTGAAACTAATAACCATAGTTTTGCATAAGTATTCTAAATCGCCAAACCATTCAAAGGTGCTAAATTTCCTTAGCATACAATTACATATACTTGTCCATAGAACATACAACATAATAGTAACCACATGTAACCAAAAAATTCAAACTTTTTTTACATCCATAACACATTTAAACTAATTTATCAAGTCTAAGGAAATTTTCAAGCACAAGCACATATAAAATAACATATAAGCATGTAAAAGTAACCAACAACCAAGCAATATCACATACTAATGCTAACATATCTTAAAAGATGTAATTATTATAGGAGGATGTGAGTTTTTACTCATCAAAATTATGAAAGCAAACCAAATCTTTTAAAAACTTTGAAATAAACTCTAGATCTTGCATTTTCAAAACCAAAACTTGAATTTTGGACCAAGCAACCTAAAATGGGCTCAGCCTAGGCCTTATAGGGCTCGGCCTTGGATGGACTTGGGCATGGCCATGGGTTGATGGGGTGTATGGGCCTAAAATTTAAAGGAGAAGAGGAGTAGGAAGAAAAGGAAGGATTTTGAAGTAGAAAATTTTGATTTTTTAAACTTAAGAATTTCAAGAGGAAGCCCTTAAAGTTTTTAAACAAGGACTTGAGGTTTTTAAAAAGTAAAGTGAATGGATAAAATGGTATGAAAATTTGGAAATTTGTACGTACAAAAATGGATGAAATAAAATTTCCAAAATAACCTTAAGTACCAAAAATGGTATCATCGCCTTATCCACCCCCTTGGTTCACACCCTAACCCAATGGTTACCCCTCTTTTACCTAACATGCAAAGCTCTTTTTTTGTACTTAAGATGTAAGATGACAAGGACATGTCATGATTTTTCTTTTATTTAATTTTTAAACTTGAATATTGTCACATCACCTTCTTTTCACTTAAGTAAACATATATTTACCCCTTTACACACTTAATTAAATTCATATTAATTTATAAGTGTGTGCTTAAATATATTAAGGTGTTTTACAACTTTTTAAACAAATTTTAAGTGATCAAAATCATGATATTTGAAAAAGCTTTCCGGTCACATTTTCTAATTTCTATTTAACTAATTATTTTTGTAAACCAAATTCAAAAATGAATTTTCTGTCATTAGTTATAAATTAAAAGAGGGTTATTTTAGTTATTAAACCCATTAATTTATTATTTAAAATTAATTAAATATTCGTAAATCAAAGCGATAAAATTTTGGGTCGTTATAGTTCTTCCTCATATAACTATTTATCGTATTAAATGTCTATTAGACTTTATATTGTATTTTGGATTTGTTGTATATGAGCTAAGTATTTTTGGAGATAGTTTTTTGAAACGTCTATTTTCAGTACTTATATATTATTTTCTTCCGTTGTGATATTTGAAAGTGTAGAATTTTTTAGATCTTATCTCTATCGCTGCATCATGTTTAAAAACCAAGAGCTCGCGTTTCTTGTTGAGATGTGAGTCTGAAAGTCACCATAGGCATTGGGTCAGTGCAGTTTGTTACATTTATTGTTAGAGAAGTTTATCCATCTAAAGCATGGAGAAACGATAGTTGGAGAGTATGTTAGTAAATTTAATGAGTTGGCCCGATTTGGATGTGAATTAGTGAATACTTCGACGAAGAAGGAATTAATTTTTGCAAAGGGTTTGAGTTCACCTTTAAAGGAGTTAGCATTGAATTAGATACCATATAGAGCGACGTTCAAAGGATTGGTAGAGGGAGCATTATTAAGCTCTTTGAATGGATATATGGTCAAGGAATAGAATAAGGAAGTGGAAGGACAACATCAGCTGCAAGGAATATGCAAAGGAAATAGACCACAATAAGGTTAAGGCAAAAGACAAGTGACTACCTATAATAGATGTCATAAGGTAGGATACATTGCATAGAATTGTAGGACGAACCTCTTGAAGGGTAAATGTTATAACTTTAACCAGGTAGGATACATAGCTATGGATTATAAGGTAGCCATAGCTTAGAAGAAGTTCGTGTTCTAATTGTGATCAGATTGAACACATGAAGAAAGATTGCCCAGCTTTGAAGGGTGAAGGTCAGATTGTGAAGGCATATGCTCTAGATGATGTTCTAACTTCCAGTAAAGCACCACCAATGACTCAGGAGAAGCGAAAGCAGATTTTGATGGATGATATGTTGATCTTATATGATCCTCATGTTCATACTTTGTTTGATACTGGTGCATCTCATTCATTCATAGCAAGTGCATTAGTTGATAGTTTAGCTCTTATACCCAACATTGTGTATGAATATGTTATGGTGTCGAATCCTATTGGGGGATCGACCAATTTATCAATGTTATTTCAAAACCTAAAGTTGGTCGCTTTGGTATGGAGTTCCCTTGTGATGCATATGTACTAAACTTTTTGAGGTGCGGTTTCATTTTGGGAATGAATTGGATGTCTTGCTATGGGGTATTGTTCGATTGTGATTGAAGGATGGTTCGATTAAGGAAAGTCGATGAACTTGATTTGATTCTATGTTATGAGCTAGCTGTTTTTGTTATGGGAATGTATTTATGTTCACTTAGCTTGTCACAAGGGTTATCATGTATACCCATAGTGGAGGACTATCCTGATGTATTCGAAGAAGTTTCTAGTCTTCTTTCTCGAAGAGAAAGCGAACTTCGTATTGACCTCAAGAAAGAAGCTAGACTAGCTGCGATGCCTCTTAGGCATATGGCTTCGAAGGAAAGACAAGAAATGGATAAGAATGTATCAGAATTATTGCATAAAGTTTTTATTTGATGGAGCATTTTGGGATAGGGAGAAGCTGTCATTTTCACTACTAAGTAGACGGTACCCTGAGGTTATGTGTCGATTATCGATAATTAAATAAGCTGATGAAGAAAAACCGCTATCCACTACCTTGCATTGACGAACTCTTTGATTAGTTAGTTGGGGCAAAGGTTTTCTCATGGCTTGACTTGACAACTAGATTTCACTAGTTCAGAGTTGAAGAGGGTAGTATCCAAAAGATCACTTTCCGTACGCCTGATGGATTGTTTAAGTGGTGGTGATGCCATTTGAATTGACTATTGCTCTGGCTTATTTTATAGATTTGATGAGTAGAGTATTCCGGGAGCAACTAAACATGTTTGTAGTGGTCTTCCTGGATGATATTATTATTTATTCTAGAAGTAATGAGGAGCATGAAATTCATCCGAGGGAAGTGATGAATGTTTTGAGAAGGAATCAGTTAAAGGCTAAACTTTCTACGTGTTACTTCTGGAGAGATGAAGTTCGTTTCCTTGGGCACGTAGTATTAGCGGATGGATTGGTTGTGGACCCAGGGAAAGTAGCTGCAGTTAGGGATTGGAAAATCCCGAAGAATGCATCAAAGGTCGTAGCTTTCTTGGATTGGCAGGATTATGTCAGAAGTTCATTAAGAATTTTACAAAAATATCACTACCTCTTACTTGTTTAACTAAGAAGAATTTGATGTATACTTGGGGTTTGGAATGTGAAGTGGCATTTGTTGGATTAAAGGAGTTACCAATGGGTGCTCCAATTTTGCTTATTCTAGATGGTACCAAACCATTTGCTGTACATACTTATGCATGCGGTACTGTTCATGGTGCTATTCTTATGCAAGAAGGAATGGTAGTAGCATATGCGAGCCGACAGTTGATGAACAATGCAAAGAAGTATTCCATGACCACTCCACCTCTATACCCATAATACCTAAGTGTATTACAGAGTAATACTATTAAATAATATGAAGAATGATGCTATATGGGGCACACATATGAATACTCCCTTAGACTAACACCGGTGCGTATTAAAACATCAAATAAATGACTTATCTATACGTACCCAATATCAGTACAAAGCAATAAATATGTATGCCTCCAGAATAGAACAATACACAATATACAGTATCATATAGAGTATACAGAGTCAGAATCGCAGCGATAACATATAATGTATATTTTGTATACACAATAAGGGTTCAACTCAATACAAATATCAAATATCTCAAAGTAATATGGTAAATAATCAATTTACAACTCTATATCAATTATATACAAAGAATTAATATTACACTAATATCGTATAATAATCCCTCATGTAAATCCTCTAAGCCCACCAAACACGTATGTTAGTCATGTCATCCCTATACCTGAAATGTCTCGAACTAACTCAAGTATTATAAAATAACACACGGGTCAAACTATGTCTAATCAAGTACCATAAATAAGGTGATATAGTATAACAATAAAGAACAATATAAATATCACTACCAAAGATACTCCAAACGTCAGACGACATATCAAAGTGTGTGTGTGTTTAGTATCTATATAATGACATAATAATCCTCAAGGCACTACATTATTCAAATAACTCAAATCCATATGAAACATTCAACACTGATATCAAAAGATGTCATCACCCATATAGAAACGCATCAAATTAAAAATTACATAACCAATGCAAATGGGTGAATCATGCATATCCAGAAATCATCATCAAATCCAAAAATATCAATAAATGAGATATCATCGGTATATTAGGCTAGCACAAATCATTACCCAAATATATCTCTTAATCTTGATAAATCGAACATCATCATCCATACTCATAAAATAGGATAGGATAGGTTGCCTACCAATATACCGAGAATCCACTATACATTGGATATGTATCTCTAGTATAATCTCATCTCCTTATATAATGTCTCTCTGAAAACATTATGATTTGAAATAGGTGTACGACAGACACGAAGTCCCAAGTAGAGCCATCTATATAACAATATGTGGCATCTGGCCCATACCAATGCTACAGTAAGGTGTACCAATCGTATATGCCAATCTACTACTCGGTTAGTACCAGAAGGTAGACTAATAGCACCACGCAAGCTCCAGAGACACTAAGTCTCTACAGTCCTTAGTTACCTCACAGTCATCATGACACGTGTCCACCGGTGTGCTCATCAACACGAGGACCCGTTGGTCATGACACTACAAATGCCCCTTGCTGGCCTAATGACATAAGGGGCTAATGCATGCATATGGGTAGCACAATGCTAAAGCACTAAGCTACATATAATGTGTCATAGATCTGGGGTGCGACCCCACGATCAAGCCGCCAGGGTGGATACCGGCCACCTGGTCCTCTCCAACAAACATAATAGGAGTACATCGTAATAGTGGCATATAGAACCGATATAGATAAACACGAAGTCATGGTCATCATTAGACACAAAGCTATACTCACTAAATATAGGAAGAAGTCTATATATCACTATGTGTATCACATCACACTATCCACTCTATTCCCGCCATGTAAGTGTCATCCACTTACAATGAATTACCGAATGAATATCACAACTGTGTCCTATACCACTGCAGATACTCAAATGTTTGTTCATTGCTTATAAACTACACTCAAACTATCTAGTACTCCATACAACAAATCCAAAGAATATCCATAGAAATATTACCGAATGTCGCATACCATATGGTATTATAACTCCGTTTATTAAGATTTCTCATCACATAGAATTAAATATCATAAAATCATATAGAAGGATGTTATCACCGTATCATATTAAAATACCAACCAAATCCATATCAATGATGAATCATTCCTTTCATCCAATTCAGTATACAAGAAAAGAATAATTAGGAAACTAATATAAAAATAGATTATTCAAATAAACATAAATAAACAAATCAATTCTTAATACTAAACATTCAAAACTTATAATTCTATGTAACAAAATAAATACTAAGTAATGGATAATAAATACATATTCCAAATTTAATTAGATAATTACTAAACTCAAGTATAAAACATTTTATACAGTAAATAACTAATTTCTCAATCTTTTATAAAATTATAAAATTAAATAATAATTTCGTATTCACAAATAGCATTAGAAAATCCTTTTCTTTCATTTGATAATCAAAAATAATTTAATTTATTCCTAATCAAATAAATATATCTTCAAAAATTGAATTATATATTAGAGCTTCGTACAAATATTCTTCGAAATCTATAAAAGATCAATTAAATAACATTTCATATTTTTCCATTAAAACACTATTAAATTCACTTTGTTTATTTAATAAAAATTAAATTATATTTCCATTCATAAATAACATATATAATTATATACAAGAATTTGAGTGTACTTATTATATATATATATATATATATATGTTTTTGATTTATTTGACATATTTACATATATATTTATAGAAATGCAAATTTTAGTGTGTGTGTATATATATATATATTCGATGTTCATACCATACACACAAAGTAATGCGACAAACACAGCAGGCTATCATGCATATATAAACTACACATGTACACACACTCACGTAAGAACTCACACACCCCCATAAAGTCTCTCACACACCAGCATTGAATTGCACAAATACACACACACACGTATACAACTGCATATTCACCTCACACAAAGACACACAATTGCACACACACAACACATAAAAATACACATATACACACCACCCTGTCTACTTAATGGAGCCACACACAAATGCACACATACACAGTAGCAACACACACACACATACTTCATATACCAATTAATACAACGATGTCACAGAATACACATACAGTACGCAACACACACTTGAACACACACACAATTTCATTCATGCTCACTCACACCTGTACATTAATACCGTTTGAACCAAAAATGGCACAAACACCCAAGAGTTTATGTAGAGAAATAAAAGTGAAGAAATATAATTGAAAAATGAGTAAGAAAGAGCACATAATAGTTTATAGTGGTTTGGCAAATCAAGGCCTACGTCCACTTAGTGATTTTGTTGCTTATATTCTGACTTGGAGGCAGAAGTTTTTACAAGTCGGTACACTTCGACTGTGATTACAAGAAATTAAGAGTAAGATGTACAAGAGTCAAAAGATCCTAAAAATGAGCCATACCCTCCTATTTATAGAGCTAGAGAGCCTAAAATCTTGCCCATAAGATCTCCAGCTTGTTTTCCACGCTGTAGACCGATTCTACAAGAAAGTAGGGTGTTACCTCAACAATTTGCATGGGTCGGTACGACTCCAAGGACTTGGGTCGGTACCGACCCAAAAGATGGCTAACCTGGTCATCTTGAACTCTTCACTTTTGCTCATTTTGTGGTTAACATTGTGATTCCATAGTTGTTTGCACTAATATTAGCTTGTTTCTGAGTCCAAATGATGGATCCGTAGAAGAACATAATTGCTGATTCAGGAGTTCATGGAGATCAATAAAGGATTGCATCGGATCAACAAAACAACACCTGGTATATGCTTCTAACATCATGTAGGGCATGTAGGCAGAAGATGGGTGGATATGGGTGTGAAAATATGGATCGTTACCGACCAAGGAAGTGAGGTGGTACCGACTCATGACTTAGATGGATTCCTGTTTCCTTTGGCTTGAGTTTTTTTTGCTTTTCTCCCACGGCTCTGTTTGTGCTTGGTTTCTGGACTTTAGGTCTATCTCTCCGGGCTTCCTGCCTTGATAACTCTAGGTTCGATTCGTCTAGTTTGTCCAAACTTTGCCTGGTCAAAAAGCTGAATAACACTTGACCCCCAAAATACATCTCATTTCAAACATGATGTGCTTTGAATCGAGACAAGTTGGAACTACTGCGAAGGCTCCACTCTGTGTTTCGAATAGTCATTTTCCTTCCTACGGATCGATCATGTGAAAAGTTATGTCGATAGTCATTTGTCCTGATGCTCTACCAGCATCCGAGATTATAAATCTAGAATGTATTCTCGTGATCTATCATTCCAAACTTGATGGTTTTAAACTCCATGGATTAGTTAGGTTCGAATCTGATTCCCTTTGACTTTAGTCGTCGGGTTTTCTAGATATGTACTCATACACGTATAAATGTGCATGTTCTTGAATAACCTTTGGAATGCACATACATATACATACATATATATAAATATATATATGATTTTTTTCTAAAAAAATTTCTTAAGACTCGGTACCAAGAAGAGGAAGCTTAAGTCAAATAAGTAGTTGTCGGTTAGGTGTAGATAGACCCAATTTTAGTCTGCAGTAATAGTAGTAGTTTATTTTAGTTTATTGTCCGACTTTGTGTGGGTTCGACCCCCGCTTTTGCCTTTTGTTTTATGCATAAATAAAACTTGTACTTAGCTTTCCAAGTTCCATTTGAATGTTAATAACAAAGACTTTTGTTGCATCAAATCTTTGTGTGAATTCGCCTAAGTTGTTTTACAAATGCACTTTCCATTCAATGTACTTGTGATCCATTCCTTTTAGTGATTATTATCGGACTAAATCCTTAGACCATTCTGTAATTTACCGCCCTTTCGTCGTTCTTGTGAATTTAAAGTAATTGTTGAAATGCCAAACTTTGGACATTAGTTGAGGTTTACCGCTTAGAACAGCGGTTCGGATATCCTTTCATACGATAACGGTATCCGATTGTGCCAAAATCTAGGCACTACTTTAAATTAATTACTTAAGATTGTCGTCCGTACATCCTCATCCAGGATATTTATTTCCAATCGCGCATAGCTTCGAGCGTCGATTCAAAGTTCATAGGTAAGATCCCAACTTACGCTAGGTATGGACCTTTCGTTTTTCCTACTTTTGGCAAAATGTTGAGAATTGGACGGTCTTATCACGTCCATTCGGGTTTATACTCATGCCCGCAATTTGAGGACAAGAGTTGAGTGAGTGAACGGTCGTATCACGTTCATTTTGATTTATACTCCTGCCCCCGTAATAAGAGCAAGATTTAGCGAATGAACGGTCGTGTCACGTTCATTTTAGGTTTATACTCCCACTCACACATCAATGGCGAGAGTTAGTTTACGGACGACCATGTCACATCCGGTTTGAGTTTATACTCCCGCTTCCAATCCGAGGACAAGAGTTGGCTTATTGACGGTCAGGTCATGTCCATTTAGTTTATTCTTCTTCCCCCAATCTGAGGACAAGACTTGGCTAGTATCTACCTTTGGATAACAAAAGGAACTTCAAGGGTTTGATCATGAACCATAGAAGTTTTGGTTAGCACTAATCCCCGGGTACCTACGCACCTGCATTATTCATATGCAAATTCATTCATGTCGGTAAAGTCACAACTCTTAAGCAATACAAGGACAGAGTCACGGACTCAAAAAGCCATTCCATGAAAGATGGGAAATGACAGGTTCTGTCTTATTACATGGCTTTTACCAATTATGTACCAATTTATTTCTAAGTGAAATAGCATCGTAGGTGCTCACTATTCCACACCCTCGAGAGTGAAATCCCATCAATCGTCATAAGCCTGAAAGTTCCATCTCCAAGCTTTTTCTCTATTGCATACGGACCTTCCCAAGTCACGCCTAAGTTTCCAGGGCCTGGAAATATTCGTTTTAGAACTAGGTCGCCAATTTCAAAGGTCCAATTCATGACCTTAGTGTTTTAATATCGGGCGACTTGGTGTCGGTGTGCAGCTGCTCTCAAGTCAGCTTCATCTCGTTTCTCATCAATTATGTCAAGAGACTACAATAGGAGTTATTCATTAGTTCATGGATTGTAGTGAGTAACTCAATGAGAAGGTATTTCTAGTTCAACCAGAATCATAGCCTCCGATCCATAGGACAAGGCGAATGGAGAATGGCTAGTCGTTGACTTATGGTTCGTTCGATAAGCCCAAAGTACCAATGGAAGTTCATCGATCAACTTGCTCTTAGCCTTTTCCAATTGCTTCTTAAGAATGGACTTGATAATCTTATTTATGGCTTCAACCTATCCATTCACCTGGGAGTGCGCCACTGCAGCAAATCTTTTCACTATGTGATGTTGGCGGTAAAAATCCTTAAACACGGTGCTGTTAAATAGGGTTTTGATATCGGTAATGATCACCTATGGAACTCCAAGACGACATATAATATTCTAGACTACAAAGTTGATCACTTTCTTCATGGTAATTATGGCTAATGGCTCCGCCTCAACTCATTTGGTAAAGTAATTAACCGCGATGATGGCGTATTTCGTGCTACCTTTTGATATCGACAACACAATGATAATATCAATCCCCTAAACTACAAATGGCCAAGGACCGACCATTTGAGTAATCTCTGTCGGTGGGGCTCTTGGAACCTTAGAAAATCTCTGGCACTTGTTGCACTTTCTATTGTAATCAGCTGTGTCTCGGTTGACAGTTGGCCAGAAGTATCCATAGTGAAGAATCTTCTTCACCAGGGTTTGCCCCTCTAGTATGGTCGCCATAGGCCACCTTTTGCACTTCTCTCAGGACTTGTTTGGCCTTACCATGAGTGACACACCAAAGCATAGGGACAGAAAAACCCTTCCTGTACAATAGTCCTTCATGTATTATATATCTCGAAGCTTGGTGAAGGAGTTACCATCGCTCGTTCCTTCTGTCGGGAAGGATTCCTCTCTACAAGTAGTCTTTTATCTGAGTCATCCATAACTTTCTCACAAGTTCAGCCTCTAAGATCCAATCGACATCCATCTGATCGATGCTCGATGCCGACAATATTTCCACTAGGACCAAGCCTATGAGCTGCGCATCTCCAGAACTGGCCAGCTTAGCCAGTGAGACTGCCTTTGCATTTTCCTTTCCCGTAATATGTGTTATCTTATAATACTCAATGCCACTAAGCAGCTCAAAGACTCGGTTTACTTAAGGGGCTAGCCATGCTCCTTTTGCCTGAAAATCTTTTCGCACTTGACACACCACTAGCTATGAATCATAGAAAATATGTAAAGTTTTTGTCTCTAGTTTTTTGGCAATCTTGAATCATGCAATCAAAGTTTCGTACTTCGCATCATTATTTGTTGTAAGAAAATCGAGTCTTAGGGCATAATAGATTGAACATTCCTCGGGAGTGAAACGTACAACTCCAACACCGGAACATTGTTCGTTTAATGCACCATCCGTGTACATCTTCCACATAGCATTTTTCTCACCACTGCTCTCTGAAATATCGTCCTATGTAGTGAATTCAGCTATGAAATCTACCAAAGCTTGATCCTGGATAACTCTCCGAGGGTGGTAGGTTATTTCGTATTGGCTCAATTCAATATTCCATTTCAACAACCTTCCAGAAGTCTAAGGTCATTGTAAGACTTTTCGTAAAGGCTGGTCAGTAAGAACTTTGATTAAGCTTGAAACTAAGGGCCGAGCTTCCTTGAAGCAATCAATAAGCTATATGCAAGCTTCCAGCTTTGGGTAATTTCTTTTCGCTCCTATTAATTTCATGCTGATGTAATAGACCAGTCATTCGATGCGGGCTTCCTAACGTATAAGTGTGGTGCTCAAAGCATGTAAAAACACTACCAAATTTATAAACAAGTCCTTGTCATCCATCGACTTCGAGAGAAATGGGGGGTCTCTCTAAGTGATCACCCAAAGCCAAGAATGTGTCTGATCCATCGACTTCTAGAGGATGTGGGGTCTTTTGAAATGATCACCCACAGCCTGGAATGTGTCTGAGCACTCCTGTATCCAAGCGAGAGTTCTTTCTCCCTTCGAACTTTTACCTATCTTAATCATGTCAAAGAAAGTCATGCATTTGTTGGTGGCTCTAGTGATAAATCGACTTAAGGCGGTGACCTTTACATTTTAACCCTAGACCACCTTGACTATCTTCGAGGCCTCCATGTCCCTTAATGCCTTTATCTTCTCCAGATTGGATTCAATTCCATGGAAATTCACAAAGAAGCCAAGAACTTCCTGACGCAACGCTAAAAGAGCATTTCAAAGGGTTAAGTTTCATCCCGTATTTTTGGAGAATGCTGAACATTTTTGCCAGATTGTTAATGTGGTTTTCTTAATGCCATGACTTCACGAGCATGTCATCAACATAGACCTACATCGAATGTCAAATCAGATCTCTAAACATCCTATTTACCAGTCTTTGGTAGGTTGCTCCAGCGTTTTTCAACCCAAATGGCATAACTGGATAGCAATACAATCCCAAGTAAGTGATAAAGCTGGTATGTTCCTGGTCTGGGACATGCATTGGAATCTGATTGTATCCAGAGTACGCTTCCATGAATGAAACAATTCATATCCGGTTGTTGAATCCACCAACTAATCAATCCTTGGAAGCGATAATTTATCCTTCAAGATGCCTTATTCAAGTCAGAATAATTGATGCACGTCCTCCATTTTCCGTTAGTCTTCTTCACCAAGACCGGATCAGGTATAAAGCGTCGCAGATAAAGCCATTGTCCTTCAGCATCTCCACTTCTTCTTTGAGTGCAGCGGACCTCTCCGGACCGAGGCTGCGGTACTTCTGTTTCACAGGAACACATTTCGGATTTATGTTCAATGATGGCTCGCTATCTCCAGGGAGGTCCAACATATATCAGAGTGTGTCCAAGTGAACACATCCAGGTTCGCCAGGAGAAAACCAATCAACTCCTTCATCATCCTGACACCAAGCTACGATCCGACTTTCAAGATCTGTGTTGGGTCATCCCGACTGACTAGGATATTAATCGTTAGCTCGGTTGGAGCTGCTCTTCCATCTGGTGTCTCTTTTCATGGGTCTATATCCTTATGGAACCAATATTGTTGCTTGAGCCAGGGCTTAGGCATTAGTTGCTATGCATCCAAATCCTTGATGCAGAAAGTCTCCTTCGCACCTTTTCCTTTCTCTCTTCGCCTTGCCTCCCTTAGCTTGGCGATGTAGCATTCACGGCCAATCACCTGATCTTCCTGGACAATCCCTATACCATTCTCTATAGGAAACTTCATTATCAAGCACCAAGGAGCTATAGCCGCTCTAAATTCAGCCTAGGTCGGTCGATCCAAAAATGCATTGTAAGCTGAGTAAATATCCAACACCTAAAAAAGCACAACTCGCACTCATTTGTGGTTGCCCTCACCAAGTACCACCGGTAATTTTACGTATCCAATAGGCTCGGTAGTTGTCCTATTGAAACCCTGCATTCGAGATTTACAAGTTTTCAAATCCTTCACCTCCAAGAGTATTTGATCATAAGCTTTTTTGAATAGAATGTTAACTGAACTCCCATAGTCAACCAACACCTTATCGCAGGACTAATCGTGGCTGTAATCACGAGTGGGTCAATCGTTATAGCCTCCACTCCATCGCCATCTCTATTCCAAAAGAAAATGTCGTTAGTCATCGTTCTACATTGTTTTATCAGAGTTCTATCCTCGTTTGCAAGGCAGCTCTCATCCACAACATGTCTTTATATCACAAACATATATGTCCATTTCAGCTAAACTTTTATCAGCCAGATGTGATCCACCTATGATTATGTTAATCACCAAGCATTTTTCAAGCCGCCTAGGCTCCTCACCACTAGGCCCGGCTTGCCCCGTTGGGAGGATGACTCAGGGAGTTTGAATTTTCTTGCCCGCCATCCTGTGGGGCTTTCACATATTGTTGCAGTTTCTTTTTGCGCATCACCTCCTCAATCATATTGCACAAGTGCATGCATTCTTTGGTGTTATGACCGTGGGTCTCATGGAATCTGTAGAACTTTCCAGACTTTCTCTCCTTCTCAGTCGACTCTCTTAGAGCCGACTATATGTACTGCTCTGTGCCTTAAGTTGCCAGATAGATTTTCTCTATCGACGTGTTCAATTTGGTATAGCGGTCGTACTTAGGAGATCTAGTACAACTCCTATTACCAGGCTTTTGCTGCTTAGCCCCATCACTATTGTGCTTTCGACTATCATTCTTATTGCCAACACTCACACCTATATTTTTGGAACTCCCTCCAGATTGCTTTACCGCGACATTGCTTTCCAGTACTCCAGTTGAACTCCCAGCCTCAGTTCTCCATGGATGTTAGTGTGCTACTTCCAAGCGTAAATACTCATTAGCCTTTTTATTGAAAGCATCCATCGTCGGTGGGGGTCTCCTTTCCAACCATTCCCCAAAATCTGTATTAGGATGAATCCCCCTGATTAGCGCCATTAGCACTGTGTCATCCTTGGGATCTATACAGCAGTATGGAACCGATTCAAGATATCCTTCAGCGACTCTCCATCAGCTTGGAAGAGGTTTGACAAAGACATCACATGTTTTGGGCGTGAAGTATGTAAGCATAATTTCTCTATAAACTTTTATGACAACTTAGCGAAAGATGATATGGACCACGGTGGAAGTCGAGTGAACCACATTGTAGCTACTCCTTCTAGCAAAATTGGAACACAACAGCATTTCACGGCATCGGCAGCTCTAGCAGAATCCATATGCCACTCATATCTCATCGAATGCTGCCTAGGATCCGTTATTCCTCCATACAATGGCAATTTCTACATTGCAAACCTTCGGGGATATCTCTCGCATAGGATGTTCTCGGTAAATGTATTTCAACTAGGAGAGGTACCCCACTCATCATTCGTTTTGAACTGATTTTCACTTACAAGTCCTTTAACCATGTCTTCTAGGTATTCCAAGCCCACAGGTTTGACTAAACGGCGATAGTCAGGATCTGCCACGAGTGTTCGGCCCATCGAACGCTCTCGGCTTGGCTCTCGATACGTAGGTTCCCCAGCCTCTGGGGATCCATTCCTCCAAAAGCCCCCCTATTTGATTCCTGTGAGTTTTATCATCAGTAGCAGGACGATTTTCCATATTCTAATCATTCAAAGCGCGACCAGAAGTCAGATCCATGTCCCATCCAGAGGGCGAGTACTAGGCCCACTATTGGTTGGGTCGGTACCAACCCGTCCTCGTGGGTCGATACCGATCCACAAACCCGAACCATAGGTTTGCCTTCTTCCTTGATGTGATGTTGCAACAGCGCTTTGAGTCCTTTTTAGCTTTTTATCTCTCCGTCTCTGGTTAGATGATGAAGAACTTTTAGACTTTGAGCTGGAACACCTCTTGCTCCTTCTATTACTGTTTTGAGTTAACTCATTCAGCAACCTTAAGCTCTGCTCCATTGTTTGATTCATCTCATTGTGACTAGCCTAGAATGTATCTTTCATCTACTTCATCATCATATCCATCTCCATTCTGATCACGAGTTCAGCTGGATTTTGGATCTTTGGTTACTCTGGTTGAGCAACGTCATCCACATTCTAAGCATTCTGGTTCGCAACTTCAGTAGTAGCTCTGGAATTGGTAGAACGGTCTCTTCTTGATGGATCCATTGCAAATAGCTTCTCTTAGATCAGAAAATCTAAATAGTAGAAAACAAGGTAGGAAAACTGCATCTATCTCTTGGAATTAAGAAATCCAATAGTAGATGATGGATCCAAGTAGCCTGAGAATACGAGTTCTCAGTTAAAGCACCAAAATGTTTGAACTAAAAATGGCACAAACACCCAAGAGTTTATGTAGAGAAATAAATTTGAAGAAATAAAATTGAAAATTGAGTAAGAAAAAGCATACAATAGTTTATAGTGGTTCGACAAATCAAAGTCTACGTCCACTTAATGATTTTATTACTTATATTCTGACTTGGAGGCAAAAGTTCTTACCGGTCAATACAAATCCTATTGTGATTACAAGGAATTAAGAGTGGGAAGTACAAGAGCTAAAAGATCCTAAAAAATAAGCCCTACCCTTCTATTTATAGAGGAAGGGAGCTTAAAATCTTGTCCAGAAGATCTCCACCTCGTTCTCCATGTCGTAGACTGATTCTCCAAGAAAGTAGGGCGTCACCTCAGCAATTTGCATAGGTCGGTATGACTCCAAGGGTTTGAGTCAGTACCGACCTGAAAGATGTCCAATCTAGTCATCTTCAACTCTTTGCTTTGGCTCATCTTGTGGTTAGCTTCATGATTCCATAGTTGTTTGCACCAATGTTAGCTTGTTTCTAAATCCAAATGATGGATCAGTAGAACACAATTGTGATTAAGTAGTTCATGGAGATTGATAGAGAATTGCATCGGATCAACAAAACAACACCTGGTATAGGCTTCTAGCATCATGTAGGGCAGTAGGCAGAAGATGGGCGAATATAGGGGTGAAAACATGGATCGGTACCGACCCAGGGAGTGGAGTCGGTATCCTAGGTTGATACCGACTCACGACCTAGATGGATTCCTGTTTCCTTTGGCTTAAGTTGGCTATACTTTTGTCCCGTGGCTCTGTTTGTGCTTGGTTTCTGGACTTTAGGGCTATCTCTTTGGGCTTCCTACCTTGATAACTCCGAGTTTTACTCGTCTAGTTTGTTCGAAATTTGCCTAGTCAAAAGGCTGGATAACAAATATACATGACACACACATAAATATATACTCACAGATGCACGCACTCAAACATTCACATAAATAAACACTATATAAAATCACACATAAGCAACACCTATTGGCCTAGAACATTTCTATTCTAGGTGCCCCACTAGTCCACCGGTCGTTACGGACCGGTCAACCGGTCCAAGGCCATCATCCCAAATTTAATCGCTTGTTAATGGCGAATACTCCCCCATCTTCACTTATTCCATTTATAACATAATTTATAATTAATTCATGCAAACACAGTATAAGTAATACATATATTTCATGAGTTAAATGATTAAAACATAGATACGTTGTAACAACCCCAGAATTTTATCGCTTAAAAATTAGCCAATCAAAATATATTTTTATATTTTATTTAATGGATTTTTGGTTTAAAATAAACCAATTTAAATTATTTACTATTGATAATAAAATAGTTTTCAAATTTTGTTTGCTAATATAATTAGTTCATAGAAAAATAGAAAATGTGATCGGAACTCATTTTACGAAATTTCATTTTTTCATTGGTTAAAAGTTATCGAAAATTTTAAAACACTATTGTAAACACATATATACATATTACAAACTATTTTGGCATGAGAAAATATACATGTATGCATATTTTCACTTAAGAATATATATATATATATATAACTGAGATTTTTATTATAAAAAGGTAAATATTTTAACATGAAAAAATACCTCTTTCAACACAAAGTACATAGGATTATGGCTTGAATAGTTGCAAGGTAAGGGGGGTGGTATAGGGTGGGCGGAAATCATGAAGAGGAGGGGGGTGGTATAGGGTGGGCGGAAATCATGAAGAGGAGGGGGGTGCATGCATGTGTGTATATTTAATTATAACTACTTTATATTTTAAAAATATTTTTCTAAGCTTATAAATACTCCTTCTGTTTCATAATTTTCATTTTACCTTCTCCATCTTCATTTTCAAATTTCCTGAAGCTTGAGAAAATTTTCATGGTCTCCTACATATTTTCTATCTTATAAAATCCCACATTTCCACTTTAGATCCCTCCCATAACTTGTTTAAAGCTCTTCTTCATCCATTTCTTCACTTCACATTCAAATTTCAAGCCCACATCCACCTAAACCTACATGGCGGAGCCCTAATAGTGTATGGCCGAGCCCAAATTATCCAATGCCTAGCCCATTTTGGGTGTGTAGGTATCTAAAGTCTTCTCATTTGCAAGTTAATACCAAGATCTAGTTCGAATTCAAGTTGTAGTAAGAGTTCGCCTAGAGTTAGTAAGCTACGATGAGTAAAACTCTTATTTTTAGGAAAAAAACAACTTGATTTTGATGAACTATATGTTTTGAAAATATAATGTTTATTATGTTGAAATATCATGTTGTTTTGATGGCATATGATTACAAGTTTGTGGTTGAGCTTGGATTTGTGATTTAGATGTTAAATGATATGTTTGGATATGGATATATTAATGGTTGATTATGATATGATAGCAGTTGTAACATCCCCCACTTGGAGGCCCAAAACTAACGACTACAGATGTTGCAGTCATCCTGTAACATCTTGAAATTTTCAACCATTCGCATCCATACATGTCGGATTTGAATTGCTCAAAATATCAGATTGTAAATTTAAATTTGGCAAAACTCAGCATATACGGTAAATAAATAATCACAGAATCATAGACACAGAATAATATAAAATAAGCAGCGGAAACAAAAGAATAGTAGTTCATGAAGCTACTATATATATAACAGAAATAAACAAGATACAATAGAAGTCTCGAATACATAGATGTCTCAATACAATAGTCAAATACAAGATCAGAATACATCACTAGAATCAACTGAATGACTAAAAGCTGGATAGATAGCTAGATCTCCAAGCGAAGCTGCAACTCCAAAGGTGAGTCTCGAATACTGGTACACTCAGTCTGACCCAAGCGTAAAGCAAAACACAAAACACTCGAGTCAGGATTAACATTCTTATATCAATAAATCCAACTCAAGTGTAATATCAATTGAAATACAAGTAACTCAAAGGATGTTTGGGATAACCATCCTTTAAGGATCCGTTAAACTATCTACTTTGTAGTAATACACTATTATAATATGTCTATAGTAAAGTAAACTATTAAAATAGCATTAAGGCTTTACATTTTCCACCTTAACACATTTTATATATTCCCATAGTCTATACAGTACCGTAATCTCTCCCGTAATGGGCGTCGTCAAAGGGCACTCCATAGGTATGGTACAAAACAAACTCGAAGTAAAGCACGCTAGGGTAGGTGACATGGCACAACTAGGCAATGCCAGGGTAGTTATACCAATTAGACTTCCAGGCCGGTGGTAACGCAGAGCCGCAGCAATCACCCACCTCGAGCCACTCCCGAATCAAGGGTGCGCACCAAATCAATCACAAAGTAATAGAATGGCATACGATGGAGTGTGTCCGATCAGAGGTGCTTCCTCATTAGCCCGTCGATTGCTCCTGTTTTAGCCACCTTATGCCAACTCACGGGAGCTGGGTCCACGTATATACCTCATATAGGATCGTCGCCACCATCCTACTTCATTTTGGAATCTCCATCGCGTACACGGTTGTTAAAGTGATTTTCGGTATCGACAGAGAGTATGCCCATATCCGATCCCGGTCTCTTTAATAACCAAACGTTATTATAACACCGCGGTCATTTCAAAATAGTTTATACTTCAAAACCAAAATATCATTTCCATTTCAAAACCAAATCAATACGATATCATTTCCATTTTAAATATATTCACTTCCAAAATCATAGTACTTTCAAAGTTATAACATTTTTGAAATCAAAACACTTAAAATTATAATACTTTGGAAATCACAACATTTTGAAATCGCAGCACTTCGGAAATCATAACACCTTGAAATTATAGCATTTTGGAAATCATAACACCTTGAAATTATAGCATTTTTGGAAATCATAACACTTTGAAATCATATCATTTTGGAAATCATAACACTTTGAAATTATAGCATTTTGGAAATCATAACCCTTCCCTTTAAACAGTTTAGATATTAATAATAGTATATAACATAAAAATAGTTTATATAAATTAGTTATAAGTTAAAATAGTTTATATTAAAATAATTAGTATATTAAAATAGTTTATATTAAAATAATTTATATTAAAAATGATTTATATTAAAATAGTTTATATTAAAAATAATTTATAAAGTAAAATATAAAATAGTTTTAAATATAGTTTAAAATACTTTATATAATAAAATAGTTTCCTCAAATTTCACAAATCGATTCAAATCAACTCGAATTCAGGAAATTCAAATTTCATTCAATCTCAATTCATCAATTGCAACCCAATTCAATTTCTTAATAAACCATTTCAAATTATCGATTTCAAATACATATTTGAACCATAAAATAAGCCATTTCACGTTCAATATATTTCAAAGCTTTAAATATTCAACATTTCAAAACTAAATTCGATAATTTCATATATATATCAAATTCACTTTACTATTATTTAGTTTTGAAATATTTACTTAATCATTTCAATAACATCTAGATACAACTTCAATTTACAAATTTAAATAAACAAAATATCCCATTTAAATTTATATAAGTTTGAAATATTCATTTAAGTCACTTTTAATCAAATTCAAGTTATAAAACATATCTTTAAAATTTCAGATTTAATAACTTCAAATTAAACCAATTTAAGAAAATTCTTAAATAAATAAAATTTCAAATCAATTTCAAATTTATCTTTTCAACCTGAATTTTTATTATAAACTCTATATTTGAAAAATATAGATATTAAATAAATACTTAAACATATTATATATCAACTTTATTAAATCAACTTTAATAAATCTTTAAAATCAATATTTATTAAAACCATATATTCATGTTTAAAACCATAGAAATCATTTCAAAATATTTATATATAGACCAACGGTGTTTGTATATAACTTTTATCCTATGGTCAAGTGATACGGATTTTTATCATTTCAATCCGCAATTTAAATATATACAGGTATATATCTTTTCAACCCGCAATCCCAAATTCAATGTCAATGAAAATCGCTTGGGTTTATCATTTCAACCCACAACGATTTTCTCCTATTCTACAGATCGTTCGGGTATGTATCATTTCAATCCATAGGGAATTCTATACTAACAGGGAACTTGCAGAGTGATAACAGATATGATAATAATAAAACAATCAGTAACAGGCATATATCATCAGTGATAAATAACAGATAATGGTGTCAGATGTCACAGGTGAATAGATAGAGGTAATAACATATATATAGCAATGTAAATAACTAACATCAGCATATTTCAATTGTCGTTTCAATCGAAATCAAATTTAATAGATAAAAGAACGTTAACCGTGAGTGATTGCTTACCTTTCGAGGCTAGAGAGTTTGACAATGAAGTTGAAATGCAAGCACGAATCCCAGAGCAAAGCTAGATTGCACGAATTGTCAACAAAGCTGATAGATAAGAATCGATGTGATCAAGAAATCAGTTTTTTTATATAAACTGAAAATATACATTATTATTATATATATATATATATATATATATATATAATTTCCCAAAGATTTAAATTAGACAAATACAAAATAGTATAAACTTTAAAAATCATCATTCAATTTTTCTAAAACTCAAATACTAAAAATCAAAGATATATACATTATACTTATCTTCATAACCCGTATATTTAAGATCAAAATGTATATAAAGTACATTTTTAAACGAATACCTATAACTAATATTTTATAACCATCATATAAACAACTATGTAACGTTTAAAATTGTCAACAACTAAAACTGTAACTATACTACATACAAACCTATCTATACGTATAACTAAAATATTATACTTTATATATATAATATGTAACATTAGATATAACCACCCATAAGTATACTAGCTTACATAAATTTTTATACAAACTAATATAACATCTAATCAGAACAATAAGCTAGACTTTATATAAATTATGCTATATATATATATATATATATACTTACGTTGATAAATCCACGCATAACATATATAAATAATACACATACAATATAATATACAATAAGTATAACAAGTACATATATACTTTTAAAATCATCATTTAATTTAAACCTATATCTTTTTTTCAAAATCCCATTTTCTCCGTATAGATTAGCTTCAAACAATATATATAAGTTGGCTTCTTAACAACATATATCAACCTGAATACATAACATATATATAATTTTATATAAGCGGGTAGACAATAAAATTTATATATATAACATATAATAGACACAGATCTATAAGCTCGCTTTATTTCCAAAATCAACTTATATTTTATATAACTAAACAACCAAAACTTAAGTACATAAATGGCATGCTATAAACTTGTATAACCATCATATTAAAATACATAAACTACATATATAAATAATCTCTTTTATTCTGTAATATATATTGTACACATACATACTGTAACCCATATGACATAAATATTTATATATCTTTCCTCTTATGTAAACAACAACAACTTCCACTTCATATATATATGTAACCCATTATCTTAAAAATATCAAATGTAAATTTTAGTATATATAAAAGTAATATATATGCAAACATTTACCTATAAGTTTAAGGGACCACACACGCATGCTGCATATGTGCTAGTCAAAGAGAAGGCTAGCGTCGAAAAGTTTTCGAACTAGAAGATGATGAGCAACCAAATTTTTCAAGGCCTTGGCTGCTAGGGGAAGAAGCCGAGCATTACTTGGACAAGGCGATGGAAAATAGGGGAGGTGGCGGGTTCGCTCGAGTGGGTGAGGAGGTGTGGCAGGCTATTTAAGGTGAGATGGTTTTGAGACTTTGGTCGAGGAGGGCTGACAAGCTGGAGAAATAAGATGGTAGGTGGCGGCGCTGTCAGGGACAAAGGAAGTGGAGCAGTAGGGTGGTGGGATGATCGGCGTTTGGATTTGGGTTGCACGGCACCAGGCAAAGGAAAATGGAAGGCCACGGCGAGGGTGGGGAAGAAGAGGCGTTCGGCTTCTTTATACTTTTTTTTCAAATGGCCGATCAAATAAGATGATGGAGAGGGAACAGATGTAAATTAAGAAGTGAACGATTTAGTTTCCCAGCACTATAAACATATATAACTATATCTCTTTTTTCTTAGTTTAAAATTTAGAACGGAAGGAAATAGGAAGGCAACCGGGTAAGAATTGGAACCAAGGAAACAATAGTCAAATTATTAAATTTTTGGAATATTAAAAGACACGTCTGATAGATTTGTCACCGAGGACAAAGAAAACCAAACAAACACAACGGGTACCGATACGGTTATCGCTTTATTGATTTCACTCAGTTCGGAAGCCAAATCACAAGAATGAATATACTGCAGAGATCAGCACGACGAGACGATCAAAACGATATATACAGATATCAGCGATACGACCATCCGATCAAAAGTCGATAATCGATATCGAAAATGCTGCAAATTTGTCAGAAATAAGATAAACGGGGCAATAGAAGTCCAAATTTGGAGAAACGAATTATGACGTCTCACTCAGAAGATGATTTACAAATTTTCTATAGAAAAATATTCAGGTTTGGAAAATATTATATTATCATCAAATTTTAACTGATTTAAATTGAAATAAAATTACACAACAAAATAGACTTCCATATTATCAGATGAAGATTTACCATTTGCTATGTTTAAATAGACGTATTCCAAATATTAAATTTTTATTTCCAAAATTTTAATATTTAAAATTTCACAAAATTTCAGTTAAATTTATATTTTAAAACTATTAAAATTTTACGGGTCGTTACACTCTCCCCCACTCAAAACTTTTCGTCCCCGTAAAGGAAGAAGGTAGGAGAATAAAACTACTAGAAAGAAAGAATCGATTTGAAATTCAAAATAAACAATAAATTTAAAACCATATAAATTTCAAATTAAACTAATTAATATTCAACATTTTGGTTTAATCCATTTGAGTTCACTTAAGTTAAATCAATCTATCTATTTCTAAATTCATTATCTTATTGTCTAGTCATCCTCAATTAACAATTTCTAAATCATCAATTTGTATAATCATTTATTATACTCATATTTTATTCAACAAATTTAATTCTTTTATTCCAAATTATTATTAACTTTATTCCACTTAATATATCTTATTACATATATTTAAACCATATAAATTTCAATTTAAATTAATTTATATTCAATAATTGATTTTAAATTCAAGGTATTTCCATAAGTTAACCTAATTCAATTTATTAATTCCTTCAAAACAAATTTATTTGTCTCTTCTATTATTCAATTAACTTATTATTCCATTTATCTCTATTAACATCTTTATAATAAAATTTTAGTGTATAACATTTATTATAACACTCAAATCTTTCCTTATAAAGTTATTTTATATTGTATATTATCCAATTACATTTTTAACTTCTGAATAATTTAGGTAAGTTATATTGAGATGTAATTGAGTATTATACAAGTAAAATTTTCTCATTCAAATTATTTCAAGTTTAATTATTTATTCAAAATTTTGGCTTCATTTTATACTTGAAATCACCTTATCAAAATTTTAGAATAAAATTTCCAGTTTCAATTCAGACCATTTAGAGATAAATATATATACTATATATATATATATATATATCAAATCAAATCTATGATCATATACCAATATATATATATATATATATATATATAAATCACGTCATACTTCGAAAATTCAAATCAAATTAATTTTCCAAAACAAAAATGTAGCAAAGCTATAGAATGGTCTCTCTACTTCGAAACTCAAAAATGAATGTCGATGATGCTGCAGTCATCATCGAAATTATTTTCCAGCGACAAAAGAGGAGAATACTGATTTAAAATTTTAAAATTCTTTGGAAATGATTTCTATTCGAAAATACTTTCAATAATATGTATTTTAAAACTTTAAAACCAGAGTTTAAAATCATCGGAAATTAAACTCTCAAATTCATGTTTTAAATTCATATCAAATTCCAAATCAATTTATAAACCATGGTTTATAAATTCATTTATGATAATCAAATATTATCTTTTCAAACTACCAATTTAATTAACTTATTAAATTCCAAATTTTTTTACTTATATATATAATATAAAATTTATTCCATTTACCAAATTGAAAACAATATTGTGTTAGTTTGCTCTGTTCAAGTGTTTTGGAAATCCTATCGATAGCGTTGATCAGACGAATCGATCGAAAACCCAAATCAACAACACAAACAACACAGTATATAACATTTTAATATTAATACAAATACACTCCCTCACTCGATGATTCCATAATGGATTTTGAAAATAGGGACACCGATCCAAATATAGAGGGATCCTAACCAAAAGAATTCTAGCTAAGAAGATAGACTTGAGCTGGAGATAAAATAATTAAATTTCAAAATAGGAAGATGGATATACTGATATCAATTGCGGACGACCTTAATCGGGTCAACCGTGACTAAAAATAAGATCGAGGTAGAATTCTGGAGCAAATCGACATTCGATCGCCAAAGAAATTACTCTGGTCGTCTACTAGAGAACGGTTAAGGTATAGCAAGAGATTGCAGCATCTAAACCAAGGATAAAGAAATCTTCGGTAAATCAATGCTATTGTAAGAAGTTTCACCCCTTTACAAATATTCAGTGGAGCTATGGGATACTCCAAAACCAAGAGAACACGAATAGGAAACCGAATAGGAAATACAAGGATGGATTTCAGAACCAGTGGGAGAGTTCCAAAATTCAAAGGAAACCGAATCAAAGAGGAAGAGATTCAAGCTCGAATGAAAGTGATTCCATGATTAAATTTACTACATATGCTAAGTTTTTCCTAAAACCAGAGCTCTGATACTACATGTAACATCCTGAAATTTTCAACCATTCGCATCCATTCATGTCGGATTTGAATTGCTCAAAATATCATATTGTAAATTTAAATATGGCAAAACTCAGCATATACAGTAAATAAATAATCACAGAATCACAAACACAGAGTAATATAAAAATAAGCAGCGGAAGCAAAAGAATATGAAGCTACTATATATATATAACAGAAAAAACAAGATACAACAGAAGTCTCGAATACATAGATGTATCAATACAATAGTCAAATACAAGATCAGAATACATCACTGGAATCAACTGAATGACTGAAAGCTAGATAAATAGCTGGATCTCCAAGCAAAGCTCCAACTCCAAAGGTGAGTCTCGAATATTGGTACACTCAGTCTGACCCGAGCGTAAAGCAAAACACAAAACACTCGAGTCAGGATTAACATTCTTATATCAATAAATCCAACTCAAGTGAAATATCAACTGAAATACAAGTAACTCAAAGGATGTTTGGGATAACCATCCTTTAAGGATCCGTTAAACTATCTACTATGTAGTAATACGCTATTATAATATGTCTATAGTAAAGCAAACTATTAAAATAGCGTTAAGGCTTTACATTTTCCACCTTAACACATTTTATATATTCCCATAGTCTATACAGTACCGTAATCTCCCCCGTATACGACCATCCGATCGTAATCTCCCCCGTATACGACCATCCGATCAAAAGTCGATAATCGGTACCGAAAATGCTGCAAATTTGTCAGAAATAAGATAAACGGGGCAATAGAAGTCCAAATTTGGAGAAATGAATTATGACGTCTCACTCAGAAGATGACTTACAAATTTTCTATAGAAAAATATCCAGGTTTGGAAAATATTTTATTATCATCAAATTTTAACTGATTTAAATTGAAATAAAATTACACAACGAAATAGACTTCCATATTATCAGATGAAAATTTACCATTTGCTATGTTTATATAGACGTATTCCAAATATTAAATTTTTATTTCCAAAATTTTAATATTTAAAATTTCGCAAAATTTCAGTTAAATATATATTTTAAAACTATTAAAATTTTACGGGTCGTTACACATCCATAGTTATTAATTCTCGGTGACCAATTACGGTAATGTTAGATACATTAATATAACATAAACACATGGATATGAAACAAAAAATTTAAAAACCATCCAACAAATTTCTCATTTCATTTCAATCATATTTCAAATTCATTACATAATCCCAAATTCGAGAACCACATTTAGAGAAAATATAATTATTACAAAATATGTCAAGAGTGACATATGAAGATGCCCCCTTGGATGATCAGAGTCTAAACATAGGCAATTAAACAACTTTGCCTTTACATTAAAACACAGCAGAATCAAATAGAAAAGAACTCCTATTAACTAGCTTGCCTCCTGCATGTCTCCAAAAGCTTATTCGTCTAAAGAAGAACCCGAAAACCTCAACCCTCAAACTACTCAAAATCAATTGAGCACCCTTGAGTTTAAGGGGAAAACATAAACTTCGAGTCAGACATAAAGCCTGGTACGAACAATAACCTACCATCTCGAACCATTTAGAAATATAGTGAGACCACGCCGCTTAGCAGAATGGGTTTTCCCCTCACTAGTATCTTACCCAAAAAAATTTAATAACCATATACTGCGCTACTGCATCCACAATGGTTAAAAACATGGCAATTTAAAATATCATGATGAAATGCAAACAAGAAAAATATCCTGGACCCCCCATCCCCATTCATTTGAATATCCGTCACAGTTATAGTTTCTAGGGTCACTATTAACCTATTAGTTTTCATGGGCTGACCAATAACCTGTTCAAAGCTTATGGACTATCTGTCTGGTTTCATAGTTTTCCTGGGATCACTAAAAACCTATTGGCCCCTGCCAATAACTTCATTATTTCATGGGTTCTCACTGAACCTATTAGTATCTCCAATAACTTCTCTTATATCATAGTTTTCATGGGTTGACTATGAACCTATTGATCTCTGTCAATAACTCTCTCTAAACATATTTTTCATGGATTTACTATGAACCTATCTAAACAGACAACTTCTTGACCAGTCTTTGGGCATACTATGTTCTGGTCTACCTAACCTACTGGATGCAACCCTACTCATTCAGGATTTAACTCAATTTATATTCACTACTGGGTCAACCTAGCTGGTTATTCTGCCCTTACTCCCCAAAATACAGTTATGGGTTTAATAATAAAGTGAATATGTTCATAGAAGAAGCACACATAATAGCTGATCATAACATACAAATCATGGTTAGTACGTTTAATCCATTACTTTTATCAAAGAAAGCTTCTTTAAAAACTCCAAAATTGAAGGCCATTTCAAAGCTCTTTTATTTCCATGGTGTTTCCTTTAAAAAAATGAGATTGGGATTTTTGTTTGGAAAACTAAGGCTTTCGAACCTTAGACCTTTACTTTCAAAACCATTAAAATATATCTTTCGCAAGCATTCAAATCTTCTATCCAAAACATTTAAACATATGCCTTTCGAAACACTTTAAAATATCTCTTTCGAAAGCATCAAAACCTTCCTTTCCAAACCATCAAAACTTTCCTTTCGAAAGTATTAAAGCGCATCTTTCCAACTTATAGAAGCATAGCTTCGAAACCATTTGAAAGTACCTCTTTTGAAACCATTGAGTTTAATCTTTTGGGTCTAAGTGAACATAAGTGAAAGTACCCCTTTCGAAACCATTAACCTTCAAATACAAGAGTTCGGGAAAAACAGATGGCTTCGAAACCATCCTTTCGAAAGCTTTAATCTTTATAAGTAAACCATTGGAAGGATAACTTAGAAACACCTTTCGAAGCCATTGCCTTCGAAACCTTTAGTTTAAATGACTACTGGAGCGCTTTTGAAAGCACTGGGAAGTGGCTTGTTGTATTTATAAAACAAAAGCTTGCCTTTCAAACTCATTAAAAACTTTCAACCTATTCGAAAGGTACTAAGACGGCAGCAATGTTTCAACTTGGTTCAAAACTACCCTTTCGAAAGCTTCTCTTTAAAACATAATATATGAAAATTCATTTGAAAGCTACCCTTTAAACAAAAAGGCGGCAACCCCTTCGAAAGCTATATAAAAGTAATTCAAACCTTTCGAAAGCATCCATTAAAAGCATGGCAAACGACATCTCTTTTGAAAGCAAAACCAAGACCTTTGACAGCTATTAAAAATTGCATCGACCCCTTCAAAACCATGGTTTTGTCTTTATACCTTTCGCCTTTCTCCAATCCACTACATACCAAAACATTGATACCATGTGTATTGGTTTCGACTTGGTTAGGGGCAGAGGTATGGTGTCAAAAGATTGCAACTGGAAGTGGCGAAGTAGCAAGTCTATGCAAAACTATTTTGTTGCCTTTTTAAGTAAATGCTTTTCAACTAACTTGCCTATGTGTAAAAATATAATTGGTTGCCATAAACTTTACCAAAAATCTTTTCTAAAATGTTGTCGAATTCATCTAGAATTAATTAATTAAAATAATTAACAAAGAAGCCCTTCCCTTTAACAAAACAATTTAGACATTTAAGTCCTTCAACTTAATTAATTTGATTTCCATAGTAAATTACTTAGGAAAAGTCCCCAAAAATCATAAAAATTGACTTTTAATATGTTATCTAACATATATAGATTTCAGACCCAAAATCCTTTATATAATAGCCGAAATAAATTTTTAAACCCAATTAATTTTTTCATCTTTCAAAAATTCATAATAAATTATCCATAGCTTGGATAATTATGAAAATTTAAACCTATCCCCCAAAATAATGTTTTACATATCATATTAAATCCTCATGGCATTCGAAACCCAATATATATGATTTTAACCTTAAAATCGAATCAAACATTTATCAAACATTCTTGTTTAAACTAAACATGGCATATAACCCAAGCATATCATCATTAAAATCATCAAAATAGATTTAAATATAAAACCTGAAATCAAATGTTCATGAAAAAAAAGATATGGTTTTGATTATTAGTCACCTTGCTTTGGATAGGGAACTTGAGATTTGATCTTGCTTAATCCTCCTTTGCTTGAATCCTAAGCTTTAGTAAATTTTTAATCTCCTTTTCCCCTAGGTTGTGGTCGGCTTTGAGCTCCCCTTTTCCTTATGTTTTAGAATTATAAATGTATGGAATGAAAATGGGAATAGGGTTTTAGGGTTAAGGGTTATGGTGGATGACTATTTCCCGTAATGCCCTTACCTTATTCTCTTATTAGTTAACTTATGAAACCATTTTCATAAATTCATTATTTTAATTTTATTTAATTATGCACGACCTCTATTTAATTTCCAAATCTCAATCCCCTTATCACTCTAATCTTTACATTATTCTATTTAATTTATCTAATTAAATCTTCTGAATAATATTATTTAAAATTAGTGGTGTTACGACTCCTCTCCTTAAAGAATTTCTTCCTCGAAATTCTGTAAGGACTAAATACTAAGCATTGCAATTATCTGTAACAACTCCTAACTACCATACTAGTCTACTTGACTAGCAACAGTCTATATAAAGAAAATATAGAACATACCCTCACAGAAGATCAGGATAAGTGTCTCTAACCCTATCTTCTATCTCCCAAGTACAGTCCTTCTCGTTGTCGCCCCACTGAACTTTTACCAACTTGACTGTCTTGTTTCTCAACCTCTTCTCATCACTCACTACAACCCGAACTGGTTGTCTAACAAAAGTCAAATTTGTAACGACCCACTATTTTGGACCATTCAAATCGACAATAAATCCACACATGTCGGACTTGAATTGTTCAAAATATCAGATTGTTAATTTAAAATTTTGCAAAACTCAACATATACAGTAAATAAATCAATCACAGAATCACAGACACAGAGTAATACAATAATACGTAGCGGAATAAATAAATAGTAGTTCATGAAGCTACTATATAAACATCAGAGTTAGAAATAAAATATAATAGAATATCTCAAATGCAGTGAAGTCTCCAGTACGAGCAGATGACCTCTCTGAATAAATCAACTGGAAAAGCAGAAAGCTGAATCGATAGTTGGATCTCTAAACGAAGCTCCAAACTCCAAAGGTGAGTCTCAAATGCTGTATCACTCAGTCTGACCCGAGCGTAAAGCAAAACACGAAACACTCGAGTCAGGATTAACATTCTTATATAAATAAATCCAATTCAAGTGAAATATCAACTGAAATACAAGTAACTTAAAGGATGTTTGGGATAACCATCCTCTAAGGATCTGCGAAACTATCTACAAAGTAGAAATATACACTATAACACCGTGGTCATTTCAATTTAATTTATACTTCAAACCCCAAATATCATTTCATTTCAAATATATCTATTTTCCAAAATAGTATATATATATATTAAATAATTTATAAAGTAAAGTGTTTATAATTTCTCAAGTCTCACAAATCGATTTAAATCAACTCAAAATCCAAATTCAAACGTATTCAAAGCTCAATTCATCAATTCAATTTATTTCTCAATAGACCATTTAAAATTTCAATATATTTCAAAGCTTTAATATTCAACATTTTCAAAGTTAAATTTAACAGTTTCATATAGCTCTTGATTTAACTTCATTATTATTTAATCAGGGAATATTCACTTAATAAATTCAATATCATTTAACTAGCCTTAAATTACATTTTTTTACTAAATATTTCCTTAAATTTATTTAAACAAGAAATACTCATTAAATTACTCAAATCAAACCCAAGTTATAAATCATATCTTAAATCTCAATTTCAATAAGTTTCAAATCGGTTTAATTAAATAAAATTCTTTATTGAATACAATTTTAACTAAATTCAAATTATCTTCCCAACCGTAACTTATTCAAATTATTACCAAAATCTATTTTGAAATATAAATTTAAATACTTAACCATATTATATGTATTAAATCAATCTTAATTAAATTAAATGTTATTATTAAATCTATATATATCATTACCATTTATATATAATAATTTAAGAATCAACATTTATTAAAACCATATATTTCTTTCCAAAACCATAGAATTTATTTTCAAAATATTTATATATGGACCAACGGTGTCTGTATATAATTTCCTATCCTCTGGTCAATTGATACGGATATTTATCATTTCAATCCGTAATTTAAGTATATACGGGTAGATATCATTTCGACCCGCAATCCCAAATTCAATGCAAATGAAAATCGCTTGGGTCTATCATTTCAACCCATAACGATTTTCTCCTATTCTAAAGTCCATTCGGGTATGTATCATTTCAACCCATAGTCAATTCTATACTAACAGGGAACTTGCAGAGTGATAACAGATAATATAAAATATAACAACAGGCATATATCATCAATAACAATATAATATAAACAATAGGATATGGTGTCATATCCCACAGGTGAACAGTTACAGATAATAACATATATAACAACTTAACTAACTACAATAGTATATTTCAATTGTCGTTTCAATTGAAATCAAATTTAATAAATACAAGAACGTTAATCGTGAGTGATTGCTCACCTTTCGAGGCTAGAGAAGAACGATAATGAGATGAATTACGAATCCACACACGAACTTCGAAGCAAAGCAAAATTGGCACGCATTTGATGACAAAGACATATAAATAAAGGTTGTGAAGCTGGAGGAAGAAGGAGGACTTCGGCCAGGGTTGCGTTGGACTGAGCGAGCTGATGGTGGGGACGAGGCCGGAGAGAGGCGAATGGAAGAAGACGTGATGAGGCGAGCTGGAGGTCGTGGGGTCAGGTTTGGTCGGAGAATCGGCAAGATTGGTTGAGGAAGGAAATATGAGGGTGGAGGATGAACGTGAGAGAGGAGGTGAGAGCCGATGGCTTGTGCGTGAAAAATGGGTTATAGGCAACATAAAAAATAGATTTAAGTAGGGAAGAGAGAGAAAAGGAGTAGGCAGAGGCAAGCAGAAGAAATGAACAGATAGAAAAAGAAGAGAAACATACCACCATAAAGTAAATTGAAATAATGGAGATGTAACGGCTCACCATTGAATCCTGCAACATTTTATTAAAGCAATTAATTCTTGCTTGGTAGTCACGGTAAAGATTTGAAAAGGATTGGGAAGTTAAAAGTCACAATTTCGGTACTGGTACGACGTACAGTTTAATTGTTTCCGTTGCGAACCGGACCTCAAAACACAGAATTGAATATACCGCAGAGATTAGCACGACGAGATGATCAAAACGGTATACATATATTAGTGGTACGATCATTCGATCAAAAGTCGATAATCGGTACCGAAAATGCTGCTATTTTGTCAGAAATAAGATAAACGGAGCAATAGCAGTCCAAATTTGGAAGAACGAAAGATGACGTCTCCCTCAGAAGATGATTTAGAAATTTATTGTATAAAAATATTCAAGTTTGGAAAACATTTAATTACCTCCAATATTCAACTGATTTAAATTGAAATAAAATTACACAACAAAATAAACTTCCATAAAATAAATTGAAAATTTACCAGTTGCTATGTTTAAATAGACGTATTCCAAATAATAAATTTTTAATTTCAAATTTTATTGTTTAAAATTTCATAAAATTTCAATTAATTAAATAAATAAAAATCACTAAAATTTTTGGGTCGTTACACTCTCCCCCACTCAAAACTTTTCGTCCCCGAAAAGGAAGGAGGTAGGAGAATAGAACAACCAGAAATAGAAGTAGATTGAAAGTCAAGATTAATCAATTAATTTGAGACTATATAAAATTTTACTTGAAATATTCATTTGAAAACTTCATTTGAGATTCACTTTTCTTTAATACTTTAATATTTTTTTCAAACCCATTTGTAAAATTTTCTTGCTTCCTTTATAAATACCATCTATATGTTTAAATAACACCTTTATAAATATATGAAAACTATTTGAAAACAATTATTTACATTATTACTTATATTTACAAAGAATCTATTTGAAAACATTAAATCCATAATTTATAAATTTATTATTATTTTTTTCTCAAGATACTTTTCAAATATTATCAATAATCATTTACTTTAAATATGTTTTATTTAATTAATAACTTCTAAAATATTATAACACTAAAATTTTCTATTAAACCAAGTAGTATATAAATAAACGATAAAAAAAATTATAGTCAACAAGGAAAAGAAGATAGATTCGGAAAAACAGATGATGGGTGAATGAATAAAGCTGAGCAGATAAGGTAGATTCAAAAGAATAGTATCGGGCATGAATAATTAATTTAGAACCATAAGAATTTCAATTTCAAATATTAATACAAAATTTCTTTGTTGGAAATACTTTTATAATAAAATACCTTTATAATAAAATACTTTTATAACTCGATGTTTCAACAAGTTTATCCTCGTTCCTGTAGACTCTGGTAGTGCGTTGATCAGGCGCAAAACTAGAATTCTCTAGGTACTTAGTAGACTTGTTTCAACACCTAGTGAAAATACTGGAAAACTTTTAAAAACGGATATGGAAAGTACAATCCAAAAAAAACATGTCGATCATGGATCGCGGATACACAATGGTTACGCCTGGATCCCCCAGGAAACATCCGTACCCTTAGGCCGCCCCCAACCTTGCAATTATGCCATGAAGACTGGTAGTACTGCAGATACACAATGGTTACGCCTGGATCCCCCAGGAAACATTCGTACCCTAGGCTCTCGTAGCCTCTGCTGATTACGCTACCAAGCGACTCAATAGATCGCAGATACACAATGGTTACGCCTGGATCTCCCAGGAAACATCCATACCCGTAGGCCACCCCCCAACCCTGCGATTACGCCATGAAGTCGCGCTCGTAAGACCATGGAGATTGCCATGGAATTCGATAGAAACTCGAGTATCATATCCGGAAAACCAAAAATCAGAGAAATATCGATAGAATGAATCCACAATGTGGCCACAAAGCGGATATCAAGCAAAAGGCACTTTCCATATCTTTACTTCGAAAATATGTATCATATAGTACCCTTTCAAATCACTTTCAAATATCGTACTTATATAAAGTCCATTATATATAAGATTAAATTTTCAAATCAAATACCTTTCCAAAATCAATAGTATATCAAATCACACTTATATAGACTTCAATTATATAAGATTTCACTTTTCAAATTGAGTACCTTTTCAAATCTAGTTTTCGAATCAACCTCATACTTATACAAACCAAATATATAAGTTCGATAACTCCCAAATCAAGTATTTAGTAACACAAGGTTCTCAAATTTCAATTTGTTTCAATATCAATACAATTTTCAAAAATCATATACGATTTCATCAAATTATTCTTCCAAATCAAATATCTTCAGTTTCAAAGTTTCCAAAATAATAGGTTTGGAGAATAATCCAAGTTTCTAAATCAATATATTTAAGTCAACCAATTAATTTCCAAAATTAATGGTTTTCAAAATCATCTTATATTTACATAAGGTCCATCTTATATCAAAATCAAAATTTTAAAAATAAATTTCGCTGCATGAAGAGCCATATGGGATTGAACATCTTTGCTTACTAAAACGTTTTTAATTTAGAATAGTTTTGTATATAAAATAGTTTGTAAAATAGTTTGTATGTAAAATAGAATAAAACAGTTTGTTTAAGAAGAATAAAAGAAAAATAGTTTTGAAAAATGATTTTAAATTGATAGTAGTTTTTCATAAAAGAAAAATTCCAATTAAATTGCAAAGATATACAACCCAACAACTTCCAATTTCAGCGTCAAGTATATCAATGATATTAGAATATAAGATGTACATATGTCATCATTTCGCAACATTACATTCGATCGCTCGCTCGATCACACAAGTTCGCTTTCGAACTAGTATTGTCCATTCGACTTCCCTAATGCGGATTTCGATATGGTTTCTCGACTAGAAACCATCAGTCTCCTTGCATAGCCATATACTATGATAGAGAATTCTAGAATCAAGCCCAAAATCCACATCAAATATTCACCATCAAGAATCAAATGAAAAATCCTAACACGAAATGGTGTAATTCACCTTGAACTTGTGTACTCAAACTTGGATCAATTTAATTATGCGAGTAAAACAGCATTGTACAACTTATGTATCTATTCCAACTTGTTCCATATATAGTTTTATAAATATATTACCCAGTTAAAACAATTAAACTAAATTTTATTCAATTTTTTTTTTGAAGACCAAATTCTTTTCAAAACATTTCAAATCAAAATTTCATATTAGAAAAATTCAAAATAGCCTTATTCATTTACTTAACAAAACAGTTTCAACTTATTTAAATCATATTACTACATACTTTAAACATTCATACCAAACTTATATACTTTATACTTCAAAATTTCTTAGCTTTTGAAAAGTTAACCTTGATTTGGAAGTGCTCGAACCTTCAAAATAGTCGAAGAAATCATATTTAAATCCAAGAGTTGGAAATCACCAACAAATCAGTAAATCAATTCCAAAAGATAGGGTTATATCAATCAAATCCGAAACTCAAGGACTGAACACCGGCTTACTTCAAATCATTTCAAATATATATATACATATATCTTTCGAATATCAAATCTTACTTCGGAATTTGAAATCAAAATGGTTTCACAAAATCACTCGCATAGCAAAGCTACTGAAGTGGCCTATCCCCCACTCTGAAACTCGAAAATCAATGTCAATGATGCGTGCACTCATCACCGAAATTATTTTCCAACGACATAAGTGAGTTCTGGACTTCTATTTTCTCAAACTTCTTTTGAAATTTCTTCGAAATCAGTCGAAACTCATTAAAATCATTTGAAACATTTCTTATTCGGAAAATACTTTTAAATCATATTATTAGTATATATTTCAAAATCTTAAAACCAATTTCAAAATACCGGAGTTCAATTTCTCGAATTTCAAATTCAAACTTTTTAGTTATAAATCATTTTTATATAAATCAATTTCTTATATAACTTCAAAATTTCAAATCCTTTCAAAACTTCAAATTCTCATTTTTAAAAGGTATATAATCCTTATCAAAAACATTTCACTTTTATATATTAGATATAATTATACTTATCAAAATATATAAGATTTTTTTCAAAGGATGGTTCAAGAATGGATTTCGAAACAAAGATAGAGATTCAAATTTAGAGGGACTCTAATCAAATAGAATTCTGATTCGAAGATCGGCTCGAACGAAGATGGGACAATTAAATTTCAAGATAGAAGATGGATTTACTTATGTAAATCGTGGGCGACCTTAACCGGGTCAACCGTGACTTCAAAAGAAGATCGGTGCAGAATTCTGAGGCAAATTGACATTCGATCGCCATAGATGAAATTTGGCATAGCAAAAGATAGCAGCATCTAAACCGAAGGTATAGAAATCTTCGGTGAATTAATGCCAATTATAAAGGAGTTTCTCCCCTTTACAAATCATTCAGTGGAGTTATTGGATACTCCAGATGAAATGACCCACTTCTCTGATCACTTGTTTGCAGTGATTTTTTTTTACAATAGATCACTTCTCTTAATTTATTCTCCCAAGATCCAAAATCATACCAATATAAACATATCAGTGTTTAACTAAATCATGTCATTTATATATATGAAGATATATAAATGGTTCTTTGCTTATCAGAGTAATTAAAATAGCAAAGAAACTCATTCACACATTGTTTCTCATATTTGAGAGACTTTGTGTCACATAGCAATTTTTATCTATTTCTTTTCTTTTGAGCTTGACACCCAAAATTAATTGATATTTTTGTTCAGTTAATTTCCTACTTGTTTTATTTCTCAAGTTAATCAGTTCCTGGATTTTTAAGCCATACATCAGACCTTGGTAATTTTTGTATTTGACACTCATTGTTTTGGATAAGTAAAGGATGATTTTAAAACAACTTTAGTATATTTGTTTAGCCTGGGGTTCTACTTTTAAATTCAAGCAATTTTCTTTTTAAAACAAATGCTCAGAATATGATATGATCAGATAGATATCAGGGTAAGAAATTAGTTCAAAAACCAGGCAGTGAAGATAATGCATTTAAACAAAAATGCAGACTCAATCTATCATATCAAATAGAGGCTTAGCATATATTTGAGGACAAGATAATCAAGGCTATGTTATGAATCAAATTAATACAAAATTCTCAAGTGAACTTATTAGGTAGACAGCTGATGTTCTCTTAAACAATAGGTGGTACTGTCTAAGGTGTTGTGAAGTGATGGTCATGCCTATTACAAACAGGACTATAAGTTACTTTAAACTGCCTCAGGTTGGTCATGACCAAATGCATTCAGACTTGAGTCATGTATCTAGATAGTAAGATGTGTTAAGCATAGTGCTGTGAGACCTACAAGTATTACAAAAATGCATATGGATCTACTACACAAAGCAATGCAAACTTCTACTGTAATTTAAATGCCCAGATTAAGAATTATTGGCTTCATCTTTAAGCTTGACATATACTTATATCAATTACAAGTCATGATCATGCTTTTCTATTTAGCCCGGTCTAGGTTCAACTCAATCTTTAAAAGATTTATTGCATGTTCTTTATATTTAAAATTTCTTTCTAAAACTATTTCTACTTTACAATTAAAAGTTCCTCAGACATTGTCAAGGAAGTCATGACCACATATCAGTTTATATGGCATGATCTCCTATATCATACTTCACCAGAGATTTTCCAAATCAGTTGCTTAAAACAGAAACTCACAAACACACATATAGTACTAAAGTTTTTACATATTCTTTACATAAAAAAATAAGCACATATCAGTCCAAGAAATACTTTAAAACATAATGAAGTTTTGCCTGGCTTAATTATTACAATATTTCTGTCATATTCCTTAAGCATTCTAAATGCAAGTAAATCTTCAAATATCCATGCAAGCAAGTTTCTTATGCTTCCTTTCCTGCAGCAACATCTAGAGCTGCCTCAATAAAAATGAGACACCCCAAATGTTACAAAGCAACAAATAGGGTCAGAAATAAATTTCTGGTATGAGTGAAATCACATATTAAATATTTTGTAAATTCTTAAAGCTGCATAGAGAACATATCAGTTTAATGATATACTAATTCATACTAAAATCTGAGCATTGGTAAGCTTATCTATCAATCATACACCCAAACAACCATGCATTCACTTCATTCAGATTTTCATGTACATGCTCCTATGGATTAATTTCCCATTTCCATAGCTTGATTGATCAATCTCATTTCATTTATTTTTACATTTTTGGTTTGGTCTAACTCCTTGCCATTGAACACCATGTGTGCATTGTAAAGGGGCTCAGTTCTGTTATCCCTTTACACAGAGGCCTACAGGACTTAAGCAAGTCATACACATACCCATCATCCTCCTGATGATGAGCAGATCAAGGCACTACTCCTAAATTATTCTTATAATTTAGAGACCATGCTTATTTATCTTCTGAGAATTTTATTATCACTTGAAATGCTTTGCATTCTTTTCTTCCTTTCATGAGTCAAAAATTATGAAACTCTCTCAGTGGTTTTAGTCAGACATATCAAGCTTCCATGCAAAATACTAAATCCCATTCTAAGGTTATTTTATGTTAATCATATTTTCTAAAACTTGTATACATATTTATCTATAGAAGTATTCCTAAGTCTCACATAAAACTGATGAAGTTATATACCCTATTCATTTATTTTACTGAGAACACAGGGCATGATTTTTCTTTGAGAAAAACCCATAAAAACATATTAACTTATAATAGGAACAACTCAGCACCTATACATGATACTGCATTGTTCATATCATTTTAATATAAACTAGGCATAAGCATAAATCTCATTATTCACACTGCCTACTTATTTTTCCTTTGATATCCTATTTCTCAGTAAAACATTCAGTTCATTTCTCACATAAAACTGGATCATAAAAATCCACTTCTATGATCTGAATACATGTTTGATTACTTGTATTTTAAAGCAAAAGACTGAAACAATCTTATCAAACCAAGACAGATCAAAACTTCAACCAAAAGTTCAATCAAAATATCATCCATGATCAACATGCATTTATTCAGAGAACAAAATCAAACAAAAAATTATAATAGAATTTATATATGAAAATAACTTGGCTGCCCTTAGCATGGGTCTTAATGCCTCAAATCCCATAAGTGATTATCACTCACCTTCCTTTGCTCCTCCCCGAGAATACTCAGGCCTGAAGACAATGCGAGTTTATTTTATTTTTAATTTTTATTTCCTCTGTTTTCTCCCCAGAAACAACTGTTGCCCCTCCCTTGATTTAAATCATTTTTCTAGGGTTTTAGTGGAGGAAAAACCCATTCTATCCTTACCTTACTCAGAGAATCATATGTGTATAATTATGGCTAAAGGTGCCATTTTCTTTTGGTTTCCATTTCTAGTAAATCAGTTGCCTCATTGCTTTTCTGTGCACATGCTATTTGCATGATTTCCTTGCACATTATTTTTATGTGGCTGAGCCTTATATTTTTTTTTCTTATTTCTTTTGTAGGCTTGATTTTTAGCTAACATATTTTTATCATCTATCTTGATTTATTTCAAAAATGCATTCATACTCATAAATATTACTTGACTAATTTTTATGCATTTTAATTATCAAGAGAAGTTATTTTATTACCCTACATTTTTCTGGCCACATAAATTTATTGTATTCATAAGGTATGTGTATTTAAAACTCATTCATACTTTAGTTATTTTTCTTCTCATTATTATTCAATGAAATAATTGTTCCCTTGCTTATTTCTCTCATTCCCTTTTAATATTCATTTTCAAATTATTTTATTCTTCAATTATTTTCTATTAACTAATTTATTTTTCTTTTCATTTCAGAATTATTTTTATCTCAAAAAATTTGGGTCTTCACATACTCTCCTCCTAAAAGAAATTGTGTCCCACAATTATAAATAAATATATATTTTTCTTTTCCACTATGCAAAATTTTAATCTTTATCTCAACAATTTAAAAACTTATGCATCCAGAACTAATCAAATAGTATTTAAATTTACTATAATCTCAGGCATACGTTTATGTAGAAAATAGATTAGGATACTTATCCTTCATCCTATCTTCAGCCTCCCAAGTGCAATCATTTCCATCTAGACTCCACTGAATTTTAACCAATTTAATTATTTTGTTTCTTAATTTCTTTTCTTCTCTAGCCACTATGCCCACTGGTTCCTTTTTATAAACCAGGTTTTCTTGAATTTCAACATGTGTAGGGGATTCAAGAATAGTTTTCTTATCATGCACCCACTTTCTTAATTGAGATACATGAAATACATCATGTATGTTGCTCAATTCCTCTGGCAACTTCAATCTATAAGCCAAAGTCCCTATTCTCTGAACAATTTCATATGGGCCTATATACCTTGGTGATAGCTTTCCTGCTTTGCCAAATCTCAGTATTTTCCTCATGGGTGAAACTTTGAGAAATACATGATCCCCCACTTCAAACTCTACTAGCCTCCTCCTTTTATCTGCATATGCTTTCTGTCTTTCTTGTGCCACTCTCATTCTTTGCCTCACTAATTCAATTCTTGCAGAGGTTTCCTTAACATGTTCTGGTCCAAGCAACACTCTTTCACCTACCTCCATCCAACAGGCAGGAGATAAGCAAGGCTTTCCATACAAGGCCTCAAATGGAGCCATACCTATGGTGGACTGGTAGCTATTATTATAAGCAAATTCGGCTAAATAAAGATGATCCTCCCAGTTGCCTCCAAAATCAAGTATGCATGCTCTAAGTAAGTCTTCTAAAACTTTATTAACAATCTCAGTTTGCCCATCTGTTTGTGGGTGGTAGGCTGTGCTTAGGCTTAGTTCTGTCCCCATGGCCTCTTGAAAGCTACTCCAAAACCTTGAGGTAAACAAGGTGTCTCTATCACTAACGATAGTCTTGGGAATACAATGCAATCTCACTATCTCCTTCACAAATAATTGAGCTAGCTTATGAGCATTTCTGTTTGAACTTATTGGGATGAAGTGTGCTATTTTTGTGAGCCTATCAACCACTACCCAAATACTATCATTGCCTCTTCTTGTCCTTGGCAAACCATCCAAAAAATCCATTGAAATACTTTCCCACTTCCAGGTAGGCACTTCCAGAGGATGTAGTAAACCTGAGGGTCTTTGATAATCTGTCTTAACTTGTTGGCATGTTAAACAATTTGCCACATATTTTGCCACTGCTCCTTTCATCCCTGGCCACCAGTAATTCCTCTTGAGATCATGGTACATTTTTTTACCACCTAGGTGTATAGTATATTTTGTTTTGTGATGCTCATCCATAACTTCTTGCTTCAGTTCCTCCACATTTGGTATGCAAAGCTTCCCCTTTTTCCTTATGTCACCTTTATTATCTACTTCATAATTTTCCACTGTCATGCCTTGTGATATCATGTCCTTCTTCTCCTTTAAATTTGTGTCTTGATCCTGCATTTGTCCTATTTTATCAACCAGAGTTGACCTTAAAGAAATGAGGCTTAGTTTTCCATATTCAATCATATCACTATGTGCCTTATCTGATACTCCACCTTCTTCTTATTTCCACTTAACTGAGGATTTTCAAATCCTTGAATTCAGTCATCATTAAGCTTGCCAATTTTTCCTGATGCCTACTCAATGCATTTGCCACTTTGTTAGCTTTTCTAGGGGTATATAATATATCAAGATCATAGGCAGCTAGAAATTCTACCCACCTATGTTGCCTCATGTTCAAGCCTTTTTGGGAAAACAAATATTTAAGTGACTTATGATCTGTAAACAATTCAAACTTAGCACCTAATAAGTAATGTCTCCATAGCTTCAATGCATATACTACAGCAGCTAGTTCTAAGTCATGTGTAGCATACCTAGTTTCATTTGGCTTGAGTTGCCTTGATGCATATGCTATGACTCTACCATGTTGCATGAGCACTGCCCCTAATCCAGATCCACTAGCATCTGTGTAAACCACTAACCCTTCATTACCCTTTGGAACTTGTAATACTGGAGCTTCCATCAGTGCCTTCTTCAGTAATGAAAAGGCTTGTTCACACTTATCTGTCCACACATATGGTTGCTCCTTTCTAGTTAACTTGGTCAATGGGATGGCTATTCTTACAAAGTCTTTTATAAACCTTCTATAGTAGCCTGCCATTCCCAAAAATGATCTCACCTCAGTCACTGATTTGGGTCTACTCCATGATTGCACTGCTATCACCTTAGTTGGGTCTACACTAACTCCTTGTTGTGATATAATGTGTCCAAAATTTTTTACTTCATTCTGCCAAAATGTACATTTAGAGAATTTGGCCTTTAAATCACGTGCTCTTAGTCTAGACAAAACCAGATGCAAGTGTTTTGCATGATCCTCTTCTGATTTCGAATACACTAATATGTCATCAATGAAAACAACTACAAATTTGTCTAGAAAGTCTCTAAATGTCATATTCATTAAATCTACAAAATAGGATGGTGCATTTGTCAATCCAAAAGGCATTACTAAGAATTCATATAAGCCATACCTTGTGTTGAAAGCAGTGTATTTAATACTCTCCTCTTCAACCTTCATTTGGTGAAATACAGAGGCTAAGTCTAGCCTTGAGAAAATTCTTGCTCCATTTAATTGATCAATTAAATCATCAATTCTGGGGAGTGGGTATTTGTTTTTTATGGTCACTTTGTTCAATTCTCTGTAATCAATACACATTCTTACTGTACCATCATGTTTCTTCACAAATACAACTGGAGAACCCCAGTTTGAACTACTAGGCCTTATGAAGCCTTTCTGCTCCAATTCTTCCAACTGTTGCTTTAATTCTACTAATTCTTTTGGACCCATTCTGGTAGGCTTTTTGATGATAGGACTTGATCCTGGAATTAGCCTTATTTGGAATTCAACTGGTCTATTTTCTGGAACTCCTACAACTTCCCCAAAAACATCTGGATATTCATTTACTACTTTTATGCCTTCTAAAGTCAATTCCTTTTCATTCATACTCCATATTTGATTAAGGCAATTTATCTTGGCTGCTTCACTCATGACTATGATATTTTACCATTTTCTGTTTTCAAAGAAATTGTAAAATTTTCTAAATTCAAAATTGCTTTAAATTTAGTCAACCAATCTACTCCTAGAATAATCCTATTCCAGGATATTTTAACACAAATAAGTCAGATTTAAACATATTTCCTCCTATGTTTAATTCTACTCCCAAACATTTTAATCCTAGCAGGCAAGAGCTACCTAGGGGGCTTTGAATAAACAAGGGTTTTTCAACTGTATTGTATGTGAGAGCTAATTTATCCACTATATCTTGTAAGATTAGAGAATGTGTGGCTCCAGTGTCATATATAACTGTGATTGGGTAATTTTTAATTAGAAGTATACCTTCCAATTGTCCAAAGTTTCCCACTGCATTTGCCTTTTCCTTGGCTTCCAATGCTCCTAGCTTTGCTCCTTTCTTGAACTCTGGGCAGTTCCTCTTAATATGACTTTCTTTCCCACAGTTATAGCAGCTGAATGGGGCTTTCTTAGCTGCTTGACACCTATTGCTCATGTGTCCTTCCTTGCCACAATTGTAGCAGGTAACCTTCTTCTTAATTTCCCCAGTGGCTGCTCCTTCAACTTTCTTGTCTACATTCTTCTTGTCATAAGGATGTGCTCTATTCTTCCCTTTCATTTTATTATTAGCTCTCATGTTCCTGAATTTTTCTCTTGCATTGCCATGTTGTTCAAAAGAAAGAGTAAGATCTATGACTTGATCAAATGTTCTGTCTTTGTATGGTAACATTGCTCTACTCAAACCAGCATTGAGTCCCTGAATGAACCTTGAATTCTTTGATTCTTCATTCCCTATGAGCATAGTTCCATACTTAGACAAACTCTCAAATTTTTGAGTGTATTCAGTCACACTCATTGGTCCTTGCCTCAGCCTTATAAATTCCTCCAGCAGTGTTGCCTTAGCTGTTGCTAGGACAAATCTTGCCTCAAGCATCTCCTTGAATTGATCCCATGTTATCTCATTTTCTGGCCTTCCTGTGATGATCACCTCCCACCAATCTAGTGCTGCTCCTTTGAACCTTCTTGAAGCTATCTGCCTCTTCCTTTGATCATTAATTTGCATGTCTGCAAATATTCTTTCCAAAGTTCTCAACCATGTCTGCACACTCATAACTCCTTCAGTGCCTTCAAAATCCTTGCCTCCTAAGTTTGAAAATGTCTTCAATAGCTTAGCTAATTCCTCATGAGGATTCTCTTCCCTGTGCACTGCTCCTTCCCTAAATGCCCTCACCAAACCTTGCAAATTAACCATTGGTGTTGTATTGGAGGGTCCTGCTCCATGACTTGGTGGTCTTCCTACCATGATTTGCTATACAATTTACATAACTAGTTAGTTTAATTTGTAATTTAATTATTTCAGTAATTTTATTTATACTGAAAATATTGTTATGTATTTGGTCTCATAAGATTTTATTCCTATAATAGAATTTCATCTTTATTTCTGCTATGTTTAATAACATAACTCTGATACCAACTGAAATGACCCACTTCTCTGATCACTTGTTTGCAGTGATTTTTTTCTTACAGTAGATCACTTCTCTTTATTTATTCTCCCAGGATCCAAAATCTTACCAATATAAACATATCAGTGTTTAACTAAATCATGTCATTTATATATATGAAGATATATAAATGGTTCTTTGCTTATCAGAGTAATTAAAATAGCAAAGAAACTCATTCACACATTGTTTCTCATATTTGAGAGACTTTGTGTCACATAGAAATTTTTATCTATTTCTTTTCTTTTGAGCTTGACACCCAAAATTAATTGATATTTTTGTTCAGTTAATTTCCTACTTGTTTTATTTCTCAAGTTAATCAGTTCCTGGATTTTTAAGCCATACATCAGACCTTGGTAATTTTTGTATTTTACACTCATTGTTTTGGATAAGTAAAGGATGCTTTTAAAACAACTTTAGTATATTTGTTTAGCTTGGGGTTCTACTTTTAAACTCAAGCAATTTTCTTTTTAAAACAAATGCTCAGAATATGATATGATCAGATAGATATTAGGGTAAGAAATTAGTTCAAAAACCAGGCAGTGAAGATAATGCATTTGAACAAAAATGCAGACTCAATCTATCATATCAAATGGAGGCTTAGCATATATTTGAGGACAAGATAATCAAGGCTATGTTATGAATCAAATTAATACAAAATTATCAAGTGAACTTATTAGGTAGACAGCCGATGTTCTCTTAAACAATAAGTGGTAGTGTCTAAGGTGTTGTGAAGTGATGGTCATGCCTATTACAAACAGGACTACAAGTTACTTTAAACTACCTCAGGTTTGTCATGACCAAATGCATTCAGACTTGAGTCATGTATCTAGATAGTAAGATGTGTTAAGCATAGTGCTGTGAGACCTACAAGTATTACAAAAATGCATATGGATCTACTACACAAAGCAATGCAAACTTCTACTGTAATTTAAATGCCCAGATTAAGAATTATTGGCTTCATCTTTAAGCTTGACATATACTTATATCAATTACAAGTCATGATCATACTTTTCTGGTTAGCCCAGTCTAGGTTCAACTCAATCTTTAAAAGATTATTGCATGTTATTTATATTTAAAATTTCTTTTTAAAACTATTTCTACTTTACAATTAAAAGTTCCTCAGACATTGTCAAGGAAGTCAAGACCACATACCAGTTTATATGGCATGATCTCCTATATCATACTTCACCAGAGATTTTCCAGATCAGTTGCTTAAAACAGAAACTCACAAACACACATATAGTACTAAAGTTTTTACATATTCTTTACATAGAAAAATAAGCACATATCAGTCGAGGAAATACATTAAAACATAATGAAGTTTTGCCTGGCTAAATTATTACAATATTTCTGCCATATTCCTTAAGCATTCTAAATGCAAGTAAATCTTCAAATATCCATGCAAGCAAGTTTCTTATGCTTCCTTTCCTGCAGCAACATCTAGAGCTGCCTCAATAAAAATGAGACACCCCAAATGTTACAAAGCAACAAATAGGGTCAGAAATAAATTTCTGGTATGAGTGAAATCACATATTAAATATTTTTTAAATTCTTAAAGCTGCATAGAGAACATATCAGTTTAATGATATACTAATTCATACTAAAATCTGAGCATTGGTAAGCTTATCTATCAATCATACACCCAAACAACCATGCATTCACTTCATTCAGATTTTCATGTACATGCTCCTATGGATTAATTTCCCATTTCCATAGCTTGATTGATCAATCTCATTTCATTTCTTTTTACATTTTTGGTTTGGTCTAACTCCTTGCCATTGAACACCATGTGTGCATTGTAAAGGGGCTCAGTTCTGTTATCCCTTTACACAGAGGCCTACAGGACTTAAGCAAGTCATGCACATACCCCTCATCCTCCCGATGATGAGCAGATCAAGGCACTACTCCTAAATTATTCTTATAATTTAGAGACCATGCTTATTTATCTTCCGAGAATTTTATTATCACTTAAAATGCTTTGCATTCTTTTCTTCCTTTCATGAGTCAAAAATTATGAAACTCTCTCAGGGGTTTTAGTCAAACATATCAAGCTTCCATGCAAAATACTAAATCCCATTCCAAGGTTATTTTATTTTAATCATATGTTCTGAAACTTGTATACATATTTATCTATAGAAGTATTCCTAAGTCTCACATAAAACTGATGAAGTTATATACCCTATTCATTTATTTTACTGAGAACACAGGACATGATTTTTCTTTGAGAAAAACCCATAAAAACATATTAACTTATAATAGGAACAACTCAGCACCTATACATGATACTGCATTGTTCATATCATTTTAATATAAACTAGGCATAAGCATAAATCTCATTATTCACACTGCCTACTTATTTTTCCTTTGATACCCTATTTCTCAGTAAAACATTCAGTTCATTTCTCACATAAAACTAGATCATAAAAATCCACTTCTATGATCTGAATACATGTTTGATTACTTGTATTTTAAAGCAAAAGACTGAAACAATCTTATCAAACCAAGACAGATCAAAACTTCAACCAAAAGTTCAATCAAAATATCATCCATGATCAACATGCATTTATTCAGAGAACAAAATCAAACAGAAAATTATAATAGAATTTATATATGAAAATAACTTGGCTGCCCTTAGCATGGGTCTTAATGCCTCAAATCCCATAAGTGATTATCACTCACCTTCCTTTGCTCCTCCCCGAGAATACTCAGGCCTGAAGACAATGTGAGTTTATTTTATTTTTAATTTTTATTTCCTCTGTTTTCTCCCCAGAAACAACTGTTGCCCCTCCCTTGATTTAAATCATTTTGCTAGGGTTTTAATGGAGGAAAAACCCATTCTATCCTTACCTTACTTAGAGAATCATATGTGTATAATTATGGCTAAAGGTGCCATTTTCTTTTGGTTTCCATTTCTAGTAAATCAGTTGCCTCATTGCTTTTCTATGCACATGCTATTTGCATGATTTCCTTGCACATTATTTTTATGTGGCTCAGCCTTATATTTTTTTTTCTTATTTCTTTTGTAAGCTTGATTTTTAGCTAACATATTTTTACCATCTATCTTGATTTATTTCAAAAATGCATTCATACTCACAAATATTACTTGACTAACTTTTATGCATTTTAATTATCAAGAGAAGTTATTTTATTACCCTACATTTTTCTGGCCACATAAATTTATTGTATTCATAAGGTATGTGTATTTAAAACTCATTCATACTTTAGTTATTTTTCTTCTCATTATTATTTATTGAAATAATTATTCCCTTGCTTGTTTCTCTCATTCCCTTTTAATATACATTTTCAAATTATTTTATTCTTCAATTATTTTCTATTAACTAATTTAATTTTCTTTTCATTTTAGAATTATTTTTATCTCAAAAATTTTGGGTCTTCACACCAGAATCAAAAGAATACAAATAGCGAGAGAGAAGAATGAATTTTGGAACCGCAAGGAACGTTCCAAAGTTCAAAGGAAATCGAGTCGAAAGGAAGAGATTCAACTCGAACGAAAGTGATTCTGCAAATAAATTTACGATATATGCTAAGTTTTGCCTAGAACCTGGCTCTGATACCAACTATAACGACCCACTATTTTGGACCATTCAAATCGACAATAAATCCACACATGTCGGACTTGAATTGTTCAAAATATCAGATTGTTAATTTAAAATTTTGCAAAACTCAGCATATACAGTAAATAAATCAATCATAGACACAGAGTAATACAATAATACGCAGCGGAATAAATAAATAGTAGTTCATGAAGCTACTATATAAACATCAGAGTTAGAAATAAAATACAATAGAATATCTCAAATGCAGTGACGTCTCCAGTACGAGCAGATGACCTCTCTGAATAAATCAACTGGAAAAGCAAAGAGCTGAATCGATAGTTGGATCTCCAAATGAAGCTCCAAACTCCAAAGGTGAGTCTCAAATGATGTATCACTCAGTCTGACCCGAGCGTAAAGCAAAACATGAAACAATCGAGTCAGGATTAACATTCTTATATAAATAAATCCAATTCGAGTGAAATATCAACTGAAATATCAACTGAAATACAAGTAATTTAAAGGATGTTTGGGATAACCATCCTCTAAGGATCTGCGAAACTATCTACAAAGTAGAAATATACACTATAACACCATGGTCATTTCAATTTAATTTATACTTCAAAACCCAAATATCATTTCATTTCAAATATATCTATTTTCCAAAATAGTATATATATATATTAAATAATTTATAAAGTAAAGTGTTTATAATTTCTCAAGTCTCACAAATCGATTTAAATCAACTCAAATTCCAAATTCAAACGTATTCAAAGCTCAATTCATCAATTCAATTCAGTTCTCAATAGACCATTTAAATTTTCAATATATTTCAAAGCTTTAATATTCAACATTTTCAAAGTTAAATTTAACAGTTTCATATAGCTCTTGATTTAACTTCATTATTATTTAATCAGGGAATATTCACTTAATAAATTCAATATCATTTAACTAGCCTTAAATTACATTTTTTTACTAAATATTTCCTTAAATTTATTTAAACAAGAAATACTCATTAAATTACTTAAATCAAACCCAAGTTATAAATCATATCTTAAATCTCAATTTCAATAAGTTTCAAATCGGTTTAATTAAATAAAATTCTTTATTGAATACAATTTTAACTAAATTCAAATTATCTTCCTAACCTTAACTTATTCAAATTATTACCAAAATCTATTTGAAATATAAATTTAAATACTTAACCATATTATATGTATTAAATCAATCTTAATTAAATTAAATGTTATTATTAAATCTATATATATCATTACCATTTATATATAATAATTTAAGAATCAACATTTATTAAAACCATATATTTCTTTCCAAAACCATAGAATTTATTTTCAAAATATTTATATATGGACCAACGGTGTCTGTATATAATTTCCTATCCTTTGGTCAATTGATACAGATATTTATCATTTCAATCCGTAATTTAAGTATATACGGGTAGATATCATTTCGACCTGCAATCCCAAATTCAATGCAAATGAAAATCGCTTGGGTCTATCATTTCAACCCATAACGATTTTCTCCTATTCTAAAGTCCGTTCGGGTATGTATCATTTCAACCCATAGTGAATTCTATGCTAACAGGGAACTTGCAGAGTGATAACAGATAATATAAAATATAACAACAGGCATATATCATCAATAACAATATAATATAAACAATAGGATATGGTGTCATATCCCACAGGTGAACAGTTACAGATAATAGCATATATAACAACTTAACTAACTACAACAGTATATTTCAATTGTCGTTTCAATTGAAATCAAATTTAATAAATACAAGAACGTTAATCGTGAGTGATTGCTCACCTTTCGAGGCTAGAGAAGAACGATAATGAGATGAATTACGAATCCAAACACGAACTTCGAAGCAAAGCAAAATTGGCATGCATTTGATGACAAAGCCATATAAATAAAGGCTGTGAAGCTGGAGGAAGAAGGAGGACTTCGGCCAGGGTTGCGTTGGACTGAGCGAGCTGATGGTGGGGACGAGGCCGGAGAGAGGCGGATGGAAGAAGACGTGACGAGGCGAGCTGGAGGTCGTGGGGTCAGGTTTGGTCGGAGAATCGGCAAGATTGGTTGAGGAAGGAAATATGAGGGTGGTAGATGAGCGTGAGAGAGGAGGTGAGAGCCGAAGGCTTGTGCGTGAAAAATGGGTTACAGGCAACATAAAAAATAGATTTAAGTAGGGAAGAGAGAGAAAAGGAGTAGGCAGAGGCAAGCAGAAGAAATGAACAGATAGAAAAGAAGAGAAACGTACAACCATAAAGTAAATTGAAATAATGGAGATGTAACGGCTCACCATTGAATCCTACAACATTTTATTAAAGCAATTAATTCTTGCTTGGTAGTCATGGTAAAGATTTGAAAAGGATTGGGAAGTTAAAAGTCACAATTTCGGTACCGGTACGACGTACAGTTTAATTGTTTCCGTCGCGAACCAGACCTCAAAACACAGAATTGAATATACCGTAGAGATCAGCACGACGAGACGATCAAAACGGTATACAGATATTAGTGGTACGATCATCAGATCAAAAGTCGATAATCGGTACCGAAAATGCTGCTATTTTGTCAGAAATAAGATAAACGGAGCAATAGCAGTCCAAATTTGGAAAAATGAAAGATGACGTCTACCTCAGAAGATGATTTAGAAATTTATTGTATAAAAATATTCAAGTTTGGAAAACATTTAATTACCACCAATATTCAACTGATTTAAATTGAAATAAAATTACACAATAAAATAAACTTCCATAAAATAAATTGAAAATTTACCAGTTGCTATTTTTAAATAGACGTATTCCAAATAATAAATTTTTAATTTCAAATTTTATTGTTCAAAATTTCATAAAATTTCAATTAATTAATTAAATAAAAATCACTAAATTTTTTGGGTCGTTACAAAATTCGGTTCTGCTATCAAATCTTCTAAATCTATCGGAGGAATAGCAGTTTCCGGATCATGCACATACTTACGAAGATGAGATATATGAAACACATTATGGACACCTGTCATACTGCTCGGCAACTCTACTTTGTATGCGAGCTTTCCGATCCTCTCGATAGCTAGGAACGGACTAACATATCTCGGTGCCAGTTTCCCTGACTTTCTGAATCGTACCACACCCTTCATTGATGATACTTTAATGAAGACTCTATCTCCCATGACTTTCTAAATCGTACCACACCCTTCATTGATGATAATTTAATGAAGACTCTATCTCCCATCGAGAATTCTAGATCTTTACGCCTCTTATCTGCATAACTCTTCTGTCTAGACTGAGCATCCTTCATCCTTTCTCGGATTAACTCAATCTTCTCTGTCACCTCTTTAACCAAATCTGGACCCAAGACTAATCTGTCTCCAGTCTCCAACCAACATGATGGTGATTTGCATGGCCTTCCATACAAAGCTTCACAAGGCGCCATTCCTATACTAGTCTGAAACTGTTATTATAGAAAAACTCAACTAAGTGTAGGTGATCTTCCCAAGATCCACCAAAGTCCAACACACAAGCTCTTAACAAATCCTCGAGTACTTTATTGACTCTCTGTATCTGCCCATCCGTCTGAGGGTGATACGCAGTACTCATCTTGAGCTTGGTACATAACACATCTTGTAGACACTTCCAGAATTCACTAGTAAATAAAGCATCTTTATCACTGACTATACTACTAGGAATTCCATGCAGTCTAACTATGTTTCTTCATAAATAATTTAGCTAAAACAGGTGTCGTCCCGGTTGACTTAATTGGAATGAAATGGGCACTTTTGGTCAACCTGTCCACTATAACCCATATACTTTCATTTCCCCTATTCAACCTTGGAAACCCGTCTATAAAATCCATGGATATCGAATCCCATTTCCAAACTGGTATCTCCAAAGGTTGAAGCAATCCACTCGGCTTCTGATGTTCGGCCTTCACTTGTTGACAGGTCGCACACTGCCTAACCCACAAGCCAACATCCTTCTTCATACCTTCCCAGTAGAAGCTCCTCTTCGTATCCTGATATATCTTGGTTCCTCTGGGATGAATCGTGAATTTAGATCGATGACATTCCCTAAGAACTTCTTTCCTTAAGTCCTCAATATTTGGAACAAAAAAACCGTCCCTTCTTTCTCAACCATCCCTTCTGGTCAAGACTAAAAGCCTTTAGATCATCGATCCCCGATCCAACCTCAAGCCTTCTAATCTTCTCGACTAATAATGGGTCTTCTTTTTGCTTAGAAGCGATCCTTTCGATCAATGCTGGTTGAACTTCCAAACAAGACACCATGGCAGTGCTCTGACAAGAACTAGCGGTTGACCTTAACTGCGCACTACAAGTAGTCAAAGCTTCTAAATCTTACCATTCTGCCAACATAGCTAACACCACATTCTGATGTTTTCTGCTAAGAGCATCCGCTACTTTATTTCCTTCCCCGCTGTATACTCTATACCAAAATCATAAGCTGCTAAAAACTCCAGCCACCTCTTCTGTCTCATATTCAACTCCTTCTAAGAGAATAAATATCTTACGGACTTATGATCTGTGTATAGCTCAAATCTATCCTCTAAGAGATAATGTCTCCATATCTTCAATGCAAAGATCACCGCAGCCAGCTCTAAATCATGAGTATGATATCTCACCTCATGCGGTCTAAGTTGTTGTGAAGCGTAGGCAATAACTTTACCTTTTTGTGTCAACACAGCTCCTGATTTGGTTCCGCATGCATCGGTATACGCCACCAACCCTTGGTTTCCATCTGGAACCACTAACACAGGCGTGTTGGTAAACAAATGTTTTAACTTAAGGAATGCTTCCTAACATTTACCAGACCAAATAAACTTCACATCCTTCTTGGTTAACATAGGTAAAGGCGCTGCTATCCGTAAGAAATCCTTAATGAATCTTTGGTAATAGCCGGCAAGTCCAAGAAAACTTCTAATCTTAGTCACCGTCTCTGGTCTCTTCCAGTTGTTAATGGCTTAGATCTTATCTGGATCGACTGTCAAACCCTTCTCTGAAACCACATGACTAAGAAACTTAACCTCTTTCTTCCAAAAATGACACTTGGAAAAATTCGCTTTCAGTTGATGCTGCATCAACGTCTCAAGCACTACTCTTAGATGATCTTCATGCTCTCTTTCATCTTTAGAGTATACTAAAATGTCATCTATAAATACCAATACGAACCTACATAAGTACTCTCGGAAAATTAGGTTCATCAAATCTGTGAAGAAAGCTGGTGCATTCGTTAACCCGAATGACATTACTAACCACTCGTACGACCTATACCTAGTTTGAAACGCTATCGACGGAATACTGTCCTCTGCCACTCTTACCTAATGGAAACCTGTCGCCAAATCCAATTGGGAAAATACTCTGGCTCCACACAACCGATCAAATAAATCATCGATTCTCGGAAAATGATACTTATTCTTGATTATTTTCTCATTTAACTTATGATAGTCGATGCACAACCTCAATGACCCATTCGGTTTCTTCATGAACATCACGGCCGCACCCCAGGGCGAATAGCTTGGTTTAATAAAAAATTCTCCCTTCTAGATCCACTAGGTGCACCTTCAACTCCTTCATCCCGGTCGGTGTCATCCTGCTAGGTGGTCTACTTGCAGGTTCTGCTCATGGCACAAGATCTATTCGAAACTCAATGGCTCATTTTGGGGTAATATTGTAACCGTCTCAAAAATAGCTACAAATTCTCTTGCTACACGAACCTGACTTAACTCCTCTTCTACTTCCATAGCACTCAATAGAGTAAAAGCTCTCCGATCAGAATCCTCCACTAAGAATATAATTCAGTCATGACTATCAAGGTGTCTCAGTGATATTTCCTTATCTTGGCAAAATATCCTAGCCTCATATCTATCCAACCAATCCATACCCAAAATGATTCCAACGTCTGGGAAATCGAAAACATACAGACTGCAGGCAAACTTATGGCCTAACAAATCAAGTTCTAACTGGTCGCATCTCATTCCCAGAGTTGCATACCCTACTATCAGATTTGCAACCCTTAAGAAAGTAACAAGGTATATGGGTTCTAAACATGGCCTATCAACCAAACACTGAGATATAAATGAATGCGATGCACCGGTATCAAATAGTACCCTAACTGGTGTACTTAGAATCAAAAGCATACCTTTCATTACAGTCTTTCCTTTCTCAGCAGCAGTTGGCCTAGCAGATGATGGTCCAATAGGAAAGACTTTACCCCTGTCCGCCCTGACTAGTTTTGGACACTGATACTTATAATGCCCAACCTAGTCGCAGTTAAAGCACTTCACACCCTTCTTATCTACGGCCTTCTTCCCTTTGCCAGTTTGGCATTCATGAGCATAACGACCCTTCTTATCGCACTTAAAGCAAACCAAAGTATCCTTTGCCTTCTTGGCAGCTTCTCCCTTCTGGGTTCCCTTCTTCTTGAAAAACTTCCTCTTCTTGCCAAGAGAACTCTGGATTTCAACCTGTTTCTCCTCCCCATAAGTAGCATGCATCTCCTCATGTCAGAATGCCATTTCCACAACAACATTACAAGGATCACAAAGATGTGGCAGGGTCGCCCTAGCAATCTGGGGTCTCAATCCCTGAATAAACTTCTCATTCCTCTTGATGATGGTGTTAATCCTAGCATATCCATATTTGGATAACTCATCAAACTTCATGGCATACTCAATCACCGACATCTCGCCTTGCACCAAGTCGATGAACTTCCTCAACTATGCTGACTTGGCAACCTCAGACAAAAACCTCTCCCCGAATCTCCTCCGAAATTCCACCCAAGTCAACTCTTCCTCGGGAACTCCAGTAGTGACACTATTCCACCAATGAAGCGCTACTCCTTGCAGCTGTCTAGAAGCAAGTCTCCTTTTCTGCTCATTGTTTAATCCTAAGTCAGCAAAGATCCTTTCACACTGCAAAAGCCAATTCTCAACTTCTATAGCATCATCTGTTCCCAAAAACAGCTTCCCAACAAGACTAGTATAATCCCTACTCAGCATGGCATGGTTGTTGCCAACTGGGGCCATGGGATTAGCTCCTCCAATATTCCCAGCATTACCCTCAGCTACTCCTGCGGCAGCTCCTACATGCACCAAAATTTCTACTGGCGGATTTCTAGCACCTACGTTGGCATCTACATTTTGATTAGCATTGGCCTATCGACCTTGGTTTCTCCTATTGGGTCGAGCATTTCCATTTATTGTAGTGCTTCCACCACCGAGATTTCCTCTTCCGTTTCCTGCCTCCATATCCTCCTTTCTCGTAAATCTACATACGAGCCGTAGTAAGATATAGAAGAAGGGTCTAAGAGAGAGGGGAATACGTACTTATATATATATATATATATATCAACTACAAATACGTTACTATAGCGTTAACCCAAACCACGATCTTATTTTCTAATTCATTGGATTATGTTTCGAAAAATCATTTTAAGTTTGAAATTTCTTTTAAGTTTTCATAAACCTATGCTCTTATACCAATTTGTAACATCCCCTACCTGGAGGCCCAAAACTAACGACTTCAGATGCAGCAATCATCCATAATTATTAATTCTTGGTGACCAAATGTGGTAATGTTAGATACATTGAAATAATAGGAACACATGGATATGAAAAAAAAAACCATCAAACAAATTTCTCGTTTCATTTCAATCATATTTCAAATTCATTACATAATACCAAATTCGAGAACCACATTCAAATAAAATATAATTATTACAAACTACGCCAAGAGCGACATACGAAGATGCCCCACCGGATGACCAGAGTCTAAACATAGGCAATTAAACAACTTTTCCTTTACATCAAAACATAAAGGAATCAAATAGAAAAGGACTCCTATTAGCTAGCTTGCCTCTTGCATGTCTCTGGAAGCTTATTTGTCTAAAGGAGAACCTAAAAACCTCAACTCTCAAACTACTCAAAATCAATTGAGCACTCGAGAGTTTAAGGGGAAAACATAAACTTCGAGTAAGATATAAAGCCTGGTATGAATAATAACCTGCCATCTTGAACCATTTAGATATCTAGTGAGACCACGCAGCTTAGCGGAATGGATTTTTCCCTCACTAGTATCTTACCCAAAAATTTTTAATAACCATATACTATGCTCCTACATCCACAATGGTTAAAAACATGGCAATTTAAAATATCATGATGATATGCAAACAAGCAAAATATCCTAGACCTCCCATCTATATTCATTAGACTATCTGTCATAGTTATAGTTTCTAGGGTTAATATTAACCTATTAGTTTCCACGGGCTAACCAATAACCTGTTCAAAGCTTATGGACTATCTGTCCGGTTTCATAGTTTTTATGAGATCACTAAGAACCTATTGGCCCCTGCCAATAACTTCATTATTTCATGGGTCCTCTCCGAAATACAGTTATGGGTTTAATAATAAAATGAATATGCTTATAGAAGAAGCAGACATAATAATTGATCATAACATACACATCATGGTTAATACCTTTAACCCATTATTTTTATCAAAGGAAGCTTCTTCAAAAACTCCAAAATTGAAGGTCATTTCAAAGCTCTTTTATATTGCCATGGGTTTTCCTTTAAAACAATGAGATTGGGTTCTTTGTTTTGAAAACTAAGGCTTTTGAAACTTAGACCTTTACTTTCGAAACCATTTGAATATATCTTTCAAAAGCATTCAAATCTTCTTTCCAAAACATTTAAACATATGCCTTTCGAAACACTTTAAAATATCTCTTTCGAAAGCATCAAAACCTTTCTTTCCAAACCATCAAAACTTTCCTTTCGAAAGTATTAAAGCATATCTTTCCAACTTATAGAAGCATAGCTTCGGAACCATTTGAAAGTAACTCTTTCGAAACCATTGAGTTTAATCTTTTGGGTCTAAGTGAACATAAGTGAAAGTACCCTTTTCGAAAACATTAACCTTCAAATACAAGAGTTTGGGGAAAACAGATGGCTTCAAAACCATCCTTTCGAAAGCTTTAATTTTTTAGGTAAACCATTGGAAGGATAACTTCGAAACACCTTTCGAAGCCATTGTGTTGTGTGCATTTCTCCCGCCGAACCAACCTACATCCGGTCTCCCACCGAACCAAGCTACATCCGGTCTCCCACCGAACCAAGCTACATCCGGCCTCGCCAAACCAACCACCGGACCAACCTCACCGAACCAAACCCCCGGACCAAGCATTACCGGTCCAAACCATCGCACTCCTACCACCGAACCATGGGATGCCGAACCAAGGTGTGCCAGGCCAGATTGCATCAGCCCAGGCCCACCAGCAGCTATATACATCCAAGACCCCTACTCCCAACCTCACTCTATAAATAGAGGGGCAGGGGTACAACAATGGGGACAAGTTTGAGAGCTCAAGCACGGATAGAACTTTCAAACAACTTTCTTTTACTTGTATCAAAGCTTTGTACTTGTAATCAACAGAAGAGAAGAGAAATAACATATAAAGTGGACGTAGGCACATTCTGGCTGAACCACTATAAATCTGCGTGTCTTTTTACAATTAAGCCCCTGCTTTTCATATATTTGCATAAATCTCCAAAATCACTAAAAACAACATAAGATCTACTAAATTATACGACTTTGAGGTGTTTGTCCATTTTTTGTGCAAACATTTTTGGTGCTTTCACTGAGAATAAGGCTCGAAGCTTCAGCTTCATCCGCTTAACAAGTTTTCCTGACAGCATCGTTCGCCACTTGGAAAACATGCCTCCCAAACAGAGAAAAGATGTTAACAAAGGAAAAAACATCGCATCCAGCAGTCTTCCTGATCCAACTGCCGCGAATCAAGTAAATCGTCCTCCTCCAGCAACGGTAACAAATGAAGGACAGGCTAACCCAACCACTCCTGCCACAGAACAGCCTGCAGCAATTACTAGGGCAGATTTGGACAGAGTTGTTGTTGAAGTAACTAACCGCTTCACGTCCCAGCAGGAAGCCTTGGTGGACCATCTCATGTCATGCTTGAGGGACGCTGAAGAATCCAACCGCAACACTGAATCATGGGGCGAGTCCCAGTCTGGAGGATCTCAGAGACAGCAAAGATCTTCCTTCTTCGAAGGAGCTAACGGCAGAAGTAGCCGTGGTAGGAGCCGAGACCGAGCACAGCCCGAAGTTAGGCCTAAGGAAACGTTTGGTACCGAACCCAACAGGGAAGGTACCGGACGAAGGTCAACTGTAGCTGAGCCTGTCATGCTGCCTAACCACAGAAACACCAGTGAACGGGGCCGAGCTAGAGTTCAGCCCGAAGTTGGACCCGAGGAAGTGCTTAGATCAGAACCCAACAGGGGGAGATCAAGGCAAGGGCCAACTGTAGCTGACCCAAGCATGCTCCCAGAAGATCAAAGGCAGCCACTGGAAAATATGAGGAATGATAGACGATACCATCCCTACAGGTTATCTGGACGGAATCAATCCCACAGAACAGAACCAAACTCATTTCTATCTGCTCCAAGTTCTGATGAAAGGATGGCACGCTTATTCAGAGAATGTGTCCAACGGGAGCAAAGAGATCGAGGGATAGGCGCTAGGGTAACCAGCCCTTTCGCCCGCAATATCGAAATCGCTATCACCCCCCGAGAATGGAAGATGCCGACAATGGAACCCTACAAAGGAACCTCCGATCCCGTTGTGCACTTACAGAGGTACACACAGCATATGCTCATGAGTGGAGCAACAGAGGGAGTACTGTGCAAATGCTTTCCGCTCTTCTTAGCAGATCTTGCTACCTCCTGGTTCTGTCATCTACCCCAAGGATCCATCAGCTCATGGGAAATGTTGAAAGAAAAATTCATCAGTCAGTTCCGCATTCATGTGGAGCAACCTAAGGACGCTTATTCCTTATCCAGCGTCAAACAGAAACCTGGAGAAAAGCTGCAGCAATACCTAACCAGATTCAACGCCGCAGCAGCCGCAGTTCAAGATGCCGATGAGAAGCTTATCCTAATGGCCCTCTGCAGTGGGGTGCATCCGGACACTAAATTTGCTAGAAGATTGACAAAAGAAAAACCAGCTACTTTACCCGATTTCTTCCATGAAGCCGGGAAATACATGAGGCTTGAGGATGCTGCCATTGAAGGGCAGTCAGGACAGCAAAGTAAGACGACCCATGGCAACGCCCCTGCTGTGGCGAGGGACGTTCGAAGAAATGACTCCAGAGACAATGCTGGGGGCAAGAAGGTAGAAAAACGCCTATATCGGCCAGGACCAAGATTCGACTCTTACACCCCTTTGAACGAGACCGTCGAAAATATCTTCCTTGCCACCCAAGGCGAAGTTAGATACAAACGCCCTCCATACAAGAAGGAATCAGATAACGCACAGAAGTCTGGAAAATTCTGCCGCTTCCACGAATCTCACGGACATGATACCAACGAATGCCATCATCTCCGAGATCTGATTGAGGAACACATCAGAAGGAAGAAACTGGAACGCTATGTAAAAAGTCAAGACAGGACTCCAGCTCCTGCCAATGAAAACCCAAGGCTACCCTCACCAGGGACCGGCAGAGGCGACCGCAACGCTAGCAGCTCTAGTCAAGAGAAGATAGTGGTCCATACCATCTCAGGAGGTCCGCACATCGCAGACAGAAGTTGGAGAGAGGTGGAAAGATATGGGAAGTCGCTTAGAGACAATAGAGACTGTGTCAATACGGTTATAGAAGAGCGCCACCGAAAGCGGAAAGAAAGTGATGACATCACATTCAGTAAACGCGACCTAGAAGGAAGACAGTACCCTCACATGGATCCCATGGTTATCTCTGCCCGACTCGGTCCCGCCGAAGTTTACCGAATCCTGGTAGACACTGGAAGCTCTGTAAATATCCTGTTCAAACACGCATTCGACAAAATGAAGCTATCAATAAAGGATGTATCTCCCTGCGATAAACCACTACACGGTTTCACTGGAGATGCGAAGATGCCCCTCGGGCAGCTGGACCTCTTTGTTGAGATTGGAAGTCATCCCCGCTCCGTGGTAAGGAAACAGACGTTTGTGCTGGTAGAGAACCATTCGGCCTACAACGCCTTCTTAGGAAGACCAGCCTTGTCTGACTTCCAGATTGTCCTAGCCCCATGGTGCCTGAAGATGAAATTTCCAACAGACAATGGGGTAGGGGAAGTGGAAGGAGACCAAGATATTGCACGAGACTGCTATGTAACCGAACTTCGCAACAACCACAGGAGAGATAAAGGGAAAGGTGTAGAGATTGCCCTCTGCACAAAAAGCCTTGAAGCATAGCAACTAAAGAAAGCCCCTCCTCTTCGATACACCAGCGACCCTTTCAATGAATTAGACCCTAGGGACAAAGAGGAGGAGGCCACCGCCGAGCCTGCAGAGGCTATGGAGTTTATATCTGTAGACAAGCACGACTCAAGTAGGCTACTGAAAATTGGGTCCCAGCTGAAAGCTGAATTGAAGGAACAACTCATTGATTTTCTCCGCCACAACTCGGATGTATTTGCTTGGTCACACGCTGACATGACCGGAATCTCCCCCGACATAGCGTGCCACGTATTAAACATTGATCCTACCAAGGCGCCTGTAAAACAAAAAAAGAGAAGTATGGGGGCAGAGCGATCAGCAGCCCTCGATGAAGAAGTAAAGAATCTACTTGCCAATGACTTCATACGAGAAGCTATTTACCCAGAATGGATCGCCAACCCGGTACTAGTAAAGAAGGCTAATGGGAAGTGGCGGACCTGCATTGACTTCTCCAACCTAAACGACGCCTGCCCAAAGGATTGCTTCCCGCTTCCCAGAATCGACCAACTTGTAGACAGCACAGCCGGGCACGAACTCCTGTCTTTTATGGATGCATACTCAGGATATAACCAAATTCCTATGCATGCTCCCGACCAAGACCACACTAGTTTCATCACCGACCGGGGTTTATACTGCTACAAAGTGATGCCCTTCGGACTTAAAAATGCAGGAGCCACCTACCAGCGCCTCGTCAACAAGATGTTCGCAGGGCTAATAGGACGAACAATGGAAGTATATGTGGACGACATGCTGGTAAAATCACGGAAAGCCAAAGATCACGTAAGTCACCTAGGCGAAATGTTCCAGGTACTTCGACAGTATGGAATGAAGTTGAATCCACTAAAGTGCTCCTTCGGAGTGTCATCGGGAAAATTCTTAGGATTCATCGTCCATGCCCGAGGGATAGAAGCAAACCCTGAACAAGTCCGAGCATTAAGGGACATCAAAATACCTTCCACCCGAAAGGAAATGCAAAGCCTAAATGGAAAAGTGGCTGCCCTAAGCCGATTCATCTCCAAAGCAACGGACAAGTGCGTCCCCTTTTTCTAAGCTCTAAAGAAAGATAAAGGAAAGTTCGAATGGACGGACGAATGCTTAACCGCTTTCCTTAACCTAATCGAACACCTCCAGAAACCACCGGTACTCTCGACCCCAAGCGAAGGCGAAGAATTATACCTATACCTTGCTGTGTCATCTCACGCTCTAAGCGCTGCCTTGGTAAGGGAAGACAACCGCACGCAACGACCAGTTTACTTCGTCAGTAAAAGGTTTACTGGGGCAGAAGTCAGATATCCTAAGCTTGAAAAGTTAGCATACTGTTTACTAATTACTTCACGAAAACTACGTCACTACTTCCAATCTCATTCCATCAAAGTTCTGACCGATCAACCACTGAGGCAGGTACTCCATCGTCCCGACACTTCCGGGCGACTACTTAAATGGTGTATTGAGCTGAGTCAATATGATATCACCTATCACCCTCGCACCGCCATCAAGGGACAAGCCATGGCTGATTTCATTGCAGAATTCACTACCAACGAGGATAAGGAGCAACTGGAAATAACGGAAGATATCAAGTGGAATCTCTTTGTGGACGGTGCATCTAACGAACAAGGCTCGGGGGCAGGTGTGGTAATAATCACTCCCAAGGGAAATAAACTGCACTATGCTATAAGGTTGGAGTTCGCTGCCACCAACAACGATGCAGAATATGAAGCCGTAATAGCCGGATTAGAAATTGCTATCGAGATCGGAGCCAATTCTTTGTGTCTTCACAGCGATTCTCAGCTTATTGTTAATCAAATACTAGGGGAATTCCAAGCTCGAGAAGAACGACTCATAGCATATCTAAAGAAGACCAAGTCACTTCTCAGCCGATTGGACCACTACTTAGTCAAACACATCCCTCGGGAAGAGAACCAAGAGGCCGACGAATTGGCAAAGCAAGCAAGTATGAGAGACGTCGCCATCTTCGGGGCAGTAACTGTCTCAAAGCAAACGATCTCAAGTTTTGAGCAAGTGAATCTGATAGCTGCAACCGAAGAAGCAACTTGGATGACTCCCATCCGAGACTACCTACAAAATGGCACACTACCCGACGGGCGTAACGAAGTCAAGAAAATCTTGAGGAAAGCGTCCCGCTACACAATACAAGGAGACATCCTCTATCGGCGTGGGTTCTCTAACCCATTGTTAAGGTGTGTCGCCGGAAGGGAAGCCAAGGAAATCTTATCCAGCATTCATCAAGGAAGCTGCGGAGATCACACCGGAGGGCAAACGTTAGCAAAAAAGATACTCCGATACGGATATTTCTGGCCCACCTTAAGCAAGGACGCCTTAGATTTCATCAAGAAGTGTGACAGATGCCAAAAATTTGCTAAGATCCCTCGGCTACCAACAACCGAGATTACTCAGATGACCAGCCCTTGGCCCTTTGCAGTATGGGGAATTGACTTAATCGGTGAACTGCCAATGGGTCGAGGCGGCGCCAAATATGCTATAGTAGCAGTCGACTATTTCACCAAATGGGTGGAAGCAGAACCTCTAAATAAAGTATCTTCAGCGAAAGTTATCAACTTCTTAATCAAAAATGTTCTGTGCAGGTACGGAGTCCCACTAAAAATCATATCAGACAATGGGCTTCAGTTTGACAGCGAGGAATTCGCCAACTGGTGCCAAGAACACGGAATTCACAAAAGCTTCTCATCCGTAGCATATCCCCAAGCAAACGGACAAGTCGAAGCAGTCAACAAAATTCTGAAAACTCTGATCAAAAAGAAGCTCGAAAAGTCAAAGGGCGCTTGGGTGGATGAACTCCCTACGGCACTATGGGCCTACCGCACATCTTTCAGAACATCAACAGGACACACTCCTTTCTCTTTGGCATACGGATCGGAGGCTATGCTCCTAGTTGAAACCATTGTGCCTTCCCACCGTAGGATCCACTATAACCCAGAAGAGAACGACGAGCTCCTCAACATGTCTTTGGATCTAGTCGAGGAGAGAAGGAATGATGCAGTCCTAAAAACAGCAGCCCACAAGCAAAAGGTGGCAGCACAATACAACTCCAAAGTCAAGCATCGTACCTTACGAGAAGGGGATCTTGTCCTCAAGCGAATCTTCCCTCGCCCCGGAGCACTAGACCCAATCTGGGATGGACCATATGTAATTCATAAAGATCTCCACAACGGAGCCTATATTTTGTCAACAGTGGACGGAGAGGTGTTCCAGAGGGCATGGAACATCCAACACCTCCGTCGATACTTTTCTTAACTTGTATTGCCCATATGAAGTGAATTAACAAAGAGAATCAGTGGACGTAGGCATTTTTTCGTGCCGAACCACTTTAAAAAAGCCTTGTCTCTTTTTTAACTTGTTCCTTTGTATCTTGGCGGCTTGTTAACTTTATCCTTTTCTGTTGAACAAAATCCTGAGCATATAGCATTTCTATTCAAAGCACTCCACGATGCGACTTCACGTGGACAAGACCCAACAGGTACTATGCGAATCTATGCCCTCGCCAATGAGACACTTTTGCTCCAGCATCCCTCTGCTGCGGGTTAACTCATTGCTCGCGACGGCCCTTAAAGCCAACTGTAATGAGCCGATTATAAGCCACCGAGAAGGCCGACTATAGCCGAGGCAGCTCATTACGGCGTTAGGCTCGCCGGCAACTGTGAACCGATTATAAGCCCCAACATAAGGTGTGGCCAGCCAGGGGCAGTTCACAGTTGACGATCGGCACCCACGCTAGCCGGCCACAGTAAGTCGAATAATACCCATGAGTACGGGCCATAATGGCCCGGGTAGTTACTGTGCGCGATCTCGGCTCCGGTGTGTCTTAAGTGCGGCTGTGGTAAAAAAGAATTAACTCCCCGCGGAGGCGTAAGATGGGTGACAAATGTCTCCAAGACCCACAGCTAGGGAAAGTGACTACAAAACCCGTTTGCCACGAACTTAAGCACATCGAAGGCCTTCCGTGACTGGAAGTTTTACTATTTCACATATTTCAATTTTACTTAAAAAACTTTCCTCCTATCCTCTATAACAAACCATAAAGTACAGGATGCAGGGTAAGAGATACCCGTCAATGGATGCAGAGATTCACAATCAGATGGCAGGGCATTCAACTGCTTTCCATGCTTGGTCATACAAGATATTCGAAACTGCCATTTACAAACAGAACATGAAAGGCGGTATTTTCTTCCTTTATGTGCAGATGCATGACTGTAATTTAATTTTTTCACACCACGCGCTAACATTGCAAGTCATGAGATTATGATTTAAAACCAGAATCTGACATCAAACACAATTTAATTACAAGAATATACATAGCTACATTTCTCATACGATATGTCGAAATAGCAACAAATATTCAAGAAACGACAAAATCAGCTTAAGCTAAAAAATTACACGTCAAGAATAATGTTATTACAAGTAGCAAGAATTACAACTTAGAAGTTACTCTACTGTCTTAAGACTAACAGATACAACAATGCCAAGCCTACAAAAAGAATTTTCCAGGTCCAATCAGGGAGCCGGTTGCGTCGAAGTCTTGTCCTTGCTCTTTTGCCCACCTGTCCGGTCATAAAAAGGATTCATTAGTGATAAGTAACCAAGTTAACGGAAAGACTAGAAAGGAAGACTTACCAGCACCTGCTTCTTGACCGTCCTGGTCGTCATCCTCTACCTGCACACCTGCCTCTTCAGCAGCAAGCAGCCGCATACCCTCCTTTACCGCCACTTTCTCCTCCTTGGTGAACTGGGCAGTGACCACATCCATACTGAAGACCGTCCCACCCTCTTTATCTGCGTCAGCCTGAGCCTCCTCCAAAGCCCGAAGATAGATCTTGGCCATGACCCTGGGATAATCATCCATCCAAGAGAGATTGCCCTGCTTCTAAGTCCGGAAATACATGTCCTGGAGCATGTCATCCATCATTCCCTCATTCTCCTCAAACTCCCTCATCCGGGCATCGGAAGCCGACAACCTTTCGACGGCAGCATCTCTCTCCAGTCTGTATCTCGAGCAATCAGCCTGAAGGGACCTCCGCATCACCTCCATCTCTTCCCTCAACTTAGCTTGAGCAAGCTCTGCAGCCTCAAGTTTCTCGGACAATTCCTCCACCTGCTCGAGATCCGCTCTCCGAACCTCATCCACCGTGGCAATAGCCATGTCAATCCGCTCTTTGCAGGAAGCTTCCATTTTCCGCAATTCGGCCCGACTGGCCTCTTCCATGGTTTTCCTTAGTCGCCCAGTAGCAGCCTCATGCTGAGAAATCTGAATAGCCTGATCCGCAAGCTGTTTGGCCTGATCCGAAACCACCAATCGAAGTCGGATATTGGCGCTCCCAATCTCCTCTCCGGCCTTAACCAGCCGAGCGTGATGCCCCATCAGCTTCTTGGTCTCCTCTGCCACCCGATCAATATTAGCCTTGGCCTCGTCTCCCATAGTGACTATACGAGTAGTGAGTAGATCGAGATCTAAGGCCTTGGCTTCATCAAGTACTCGTACCATGGGGTTACGGGGGAGGAGATGTTCACCAGTGACTTCGTCAAAAGTAATATCATGAGAACTGGGATCCAGATCAGGATGACCCGCAAATGGATTACGGGCCAAGTCGGGACGGTCGATGTGAATAACAGAAGGATTTCCGGACGGGTGCGGAGAAGGTGCAAACTCGCTACCCTCCTCAGTAATGTCATGAATAGGCTGAGCCGGAGGCTGAGAACCGGGCGAAGTTTCGGATAAAGGATGACTCCTCTTCCTCTGCTGAATACCCTCTTCGATGACCCCAAGAAGAGGACGGTAGCCGACTACATCCCCGGAGCGTTGGGTTGAGGGCTTCGACTTAGCAGAAATTTTGGAAAGTTTATATTGCTCAAGCCTGTGTCGGAGGTCTGAAGCTTTGGACGTCTTGCCTGCTCCTGTTATAAAGTACAAGTGTTACAATCTTACATTACTATACGATTCGAGAAACGCGGTAAATTACAAGTAAAAAAAAAGGGGAAAAGAAACACAGCTGTGATTGTACAAACCCTGGGGAGGAGTGGGATACTGCAATAAGTCCTGGATTTCATTCCAGGACGGGAGCGGGTCATAAAATATTCCTAAGTCCCTATCATTAGTGAAGCATGCAGGGGTCAAGAGTTCACCTTGAGTCGTCAGAGCCACCTTGGCCGGAATGGTCGAAGAAGACTCACTTGCACCAGTCCCGGCTTTGTCCGCCTTCCCGGTCTTCTCTACCAAAGCCGGATCATCATCCAACCCCTCAAAAGCTTGGCGGAAAGCATCATCCGTCCACTCTTGCATTTCGCCTACTTGCCCAGAAGACAGAGCCCTGGAACCATCACCACCCTGTCCATCGCCACCATCATCACTAAGACGCTCAACGTCACTTCCGCCCTCCGCCTCACCTCTTTCTTCCTCCGCATCTGTCTCCCCCTGAGTAAGTGGACAATTGCTGGGAGAAGGACCGTCCGACCTCTTAAGTTTCTTACCTCCGACGGCTGGAGGTTTCGTGAATGGTTTTCTCTTTCCACCCTCTGCCGCAACGCCTCCCTTAGCCTGAGCAGCCGCCCTCTCTTCCGCCGTTTCCCTCAACTTAACTACAGACTGCTGCGGAAGGATCAAGTTATATTCCAGAAGAATCGCATTTCTAATCAAGAAGGCAGATGATCTGTATTTCCCAAGAATGGCTTCTATCTCAGCCGCCGTCTGAACCAGGCGGTCAGTCTCCACAACCGGAAAGCCACCTGTCGCTAGCAAAAATGAGAAAGTATGAGAAGAAGCATCGCAATCGGAATAAAAATTATAAGTAAAAGCATCAACTTACATCCAGAGGTAAAGCGCCGGATGGAGACGGAGTCGTCCCTAACAAAGAACCACTCTTTCTTGAACATGCTGAATTTAGAGTACAGGTCCAGGACCGGCTTGAAGGTCACAGCGGACTCCAAGCTAATATATGGGGACCCCTTCTTATAGCCCCTTAAATTATACAAGTACCGGATCTCCCGGTTGGAGGGAGCGCGACCATACTTCCTCCGAAAAATAACGAAAAGGCTCACCAGTATGGCATAAGAGTTGGGCTGAAGCTGGAATGGGGCCACCTTCAGGTACGTGAGGAAGCTGACTACCCAAGCATTGAGAGGCGGGATAGCACCACACATGCAATGGTACCTACTATAAGCAAAGTATCCTTCGGGAGGACTGTACGGCATGACTCCTGGGCCCGGCAGCAGCATGAGGGCTCTATCGATCCCAAAGGAACGAGATATAACATCGAGTTGCTCCTCTTTGAGAGAGCTAGGAAAGCAGTCAGGCGGGGAATCCAGCAGCTCCTGGGGACCATATCCATCCACTAATGACCTCGGGGCGGGCCCATGACGCTCCGATCCTGATTGAGCTGGGGGCACGGCCGAGGACTCTCCTTCACCCCCGGATCTCTTCTTATCTGATCGAGTTTCAACTTTTCGAGACATTTATCTGCAAACATGGGAAAAGTATATCGTTAGAATATACAAGCAGCGTAATCTGGAATTTCGCTTAAAAAATTCGAAGTATGAAACACATGTTCACTCGATACAACAGTTCATTCGACGGGCAGATGCAACAAGTCAATAGTTCATTCGGTACTAAAATGTCAAGTTCATTCGACAATACAAGGGAACCTTCGGCATTAAAAGCCTTTCGTGTTCATTCGGCATTAGAAAGCCTTTCATGTTCATTCGGCAATACAAAGCGAAAACTCATTCGGTATTCCCAACGCTAATCATTCGGCGAGAGAAGGCTAACTCACATGATTCGGCAACCAAACGTGATTCGGCAAAGAAGTTGATTCGGCTGGGAGGGATCTGGTTCGGCTGTTACACTTGGTAGGGAATAACGGTGGCACATGGCCTCTACTTATAGACGAAAGTGGACTACCGGACCGGTTGGCTCGGTAATGAAAACCGGAGGAAAGCTCCTCCAAACTTAAAGCAAAGCACGCCATGCGCACGCACATACCCTACTTTGGGGGGCAAGTGTTGTGTGCATTTCTCCCACCGAACCAACCTACGTCCGGTCTCCCACCGAACCAACCTACACCCGGTCTCCCACCGAACCAACCTACATCCGGTCTCCCACCGAACCAACCTACATCCGGTCTCCCACCGAACCAACCTACATCCGGTCTCCCGCCGAACCAACCTACATCCGGTCTCCCACCGAACCAAGCTACATCTGGTCTCCCACCGAACCAAGCTACATCCGGTCTCCCACCGAACCAAGCTACATCCGGCCTCGCCAAACCAACCACCGGACCAACCTCACCGAACCAAACCCCCGGACCAAGCATTACCGGTCCAAACCATCGCACTCCTACCACCGAACCATGGGATGCCGAACCAAGGTGTGCCAGGCCAGATTGCATCAGCCCAGGCCCACCAGCAGCTATATACATCCAAGACCCCTGCTCCCAACCTCACTCTATAAATAGAGGGGCAGGGGTACAACAATGGGGACAAGTTTGAGAGCTCAAGCACGGATAGAACTTTCAAACAACTTTCTTTTACTTGTATCAAAGCTTTGTACTTGTAATCAACAGAAGAGAAGAGAAATAACATATAAAGTGGACGTAGGCACATTCTGGCTGAACCACTATAAATCTGCGTGTCTTTTTACAATTAAGCCCCTGCTTTTCATATATTTGCATAAATCTCCAAAATCACTAAAAACAACATAAGATCTACTAAATTATACGACTTTGAGGTGTTTGTCCATTTTTTGTGCAAACACATTGCCTTCGAAACCTTTAGTTTAAATGGCTACTAGAGTCCTTTCGAAAGCATTGGAAAGCAGCTTGTTGTATTTATAAAACAAAAGCTTACATTTCGAACTCATTGAAAACTTTCAACCTATTCAAAAGGTACAAAGACGGCAGCAAGGTTTCGACTTGGTTCAAAACTACCCTATCGAAAGCTTCTCTTTAAAACATAATATACAGCAACTCATTTGAAAGCTACCCTTTAAACAAAAAGGCGGAAACCCCTTTGAAAGCTATATAAAAGTAATCCAACCCTTTCGAAAGCGTCCATTAAAAGCAAGGCAAGCGACATCTCTTTTAAAAGAAAAACAAAGACCTTCGACGACTATTTAAAATGGACTCGACCCTTTCGAAATCATGGTTTCGACTATATACCTTCCACCTTTCTTCAATCCACTATGTACCAAAGCATTGATACCATGTGTATTGATTTTGACTTGGTTGGGGTGGAGGTACGGGGTCGAAAGATTGCAACTGGAAGTGGCAAAGCTACAAATCTATGCAAAACTGTTTTGTTGCCTTTTTAAGTAAATGCTTTTCAACTAACTTGCCTACTTGTAAAAATATAATTGGTTGCCATAAGCTTTACTAAAAATCTTTTCTAAAAGACTTCCGAATTCATCTAGAATTAATTAATTAAATTAATTAACAAAGAAGCCCTTCCCTTTAACAAAACAATTTAGATTAAGTCCTCAAACTTAATTAATTTAATTTCCATAGTAAATTACTTAGGAAAAGTCCCCCAAAATCATCAAAATTGACTTTTAATATGTTATCTAACATATATAAATTTCAGACCCAAAATCCTTTGTATAATAGCCGAAATAAATTTTTAAACCCAATTAATTATAATTTTTTCAAAAACTCATAATAAATTATCCATAGCTTGGATGATTATGAAAATTTACACCCGTCTCCCAAAATAATGTTTTACATATCATATGAAATCCTTTTGGCATTCGAAACCCAATATATACGATTTTAACCTTAAAATCGAATCAAACATTTATCAAACATTCTTGTTTAATCCGAACATGGCATATAACCCAAGCATATCATTATTAAAATCATCAAAATGGATTTAAATATAAAACCCGAAATCAAATGTTCATGAAAACAAAAAGGAGATGGTTTTGATTATTATTCACCTTGCTTTGGATAAGGAACTTGAGATTTGATCTTGCTTATTCCTCCTATGCTTGAATCCTAAGCTTTAGTGAATTTTTAATCTCCTTTTCCCCTAGGTTGTGGTCGGCTTTGAGCTTCCTTTTTCTTATGTTTTTGAATTATGAACGTATGGAATGAAAATGGGAATAAGGGTTTAGGGGTTAAGTGTTATGGTGGACGGCTATTTCCCGTAATGCCATTTCCTTGTTCTCTTATTAGTTAACTTATGAAACCATTTTCATAAACTCTTTCTTTTAATTTTATTTATTTAAGCACGGCCTCTATTTAATTTCCAAATCTCAATCCCCTTATCACTCTAATCTTACATTATTCTATTTAATTTGTCTAATTAAATCTCCTGAATAATGTTATTAAAATTAGGGGTGTTACTGTAGTGTGTTAGGAAACAAAAATCAAGTGTATGTGATGTAAATGTTGTGAAGTTAGCACCTTTAAATGTCGTAGAGGACTTGAGATCCGATTTGAGGACAAAAGCTTGTTTTCTAGTTTTGGATTGGTAAATGTTTTCCAAAATTTTCACCTTTTGTTTAAGTTTTTAAACTCTTCCATTTGTGTTTCAAAACATGTAGTAGCTAGAGTTAAAGTGAGGTTTTCACTTAGAAATCAATTCTAAACGAACTGCGTTCATAGCGATGGCCGCTATGGTGCAGTTCGGGAAAATTCGCGATTTCAACTTTTAAAGTGTTTTCTTTTGAAATTATTTTTGAAAACTCTTTTCAAACTCATTAAGTAAGTAAAAGGTTAACTTTTGTTATTTAATAATTTATTTATTTAATATATTAATTATGGATAATTATTAATTTATTAAGTAATTAGGTTAAGAAATTAGAGTTTAAGAATTTATTGACGAAGTTAACTATTTTTAATTAAGGAAGTTTTAAGTAAGGATTAATTAAGGTAAAAGGTAATTAAATTTTTACTTAATCAAGTTTAATTATTTTAATTAATTATTAAATTAGAGTTAATTATTTAATTAAAGGTTAATTATTCACTTAATTATTACTTAATTAGGGTTTAATTATAAATGAATGTTTATTTAAGTAAAGTTTAATTAATATTTAATTATTAATTAAATTTTAATTTATTACGGTAATTATTGATTAATTAAGACTTAACCAAGCTTAATTGAGATTTAATTTTTAGATAAATAAATTAAAAGTTAAATAAGCTAAATAGGGTTTAATTAATGATTTAATTTTTGATTTAATCAAGGTTTATTAAGGTTTAATTAAGTTTAACTTATGATTTTATTAAGGTTTATTCAGTTTAAAAGTTCTTTAAAACCCTATCAGTTATTTATTTTAAACTAGTTTTCTTATCTTAGTGAATTGTTTTTAAACCAAAGGATCTCTTGTCTGAGCATTAAGTAAAACTTTATGACTAGGGAACCAAATGACATCTATTGGCAGAACAAAACACAATTCAGCTACTATAAATATTGGGACATTTACCAGTACAATGGATTGATTGATTGTGATTGAATGATCCCCTATATTTACTGCTTGCTCATGCAAATATCCATGTTAACTTGTTAAGTAGAACCAAATTAAAAGATCCCTTCTGGTCTCTAAGCCTCCCTTGGATTTTGTAAAGTTAAATGTTTTCATTTTCCTTTTGATGATGATTTCAAAGTTATTCCATTTTGGATAAGACATTTCGAGGATGATTTGGAAACAGTTTTAGTTAAGATATTTAAATAATGGATGGGTTTATCAAAAAGAACTTTATGGATAAGGTTTTATTAAAGAAGTTGTTTAAATATGAAAGGTTTATAAAGGAATTTCATGAATAATTTTGGGGTTTAGTAAGGAAGTTTTAGAAATGTTTTGAATATTCATAAAAGAAGTTTTTGGAAAGGGTTTGAATGTTTATAAAGAAGTTTATAAAAGGTTTGGTTATTTATAAAGGAGTTATAAATGGTTTTGAATATTTATAAGAGAGCTTTATAAATGAATTTGGAAGTTCTATAAAGTGTTTCTATAAATGGATTTGGGCCAATAAGAAAAGGAGATTTCATGAATTAAATGAATTATTTTAAAAAGGATTGGAAAAGTTAATTTTAAAAAGAACATGAGATTTGGGTTTCTCGAGAACAAATGATTTTGTGAATATACTTATGTCAGGTATATAAGTATATGAATGTTTTGATAACACGTTTTAGGAAAGAGAGTTAATAAATTAAAATTGTGTTTTGAGGCTTGGTATAACGACCCGCCATTTTGGACCATTCGCATCCATTATAAGTGTATAGGTAGACACTCATGCCGGAGTTGAATTGCTCAAAATACCGCGTTGTTAATTTAAATTTGGCAAAACTGAACATATACAGTAAATAAAATATCACAGATCACAGACACAGAGTAATAAGTGCAGCGGAAATAAAAGAGATAGTAGTTCATGAAGCTACTATATAAATATATAAGTTACATCAGAGTTAAACCAAATACAACGGAAGAGTAATATGATACATCAGATACAAAGAAGAATACATCACTGGAATCATCGAATATCTGAAAGCTGGATAGATAGCTGGATCTCCAAGCGAAGCTCCAACTCCAAAGGTGAGTCTCGAAAGCTGAACCACTCAGTCTGACCCGAGCGTAAAGCAAAATACAAAACACTCGTGTCAAGATTAACATTCTTATATTAATAAATCCAACTCAAGTGAAATAGCAATTGAAATACAAGTAACTCAAAGGATGTTTGGAATAACCATCCTTTAAGGATCCGTTAAACTATCTACTAGGTAGTAATGTACGATAAGTAGATAATGTCTATCAGTAATAATAAGATATCAAAATAGCGTTAAGTCATGGCCCATTCCACCCTTAACACATTTTTATTCCCAAAAGCATATACAAGACCGTAGTTTCCCCAAAACCGGAAGTCACCAGAGGGCAATCCCTATACTAAAGGTACAAATCAAAATCGTAGTGGTCGCGCATAAATGGAATACAAGTATGACAAGGCACATGAGGCAATACCCAAGGTAGTGATACTACCGTTCGCCTGATCCGGACTGGTGAGAACGCAACGCCGCAGCGCCCGCAACACCGTGAAACAACACTCCCAAAATCAAGGGTGCACCAATCGACAACAAGTATAAGTAGTTCGAAGATGTGTGTCCACTTGAGGTAGCTAATCCTCCATTGGCCCGGCACAGCTCCTGTTTTAGTCATTTCCAATTTGACACAAGTGTCAAAGCTATCCATTATCGTTCTCTTTCTTCAGTCATCACGTACATCATTCCAACCACTTCATTCTGGATCATCACTCCGCGTATAGTTATTAAAGTGGTTTTCGGTTTAGATAGAGAGTATATCCATAACCGAATTCCGGTCTCTTTAATAACTTTCGTAATTATTTCACCGATTGGTCTTTTATTTATTTCAAAACCAAATCAATTTCAATTTCAATTCGTAAATCAACATTTCGTTTGTCTTTCAAAACCAATTCCATAAATTTACGTTTCAAAACTTCCAAATTATACATTCAAAGTCTTACAATTCAATTTCAATTTTATTTAAAACAATTCAAATATTGATTCAACTTCGTAAACAAGTTTCATTCCAAATCATTTTATTTTAACTTAATTTAACATTCAAATCAATTTAACTTCATTTATCAATTCCATTTATCATTCAAAACAATTCTATTAAATTTCCAATTCATTAAATCAATTTCCTAAGTTCAACTTCATTAAATCAAAACTTACCAATTTGAATTAAATTAAATTCATCAAATCAAATTCTTTAAATTTCAAGTCTTACATTAATTTCAATAAATCACTTTTTTCTTGTTAAAGAAATTCAATTTCACCTTTTTACTTACTTAAATAATTTTCCAAAACTTAATTAATAAAGAAACTCAATTTTAATTATTTACGAAGTAAAATTCACTTATTCAAAAGTTCAATTTCACTTATTAAAGAATTCAATTCAATTTAATCATTAAATAATTCAATCTTATTTAATTATTAAATAATTCAAAACTTAATTATTAAATAATTTCAAAGTTTAATAATTTCAAACTTAATTATAATTTCAACTTAATTATTAAATCATTTCAAAGTTTAATAATTTCAAACTTAATTATAATTCAAACTTGATAATTAAATCATTTCAAACTTAATTCAATCATTTCTCAAATTAAACAATATTCTTCATCAATTACATTGTTAATATTTTGTTTCAGATTATTAAATATTAACATTTTTCTTTCATAAAAATTTAAATTTCAACTTCATTTCAAAACCGTATTTTTATTCAAATAAAATCTTCAATTTATTTTTAAATCAAATTATTGACCAATCGGGTTTTATTTAATTCTCTATCCTAGGTCAAAGTTCAATTTGGGTATTTATCATTTCAACCCGATTCCAATTCAATTCAAAATCAAAACATAACAAAAGGGAACTTGCAGTGTGATAACTGGGATGGTGTCAAAGTAAATAAACAAGCAATAACAACAATCAATAACAATCCAATAATCAATTCAAATAATCCCGAAATAACCGTATTAACTCGCATTGTTATTTGTACGAATTAATATAATTATTTCTAGAATATACACTATCATTTCATGTAGATTAAAGATTATTACACTTATTATTTATCCGGTTTTTCACTTGTCATTTATTTATAATTTCATACATCATCAATTTAACAACATACATTCAGTGGTTCAAAGTGTAATTAAACAAATCCTACGTGTCAATAAAGTTAACAGTTAAAGGGGTCATATTATACAAATGTCAGTTAATCAAATTTAACATTTAATTATCCTATATCAAGTTCACCTTTCGAGGCTAGAGAGAATAGACGGTAGACCGAGTTACGAATGCAAACACGAATTTCCAAAGCAAAGCAAGATGGGCACGAATTCGATGAACAGAGCAAGACTGAAAATAACGAAAACGAATCAAAACTAGCATACGCAACCGGAACCAGATGCACACATATCCTGATATCAATTTGAAAACACATGTTTAAAATAAACTTTATATATCATAAACCAAAATCAATATCCAAAACAAAATCTTTGTATATACATAAAATAATCTATTATAAATTTAAGCATCAAAACTTAACAATTTAACGTGTATATTTATATAGTTTACAAAAGCAACCGACAAACGTAAAAGTTGAAAACTAATATATATATATAAACACTATATGTTGTATTTAAAAGAATATTTAATATAAAATTACTTAAAAATTTAACCCATATATACTGCCCCACAAAACTAACATATAAACTATAACTATAACTATATAGATAAAATGTCAATAACAGGTGAAACATAACCACAGATCGTGACTATTATACTATACCCAACTCTTACTATATAACAGCTCATACACTGCCACATGACTTGTTTGTACATATATTGTTATAGAAAACCCTTATAAAGTCTTTTTTTGTCTTTTTGATTTTATTCTTTTTTTTCCCCACAACATCTCGATTCATATCTAACTAATATATACAAACCACTTCCTTTATAGTATGCTACTTACAGTTTCCAAACCGATATTCACATCAACATAATGCAACATAAACGTATATGCACTTAATAAACATGAACAGGAAACTACATGCCATAAATACACTTCTGTACATAATATATATATGCATATATTTAGCTTGGATCCATGTACAGCTTTCATGCATTAAAATTTGAAATAATGTGCAACAAAAAGTATATGTTAACATAGATTATAAACTACAAGTACATCTCTATACTCGCTGACATGTAACCCAGATACTAGTATATAAGCTATAAATATATACTACCCAGGTATTGACACTTTAAACATATTACCAATGCATACCCTTTTTAAAAAAAAAATCACAACACGTATATAACTTTACATGTCAAACAATATAGAAATATTACTTACTATATCTATGGTAGTGAGGAAACAGTGCTTGGCTGATGGTGGGAGTGTAGGCGGCACTTGGTTGCATGCTCAGGTGGAATGGTGGGTGGGGCATGGCCGAGGGTGGACACGTGGGTGGAGCTGAACGAAGTGAGGGCGAGGATGAAAATCCAGGAGGGCGGAGGCAGTGAGTTAGCTCGCGTGGAGAAAATGAGGTTGAAAACAGAAAACGCAGCAGCGAATGAAGGTGGAAGCTCGGCTGAGGAAGAGAACGAAGGTGGGTGCTCGGGTTCTCGGCTGGTGGTGGTGGTGCGCAGCTCGAGCCTGGGGTGGCGTGAGTGGAGATGGGACAGAGGGCCGAGCTTCATGCATACAAGCATCTTTGCGTGTGTTTTTTTTCTTTTTTAATTGAAGTGGCTGAGTTCGGCAAAGCATGGTGGAAAGAAGAGGGCAGAGGAGTAACAGCTAGATGCAAAGATGAACAGTCTTATATTTTCTTCTTTTAAAATGAAAGTGAATTTCAACAAACGTCAACAAATCAAAATATAAATTGCAGAATTTTGGAAAGGCGAATTGAAAAAGGTTGATATTAATTATCTGGGAATACGAAATGCAAATGGCCATTGGTTTGAATAGGGAAATGAACGGACAAAGTGGACCAAAACAAAACTCAATACGGTTACCGATATGTAATCGTTCCATAAATTTCGCCATTTTTCGAACTCCGAAAACATACAAACAAATATACCGACGAGACCAGCACGATGAGACGATCACAATGGTATACGGATATTGGCGGTACGATTTAATTATAAAAATTCAAATTTTCAAATAGCGGAAAATGAAAGAAAAACGCTGAAAATTAAGATCGACGGAGCCAAAGATGTCCGAATCTGGAGAAACGACAAACTGACATCTTGCTCAGAAGATGGTTTAGAATTTTTCTATGTAAAAATATTTAGGTTTTGGAAACATTTTATTTTCATCGCTTTTTAACTGATTAAATTGAAGTGAATTTACGCGCGAAATAAACTTTCATATTTTCGGACGAAAATTTACCAGTTCCTATGTTTAACTAGACGCATTTCAAATATTAAATTTTATTTCAAAATTTTATCGTTTAAAATTTTCACAAAATTTCAACTAATTGCGTTATTAAAACGGTTAAAATTTACGGGTCGTTACACTCTCCCCCACTCAAAACTTTTCGTCCCCAAAAAGGAATGAGGTAAGAGAATAGAAATAACCAGAAAGAACAACAGATTTGAAATACAAAATAACAATTAATTTAAACCATATAAATTCAAATTTAAATTAATTGATATTTAATAATTGATTTAATCCACTTGATTTCACTAAAATCAATCTCAACTATTTCTAAATTCACTATCTTATTATCCCATTTTCTTACATTTACAATTTCTAAAACCATAAATTTGAATAGTCTTTTATTATAATCATATTTTTCTTCAATTTAAATTCTTCTTTATTCCAAATTATTGTTAAGTTTATTCTACTTAATATATTTTATCGCATATATTAAACCATATAAATTAATTTAAACCATAAAAGTTTCGATTTAAATTAATTTATATTCACTAATTGCTTTTAAATTCAAGGTATTTTCATAAGTTGATCAATTTCAATTTATTAATTTTTTCAAAACAATTTATTTCATTATTAACTGAGTTTTACTTATTATCCTATCTAACTCTATTAATATCTTTATAATCAAAATTTAGTGTATAACATTTATTATAAACACTCAAATTTTATTTATACATTCAATTTATCTTATATATTATCCAATTACATATTCAACTTCTGAATGATTTAGGTAAGTTGTATTAGAATGTAGTTGAACAATATACAAATAAAATTTTCCAATTCAATTATTCAAGTTTAAATATTTATTCCAAATTTTGGTTTTATTTATAAGTAAATCATCCTTTAACAAAATCGAAGAATTAGATTTCCGATTAACTTTAAACAATTTAGAGATATATATAATATATTTATATCAAATCAAATCAAATTTTAAAATAAGATACCTATATATATAAATCAAATTATACTGAAGAAATTCAAATCAAAATATTTTTCAAAACAAAACCGTAGCAAAGCTACAGAATAGTATCTCCACCTCGAAACTCGAAAATGAATGTCGATGATGCGGCCGCCATCACCGAAATTATTTTCCAGCGACAAAGAGAAGAGCACTGATTTCAACATTTTAAAATTCTTTGAAAACGATTTCTATTCAAAAATACTTTCAATACCATACTTTTAAAATTTTAAAAAACCAAAGTTCAAAATCACCGGAAACAATAAATTCTCAAATTTCTGAATTAGATTCATTTCAAATTCCAATCAATTTATAACCAAGTTTATAAATTCATTTATTTATATTATGCAATAGTCAATGGTTTACAAAACAATAAATGAAAATCAAATATTATTATTTTTCAGACAACAAATTCATTAACAATTTAATTTCAGAAAACTTATATTTATATATAATATAATCATTCAAAACTATTTTGTTTATCAAATTTGAAAACAACATTTTAATATAAATTTAGAAATACATTTCTTTGCTCGACGATACAGGAATGAATTTTCAAAATAAGGATAGGGATTCAAATTTTTGTTGACTTAAATCTAAGAGAATTTTGATTCGAAAATAAGTTTGAAACAGAAGATAAGATAATTCAATTACCACAATCGGGAGACGGATGAGTTTATTTAATTCACGAGCAACCTTAACTGGGTCGTCCGTAACTTCAAGAATAAGATTGATGCAGAATTCCGAGGTAATTCAACACTCGATCTCTAGAGATGAAATTCAGGTATAGCAGGGAATATATAGCATCGTAAACCGAGGATACAGAAATCTCCGGTAAATCAATGCCTATTATAAAGGAGTTTTGCTCCTTTACGAATCATTTGAAGTTTGGCGAGACCGCCGATTCATTATAGATATCATTCAAAATGGAGTTATGGGGTGCTCCAGAATTGAAAGAAGACGAATAGTGAAGGACACGAATGAAATTTGGAACCGTAGGGAATGTTCCAAAATTCAAAGAAATCGAGTCGAAAGAAAGAGATTGAAACTCGAATGAGAGTGATTCTGTAAATATATTTACCCTATATGTTGAGTTTTGCCTAGAGCTACCAAATCTCTGATACCAACTATAAGGACCCGCCATTTTGGCCAATTCGCATCCATTATAAGTGTATAGGTAGACACTCATGCCGGAGTTGAATTGCTCAAAATACCGCGTTGTTAATTTAAATTTGGAAAAACTGAACATATACAGTAAATAAAATATCACAGATCACAAACACAGAGTAATAAGTGCAGCGGAAATAAAAGAGATAGTAGTTCATGAAGCTACTATATAAATATATAAGTTACATCAGAGTTAAACCAAATACAGCGGAAGAGTAATATGATACATCAGATACAAAGCAGAATACATCACTGGAATCATCGAATATCTGAAAGCTGGATAGATAGCTGGATCTCCAAGCGAAGCTCCAACTCCAAAGGTGAGTCTCGAAAGCTGAACCACTCAGTATGACCCGAGCGTAAAGCAAAATACAAAACACTCGAGTCAGGATTAACATTCTTATATTAATAAATCCAACTCAAGTGAAATAGCAATTGAAATACAAGTAACTCAAAGGATGTTTGGAATAACCATCCTTTAAGGATCCGTTAAACTATCTACTAGGTAGTAATGTACGATAAGTAGATAATGTCTATCAGTAATAATAAGATATCAAAATAGCGTTAAGTCATGGCCCATTCCACCCTTAACACATTTTTATTCCCAAAAGCATATACAAGACCGTAGTTTCCCCAAAACCGGAAGTCACCAGAGGGCAATCCATATACTAAAGGTACAAATCAAAATCGTAGTGGTCGCGCATAAATGGAATACAAGTATGACAAGGCACATGAGGCAATACCCAAGGTAGTGATACTACCGTTCGCCTGATCCGGACTGGTGAGAACGCAATGCCGCAGCGCCCGCAACACCGTGAAACAACACTCCCAAAATCAAGGGTGCACCAATCGACAACAAGTATAAGTAGTTCGAAGATGTGTGTCCACTTGAGGTAGCTAATCCTCCATTGGCCTGGCACAGCTCCTGTTTTAGTCATTTCCAATTTGACACCAGTGTCAAGGCTATCCATTATCGTTCTCTTTCTTCAGTCATCACGTACATCATTCCAACCACTTCATTCTGGATCATCACTCCGCGTATAGTTATTAAAGTGGTTTTCGGTTTAGATAGAGAGTATATCCATAACCGAATTCCGGTCTCTTTAATAACTTTCGTAATTATTTCACCGATTGGTCGTTTATTTATTTCAAAACCAAATCAATTTCAATTTCAATTCGTAAATCAACATTTCGTTTGTCTTTCAAAACCAATTCCATAAATTTACGTTTCAAAACTTCCAAATTATACATTCAAAGTCTTACAATTCAATTTCAATTTTATTTAAAACAATTCAAATATTGATTCAACTTCGTAAATAAGTTTCATTCCAAATCATTTTTTTAACTTAATTTAACATTCAAATCAATTTAACTTCATTTATCGATTCCATTTATCATTCAAAACAATTCTATTAAATTTCCAATTCATTAAATCAATTTCCTAAGTTCAACTTCATTAAATCAAAACTTACCAATTTGAATTAAATTAATCAAATCAAATTCTTTAAATTTCAAGTCTTACATTAATTTCAATAAATCACTTTTTTCTTGTTAAAGAAATTCAATTTCACCTTTTTACTTACTTAAATAATTTTCCAAAACTTAATTAATAAAGAAACTCAATTTTAATTATTTACGAAGTAAAATTCACTTATTCAAAAGTTCAATTTCACTTATTAAAGAATTCAATTCAATTTAATCATTAAATAATTCAATCTTATTTAATTATTAAATAATTCAAAACTTAATTATTAAAAAAATTCGAAGTTTAATAATTTCAAACTTAATTATAATTTCAACTTAATTATTAAATCATTTCAAAGTTTAATAATTTCAAATTTAATTATAATTCAAACTTGATAATTAAATCATTTCAAACTTAATTCAATCATTTCTCAAATTAAACAATATTCTTCATCAATTACATTGTTAATATTTTGTTTCAGATTATTAAATATTAACATTTTCCTTTCATAAAAATTTAAATTTCAACTTCATTTCAAAACCGTATTTTTATTCAAATAAAATCTTCAATTTATTTTTAAATCAAATTATTGACCAATCGGGTTTTATTTAATTCTCTATCCTAGGTCAAAGTTCAATTTGGGTATTTATCATTTCAACCCAATTCCAATTCAATTCAAAATCAAAACATAACAAAAGGGAACTTGCAGTGTGATAACTGGGATGGTGTCAAAGTAAATAAACAAGCAATAACAACAATCAATAACAATCCAATAATCAATTCAAATAATCCCGAAATAACCGTATTAACTCGCATTGTTATTTGTACGAATTAATATAATTATTTCTAGAATCTACACTATCATTTCATGTAGATTAAAGATTATTACACTTATTATTTATCCGGTTTTTCACTTGTCATTTATTTATAATTTCATACATCATCAATTTAACAACATACATTCAGTGGTTCAAAGTGTAATTAAACAAATCCTACGTGTCAATAAAGTTAACGGTTAAAGGGGTCATATTATACAAATGTCAGTTAATCAAATTTAACATTTAATTATCCTATATCAAGTTCAATTTCATATTGTTTATCATTTTAACATTAACAATTTAACGTCCAATATAAACATCAACAATCAATCAATTAACAACCAAATTGGATTATCATTTCATATATATAACAGATAATGGTGTCAAATGTCACAGGTGAACTGATATAGGTAATAGCAGTGTAAATATCTAACAGCAGCATATTTCAATTGTCGTTTCAATTGAAATCAAATTTAATAAATAAAAGAACGTTAATCGTGAGTGAGTGCTCACCTTTCGAGGCTAGAGAGAATAGACGGTAGACCGAGTTACGAATGCAAACACGAATTTCCAAAGCAAAGCAAGATGGGCACGAATTCGACGAACAGAGCAAGACTGAAAATAACGAAAACGAATCAAAACTAGCATACGCAACCGGAACCAGATGCACACATATCCTGATATCAATTTGAAAACACATGTTTAAAATAAACTGTATATATCATAAACCAAAATCAATATCCAAAACAAAATCTTTGTATATACATAAAATAATCTATTATAAATTTAGGCATCAAAACTTAACAATTTAACGTGTATATTTATATAGTTTACAAAAGCAACTGACAAACGTAAAAGTTGAAAACTAATATATATATAAACACTATATGTTGTATTTAAAAGAATATTTAATATAAAATTACTTAAAAATTTAACCCATATATACTGCCCCACAAAACTAACATATAAACTATAACTATAACTATATAGATAAAATGTCAATAACGGGTGAAACATAACCACAGATCGTGACTATTATACTATACCCAACTCTTACTATATAACAGCTCATACACTGCCACATGACTTGTTTGTACATATATTGTTATAGAAAACCCTTATAAAGTCTTTTTTTTTCTTTTCTTTTTTTTTCTTTTTTTTTCATATCTAACTAATATATACAAACCACTTCCTTTATAGTATGCTACTTACAGTTTCCAAACCGATATTCACATCAACATAATGCAACATAAACGTATATGCACTTAATAAACATGAACAGGAAACTACATGCCATAAATACAATTCTGTACATAATATATATGTGCATATATTTAGCTTGGATCCATGTACAGCTTTCATGCATTAAAATTTGAAATAATGTACAACAAAAAGTATATGTTAACATAGATTATAAACTACAAGTACATCTCTATACTCCCTGACATGTAACCCAGATACTAGTATATAAGCTATAAATATATACTACCCAGGTGTTGACACTTTAAACATATTACCAATGCATACCCTTTTTTAAAAAAAAAATCACAACACGTATATAACTTTACATGTCAAACAATATAGAAATATTACTTACTATATCTATGGTAGTGAGGAAACAGTGCTCGGCTGATGGTGGGAGTGTAGGCGGCACTTGGTTGCATGCTCAGGTGGAATGGTGGGTGGGGCATGGCCGAGGGTGGACACGTGGGTGGAGCTGAACGAAGTGAGGGTGAGGATGAAAATCCAGGATGGCGGAGGCAGTGAGTTAGCTCGCGTGGAGAAAATGAGGTTGAAAACAGAAAACGCAGCAGCGAATGAAGGTGGAAGCTCGGCTGAGGAAGAGAACGAAGGTGGGTGCTCGGGTTCTCGGCTGGTGGTGGTGGTGCGCAGCTCGAGCTTGGGGTGGCGTGAGTGGAGATGGGACAGAGGGCCGAGCTTCATGCATACAAGCATCTTTGCGTGTGTTTTTTTCTTTTTTAATTGAAGAGGCTGAGTTCGGCAAAGCATGGTGGAAAGAAGAGGGCAGAGGAGTAACAGCTAGATGCAAAGATGAACAGTCTTATATTTTCTTCTTTGAAAATGAAAGTGAATTTCAACAAACGTCAACAAATCAAAATATAAATTGCAGAATTTTGAAAAGGCGAATTGAAAAAGGTTGATATTAATTATCTGGGAATACGAAATGCAAATGGCCATTGGTTTGAATAGGGAAATGAACGGACAAAGTGGACCAAAACAAAACTCAATACGGTTACCGATATGTAATCGTTCCATAAATTTCGCCATTTTTCGAACTCCGAAAACATACAAACAAATATACCGACGAGACCAGCACGATGAGACTATCACAATGGTATACGGATATTGGCGGTACGATTTAATTATAAAAATTCGAATTTTCAAATAGCGGAAAATGCAAGAAAAACGCTGAAAATTAAGATCGACAGAGCCAAAGATGTCCGAATCTGGAGAAACGACAAACTGACATCTTGCTCAGAAGATGGTTTAGAATTTTTCTATGTAAAAATATTTAGGTTTCGAAAACATTTTATTTTCATCGCTTTTTAACTGATTAAATTGAAGTGAATTTACGCGCGAAATAAACTTTCATATTTTCGGACGAAAATTTACCAATTGCTATGTTTAACTAGACGCATTTCAAATATTAAATTTTATTTCAAAATTTTATCGTTTAAAATTTTCACAAAATTTCAACTAATTGCGTTATTAAAACGGTTAAAATTTATGGGTCGTTACACTTGGTGACTACTTTGGGTAATTAAATCTCTAGATTTCTGTTGTTTGTATAGTTGATAGTTAAATAATCGACAATCAAATCTGGCCAGTTTTGACTTAGGAAGTATAATTATAAATTCGAGTTCCCTGGTGAGGACTTGAATACTTACTTCCAAAAGAATTGGAAATGAGTCAACCGAAAATTATTGGTTGTTGGTTTCAAGTGACTGGGATCGGATATGTTATCTGAAAACCACTTCGAACCACCACATGTTGTAACAACTCAGGATTTTTAACCCTCGAAAATCGACACTAATATATTCACTGTATTGCGTTCCGAGCAATCGAATGCTAGAAAAAAAATCCAATTGTTAGGGAAAAACAAGAAGGAAGAAGATAAGAAGAAAACTAAATAACACAGAATCTCACAGCGGAATGAATAATCTATAATATATAACAAATCTTTACACAAAGAAGACATGTAATATACATACATCAATCAGAGTACACTAACCTATTTTAGCCCAGACAGTTATAACAACCCACCATCATAATTGTTGATAATTATAACAATGAATGCAGCAGAAAAATAATCATCTACGTGAATATGTCTTTGTGACTCAAGCTCGTCTTCTGAAGCTCCAATCATCCAAACTGAATCGTAAATATGCTCGTTCTGACCTGAGCATTACAATAAAATAACATCCGAGTCAGTTTGGTAAACCAGCGTGAGAAAAATACACCTCAATTAAATTTTTTGTTTCAAAAATTCTTCGAAAATAAAAGTATCTCATAAGATCACAACGCACATAAACACGGATGAGTTTTTACCTTATGATAACCAAACCATTTTCTATAGAAAATCCATTGATATTATAATAATGTCTATGGGTCAAAGAAAAATATGAAAATAGTTGAAATGCTTGCATCTCACGTTTCAGCATAGTTGGGCACAACTTAGTCCGTACGCCGCTTATTAGAGAATGAATTCCATACAATGATTGGACTACTGGGGTACCGCCCATCACGGTGCATCTCTAGATAAAATAACACCAAGGACCATGCCAGGATCCCCTGCCAACACAGAACCGGCCAATCACTTGACTAATAGTACCAAATATGATCACTCCGCCGTTACTGGGCCTTCAAGCATAAAATTGAGAGATAATATCGACTTTAGATAGGAATGATCATACCCTACTTAGGTGCGACCCACTTAGCCCTGCTACATCTCCTATGTTTTAGTCATTCCCGGTAGATGAGGCTTGAGGCTACGTTTTACCTTTTATATAGCACTTCCCACTTGAAATGCTAACACTACCCTCCAGGCGACAATGCAATGCCAACATTCATCCATACAAGTTCGTGCTAGGACTGAAAGAAATGCTTGAAAGCTTTATCTTCAATTCCATCATCTTCAAGATATCTTCACTTCGAAACACTTGAGTTGGATCGAAGTGGTTTTCAGATAACATATTCGATCCCGGTCTCTTCGAAACAACATTCGATAGTTTTCGGTAAACTCAACCCCAGTTCATTAGGAAATAAACAATTAAAGATAAGAGAAGAGATCGCCTCCTTACGTTAATGGACGGATTTCCTTATCATTTGTCCTAGGAGAACTAAACGAGATTTATACGCATAGTATAGCATAATCGGAGATGACTGTGCCATATAACTCATGTGTTTCTCCTAGATATTTCCAAATTTATGTTTTGTGTCCGAATTTGATAGTCGGTTATTTAACAATCAACAAATACATATCCAAATCAAGGATTTATTCCATAGGGAAAACCAATATTGGTTGAGCACACGAGTAACCACTAGCCCCCCTTAATTAACCTTTTTGTTAGTTAAAATCACTTTGTAATATTTTTATACCATACCTTTAAAAAGATTCAATCACAAACTTTTATATTTTCAATACTTGGAAAATATGTATGTACTTATCTTAACGATATAAGTATATTCATCAAACTGATTGTGAAGACCCAAATTATTGAGGTAAAAATAATTTTATAAAAATAAGTTCATGGAAAATATTCAAAGAATAAAATAAATTGAAAATAAATATCAAGAATGAGTGAAATAAATAAGGAAGAGGATAGTTGTTCTCAGTAAATAATAATGAGAAAGAAAATAACTAAGTATGAATAAGTTTTATATTCACATATCTCATATATATATATATTGCATATAAGTAGCCAAAGGAGTATAGAGTGATAAAATAAACTCTTATGATGATTAAAATATATGAAACCAGATTAGTATTATATAGGTATAAATACATTTTATAATCAAGAGAAAACAAATGGCTTGAAACATTGGAAAGGAATTAATTGATAAAAAGATATATATATATATATATATATATATATGAACATTTCAGATTTTGTCTTAAGAAAATAAATAATGTAGATAAGTCACATGAAAATAGTGTGTAGGTGAAACATGCAAATGGCATGTACACAGAAAAAGAAGAAAATCAACTGAAATACCCGAAATGGAATCAAAAAGAAAATGGCATATTTAGCCATAAAAACATTTACAAAATTCTCTTATTTGTGTGGGGATAAAATGGGTTTTTCACTCCACTAAAACCCTAGTTAAATGTTTTAGAAATCAAAGGAAAGGCAACAGTTATTTTTGAAAATAGAAAGATATTTTTAGAAAATAAAAAGAAGAGCAAACTCACATTATTTTCAAGTTAGAGCATTCTTGGGGAAAGAAGAAGGAAGGTGAGTGATTAATCATCTTATGAGATTTAAGGCATTAAGACCCAAGTTAAGGGCAGCCATATTACTTATATAAAACCATATCATGTTTTTGTTTAATTTTATTCTCTGAATAAATAAATGTTGATCATGGTTAGTGTTTTGGCTGAGTCTTTGGTTGGTGTTTTGATCTGTTTTGATTGTTTTGGTTAATGCTTTGAAAAGACAAACACCCTGATCACAGAAATGGCTTATGTAACTTATAATCCAGTTTTTATATGGGAATGAGATAAACATTTTTACTGAGAAATAGGGTACTAATGAAGAATGAAGTAGGCAGTGTGAATAAGGAGATTCATGCTTATGTCTAGTTCATTTTAAAAATGATATGAAAAATGCAATATTATATATATATATATATGTGTGTGTGTGTGTGTGTGTGCTGATTTGTTCAAATCACAAGTCAATATGTTTTTATGGGTTTTTCTCAAAAACCTTACCCTATGTTCACAGTAAAATAAATGCAATGTTTTATATGACTTCACCAGATTTATGTAAGAAATGGGAATATTTCTGGAAATAAATTTATGCAAGTCTTAGAAAATATGATTAAATAAAAATAACCTTAAAATGGGATGTGGTGTTTTACATAAATACTTTGTATGTCTGGCTGAAATCCCTGAGTGAGTTTAGTACTCTCTGATTTATGAAAGGAAGAAAAAGAATAGGAAGCATTTCAAGAATTAATAAAATTCTCCTGAAAGAAAAATGAGAATGGTCTCTAGATTATAAAGCTAATCTAGGAGTAGTGCCTTGATCTATTCATCATTAGGTGGATGATGGGTATGTGCATGACTTGTTTAAGTCATGTAGGCCTCTGTGTAAAGGGTTAACAGAATTGAGCCCCTTTGCAACGCACACATGGTGTTCAATGGCAAGAGTTAAGACCAAATAAATGATAAATGGGGATTGAGAAATTGAGCTATGGAATTAAGGGAGTCAATCCATAGGAGTATATGTACATATAACTGAATTGTGTTGATGAATTAATACTTGTGTGTATGTATGTTAGTATGAGCTTATATGTATATATATATATGTACCTAGATTTTTGTATGAATCTAAATAAGTATCAAACATATGAGTCTTTGCACAGAGTTTAGTAATTATAAGTTATTTATAAACTATGATTTCACTCATACCAGAATATATTTTCTGACCCTATTTGTTGCCTTTGCAATCTTTGGGGTGTCTCATTTTCATTGAGGCAGTTCAAAGTGTTGCTGCAGGGAAAGATGCTTGAGTAGATTGCTTGTATGGATGTTTGAAGAACTTGTTGGTTTTAAAATGCTCTAGAGAAGTAGAAGTTTGATTGTAATAAATAATCTAGGCAAACTCTCTTATGTTTTGTGTATTTCCAGGATTGATACTTGCTTTGTTTTCTTGAAAAGAACATGTAAAAGGAAAAAAAAACTTAAGTACCATATGTGCTTGTGAGTTGTTGATTCAAGTAGCAGACTCTGGAAATAATCCAGAGGATCATAAAAGGGAGAACATGCCATTTAATTTGATATGTGGATGTGTTCCCCTTGGCATGTTTGCTATATTTCAGTTATAAAGTTTAAGTTGTTTTTGAATAAATATGTGCCAAAGTATTGAGAGGATGAGTTGAACATGGTCTTGGCTAACCAGTAAGGCTTGTACATGTCTTGTAATTGATACAAGTATATGCGAAAGCTTGAAGCCATAGTCTTCAGATTCCTAAAGCAAACAAGATCATAGAGCAAGCTAATTCGAATGCAACTTAATCCTATGGTATGTCTGGAACAAGAGTAGGATTATATTACCATAAAACCTGAAAATCATAAGTATATAAGGATTTAGGAATTGGAATTGATAAAATCTGGAACTGGCTTAAATAGGAAACTGATGTAGCAAGTCAGAAAATAGGGATAAACAATATAGACTTAAACTAGAAATGTAGAGTAATTTTGTTAAGTGTATAAAAATCCAGAACAACACACTCTATATTCTTTTAGCCAGAAAAATGCAAAGACCTTTCTAAAATCATATTCAACACTATTTCCAATCTAAATATCAAAAATCTATATGACCTTCAGATTAGTTTACAACTGTATTACTCACATGATCATTACATGCTTCATGAACCTAGATATGTGCATTTTGCTGACTTGAATTGCTTGTGCATGTTTGTGCATGTTTTGTACACGTTTATGTTTGAACAAACCAGTGATCCATAGACCAAACCAAGTTTCAAAATGTTTTATCACTCTAAAACAACATGTATGAATTTCTAAATTCCAAAGATCTATTACATGGGTTATAAATCCACAAATTAATCAATCTGGTTTAATAGAATAAACTGGAAAATGAAGAAGAGAATAATAGGTGCTAATACTTGAAAATTGTATTAGTCAATCTTGAGTCATTCCAAGATGAAAATATCTGAAAATGTATTAATTAATCCTGAGTCAATTAAGGTAGTAACACTTGAATCCTGTATTAGTCAGTCTTGAGTCAAATAAAAGATTAAATTGTAGAAATAGCTATGTGACACAAAACCTTTCAATTATGGAAAATGTTGTGTGATTAAATTTCTTTGCTACTTTAACACTCTGATAGGCAAAGAAACATTTATATATCTTCATATATATAAATGATATGACTTGATTAAAATACTGATATTTTTATATTAGTAAATTCTGGATCTTGGAAAATTAATTAAAATAAATGAAAGAGGCAAGAAAAGAAGTGATCCCTTGCTTAAAAAAAACTCAACTAAAAATCAGTGAAATATAGTAGAAGAAAAGTGGGTCACTTCAGTTGGTATCAAAGCTATGTTACCAAAAACATAACAAAAAAATCTAATTTTCTCATATGGATAAAATTCTAAGGAACAAACCACATAAAAATATTTTCAGTAGGAATAAATTACTGAAACAATTAAATCAAAAACAAGACTAACTAGCTATGTAAATTATATAGCAAATCATGGTAGGAAGACCACCAAACTCTGGAGCAGGACCCTCTAGTGCAACACCATTCGTCAATTTGCAAGATTTGGTGAGGGCATTAAGGGAAGGAGCAGTGCAGAGGGAAGAAAATCCTCATGAGAAGTTATCTATGCTACTGAAAACATTCTCAAATTTAGGAGGCAAGGATTTTGAAGGCACTGAAGGAGTCATGGGTGTGCAAACATGGCTAAGAACTTTGGAAAGGATATTTGCAGACATGCAAATCAATGACAAAAGGAAGAGGCAAATAGCTTCTAGAAGGCTCAAAGGAGCAGCACTGGATTGGTGGGAGGTAATCATCACAGGAAGACCAGAAAATGAGATAACATGGGATCAGTTCAAGGATATGCTTGAGGCTATATTTGTCCCAGCAACAGCTAAGGCAACATTGCTTGAGGAGTTTATAAGATTGAGGCAAGGATCAATGAGTGTGACTGAATACACTCAAAAGTCTGAGAGCTTGTCTAAGTATGGAACCATGCTCATAGGGAATGAGGAATCAAAGAATTCAAGATTTATTCAAGGACTTAATGCTGGTTTAAGTAGAGCAATGCTACCATACAAAGACAAAACATTTGATCAAGTCATAGATCTCACTCTTTCTTTTGAACAACATGATAATGCAAGGGTGAAATTCAGGAACATGAGAGCTAATAACAACAACAAGAAGGGGAAAAATAGAGCACATCCTTATGACAAGAAGAATTCAGACAAGAAGGTTAAAGGAGCAACTAGTGGGGAAGTTAAGAAGAAACTTATTTGCTACAACTGTGGCAAGGAAGGACACATGAGTAATAGGTGTCAAGCAGCTAAGAAAACCCCATTCAGTTGCTATAATTGTGGGAAAGAAGGTCATATCAAAAGGAATTGCCCAAAGTTCAAGAAAGGAGCAAAGGTAGGAGCATTGGAAGGCAAAGCAAAAGCAAATGCAGTGGGAAATTCTGGACAATTGGAAGGTATACTCCTAATTAAAGGTTATCCAATCTCAGTTATATATGACATTGGGGCTACACATTCCTTAATATCACAAGACATAGTAAATAAATTGGCTCTCACATGCAATTTAGTTGATAAGCCTTTGTTTATTCAGAGTCCCCTAGGTAGTTATTGCATGCTAGGAATTAAATGTTTGGGAGTAAAATTAAACATAGGAGGAAATATGTTTAAATCTGATTTGTTTGTGTTAAAATATCCTGGAATATGAATTATTCTAGGAGTAGATTGGTTGAGTAAATTCAAAGCAATTTTGAACTTGGAAAATTTTACTATTTCTTTGAAAACAGAAAATGGTAAAAATATTATAGTCATGAGTGAAATAGCCAAAACAAATTGCCTTAATCAAATGTGGAGCATGACTGAAAAAGAATTAATTCTGGAAGACATAAAAGTAATAAATGAATACCCAGATGTCTTTGGAGAGGTTATAGGAGTTCCAGAAAATAGGCAAGTTGAATTTCAAATAAGATTAATCCCAGGAGCAAGTCCTATCATCAAGAAGCCTACCATAATGGGTCCTAAAGAATTAGTGGAATTGAAACAACAATTGGAAGAATTGGAGCAGAAGGGCTTCATAAGGCTTAGTAGTTCAAACTAGGGTTCTCCAGTGGTATTTATAAAGAAACATGATGGTACAATGAGGATGTGTATTGATTACAGGGAATTAAACAAAGTTACCATCAAGAATAAATATCCACTCCCCAGAATTGATGATTTATTTGATTAATTAAATGGAGCAAGAATCATTTCAAGGCTAGACTTAGCCTCTGGATTCCATCAAATGAAGGTTGAGGAAGAGAGCATTAAATACACTGCATTCAACACAAGATATAGGCTATATGAATTTTTAGTGATGCCTTTTGGATTGACAAATGCACCATCCTATTTTGTAGATTTAATGAATAGGACATTTAGAGATTTTCTAGATAAATTTGTAGTTGTTTTCATTGATGATATATTGGTGTATTCAAAATCAGAAGAGGAGCATGCAAGGCATTTGCATCTGGTTTTGTCAAGAATAAGAGCACATGATTTAAAGGCAAAATTTACCAAGTGTACATTTTGGCAGAATGAAGTTAAATTTTTGGAACATATTATATCTCAACAAGGGATTTGTGTAGACCCAAACAAAGTCATGGCAGTGCAATCATGGAGTAGACCCAAATCAGTGACTGAGGTGAGGTCATTTTTAGGAATGGCAGGCTACTATAGAAGGTTTATAAAAGACTTTGCAAGGATAGCCATTCCATTAACCAAGCTAACCAGAAAAGAGCAACCATATGTGTGGACAGAAAAATGTGAACAAGCTTTTGAATCATTGAAGAAGGCATTGATGGAAGCTTCAGTCTTGCAAGTTCCAGAGGGAAATTAGGGATTAGTGGTTTATACTAATGCTAGTGGGTCTGGGTTAGGGGCAGTACTCATGCAACATGGAAGAGTCATAGCATATGCATCAAGGCAACTCAAGCCAAATGAAACCAGATATGCCACACATGATCTAGAGCTTGCTGCCATTGTTTATGCATTGAAGCTATGGAGACACTACTTGTTAGGTATTAAATTTGAATTTGTAGTTGTTTTCATTGATGATATATTGGTGTATTCAAAATCAGAAGAGGAGCATGCAAGGCATTTGCATCTGGTTTTGTCAAGATTAAGAGCACATGATTTAAAGGCAAAATTTACCAAGTGTACATTTTGGGAGAATGAAGTTAAATTTTTGGGACATATTATATCTCAACAAGGGATTTGTGTAGACCCAAACAAAGTCATGGCAGTGCAATCATGGAGTAGACCCAAATCAGTGACTGAGGTGAGGTCATTATTAGGAATGGCAGGCTACTATAGAAGGTTTATAAAAGACTTTGCAAGGATAGCCATTCCATTAACCAAGCTAACCAGAAAAGAGCAACCATATGCGTGGACAGAAAAATGTGAAAAAGCTTTTGAATCATTGAAGAAGGCATTGATGGAAGCTTCAGTCTTGCAAGTTCCAGAGGGAAATTAGGGATTAGTGGTTTATACTAATGCTAGTGGGTCTGGGTTAGGGGCAGTACTCATGCAACATGGAAGAGTCATAGCATATGCATCAAGGCAACTCAAGCCAAATGAAACCAGATATGCCACACATGATCTAGAGCTTGCTGCCATTGTTTATGCATTGAAGCTATGGAGACACTACTTGTTAGGTATTAAATTTGAATTGTTTATAGACCATAAATCACTTAAGTATTTGTTTTCTCAAAAAGACTTGAATATGAGACAACATAGGTGGGTAGAGTTTTTAGCTGCCTATGATCTTGATATATTATATACTCCTGGAAAAGCTAACAAGGTAGCAGATGCTTTGAGTAGACATCAAGAAAGATTGGCAAGCTTAATGATGAATGAATTCAAGGATTTAACAATTCTTAGTGAAGTAGAAATGAAGGAAGAAATTGGTGCATCAGACAATGTACATAGTGACATGATTGAATATGGAAAATTAAGTCTCGTCTCCTTAAGATCAACCCTGGTTGATAAAATAGGAAATATGCAGAATCAAGACACTAATTTAAAAGAAAAGAAGGACATGATATCACAAGGCATGTCAGTGGAAAATTATGAAGTTGATGATAGAGGCTACTTGAGAAAGAAAGGGAAACTCTACATACCCAATATAGAAGAACTGAAGCAAGAGGTTATGGATGACCATCACAAGACAAAGTACACTATACATCCAGGTGGTACAAAAATGTACCATGATCTTAAAAGAAACTACTGGTGGCCAGGAATGAAAGGGGCAGTGGCAAGATATGTGGCAAAGTGTTTAACATGTCAACAAGTCAAGGCAGATTATCAAAGACCTTCAGGCTTACTACAACCTCTGGAAGTGCCTACCTGGAAATGGGAAAGCATTTCAATGGATTTTGTGGATGGTTTGCCCAGAACAAGAAGAGGCAATGATAGTATTTGGGTTGTGGTTGATAGACTCACAAAAATAGCTCACTTCATTCCAGTGAATTCAAATAGAAATGCTCACAAATTAGCTCAATTATTTGTGAAGGAGATAGTGAGATTACATGGAATCCCCAAGACTATCATTAGTGATAGAGATACCTTGTTTACCTCTCTTTCAAGAGACTATGAGGACATAATTAAGCTTGAGCACAGCTTACCACCCACAAACAGATAGGCAAACTGAGATTGTTAACAAGATTTTAGAGGATTTGCTTAGAGCATGTATACTTGATTTTGGAGGCAACTGGGAAGATCATCTCTATTTAGCTGAATTTGCTTATAACAATAGCTATCAGTCCACTATAGGTATGGCTCCATTTGAGGCCTTATATGGGAAGCCTTGTGCATCTCCTGCATGCTGGATGGAGACAGGTGAAAGAGTGTTGCTTGGACCAGAACATGTGAAAGAGACCTTTGCAAGGATTGAACTTGTAAGGCAGAGAATGAGAGCAGCACAAGAGAGACAAAAAGCCTATGAAGATAAAGGGAGAAGGCCAGTGGAATTTGAAGTGGGAAATTATGTATTTCTCAAAGTTTCACCAATGAGAAAAATATTGAGGTTTGGCAAGGCAGGAAAATTGTCACCAAGATATATAGGGCCATATGAAATTATTCAAAGAGTAGGATCTTGGCTTATAAGTTGAAATTGCCAGAGGAATTGAGTAATATACATGATGTATTTCATGTATCTCAATTAAGAAGATGGGTGCATGATAAGGAGACCATTCTGAAATCTCCTACACAAGTTGAAATTCAAGAAAATCTGGTTTATAAGAAGGAACCAGTGGGTAATGTGGCTAGAGAAGAAAAGAAATTGAGAAATAAAATAATTAAATTGGTTAAAATCCAGTGGAGTTTAGATGAGAGTGGTTGTACATGGGAGACTGAAGATAGGATGAAAGATAAATATCCTAATCTATTTTCTGCTTAAAGGTATGCCTAAAATTATGATAAACTTAAACATTACTTATGTATGTTTGATTGGTTTTGAATGCATGAGCTTTTGAAATTTCTGAAATGAAATTATGCTTTGTATACATTTGGATGGAAATGTATGAGAAAAATAATTGTGGGACACAATTCCTTTTAGGAGGAGAGTATGTGAAGACCCAAATTATTGAGGTAAAAATAATTTTATAAAAATCAGTTAATGGAAAATTTTCAAAGAATAAAATAAATTGAAAATAAATATCAAGAATGAGTGAAATAAATAAGGAAGAGGATAGTTGTTTTCAGTAAATAATAATGAGAAAGAAAATAACCAAGTATGAATAAGTTTTATATTCACATATCTCATATATATATATATATATTGATTGCATATAAGTAGCCAGAGGAGTATAGAGTGATAAAATAAACTCTTATGATGATTAAAATATATGAAACCAGATTAGTATTATATAGGTATAAATACATTTTATAATCAAGAGAAAACAAATGGCTTGAAACATTGGCAAGGAATTAATTGATAAAAAGATATATATATGTGAACATTTCAGATTTTGTCTTAAGAAAATAAATAATGTAGATAAGTCACATGAAAATAGTGTGTAGGTGAAACATGCAAATGGCATGTACACAGAAAAAGAAGAAAAGCAACTGAAATACCCGAAATGGAATCAAAAAGAAAATGGCATATTTAGCCATAAAAACATTTACAAAATTCTCTTATTTGTGTGGGGATAAAATGGGTTTTTCACTCCACTAAAACCCTAGTTAAATGTTTTAGAAATCAAAGGAAAGGCAACAGTTATTTTTGAAAACAGAAAGATATTTTTAGAAAATAAAAGGAAGAGCAAACTCACACTGTTTTCAAGTTAGAGCAATCTCGGGGAAAGAAGAAGGAAGGTGAGTGATTAATCATCTTATGAGATTTAAGGCATTAAGACTCATGTTAAGGGCAGCCATATTACTGATATAAAACCATATCATGTTTTTGTTTAATTTTATTCTCTGAATAAATAAATGTTGATCATGGTTAGTGTTTTGGCTGAGTCTTTGGTTGATGTTTTGATTATTTTGGTTAATGCTTTGAAAAGACAAACACCCTGATCACAGAAATGGCTTCTGTAACTTATAATCCAGTTTTTATATGGGAATGAGATAAACATTTTTACTGAGAAATAGAGTACTAATGAAGAATGAAGTAGGCAGTGTGAATAGGGAGATTCATGCTTATGTCTAGTTCATTTTAAAAATGATATGAACAATGCAATATTATATATATATATGTGCTGGTTTGTTCAAATCACAAGTCAATATGTTTTTATGGGTTTTCTCAAAAACCTTACCCTATGTTCACAGTAAAATAAATGCAATGTTTTATATGACTTCACCAGATTTATGTAAGAAATGGGAATATTTCTGGAAATAAATTTATGCAAGTCTTAGAAAATATGATTGAATAAAAATAACCTTAAAATGGGATGTGGTGTTTTACATGAATACTTTGTATGTCTGGTTGAAATCCCTGAGTGAGTTTAGTACTCTCTGATTTATGAAAGGAAGAAAAAGAATAGGAAGCATTTCAAGAATTAATAAAATTCTCCTGAAAGAAAAATGAGAATGGTCTCTAGATTATAAAGCTAATATAGGAGTAGTGCCTTGATCTATTCATCATTAGGTGGATGATGGGTATGTGCATGACGTGTTTAAGTCCTGTAGGCCTCTGTGTAAAGGGTTAACAGAATTGAGCCCCTTTGCAATGCACACATGGTGTTCAATGGCAAGAGTTAAGACCAAATAAATGATAAATGGGGATTGAAAAATTGAGCTATGGAATTAAGGGAGTCAATCCATAGGATTATATATACATATAACTGAATTGTGTTGATGAATGAATACTTGTGTCTATGTATGTTAGTATGAGCTTATATGTATATATATATGTACCCAGATTTTTGTATGAATCTAAATAAGTATCAAACATATGAGTCTCTGCATAGAGTTTAGTAATTATAAGTTATTTATAAACTATGATTTCACTCATACCAGAATATATTTTCTGACCCTATTTGTTGCCTTTGCAATCTTTGGGGTGTCTCATTTTCATTGAGGCAGTTCAAAGTGTTGCTGCAGGGAAAGATGCTTGAGTAGATTGCTTGTATGGATGTTTGAAGAACTTGCTGGTTTTAAAATGCTCTAGAGAAGTAGAAGTTTGATTGTAATAAATAATCTAGGCAAACTCTGTTATGTTTTGTGTATTTCCAGGATTAATACTTGCTTTGTTTTCTTGAAAAGAACATGTAAAAGGAAAAAAAACTTAAGTATCATATGTGCTTGTGAGTTGTTGATTCAAGTAGCAGACTCTGGAAATAATCCAGAGGATCATAAAAGGGAGAACATGCCATTTAATTTGATATGTGGATGTGTTCCCCTTGGCATGTTTGCTATATTACAGTTATAAAGTTTAAGTTGTTTTTGAATAAATATGTGCCAAAGTTATGAGAGGATGAGTTGAACATGGTCTTGGCTAACCAGTAAGGCTTGTACATGTCTTGTAATTGATACAAGTATATGCAAAAGTTTGAAACCATAGTCTTCAGATTCCTGAAGCAAACAAGACCATAGAGCAAGCTAATTCGAAATGCAACTTAATCCTATGGTATGTCTGGAACAAGAGTAGGATTATATTACCATAAAACCTGAAAATCATAAGTATATAAGGATTTAGGAATTGGAATTGATAAAATCTGGAACCGACTTAAACAGGAAACTGAAGTAGCAAGTCAGAAAATAGGGATAAACAATATAGACTTAAACAAGAAATGTAGAGTAATTTTGTTAAGTGTATAAAAATCCAGAACAACACACTCTATATGCTTTTAGCCAGAAAAATGCAAAGACCTTTCTAAAATCATATTCAACACTATTTCCAATCTAAATATCAAAAATCTGTATGACCTTCAGATTAGTTTACAATTGTATTACTCACATGATCATTACATGCTTCATGAACCTGGATATGTGCATTTTGCTGACCTGAATTGCTTGTGCATGTTTATGTTTGAACAAACCAGTGATCCATAGATCAAACCAAGTTTCAAAATGTTTTATCACTCTAAAACAACATGTATGAATTTCTGAATTCCAAAGATCTATTACATGGGTTATAAATCCACAAATTAATCAATCTGGTTTAATAGAATAAACTAGAAAATGAAGAAGAGAATAATAGGTGCTAATACTTGAAAAATGTATTAGTCAATCTTGATTCATTCCAAGATGAAAATATCTGAAAATGTATTAATTAATCCTGAGTCAATTAAGGTAGTAACACTTGAATCCTGTATTAGTCAGTCTTGAGTCAAATAAAAGATTAAATTGTAGAAATAGCTATGTGACACAAAACCTTTCAATTATGGAAAATGTTGTATGATTAAATTTCTTTGCTACTTTAACACTCTGATAGGCAAAGAAACATTTATATATCTTCATATATATAAATGATATGACTTGATTAAAATATTGATATTTTTATATTAGTAAATTCTGGATCTTGGGAAATTAATTAAAAGAAATGAAAGTGGCAAGAAAAGAAGTGATCCCTTGCTTAAAAAAACTCAACTACAAATCAGTGAAATATAGTAGAAGAAAAGTGGGTCACTTCACAGAGGCAGAATTCCTTTCTATACAATTCTAAAATCATTTATAAATCCCTTATAAATCTCAAAAACCATTTATAAAACTATTTTATATATCCCTAAAATTATTTATAAAACTCTTCTTATAAATCTATAAACCCATTTCTAAAATTCTTTTATAAAATCTAAAATCATTTATAAAACTCTTTTTATCTTGTAAATAATCTCCCTTTAAGTCTCCAAATCATTATGTAAAAGTTCTCTTCTAAAACCCAAATTTGTTTATACAACTCTATTTATAAATCTCGAACATTCATCAATAAATAATAATTATTTACTTCAAATACTATTATATAATAATAGTTATTAATAAAACACATTATAAACAAATAATAATTACTAACTTCAAAACATCTTAAAATAATAATTGATAATTTCAAAGACATTATTAATAAAAACACTAAAATAAATTTTCAACCTTGTTATAAATAATAATAATTAATTCTAAAACAGTATTAATAAATAAATTTTACTAATTTCAAAACATTTTAATTATTTAATTAGTAAATCTTCAAAATATTAACATATTGACAAATAGCCTTAAAAACAATATTAATTTTAAATAAATAACTTTAAAACAATATTAAATAAAATAAACTTAAAACAATATAAAAATAAATAAATAACTTTAAAACTATATTAAATAAAAATAAATAACTTTAAAACAATATTAAATAAAATAAATAAATTTTAAAATAATATTAAATAAAAATAAACTTAAAACAATATTAGATATAAATAAAAAACTTAGTAAAAGATATATAAAAGGTTGGAATAAAATAGAAATTAAAATTTTAAAACAAAATATTTTCGAAACCCAATTTTGGATTTAAAATCATTTCATGTCTCAAAAAACAATTCCAATTCAAATGGCAATTTTAGTATTTTTAAAATACTGATTCAAGGCTAATAGCTACCCAGCACTTAACCAATGTAGATAGTGATTTTCTACCACTACAGGGTTTAAGTGTTGAACATATAACAATGTCATAAAATACGGTGTCCACAATCAGGTTTCATATTCAAAAATCATATAACAGGAATTTTATTGAAATAAATTAATTATAGCGAGGAATCCCATTGTATCCCTCCAACCTATTCCCTGCATCACAGCTTATATATATCAGCACATATGTATGTAAATAAAAACAACAGCAGGGAGCAATCCTATTGGATCCCTCCAATTTGTCTCCCTACATCTTAAATAATAAATATATCATATAATATGGGTCATCTGCTACTAGGCGGACATATAAAAAGGGTCATCCGCTCTAGGGGAGGGAAAATATCCAAACCAACTAATAAAATAGTAAATCATCCAAACATCCAATCATCAATTTTTATCAACTATATAATATTATTGGTTAGCCAAAAAGGTGAGTTTAACTCGCCGAAATTTCAATTGTCGTCGAAGCGTTCTGGTTTCATCTGAATTCGAACGACGTTCAAATTCAGCGTAAAATTCCACTAGCCCAGTCATTACCAATCCAACACCATCATGTAGTTTGTGTCAATACGATTCTAATGCAAAAATTAGCGTTCGAATCCGACCTAGTATGAGAGAGATATACATGTTTGAAGTTGTCGAATTAATTTAAATAAATAATTATTAAATTAAACACTAATTATAATATAAATTATTTTAATCCACCTTCTTCCTCACAACCAAACTCCCGTGCATCCCAAAACTGACGTCGCCTGCTCCTTTTGCATGCATGGTGAAACTCTACCGTTTCACCACGAATACACATTAAAATAGCTCCGTCGAACTCCTCTTCACCAAAGTTTAAAATGGCACCACAAATCTCTCGATCGGTTGAGCAATCCAAATCGCGACCTCTAACACACTCCCCTCCCCTCCCCCCCGAACTCTACAGGTAGCGACTACCAACCCCTCACCGCACCACACCTAGCTTCCTCTATACATGCGTCTCCTCTCAAGGAACCCAAATCCAATCTCCTTTCGGCCACTCGATGCCACAATCGAGCAATATACCCAACCTTAGTTTGAAATGACCAAAATCATTACTGTTGAACACTTCACCAAGATGTTGCACCTCTCCAAACTCCATCCACATGAAGATATTAGCTTGCTCAATCCAAATATATAAGTTTTACAATTTTTAGAAATTTATTTTAACTGTTTTTTTTATTTTGAAGCTCTCATTTGCTTTTTTTCTCTGGAAGGAGAAAAGGAGGGTAGTATTTAAATAAAAGCAGGGGTATAGCTGAAGCAAGGGAGTTATGGCAAGAATAGTAGAAGTATGATGAATATTTCATATATACATACATATATATATATATTCCAAACATATAGCTCGATGAACTCAAACTCCAAGTGACGCGTGCCGCCTAGCGTCCTATATGTAATACCCCTACTTCGAACACAATGGAACTAGTTTCAAGACCTAATTCGATCGATGTAGTATTTAGCTTTTCAAACCCAATTATATCATATAAATTCTTGAGATTAATTTACGCGTTTCGACCTCGCACAACCACACGATACGTCCAATCACTATGGACTTCAACGACATACAATAATTCACTATTACAGATCCAATGGAACTTGTTTCGTCGAAATACGAGACAACGTCCTGAAAGGCTATTTTCACACGTTAATTAAAACGAATTATTATAAAAACCAAATAAATCACTTTTAAATCTAAATTAAAAGTCTACTACCTTCATTCTTATTTAAATAGAATTTAAATAAACTTTTGAAATCATTTTTATTAATATTAATTTCAGGATTTAATCATTTAAACAATTCCAAATATAAATTCAATAATTTAATTATCAAATAAATCGCTATATTTGAAATTCAAGTTATTTAATTTATAAAATTAACTTTTCAATATTTATAATCAATTAAATATTCCAAGTTCAAATGACTAAAATTCTAGATAGTTACACATGCGTTTGAGTGGAAGACATCTTGACGATGATTGAAGACGAAGCTCTTGAAGTGCAAGGGCTACTTGCTAGTAATCCTGAGGGTGATTCCAAAATGGATGTAGTGGAAGTAGTACCTTCGGTTTCGTTCAGACTCAGAACAAACTTGTATGGATGAATGAGGGCATTGCATTTCTCTCTGAAGGGCAATGTTAGCATTCCAAGATGGTCTGCTAAGAGGAAGAAGATAAAGACATAACCTCATGAGCCTCACAAACCAAAAAATGGCAAAAATAGGGTATGCATCAGAGCTATGTGGTTAGCTACCATTAGGAGCCACCATCCTATTCTATATTATCCATATTTGAGTTGTTTTGCACGCAAACATCATGGTAATATAAGGCCTCAGTGTCAAAAAGGCATGAGGTAATCTAGTTCGCCATGTTAAAGGGGCAGCCGGCTCTGTGTAGCAGGGGTATAAGAAGTTCTTGTTAGACTCCAGGTGCATTTTCTAGGGGTGTACAATCGGAAGGTAGTCCTTTACTTTGCCATAGTATGGAATCCAATCTCCAATATGTGCCTTTACGGTTTTTGATTTTAGAGCCTAGTATGCTGGAATTTAATATGGTAACAATTTTAGCTATTTTGATATATATTTGAATCCTTGGACATTATTATAATATCCTTGGACTTTATATACAAGGGTTTGGTTATAGTAAGATAAAAACTCATCCGTGTTTATGTGCGGCATGGTCCTACGAGATACCTTTGATTTCAAAAGAGTTTTTATAAGTAATAATTAAGTTGATTGACTTTACTCACAACAGACTCATGTCTAACCCGGAGTTTATTTGCTTTTCCTAAACTCTTGGGTGGTCAAATTTGAATGGGTGGCCATGTAGTTTAGGTTTTCCACAGATTCATATAAGGGGCTTGGAGCAGCTGGCTTTATCGATAGCTAGTTATTTTTCTTTTTTCCGTTGTATTATATGTATACTATATTCAATTAGGTGGAGACAGGCTATTATAACTGTCCTAGTGTAGAATATGTATTAGTATAACTTTGATGTAACATTTTTGAAATGACTTTGCAATATATTATGTTGAACAATATATATTATTATGTTGCATTGTGAGATTATGTGTTGTTTAGTTCTTCATTCTAAACCTTAATGATCGGTTTTTCCATCACTTGAAGGCTCGACATGCAATACAGTGGATGTATTAGTGTCGATTTCCGAGGGTCGAAAAGCTCAGTTGTTACATTTTGGTATTAGAGAAAGGTTAAGCGAACGCTTAGGCTTTTATGGGGAAACTCGTTGAGAGATAAGGTAATGGAATGCCTTATTATGAGTTTGAGTGTATTATATATATGAGTGCGTATTTGTTAGTGATATCAAAATGTGTTATATTGTGTTGATTTATCGGTTGAGTGGCCTAAGAACTCTGGTCGAGACGTGGGATGCCACGGTATCGATAGTGTTTTTCTAAACACTTGAACAAGGCAAACCAGCACAATATCATTTTAAAATGGTAAATGAACTAATTTTACCTAGGATTATATTTTATTTGTAAAGAATAGGTTTTCAAAATTTGGTCTAATGGTTGGGTATAATGGGTGATAAGGAATGATAATATCTGTCAATTATAATTTGGAAACGATACCTTTCCCAATATGAACACGATATGGAAGTGCATTTTTAAAGGTATCTTACTTTAATTAGGTGGTAAGAATGGGTATGCAACATTAATTCAGCTTTTTTCTTTTTTAATGGCCTATGTTCCCTCCTTTCCTCCTCAACCCGTACTTTCAAACATCCCTATCGTACATTCAAACATCCCTCCTACTATTCATCGCCTGATCCCTCAAGATCCTCCTCTTCCGCTCCCACCTGACACATCCCCTCCTCCACCGGCTAGGTCACCTTCTCCTCCCCCATTTCCGGATGGTCCTTCTCCAATCGCCCTATCACAGTCATCACGGTCTGTTCCCCCAGCCCAATGGAATTCCCTTTTCAAAGTTAAACCTCGTAATGCAGGCCAGCATTCCCCTGTTCAAGTGCCTCTGGAATTTGAACGACATGTCTTGGTTCCACCAAAGAATGTTATTAAGGCAGGAAATGAAGTTTGGGGTGACTACTTGGTAGGTTTTTTCCTTGATAAACCTCTTTCGTATCTAACGGTTATAGCACATCTAAAAAGAATTTGGAAATTAAAAGGTTCAATTAAAGTCAAATCGGATGGTTTTCTGTTCCTTTTCAATCTGTCTTGTGAGGAAGATAGAAGGAAAATAATTGCGTCAGATCCAATTATCATGAGGAACAAATTATTCAAAGTTAAGCAGTGGGATCCAAATGTTGGAAATAGTTGTAGTACGATAAGATCAGTTCCTGTATGGATTAGGCTCTCTAATATACCATTATATGCTTGGTCTCATCTGGGCATTAATTGGCTTGCATCACGAGTTGGATCATTCATGTGTATGGATGAGCAAACTGAAAAGTTGGAAAGAATTGGTTATGCAAAATGTATGGTTGAAGTTTCACCAATAGTGGAGTTGTTGGATGAGTTTGCAGTAAGGTTACTTGATGGATCAGAGCAATTAGTTAAAGTAGAATACTTGTGGAGACCAGAAATATGCATAAGTTGCAACGAGTTTGGCCACATGACTGAAAAGTGTATGATATTGAAATTGAATCATGAGGAGAAGGCAAGGGCAAAAGAAAAAGCAAGTAAGGAAAGCACAGTGAATGAAGTGGAGAATGGAAAACAAATAAGGGTCATTAAACAAAAGCAGGAGTGGAGAAGGGTTGTAAGTAGAGGAACAAAGATGAAAAGAGATAAGGATAATAATAAGCTAACTCCAAAACTTAATATTATAACAGGAAATTCAGTGGATGAGGTCAGTAGCATAAAGTTGCCAGTAACACATTCTAGCTCAGTGGAAAAAGGCATTTCAATAAAAATAAATGAAGGAAACAAGAGAGAAGCCAATAGATTTAATGTCTTGATGGACGAAAATGACTATGAGCCATGCTATGTAATCTGTGATAATGAACCAATCTATGTTAACTGTGAAAATGAAGAGCAGGTGGAGGAGTGGAAATAATAGGAAATATGCTTGAGGTCTCTATGGTTAATGTTGATCATGTGCCTTCAAACTTAAGAATGCAATCTGACTTAGAGGAACTGGAAATCAAAAAATCCAGAGGAGAATCATCAAAAACATCCAGAGGTCCACAAGCACAGAACAAAATTAATTCTGAAAAAATAATTCTTGATCTAGACAGTACTGGTGGAGGAAAATCCCAGCACTTAACTGACATTCAGGAGTTGACTGCTAATAATGGAAGAACAATATCAACTTCATATCATGCTGAATCTCAGTTTAGAGAAAAACTAGAAAATGATATATTTAACTTGATCATGATAGAACAAAAAGGAAGCATCAACACCTCTAAAAATCCCTACTCTTTTCATGGAACCTTGCCTGGGTAGATTTCTCGGCCATCATCTCCAAAAAAACTCTCCTACTTACCCTATGCCAGAAAAGAAAAGTGATAAAAGACCAAATCTTAAAAAAGATGACAAATTTGATAACATCTCTGAACAAAGGGGTTCTCCTGCAACTAGGAGCATGAAAAATGTAGTTCACCAATCTTTGAAGTATACCAAATGATGCAAACCTATGCAATATGGAATATAAGAGGAGCACGTTCCTCATCTAAGTTAGATCAAGTTAAGTATCTCATTAACCAGCATAAAGTTTCCCTTTTTGCTATTCTGGAAACAAAACGGAATGATGCCCTAACAAATAAAGCTGCAAGACATATAAATCCTACTTGGACTCTTAACCATAATCTGAATCACCTTATGGTAGAATTATGGTAATTCATGATCCATCTATTTTGACTCTTTCCATAGTACTTAGTACTGATCAAGTAATGCACTTCCAAGCCAATCTGAATGATTCTTCTTCTTCCTTCTACTTATCTATAATTTATGCTCACAATTCTAAGAACTCAAGACAAATTTTTCTTGATCTTCTTCCAGCTTTTAGGCAAAATACCCATCCCTGGCTTGTCTTTGGGGATTTCAACTGTTGTTATTCCTTGCATGACAAACTTGGAGGCACCCCTTGGGGTGACCCTCACTCTATAACACATAGTTTTTTTTATATACAACTTTCAAGAGGCCTTCACCAGTAAACCCCAATTCTTTTATATTTGAATATTTATATAATTTCCAAATATTTTTCCCAAGACCCTGGTTTTACCAATATAATCATATCAGTGTACAAACAAACTAAGTCAATTGTATATTTGATGATATACAATTGTTTCTTTATTATTATTATATATATATATATATATATTATCAGAGGGAATTTAAATCAAAATGAAATTAAAGTACCATACAAGCTATTGACATAGCCACTTATTTCTTTTCTAAGTCTTGTTCTACTGCCATAGGTGCACTTTGACAAATACTAACACTTATATATATATATCTTGCCTAGATAATTCTATTTAACTCCAAAATAACATTTACTTGATCTCATGATAGTTATCAAGGTTGATAATAATTAATAACAATAAGTTGGATCTGCTAAAATCGATAAATCTTGGAAATTTACTCGAAAATAAACAAATTAGGCAAAATCAGCAATTCAGACGTCTAAATTTTTATGACAGACGTCTAAATTGGATCTTAGACGTCTAAATTTTTATGACAGACGTCTCAAAGTGTCTAAAATTGAAACAGAGAGTAGAAAACATTTTGAACTAAGTTCAGACGTCTAAATTTTTATTAACAGACGTCTATATTCAATCTCAGACGTCTAAATTATTATGACAGACGTCTCAGAGTGTCTAGATTTTAAACAGAGAGTAGAAAACATTTTGAACTAAGTTCAGACGTCTAAATTTTTATTAACAGACGTCTATATTCAATCTCAGACGTCTAAATTATTATAACAGACGTCTCAGAGTGTCTAGATTTTAAACAGAGAGTAGAAAACATTTTGAACTAAGTTCAAACGTCTAAATTTTTATTAACAGACGTCTATATTCAATCTCAAACGTCTAAATTATTATAACAGACGTCTAATTTGATCTTAGACGTCTAAAATTGTTGATAAGTTTTCTCAGAGGTTAAACTTGAATACTCAATTACTTATAAGTTTCCAGAACTCGTGCATATGCAAGTATCACTTACCTGCCATGCGCAAATTCATCTCACTTGAATATTCTACTAAATTCTTGAGTGTTCATTAAAAATCAATCCCCTTAGCTCATTAATTTCCATAAGGCAAAACATAAGCAATGAAAATCAGAGTTCAAATATATATGTATCCATACCAAATGTATATGACATGTCTAACCCCTTATTTTCTCCAAATCAGACAAAAATAAATTTAGTAGTTATCAAAAGCATCATCAATGATCACTCATAACAGGTTTTGATTAAGTACATATCTTTAACTCAAAATACTTAAAAGTTTCCTAAAAGTAACTTAAATTACAGAAGATAAAATGTGCCTAGTAATTTCATTACAATGCATCTGCAAATTTTAAAAAAAAAAACAAGTCTCTCTCTTATTTATACTAGCAGCCAATGCCTTCTCTACTCATCAAGCCAACTTCAATTTCCTGCAAGCAAATCATTTAGCTGCCCCAAAGAATTTTTGAGACACCCAGATGATTGCAAGGGCAACCAAAAGGGTCAGTTTTCACTGGTATGAGCATTTATCAATTTTGTATACACATTCATAATTTTAAAACATAATCTTGCAGTGCCTTTCTAGTTTAACAGATGTTCATACTTAGCATGTTTTGGTTCATACAAGGTAATACAAAAACACATTCATCTATTCAAACAAATACACGGCAAACATTAAAAATAAACATATGTATAATTCTTGGTTTATTCTCCCCAAATCTAGATAAATAAACCCAAGTTTCATACTCCAAATTTTCACCCAGCAACTAATCAATGAACAAGTTTAACTTGATTATTTTAACACCATATCTGGATATTTATAACCCAGATTTTTAAACCCCTGTCCCCATTTATTTTATGGTCTTTAACTCCTTGTCAAATGAACACTATGTATGCATTGTGAAGGAAACTCCCAGGTTGTTTAAATTATTCCAACACACAAAGGCCTCAGGGTGCAGTTGCACCATGCATATACTTGCTTCCACCTGAAGTAAGCAGATCATTGACTGACTCCCAAGTGACCAATTTAGTTTTTTTTTCCTTCATTCATATTTCAGAAAGATATAACTGCTTGTATATTTTTCTGATTCAACCCCATGTTCCCATGTTTAATCTATATCCATGTTTAATGATAATAAGATAGAACAAGAATGCTCTAATCATGTTAACACCAAAAGCCACTTACAGATTAATACTCCAAACAAAAACAAAAATGCACAAACAAACATCCATATCACCCATAACAAATCAATTCAGAGATTTAAATGTCTCATAATATTTTAGGCTACCTGCAATAGGACTTAATGCCATTGCATACAAAGGATAAATACTCACATTATGTTTTTCCTTTCACTGCTTTAATCTTTTGAACAGCAAATCCCCCAAAGCCCCAAGCTAGTGTTTCTTCCTTGTTTATTTTATTTTGTTTTTTGATCCCCAGAGAGTGATGGTTTTGGCCATGTGCAGTTATTTATAAATCCATTCTATGGTTTAAGAAAATGGGTAATTCTCCTAATACCCTTAGCTGTTCATGCATACATCTCATTCCTGTGTGGTCCTAAATGGGAATTGCACACATCAGGTTACTTTAATTGGTTATTTTGGGAGTTGAACATTTTAAACACTGCATGCTATTTTCATGTTTCTATTTTGTTCATGCCATATGCATGTGATCCTTTATTCATTTCTTTTTATAAGTTTAGAGAATCTGAAAATCTCATTTGTACACTTAAATTTAAAATCACATATACTATGCTAATTATTTCTGGCACAATTATAACTATATATATAAAACAGAAAATGCCCTATATATATTAAATGTATATATTTTTATTTTATTTTAGGGTCAATACATACCCTCCCCCTTAAAGGAATTATGTCCCCATAATTTCACCTATTTTCTCCAATTAAAAACACTAACCCATAGCCTGTTTTAACTCCATAACCCCATACTCATATTTTATGGAAACAAACAATATATAAATACATTTGGAAAAATTATCTTAGGCTGCTTAAACATACCTCTCCATCAGTAAACAAATTGGGGTATTTAGCCCTCATTTTGTCTTCAACCTCCCATGTACAATCATTAGTGTCCAAGCTCCATTGGATTTTCACCAGTTTGATCACCTTGTTCCTCAACTTTTTCTCTTCCTTGGCAACTATCCCTACTGGTTCATTTGTATAAATCAAATTTTTCTGGACTTGAACTTGAGTAGGTGACTCCAGAATTGCTCCTTCATCATGCACCCATTTTCTCAATTGAGAAACATGAAATACAGGATGCACACCACTCAACTCCTCAGGTAACTTAAGTCCGTAGGCCATAGCACCAATTCTCTGCATAATTTCATATGGTCCTACAAATCTTGGTGATAGTTTACCAGATTTTCCAAACCTGAACACTTTCTTCATTGGTGATACTTTCAGAAAAAACAAGCTCTCCTACTTCAAACTCCATTGGCTTCCTTTTCCTATCTGCATAAGACTTTTGTCTTGATTGTGCTGCCTTCATTCTATGCCTAATCAATTCAATCATGTTGGAAGTTTCTTTAACATGGTCTGGCCCCAACATTACACCCTCTCCTGCTTCCAACCAACAGGCAGGAGACATGCAAGGTCTCCCATACAAGGCTTTAAAGGGAGCCATTCCTATGGTTGATTGATAGCTATTGTTGTAAGTGAATTCTGCCAAGTGGATATGATCCTCCCAATTACCCCCAAAATCAAGCACACATGCTCTAAGTAAATCTTCCAATATTTTATTCACTATCTCTGTTTGCCCATCACTTTGAGGATGGTAGGCAGTGCTTAAAAAAAGTTGTGTTCCCATTGCTTCTTGGAAACTTTCCCAAAATCTTGAGGTGAACAAAGTGTCTCTATCACTTACAATAGTCTTGGGTATACCATGTAACCTCACCACTTCTTTAATGAACAATTGTGCAAGTCTAGATGCATTTCTATCTGACCTGACAGGAACAAAGTGAGCTGATTTGGTTAGTCTATCAACAATTACCCATATACTATCATTGCCTTTCTTAGTTCTAGGTAAACCATCCACAAAATCCATGGAAATGCTTTCCCACTTCCACTGAGGTACTTCCAAAGGTTGCAACATGCCAGAGGGCTTTTGGTGGTCTGCTTTAATTTGTTGGCATGTGGAACACTTTGCCACATATCTTGCCACTGCTTGCTTCATTCCTGGCCACCAGTAGCCTCTTTTTAAATCATGATACATCTTAGTACCACCAGGGTGTATGGTGTACCTGGTCTTGTGATGCTCATTCATGATTTCTTCCTTCAATTCTGCAATGTTTGGCACACAAAGTTTATCATTTTTCCTCAAATAACCTTGGGAATCTATTTTAAAATTCTCTGACTCAATGTTATTCAATAACATTTCTTTCTTCTCCTTTAGACTTTGATCTTGATCTTGCATGCTGCCAACTTTCTCCACCAGATTAGACTTCACTGTGATTATTCCCAATGTACCATACTCCACCATATCACCATGTTCTTTAAAATTCACTGCATCCTTGCTGTATATATCTGCCTCCCCAAGTACTGCGAGATTTTTAAACTCATCAATCATCAAACTGGTTAATCTAACATGATTTCTGCTCAAAGCATCTGCTACTCTATTAGCTTTTCCAGGAGTGTACAAAATATCTAAATCATATGCAGCTAGAAACTCCAACCACCTTGCTTGCCTCATATTTAAATCTTTTTGAGAAAATAAATATTTCAATGCTTGATGATCTGTGAATAATTCAAATTTTTCCCCAAGCAAATAATGCCTCCATAGTTTTAGTGCAAACACTATTGCAGCTAATTCTAGATCATGAGTTGCATATTTGGTTTCATTGGGTTTAAGCTGTCTTGATGCATATGCCACTACCTTGCCATGTTGCATAAGCACTGCACCTAAGCCAGATCCACTAGCATCAGTGTATACAACCATTCCTTCATTTGCTTCTGGGATTTGTAGGACAGGAGCTTCCACCAATGCTTGCTTCAATTTCTCAAAAGCTTGTTCACACTGCTCAGTCCACACATATGGTTGGTTCTTCTTTGTTAGTTTGGTCATTGGTGCGGCTATTCTTGAAAAATCCTTGATGAACCTCCTATAATACCCTGCCAAACCTAAGAATGACCTCACCTCAGTCACTGTTTTGGGTCTACTCCATGATTGAACTGCAATGACCTTGCTTGGATCTACACTTACTCCCTGCTGTGACACTATGTGTCCTAAGAACTTTACTTCTTGTTGCCAAAATGCACACTTTGAATACTTGGCTTTTAATTCATGTTCTCTAAGTCTGGATAATACTAAATGTAGGTGCATAGCATGATCATTTTCTGACTTTGAATAAATTAGTATGTCATCTATAAATACCAAGACAAACTTATCCAAAAAGTCTCTAAAAATTCTATTCATCAAGTCTACAAAATAGGAGGGAGCATTGGTCAAGCCAAATGGCATTACTAGAAATTCATAAAGGCCATACCTTGTGTTGAAGGCTGTGTACTCAATGCTTTCCTCTGCAACTTTCATTTGGTGAAATCCAGAGGCTAAATCTAACCTTGAAAATATTTTAGCTCCATATAATTGATCAAATAGATCATCTATTCTAGGCAGTGGGTACTTATTTTTAATAGTTACCTTGTTTAAATCCCTGTAGTCTACACACAACCTCATTGTTCCATCATGCTTCTTAACAAAAAGCACTGGGGAACCCCAACTGGAACTACTTGATCTTATGAATCCTTTCTCTTCTAATTCTTCTAGTTGATGTTTTAATTCTACCAATTCTTTTGGACCCATTCTATAAGGCTTCTTAATGATTGGATTTGTTCCTGGGATTAATTTTATTTTAAATTCAACTGGTCTGTTTTGAGGAACTCCCTTTACTTCTCCAAACACATCTATATATTCATTTACTACTGGGATTTCCTCTACCTTTAATTCCTTTTGAACTTCATTAATACTCCAGATTTTATTAAAACATGTATTCTTTGCTATTTCACTTAAGATGGTAATTCTTTTGCCTTCATTTGTTTCCAAAGAAATAGTAAGGTTTTCTAAATTTAAAATTGCTTTATTTCTCATTAACCAATCTACCCCCAAAATAATCCTAATACCAGGATAATTTAAGGTATATAGATCTGAATTAAATTCATAACCCCCTATAATTAATTTCAGACCCATGCACTTCATCCCCAACATGCAATGACTCCCTATGGGACTGTGTACAATTAAGGGCTGATCAATAGAAACACAAGCAAGTGTTAACTTCTTTACAATTTCCAAAGATATTAGTGAATGTGAGGCACCAGTGTCATATATTACTGATATTGGTTGGGTATGAATAAAAATTATACCTTCAAGTTGCCCAACATTCCCATTGTTACTTGCTGCCAAAGCTCCTACCCTTGCTGTTCCTCTATTGGTTTCTGGGCAATCCTTCTTGAGATGACCCATCTTTCCACAATTATAACAGCCTCCTCTAGGTATTTTAGGGTCAGGGCATTGGTTACTATAATGTCCAGCTTTTCCACAATTAAAACAATGAGTGAATTTCTTGTTTTCAAGTGCTGTTGCTCCTTCCCCTTTCTTAACTCCTTTACTTGCATCTCTCTTGTCATAAGGTTGCACTTTGTTCTGACCACCCTTCTTCTTATTGAGCTTCATATTCCTGAATTTCTCCCTTGTAGTGTCATGTTGCTCAAATGAGAGAGTTAGATCAATTACTTGATCAAAGGTTTTGTCTTTGTATGGCAACATTGCCCTTGACAGACTAGGGTTCAAGCCTTGAATGTACCTTGCATTCTTTGCTTCTGCATTCCCTATTAACACTAGACCATACTTGGATAGTGCTTCAAACTTCTGAGTGTATTCATTTACACTCATACTTCCTTGCCTTAATCTAATAAAGTCTTCTAGCAATGTGGCCTTGGCAGATGCTGGGACAAATCTGGCCTCAAGCATGTCCTTGAAATTATTCCAAGTGATAGTATCCTCTTGTCTTCCTGCTGTCACAACTTCCCACCAATCCAGTGCAACCCCCTTCAGTTTCCTTGAAGCTATCTGTCTCTTCCTTTGGTCATTGATTTGCATATCTGCGAAGACCCTCTCCATAGTTCTTATCCAAGTTTGAACTCCTATAGCTCCTTCAGTACCTTCAAAATCCTTTCCTCCCAAAGTGGTACATGTCTTTAGCAGTTTGGAGAGTTCTTCATGAGGATTGTCTTGCCTTGGTGCCATTCCATCCCTTAAAGCTCTCACAAAATCCTCCATGCTCATCACAGGTGGCTTTCGTGATGATCCTGCACCTGTATGGTGCCTTGGTCCTACCATAATGCTATAAATATGATTTTTATGTTAGTTTAATTACCCCTATCATTTTTTTGGTGTCCTTACTTGATTCATTTTTATTTCTGTGCACACTGTGCATGTATCACATGTACACATTTATATATATATATTTTTTTATTCAGTCATAAAACAAAAGCATTCAACATCAATAATTCAAACAATGCATTCAAACATCCATATGCATACAACAACATTTACTATGTTATTTAAAACATAGCTCTGATACCAAAACTGTGGTGACCCTCACTCTATAACACATAGTTTTTTTTTATATACAACTTTCAAGAGGCCTTCACCACTAAACCCCAATTCTTTTATATTTGAATATTTATATAATTTCCAAATATTTTTCCCAAGACCCTGGTTTTACCAATATAATCATATCAGTGTACAAACAAACTAAGTCAATTGTATATTTGATGATATACAATTGTTTCTTTATTATTATTATATATTTTTTTTTTATCAGAGGGAATTTAAATCAAAATGAAATTAAAGTACCATACAAGCTATTGACATAGCCACTTATTTCTTTTCTAAGTCTTGTTCTACTGCCATAGGTGCACTTTGACAAATACTAACACTTATATATATATATATATATCTTGCCTAGATAATTCTATTTAACTCCAAAATAACATTTACTTAATCTCATGATAGTTATCAAGGTTGATAATAATTAATAACAATAAGTTGGATCTGCTAAAATCGATAAATCTTGGAAATTTACTCGAAAATAAACAAATTAGGCAAAATCAGCAATTCAGACGTCTAAATTTTTATGACAGACGTCTAAATTGGATCTTAGACGTCTAAATTTTTATGACAGACGTCTCAGAGTGTCTAAAATTGAAACAGAGAGTAGAAAACATTTTGAACTAAGTTCAGACGTCTATTTTTATTAACAGACGTCTATATTCAATCTCAGACGTCTAAATTATTATGACAGACGTCTCAGAGTGTCTAGATTTTAAACAGAGAGTAGAAAACATTTTGAACTAAGTTCAGACGTCTAAATTTTTATTAACAGACGTCTATATTCAATCTCAGACGTCTAAATTATTATAACAGACGTCTCAGAGTGTCTAGATTTTAAACAGAGAGTAGAAAACATTTTGAACTAAGTTCAGACGTCTAAATTTTTATTAACAGACGTCTATATTCAATCTCAGACGTCTAAATTATTATAACAGACGTCTAATTTGATCTTAGACGTCTAAAATTGTTGATAAGTTTTCTCAGAGGTTAAACTTGAATACTCAATTACTTATAAGTTTCCAGAACTCGTGCATATGCAAGTATCACTTACCTGCCATGCGCAAATTCATCTCACTTGAATATTCTACTAAATTCTTGAGTGTTCATTAAAAATCAATCCCCTTAGCTCATTAATTTCCATAAGGCAAAACATAAGCAATGAAAATCAGAGTTCAAATATATATGTATCCATACCAAATGTATATGACATGTCTAACCCCTTATTTTCTCCAAATCAGACAAAAATAAATTTAGTAGTTATCAAAAGCATCATTAATGATCACTCATAACAGGTTTTGATTAAGTACATATCTTTAACTCAAAATACTTAAAAGTTTCCTAAAAGTAACTTCAATTACAGAAGATAAAATGTGCCTAGTAATTTCATTACAATGCATCTGCAAATTTTAAAAAAAAACAAGTCTCTCTCTTATTTATACTAGCAGCCAATGCCTTCTCTACTCATCAAGCCAACTTCAATTTCCTGCAAGCAAATCATTTAGCTGCCCCAAAGAATTTTTGAGACACCCAGATGATTGCAAGGGCAACCAAAAGGGTCAGTTTTCACTGGTATGAGCATTTATCAATTTTGTATACACATTCATAATTTTAAAACATAATCTTGCAGTGCCTTTCTAGTTTAACAGATGTTCATACTTAGCATGTTTTGGTTCATACAAGGTAATACAAAAACACATTCATCTATTCAAACAAATACACAGCAAACATTAAAAATAAACATATGTATAATTCTTGGTTTATTCTCCCCAAATCTAGATAAATAAACCCAAGTTTCATACTCCAAATTTTCACCCAGCAACTAATCAATGAACAAGTTTAACTTGATTATTTTAACACCATATCTGGATATTTATAACCCAGATTTTTAAACCCCTGTCCCCATTTATTTTATGGTCTTTAACTCCTTGTCAAATGAACACTATGTATGCATTGTGAAGGAAACTCCCAGGTTGTTTAAATTATTCCAACACACAAAGGCCTCAGGGTGCAGTTGCACCATGCATATACTTGCTTCCACCTGAAGTAAGCAGATCATTGACTGACTCCCAAGTGACCAATTTAGTTTTTTTTTCCTTCATTCATATTTTAGAAAGATATAACTGCTTGTATATTTTTCTGATTCAACCCCATGTTCCCATGTTTAATCTATATCCATGTTTAATGATAATAAGATAGAACAAGAATGCTCTAATCATGTTAACACCAAAAGCCACTTACAGATTAATACTCCAAACAAAAACAAAAATGCACAAACAAACATCCATATCACCCATAACAAATCAATTCAGAGATTTAAATGTCTCATAATATTTTAGGCTACCTGCAATAGGACTTAATGCCATTGCATACAAAGGATAAATACTCACATTATGTTTTTCCTTTCACTGCTTTAATCTTTTGAACAGCAAATCCCCCAAAGCCCCAAGCTAGTGTTTCTTCCTTGTTTATTTTATTTTGTTTTTTGATCCCAGAGAGTGATGGTTTTGGCCATGTGTAGTTATTTATAAATCCATTCTAGGGTTTAAGAAAATGGGTAATTCTCCTAATACCCTTAGCTGTTCATGCATACATCTCATTCCTATGTGGTCCTAAATGGGAATTGCACACATCAGGTTACTTTAATTGGTTATTTTGGGAGTTGAACATTTTAAACACTGCATGCTATTTTCATGTTTCTATTTTTTTCATGCCATATGCATGTGATCCTTTATTCATTTCTTTTTATAAGTTTAGAGAATCTGAAAATCTCATTTGTACACTTAAATTTAAAATCACATATACTATGCTAATTATTTCTGGCACAATTATAACTATATATATAAAACAGAAAATGCCCTATATATATTAAATGTATATATTTTTATTTTATTTTATTTTAGGGTCATTACACCCCTCTTTTACCAAAGGACGTTTACCCCCTCAATAAAGCTATTGAGGATTCATGTTTGCTTCCTATTCCTTCATCTGGAGCTGAGTTCACTTGGAATAACAGGAGTCGATCAGGTGTCAGAACCTTTACCAACATTGATCACTCCTTTGCTAACATCAAAGCCTTAACCACATGGCCAACAATGTCTTCCTTTATCCCCCACCCTGTCTTATCTGATCACTCACCTATAATATTCTCCTCGGGACAGAAGTTATTAAAAGAAAAAAAAAGCTTCAAATTTTATAATACTTGGGTCCTTGAACCTGAGTATACTAGTATAATATCTAAATCTTGGTCTGAAATTTTTTATGGAAATCCTATGTTTATTTTTTGCAGGAAATTAAGAGCAACAAAATATGCCTTTAGGGATTGGGCAAGGAATAAATTTGGTGATGGTACCTTAAAATCAAGTGTGCTAAGGAAGAAGCTCATTGAAGCTCAAGAAATAATGATGAACAATCCTGATAATTTAGCTGCTACTGAAACTGAGAGAAATTTCTTTGAACAGTTAAATGAAGCTTTGAGAACTGAAGGGAATATGAAGAGGCAGCAACTGAGGCAAAAATGGGCATCTGAAGGGGACAACAACACAACATATTTTCATGCAGCCATTAAGGTTAAACAAGCTAAGGAGCATATCACCAAGATTTATGATGAGTTTGGGGTCCTGCACACTGATCCAACTGATGTTGACAAAGCACTACTTAACTTTTTTAAGAATTTGTTAGGAAATAAGGATGATTTCAACCCCCTTATTGAAGATCTTTCCCAATTGCAATTACCAGAAGTGCAGCCTGAGGAAGTTGACAATCTTGTCAGTAAGGTAACAGATAAGGAAATAAAAGATACCCTATTTTCCATGAATAGACATTCTATTGGAGGGCCAGATGGTTTCAATGTCCAATTCTTTATCCATGGTTGGAAAATAATCAAGGAAGAATTTTTAAAGGCAGTTCATAACTTTTTCTCTAAATTCAAACTTCTAAAGTAAGTGAATGCAACTAATTTGGTTCTTATTCCTAAAGTTCATCCTCCCTCTTCGGTTGAATCCTTCAGACCAATTTCTTGTTGTAATGTAATGTATAAGTGTATATAAAAAATTTTGGCCTCAAGACTTGTTGTTGTGCTTAACAGAATTATATCCAGGAATCAGTCTGCTTTTCTTCCCGGGAGGAATATCCTTGACAACATCTTGATTACTCATGAATTATTGAAAGGGTATGGTCGTGCCTAAGCTTCTAAAAATGCTGTGTTGAAACTGGACTTAATGAAGGCATATGACAGCATTCACTGGACATCAATTATGAGAATAATGGCCATCATGAGATTTCCAAAAGTATTTGTGGCTTGGATTTACAGCTGTATCTCATCTCCTACATTTTCTATAAAATATAATGGCTTCTCTTCAGGTTTTTTCAACAGTAATCAGGGGATCAGGCAAGGTGACCCTATCTCATCTTATTTATTTATTCTTGTTATGGAAGTTTTAACTGCAATGTTGTCAAAATGTTATGTGCAGAAGGAAATTTTGTTTCATTCTAAATGTAAGTCCCCGCAAATAACTTCCCTCTTATTTGCTGATGATATTATGTTATTTACTAAGCCTGATCAGAGCTCCTTGGAGAATATTAAAGCTACTCTTCACAGTTTCTATCTTATGGCTGGATTGAAACTGAATGCTAATAAATCCCATATTCTAACTTCTGGCATTTCTACTGAACAAGCTAATTGTTTAATTGCTACTTCTAGATTGCAATCTATGGACAATAACATGATTTATTTGGGTCTTCCTCTCTGCTCATCCAGGATCACAACTGCTAACTGCCTGCCTCTGTATGCTAAAATCTGTAGCTTAATGACCTGTTGGGCTAATAGATTTCTCTCACAAGCTGGAAGACTTGTGTTCATCAAGTCTGTTATTTCATCTATGATGGTGTATTGGTCTAGGGTCTATATTCTTCCAATAAAGCTGGTTAAAATGGTTAGAAATGCCATGTTGAGGTTTTTCTGGACTGGCTCGATACATTCTAAGAAAATCATCCCCTGCTCTTTTGACAAAATGGAGTTACCTAAAAATAAAGGTGGTCTTGGTGTACTTAACTTGCAAACATGGAACAAAGCAGCCATTAGTGCTCTTTTAAATGCATTGCTAAGTGGTGTTGATTCCTTATGGGTTGAATGGACCAAAAAATACAACTTGGGTAGAAAGAATTTCTGGACAATGACTGTGCCCCAGAATTGTAGCTGGACTTGGAGGAATTTGCTAAGATTAAGAACTTCTTTCTCACCTTTTATAAAATTTATGCTCTCTCAGTCCAGTGCTATCAATTTCTGGAATGACCCCTGGATGGATGAAGGCCTATTGCTTGGCAAAATATTTTTCCCCCATCAGATTGACCAGACTGGTATAAGTAGGGATGCTCATGCTATAGATTACTTGTATGATGGCAAGCTGATGCTGCCATACACTAGTAATTAGGACATTAGGGCTGTTTAGAATAAATATCAGGGACATTACTACCAAATAGCAACTACTGATGAAATACTTTGGAATGGAAAGCCCCACTCTATCTCTGTTGCTTATGATCTGCTTGTTAATGTGACAGGAAGCTCTGAAATTGTTTGGCATAAGGTTTTATGGTCAAGATACTCTCCTGCCAGGGAAAACTTGATGATGTGGAAGGTTATCACTAATGCCTTGTTGACCAAGATTAAAATGATGAACTATGGTATGAATGTTGATCCACTTTGTGTCTTCTGCAAGATGCAGCCTGAATCTGTGGAGCACATATTCTTTGAATGCACTAAATTGATGGGACTATGGAGTAGATTGGTGAGAAGAATAAACATTGATCATATGCATGGTTTGTCAAGTGTGGAGTGGGATCTGATCAGCAAATCAACAAGATGGAGGAAGAATGACAGAACTGTTTACTTCTTCTTCTTTAAGAAGTACTTGAAAATGGTTTGGGAGGAAAGAAATTTAAGATGTTTTGAAAACAAGGGTAGGAGCATGCAACAGCTATGGGAAGCCCTAAAGAATGTTATAATAAATGTAATGAAAGATAGCCTATTTGACTTCAGTGCTCATTTGATTGAAGGTTGGACTTAGTTCTTGTTTGTATTTTTGGTCTTCTTTTCTTTCTTCATGTCTTTTTTCCTTGTGTGTACTATTTTTTCTTCGTAACATCCCTTTGTGTGGTTTTTTTTTGTGATTATGAGCATGTTCATAGTCATAATCTCTTTTTATCCTTTCCTCAATAAACTGGTAGGGGACCAGTTAACCCTGCTTGCCTTGCAAAAAAAAAAAGAATGGGTACGCAAGCAAGGAGAGGACATGGAAAGAGATCGAAGAAGTTTACCACAAAGGATGGAAAGATTGATAGACAAGCCGCCAAAGCAGTTGTGGTTCCTAATTAAGAAGTAGTTGAAGTTCAAAAGAAGCCGACAACTTCAACAAAGAATGTCAGCATCAATAAATGCAAAAGGAGGCCTTGGGAAGACAAGTCAGAAGAGAGAGGTCCACAAAGGAAATTCTCCAAAAAGGAAAAGGAAATTAGTTGCTACTTATGTCATAAGACATGACATACCATGGACTATTGAATAGAAGGAAAGGAGCGACTAGTAGCTACTAAAGTTGGGGGAAAACATTGCTTCTTTTGCCAACAACTTGGACACATCAAGAAAAATTGTCTTATGATTCAAAGAGCACTACAGGATGGAGGAATTATTAAGAAAAAATCAACCACCTCGAGAGAGATAATTGAGGGGATGTGTATATGAAAAGAGGAGGAGAACAGTAGATGGAGATAAGTATCTTGAGTATGAACTAATAAATATGATGGTGTTTTGAAAAGTAATGTATAATATGTACCCTTGGAGATGTTTTGAATACTATGCAATTATTGTTGTTTGCTTCTAAAATCATTCTTTAGACTTAGGAAATGACTAGTAAGGTTTGAAATTAAATGTTTTAATATAAATCTAGATAACCAAGAATTATGAATCCTAGAGTTTTTGGAACTAAGGGGTATGTTGTTGAGGAAGGGCCGCAAGATCAAACCTCAATGGTCTCTGCTTCGTTATGCCGTGATTTTGAGATTTTAAGTCAAAGGAAGTTCTTTGGTTCGAAATCGATCATGGAAGTTAAGAATTGGCCGAGCTGGTGCAATGAGATACGTAATGACATGATGAAGAATATCCAACGATCATTCGAGAAAATGATAAGTAATGCTCTACAGTTTGAAGATTTTGCTCCATAGCCGCCTACTACTGCACCAACTGAAGATAAGAAGCGCAAGTTCAAGTCAAAGTTGCCAAAATCTGGTTGCTTTGGATATAGAGAGAAAGATCACTTGGTTTAGAAAAGTGGTTGGGGTAAGAAAAAGAGAATGTAGAAAGCAAAGGCCAAGAGATAAAAGCTTGAGGAACAGAATGCACCAAAGAATTGTTACTACTGCCACCAAGAGGGTCATTTTGTCAGAAATTGTCCTGAGCTCAAGGAAAGGAGGCAGCCTAAACCCTTTGTTATCATCACAGAACCATCTGCTTTAGTAGAAGCAAAGGGAAAAGGAGTTATGGAAGGATCACTTTAGCACTTGTAAGATAGAGACTAGTATTAGGAGTAGTATCCTAAATTATGCCTTGTTAGTATATTTTGTTGTATGTTTCTTTTGAAGTGTACTTCCCATCTATGATGGAGTCACTTGGCGTGTATCTGGGATTGTGTGTTGTTTGAATGATATTCTATATCTATATATCGTTTCTTCTATTTGTTCCTTATGGATATTAGTTTCTATCATAGTTTTCACTCTCCTACCCTTACAGATAGACTAGGACTAGAGCTAATAAGATTCATGACTTTATGTTGGGTCAACTGTGTAGGTAAGGATTTATCCATCATAAGGTATTTTGGCTAGAGGATAGATTAACAAATGAAGTTAAATCTGAATTATATAAATAAGGAGATTAAGATAAACTTGGTTTTATTAAATAATACTTTTGGGTTAGGATTTCTAACAAATTTCAGGACGAAATTCTTCTGAGGGGGAAAGAGAGCAACGACTCGAAATTTTATCGCTTTATAAATTGGTCATTTAAAATATATTTTTATAATTTATTTAATGGATTTTTTTAGATAAACTTATTTAAATTATTTACTAATGATGATAAAACAATTTTCAATTTTTTTACTAATATAATTAATTCATAGAAAAATAGAAAATGTGATCGGAACTCATTTTTTGAAATTTTGATTTTTCATTGGTTAGAAGTTATCGAAAATGTTAAAACACTATTGTAAACACATATATACATATTACCAACTATTTTGTCATGATAAAATATACATGTACACATATTTTCACTTAAGAATATATATATATATATAAGTGATATTTTTATTACAAAAAGGTATATATTTTAATATATAACAATACCTCTTTCAACACAAAATACATAGGATCATGGCTTGAATAGTTGCAAGGTAAGGGGTGGTATAGGGTGGGCGGAAGTCATAAAGGGGAGAGGGGGGTGCATGCATGTGTGTATATTTAATTATAACTACTTTATATTTTAAAAATATTTTCCTAAGCTTATAAATACTCCTTCCATTTCATAATTTTTATTTTACAATCTCCATCTCCGTTTACAAATTTCCTAAAGCTTGAGAAAGTTTTCATAGCTTCTTACATATTTTTTATGTTATAAAAATCTCACATTTTCACTTTAAATCCCTCACATAACTTGTTTAAAGCTCTTCTTCATCCATTTCTTCACTTCACATTCAAATTTCAAGCCTACATCCACTTAACCCTACATGGCCAAGCCCCAATAGTGCATGGCCGAGCCTAAATTTTCGAAGGCCGAGCCCATTTTGGGTGTGTAGGCATCCAAAGTCTTCTCATTTGCAAGTTAATACCAAGATCTAGGTCGAATTCAAGTTCTAGTAAGAGTTCTCCTAGAATTAGTAAGCTACAGTGAGTAAAACTCTTATATTTGGAAAAGGAAACAGCTTAATTTTGATGAACTATATGTTGTGAAATTATAGTGTTTGTTGTGTTGAAATATCATGTTGTTTTAATGGCATATGATTACAAGTTTGTGGCTTAGCTTGGATTTGTGATTCGAATGTTAAATGATATGTTTGGATATGGATATGTGAATGGTTGATTATAATATGATGGTAGTGTGTTATGAAATGAAAACCAAGTGTATGTAATGTAAATGTTGTGAAGTTAGCACGTTTAAATGTCGCAAAGGACTTGAGATCCGATTTGAGAACGAGTATTTTGTGCCTGAGTGTTTTGTTGCCTGGGAAGAACGAGTGTTTCCTCGCGTCGTACTCGAGCAGATCGGGTTGTTTACTCAAAGCAGGAATGGGTAGTATCGGGTCAAATATGGCTACAGGCTTTTAAACTAGAAACCTGTTCTCTGTTTTGAAATTTAAAACTAAATTTAGAATTTTAAATCAAGGTTTTAAACTGAGTTTTAAATTAAAATGTAAATATAAATTCAAGTTGAATTGGAATTTAGTTTGGACATAAATAAGTTTTAAATTCAAATTGTTTTAATAACTTAAAAGCAATTTAATATATTAGAGAAATTTGAGTTCGAAATAGATTTGAAATTTTAAATGAAAATTTTAAACAAATTGAAACTAAAAGTTTAAATCTGGCATTAATTCTAAATCTGATTTCAAGATTTTGAAATTTAATTAAGTTTTATAACTTAAGTGTTTAAATAAGTTTAAAAATTGAAATTTAAAAGGAAACTTGAAATCAATGTTTTCAAAACAAATTGTGAATGATAATTAAATTATAAATATTGATGAGTTGACTTTAATTAATGAAGATTAATGATTTATGATTCTTTAATTAATGAGTTCTTAATGGTTAATCAATTATAATCAATAATGATTAATAGGAGTAAATTTCTTTAGAAAAGTAATTAAAGAAATTCAATAGTTAATGAAGGTAATTAACTAAAATTATTTGAATAATTAATTAATGTGATAAATTTCAACAATAAATTTAGATTAATTAATTCAATAATAATCATTTGTGAAATTATTAAGTATAATTACTTAATGTAAGTAATTAAGGAATTAATTATTCAGTGAAATTAATTTAGTTAATTTGATTAGTCCAAGTTAAATTTCTTGAGTTTAATCTAGAATAATCATTTGACAAATTGGGAAATATAATTACTTAGAGATGTAAGTAATTAGTAAATAATTACTGAATGGAATAAATTGAGTGATAATTTGAAGTTTGAGTATAATTATTTGTGAATAAATTAAAGGATTAATTAAAGATGGTGATTAATTAAGATTTATTAAATAATTAAAGATTAATTGATTCATTAATTAAGAATGATTAGTTGATAATTAAAGGTTAACTAATAAATTTGAAAGGAAGATTTATTTCAAATAATTTGTAATTAACTTATGATAACTAACCCGAATTAATAATTAATACATCTGATTTAAATTAATCAGTTGATTAATAAGTTTATCTGTGAATGTTTGGACCTAACTGAATGATTGAATTGTTGATATCCCCTGATCTGTGATGCTGTGTGATATATTCTGATTTGTGTGTGATCTTTACTGTAGTTTATTTATCTGGGATGAATGTAATATATTATCTGTAATTTATATATCTGTGATCTGTGGATAAAAAGATAAGCGTTATAGTTATACAGCTTATCAATTATATTTCTGTATTCTGATCTGTGATGATTGAATGATGTTGCACTACTGTGAGAAACCCCTGGACTACACCATACACACACAAATATGGATTTCACGAGGAAATCGGTTAAGTCACAGATGATTTTAAATTTAATGGTTTTAAGATTGAAATTATAATTTCAATTGATTTTGAAATTGGAAATTGGGGTTTAGTATGAAAAGCTTTTGAAAGGAGTTTTTAAGATATTTTGAATACCTTGAAATTTAAATAATTCAATTTGAAATTGAATTCAAAATAAGGAATTGAATTCAAAATAAGGAATTGAATTCTATGTTGAAAATTATGGTTTAAGAGTGTTATACAAGTTATAAATGTGTTTATATGGGCTTGAACCATTTTAAAATATTGTTTGAGAATTTGAATTTAACCCAAGGGTTTAACTTGTATAAATGAATCAGATTTTCCGAAATGAAAACTATTTGTTTTCAAATAATAGAAGCTTTCATATAAGGAATGAATTTCCAATTTGTGTCAAAGGAATATCAAATTGAAATGAAAATGGTTTTCCGAATTATGAATAGATCTTTGTGAAACTGGGTGAACTTTGTGAATTGAATCTGTTTATTTTTAACAGATTCAAAATGGTAATTTGTTTAAACCATTTAAAAGAGAAATCTGGATCATAAGTTGTGACTTAATCACTACGCCATAGATGGCCTATTGCAACGAAAATACAAGATGTTGCTAGCTACAATGTAACGATAGCTATGCTGATTTTTGTCTATTACAACATTAGCTTCAGGATGTTAGTATATATATCAACAATATGTTGCAGTAGCTATAGACTTATAAAGTGGAAAATAGGCACAAGGACAAATTTTCATAAAATTTTTGGCTGAAGGACAACAAGTTTTATTTTTAGGCTGAAGGACAAACTTTGAAAGATAATTAGGCTGAAGGACAATGCTAATACAACTAGCATTTTGTACAATGTAAAACTGGATATAATGCTAGTTATAATTAGCATTTTGTACAATGTTTGCACTGTACAAAATGCTAACTATATTTAGCATTTTCCTTCAGCCTAATTTTCTTTCAAAGTTTGTCCTTCAGCCCAAAAATGAAACTTTGTGTCCTTCAGCCTAATTTTTTTTCAAAATTTGTCCTTTTGCCTAATTCCCTCACTTATAAAAATATTATAAAAAATGAGTGCGGGTTGAAAAAAAGCGGGCTGAAATATTTTTTAACGCGGGAAGCAAAAACAAAGCGGCAAAAGTTAAGGGCTTCGCCTTAATTTCCCGTTCGTTTCCGCTAAAAATGATTTCGCCTGCTTCAAAACATTAAAAACCCTAGAAATTGATTTTCACCGCTTCTCATCAATAACAATGGCGCCGTCACAAAATCAAAAGGCAAAGAAAAACAACAACAAAAACAATTACAGCATCGGAGATTGGTTTTCAGTTCCGGATCTCCATCAATCACGATGTTCTTTGCGCATCTCCATCACGATGATCTAAAAGATCGTTTAAACTGTACAATTTTGTGTTTTTTCTTCTTCTTTATCCAGTTCCTTTATTACTTTATGACAACTTTGCTTATTTCAATAGTTTCAATAAGTTAGATTGGGCTTTTCAGAAATGTCTTACATAGTGAGTTAAAAAGTATAGTAGGGTGAAATAGATTATTGAACAGAAAAGGTATGTAAATTGACTTATGCGATAGAAAGTGTGTCCTTAAAAAGAGTGATTTATAAAGTGGACGGTAAGAGATGCTTTTAGATGATGCCCATGTAGCAAACATAAAAATAATTTGGTTTGTATCAAACATGGTACACTTGGTTATGTTACTTTCAAATGTCTGTTGCCGATGACTTTCACACCTTGAACGGGTGGAGGTAGTGAAGGTTTGTTTGTGGATGTATGTTTGAGGTATATGATGATGGTGTGTGTAACTGGGTTGTGGTGAAGTTGTTGATAACAGGCAGGGAGGTCTTGTTTATATGGAGGGGAGATGCAATAGAAATTTTAGGGAGAAGGTGATGATGTGGTAAGGTTTAAACTGTTGTTGTTGGATGTTGTGTGCAGAGTGGTTGTAAAGCAGTGGATGGACATATGATATGTTGGAAGTTGGATGATTTTAATGCAACTGGAGTTGTTGTATGGGTTGCATGCAGGGCGATAGACAAAAGTTTAGAGGTGATGCAATGGTAGGGGTGTTGGAACTGACTGGTGGGATGGTATTTATATGCAGTTGCTCTGGGATGTGCAGAAATATATGGCAGATGTAATGTTTAGGGAGGAGCAGTAGTTGTTTGATGTTGGATAGTTTAAGGTTGGTGATGTACAGTCTGTAGTGTAGAGGAAGGGTAGTTTGGTTGTGAAGTTGTGAAGTGAATTTGTAGTGATGGGTTGTTGTGAAGATATGCCTAGTGAATGTTTTGGGTATGCAAAAGTTGTTTCTATTTTACTGATCAAGTTGACTTTTAATCCATCCGTACATGTAAAATGATTGCCTATAGCATTTATCAACTTCAGACCACTACAAACACAAGTTTGGAAATTAAAACTGCTGCTAGACGATTACATTTTGAAATTCAATCTTTATTATATAGAACACAATTAAAGTCTCCCGACACTACCCATGGAATATTGATTTTCTTTTACTCGGTAATTAAATAGTTCCAACTTGTGTCTTCCCCTCTCTATACCATGATGTTTTGCATATATAGCAGTTAGAACAAGTTTGAGCCAGCCTTTATTTTACAGTAAACATGTCGCAAAATGATTAGTTTTTGACATTATGTAATTATTCCATATATTCATAACCCACATTATTAAGATTATACCGTTTTGATTCATGTCATTATTGTGAGAATATCTCCATTCATTTCCTATAAACTGACAGAAAGATGAGATATTTGTAGCAGATAATTTATGCTTCATTAGTGCCATAAGGCTACCCCATTGGTCTTTCAGATCACTCACTGTTTGAACTGAAACACAAACACCCAAGCTCTTTTAAGTGGTGATTGATAAAACTCAAGTGTTCAGCAAAATTGATAGTAAAAAGGATTTTGCACTTGTTTTAGTCTTATAACTTATATTAGTGTTCATTTTTTCAGATACATAGCCTTACTGAATAAACTATTTTAGCTGTAAAAAAGCATGTAAATCGAAAACATTTCAATACCGGAGCTTGTAATGGTTGGGGAGGACAAATCTAGCAGCAGTATGACCAAAATTTGTGCCATGCCATGAGACAACCCTTCTGTAAGCTTAAACCGAGCATATACAGGTATAAATTACACCCACTCTTTTTGAACTGCTTCATCATTATGACTGTTTGAAGAGTGGATATCAAATTTACTTGCTTTGATAATGACTAGATCCACTATCTGCTTATATAACACTTGTTTTGTTCTATAATTTGTTTATTTAAAATTGATCAGTAGCAATATTAATGGTGTTTTTGCATTGCGAGTCCGATAATGTTCTAGCTTTCTTTTTTATATCTGATAAGATTTTGTACGACATTTTTTTTTACTTCCTCCCGATTGTTCTGGAAAGAACGTAGAGTTTACTTTTAACATACGAGTAATGGAAATTAGTTTCTGGGCCCTCCAGATTATAATAACTTATTTATATACATGGGCCATTTACACCTTGTTTTTGAACTATTTCCTTTTTTATGGGCTGAAAACTTAGTATACTCAAATTGCAGCAATATATGATTACCCAAACACACCCATCCACGTTCAACGTTGTTACTTTCCTACTGGGTGCAACAACGTTGTTCCTAGCTTAAGAGAAGACAGGTCTATTGTGCATTTTAATATTATAACAAAGGTGCAAATCAAACAACTGATGCTAATTTCAAACAAGTTGCAGGAATCCAAAAATGTTATTTTTCATACATTACATCCAGTCAATAACAAAATAAAATAAAAATCGAGAAGCTAATAAATATAACAGTTCCCAGATCTTAAAACAATCAATGCGAGCTTTCCCAGTCGGTCCAATCTGCAGCACTTCCAATGCGAGGCATGCTGCTAATCTGTGCTTTGGTCTGTTTTGTCATTGCTTCCCGAAACACTCTTGGCTTTGGCTTATGTCGGTGTTTGGGTAAGCTTTATTACGTGAATATTATAATGTGTACTTAATTAAGATTTTATTATCCATTTCTCTTTTCTTGTTTCTACTTTTATTATCCACAGGAATGCAGCAAATGGTTTTGAGCTAAAGCCTAAAAATTTGGGCACTGATGGCACTGGAGGCTTGCAAATATGAATTGCAAATATGAATGTACTGTTAATAAGTAGAATTTAGTATGTACTAGCTGTAACTATGAATATACTGGCTATGTTTTTGAGTATGTTTTTCATTTTGTACTTGACTAAGTAAAGCTTGTGTTGCTGGTTATTCTGAAATGAAAAGTTCTTTGTTGCAGTGTAATGTTGCCATTGGATATGATATAATGTTGCAGTACATTTCCAATTTAAATTGCAAAAGGTGTTGCCATAGATATGATATAATGTTGCAGTATGTGATGTTAAATGTGGTAATAAACTAGTAAAGTGTTGCCATTGGGTGGTAAAAGTGTTACCATTGATTAATGAATATGGGTCTCACAAAAGGGTTCCGTAAAGGTGGGCCACAGAATTAGTGGGCCTCACAATGTAGGCCCACATGTTGGGACCCAAATTGTGGGGCCCACTTTTTAGTAAATTTGGTGCCTGTGGCAACAACAGAACCGATGTTGCCCTAGGGCCGCAAAGATATTGCCTTTGACTCTAGGGCAACGCGGCAAAATGCATCACCGAGAAAGTGTTGCCTTTGCCTTTTTTTAGCCTACAGCAACATTTTTTGGCACTTCGTGCATCACTTCTTGGTGTTGCAGTATGCAATCTATGGCGTAGTGAATTGAAATCCCAATATCCATATGTTTTAAATATTACACTCACTATTCTGTTTAGCTGGGAGAGGACTTTGTGTCATATAACCCATTCTGAATAAGTGATACGTCGTATATGGATAGCAATTGAAGACCGGTGTTGAAGACCGGGTATTTGCGAGAACGATAGGATAACCTATCGATTGTCTCTACATTGAGTCGCGCCAGTATAGAGATTTCCTAAGTGATAGGAAATTCGATTGGGATTATGAATACCCGGATTGCAAGGGCTTCTTCGGAAGTGCCTTCGGTTCTGTTCGAACTCGGAACAGACTTGTATGGTTGTATGTCTGACATTACACTTTGAGATATAAAGCTGATTTCTTTCAAATACATTTCTGTTTGGTGGCGGAGAATTTATTCTCTTAGCTTAACACCCTTCTCTAAGACGTACGAGCTCAGAGGTTATGTAGTTGAAGGTTATCAGTGATATACTCCCAATTTGGTAGTGTGGCATGCTGAGTGTTGTTGTGTGTTGATGGTCATTTGCTGATCATTTGTTGATCAAAGCATGGCTTTATGAAAAAGCGTAGCTTTGTGGACGAGACCTCATCGAACCTCACAGACCGGAAATGGTCGAAACAGGAATGATGAAGTAGGGTTATGAGGGTCGCGCCCTTTAGGGTATGTCATTTCCTTCTGGAAAAGGGTGGTATCATGGTATGGAGCCCAGATACTTACTCATGTGGACACACTATATTTATTACTGTGTGATGTTGTTGGTTATCGAGCGCTAGGATAAAGGTCCTAAAGGACCGGGGGTGGCATATTCGTGTAGTAGTTACCTAGTGTAAGAGGTAACCCGGCCTTGTGTTGGCAGAGATCTGGTTAGGTTCTCGGGACGTCCCGCCAGAGGCGTACCCATGTGGCAGTAGGAAGTTCCTTAGCCTGACCATTTGTTGGAAATCCAATTTCCAATACGAACCCTGTACGGTTTTAGTTGTAGAACCTGCCATTTACTTATGGTGGTCACCACTGTTTAGATGATAGCTATAGTAGGCATACAATAATGGTTGTATGTTGGCTAAGATTAATATTATACTTTCGAAAGGTTTTCCTACACTATGCACTAGTAATAATATCGAATGGTTTTGCGTAGTAAGCATGTTTGACTATCATAAGAAGAAATCTCCTCCAATTCTGCCTTTGCATTGTGTGTGTGGCGGGAGGTCTTATGATAGTTTCATTTTCCAAAAGCATTGTGGATTTCAATGTTTAAAATTCTTTTGTTGTTTGTTTAAAGATAAACTGTTTTGTTACTCACACCAGTCCCATGACTGACTTGGAGTTTATTGTTCCCTTTCTAAACTCTGGATGCCCACCATTTTCCACACGGGCAGTCTAGAGTAGATTGATGTTGGAGTTATTGGAGTCATTCTCTTTTGTAGATCATTTGGAGTGATCTCTTCCATTGTTGTTATATTCCGCTGTAGCATTGTATCATATCTCTGATATTGTTGTGTATTATTGATATCATTGTTGTATATCATATTCTGGATATTGTATCATTTGTGATGTATATGATATCATCTATTTCCTTCTTCCGCTGTGTTGTAATTAATAATGGTGTTATAAGCTCCGAGGAGCCAGATTCGGCGTTTGAATCTACGGCATTTGAGTACAAGTGAAGTACGGGTGCCGATTTTCGAATGCCGAGTTTCAGGATCTTCACAAGTGGTATCAGAGCTGAGGTTGAACTTTAGCTAAGGAGTATAACACATTAAGTAGCTCATTAGAGATAGGGTGAAGTATACCCTAGAATGAGTATCCCTAAGATATCTGTTCGAACGCCTCAGTAAATTCTCTTACTATCCACTGATAGTAAGTATGAGTGTAAGAAGAGGATGAGATAGGGGATAGGGTAGTACGACTATAAATGGTCAATACCCTGTAACAACAAGGAAGCAATCTTTTCTCTATCAATCTCTTTTTTTCAACATCTCTTTTCTATTTTTTGATAATTCCTGGTAGATCCAGGAAGGAGATTTGATATATTAATATGGGACATAAACTCCAACTAAGTCAGAAATTGTTTGTTTGGATGAATTGGTTGCTTTGGTTGCTATGGTTGATAGGTATACTTTGGTTTCTAAACTGAAAGTTTTGGAATTGTATCCATATATCTGTTTATTTTTAGGTCCGGATATGTTCTACGAATGGTTAGTTATCCTTTCGAACTAACCAATGCCACTGCATATTTCGTAGATCTAGATAACCCGAGTATCCTGTGAAAAATTAAAAAGATTCATTCTTATATCTATAATTGATATTCTGATTTGGTAAGCCAAATGCAGAATAAATATTCAGTTTGATTTGATGAAATCTTCTTCATCTATCTTTGTGTCTCCCTGGCAAACTTCGGGGACGAAATTTTTTTTAAGGGGGGGAGGTTGTAACGACCCCGGATTTTATATAAATTTAAATTGATAATTAAAGTTAATTTTTGAATAAAAATTGTTAAATTAATTGATAAAGTGATGCGATTTTCCCCGAATTAAAATAAATTCTGTATAAATCATTTAGAATTAAAATATTGTATATATGTATATATGTGAATATATATATATATATTTGAGCATATATGAGTAAATTTGAAATAATATATATATATATTTGATTTGAATTTAAATCGTAAATAAATGGTTTACAAATAAAGATACAAATTATATAAGATATAGAAATATAAAGTAATACATTGAATAAAATAAAATAAATACATAAACTAAAATAGAAATTCACCTATATGACAAAATGAATATAAAAATAATTAGTATTAAATTTAGAAATAAATATTTGAGATAGAAATAGGAATACAAATACATAAGAATAAATTATAGAAAAATTTTATATAGTAAACACATTAGTTAAATTAAACAATATATTCATTTATATTACAAAATTATAAATTATAAAACAAATTAAAATGAGTACATTAGATAAATTATAACAACGTATTAAATATAGAAATGCATTCAAAAATAATAAAAGAAATAGAAAATAAAATAGAATCTCACTTATGTTACAAAGTGATAGAACAAAAGAAAGAAACAAAACAAATACATATGAAAAATATGGAAAAAGTAAACAAATGAAACAAAAATACATGAATATAAAGCTTGTAAAGGAAGCCACCACTATCTCATATATTTGTACAGCCGAAGAAAATAAAAATTTGTATGGTACAATGCTAATTAATGCAAATACCCATCAGCCCCAAAGCAAAGAAAATATCCCTGATTTTTGTACAACAAGTTATATCACCTTGTACAACATAAATCATCACCCTGATAAACTTCATTCCAGTTTTTCGTTCATCATTTTAACTAAGAAAAATCTGAAGTATTTTCACTTTATAATTAAACAAACATCTCAAATTAAAACATCAAAGCAATCAAAGAAGCCTGAGATCAAGAAGAAGTTCCAGCTAACAGTTCAACCCAGATTTCAACTTTGCAAAGTTTAAAAAGATTTCAACTTAGAAGTCTACAACCTCAAAACTTCTGGAAATCAAGATGTTTAAGGTGAGTAACACTCAACCAATTAATCTTGAGTATATATATATATATATATTGAAGAATGCTCTGTGTATATGTTTGTGCCAGTGTTCTTCCTCTCTGTTACTTCACAGAGTACAAAACAACAAGAAAAATTCCATTTCTTGTTTTTCAATCCATATCAGACTTTGGATCCTAAACAAAACAGGTGTGTTTAGGCATAGATGACAATCTAAAAATAGTTTCATGACACACAAATGCATATTGGATGAAAATCAAATTTTTACAGTGAAAACTTTGTTTTCTGGAAATTTCGAGTTTCATAAAATATTGATTCAAGAACATGAATCGAATCCCTGAACCAAACTATGATTTTTAAAACTAAAATGATGCTTTTTAGTTGCGTGGTTTAAGAGCAACTCGGTGATGAACGAAAATTGGTTTTTGGGCAAGTTTGGGTGATTGGAGGCAATATCGTGCTCGGGGTTCCTACTGAAGATGGACGAGCCTACGGTGGTGGTAGGAAAAATGGTCGGAGGTGTCAACGATGGCGGTGGCGATAGTGGCATGGGATTTTTGTTTATAAACCTAGTTTTTGCGAGGTCGAGAATATTGTCTCGTTCGACGTCAGTAAGCGATCGAGTTTGACGTACTTTGGGGAGATGGTGGAGGAAGTGTCGAGGAGTGGATGGCTGGAGTTTCATGTGTGCTGGTGGTCGGAGCACCGAGAACGAGGCGTTGATAATTTGAAGTGGGTGGTTTCAGACTGTTTCCAGATTTGGGTATTTGCCTCGATTTCGTTTTCTGAGGCGACGACAGGAATCGAGTGGTCGGAGCATGGTCTGGAGGTGATTGTCGACGTGCTCGACATCGTGGTGATGATCGGAGATGGCCAGCGGCGATGTGCACGTGCATGAGTATTTTGCGCCTGAGTGTTTTGTTGCTTGGGAAGAACGAGTGTTTCTTCGCGTCGTACTCGAGTAGATCTAGTTGTTTACTCGAAGCAGGAATGGGTAGTATCGGGTCAAGTATGGCTACAGGCTTTTGAACTAGAAACCTGTTTTCTGTTTTGAAATTTAAAACTAAATTTAGAATTATAAATCAAGGTTTTAAACTGAGTTTTAAATCAAAATGTAAATATAAATTCAGGTTGAATTGGAATTTAGTTTGGACATAAATAAGTTTTAAATTCAAATTGTTTTAATAACTTAAAAGCAATTTAATATATTAGAGAAATTTGAGTTTGAAATAGATTTGAAATTTTAAATGAAAAATTTAAACAAGTTGAAACTAAAAGTTTAAGTCTGGCATTAATTCTAAATCTGATTTCAAGATTTTGAAATTTAATTAAGTTTTATAACTTAAGTGTTTAAATAAGTTTAAAAATTGAAATTTAAAAGGAAACCTGAAATCAATGTTTTCAAAACAAATTGTGAATGATAATTAAATTATAAATATGGATGAGTTGACTTTAATTAATGAAGATTAATGATTTATGATTCTTTAATTAATGAGTTCTCAATGGTTAATCAATTATAATCAATAATGATTAATAAGAGTAAATTTCTTTAGAAAAGTAATTAAAGAAATTCAATAGTTAATGAAGGTAATTAACTAAAATTATTTGAATAATTAATTAATGTGATAAATTTCAACAATAAATTTAGATTAATTAATTCAATAATAATCATTTGTGAAATTATTAGGTATAATTACTTAATGTAAGTAATTAAGGAATTAATTATTCAGTGAAATTAATTTAGTTAATTTGATTAGTCCAAGTTAAATTTCTTGAGTTTAATCTAGAATAATCATTTGACAAATTGGGAAATATAATTACTTAGAGAAGTAAGTAATTAGTAGATAATTACTGAATGGAATAAATTGAGTGATAATTTGAAGTTTGAGTATAATTATTTGTGAATAAATTAAAGGATTAATTAAAGATGGTGATTAATTAAGATTTATTAAATAATTAAAGATTAATTGATTCATTAATTAAGAATGATTAGTTAATAATTAAAGGTTAACTAATAAATTTGAAAGGAAGATTTATTTCAAATAATTTGTAATTAACTTATGATAACTAACCCAGATTAATAATTAATACATCTGATTTAAATTAATCAGTTGATTAATAAGTTTATCTATGAATGTTTGGACCTGACTGAATGATTGAATTGTTGATATCCCCTGATCTGTGATGCTGTGTGATATATTCTGATTTGTGTGTGATCTGTACTGTAGTTTATTTATCTGGGATGAATGTAATATATTATCTGTAATTTATATATCTGTGATCTGTGGATAAAAAGATAAACATTATAGTTATATCGCTTATCAATTATATTTCTGTATTCTGATTTATGATGATTGAATGATGTTGCACTGCTGTGTGAAACCCCTGGACTACACCATACACACACAAATATGGATTTCACGAGGAAATCGGTTAAGTCACAGATGATTTTAAATTTAATGGTTTTAAGATTGAAATTTTAATTTCAATTGATTTTGAAATTGGAAATTGGGGTTTAATATGAAAAGCTTTTGAAAGGAGTTTTTAAGATATTTTGAATATCTTGAAATTTGAATAATTCAATTTGAAATTGAATTCAAAATAAGGAATTGAATTCTATGTTGAAAATTATGGTTTAAGAGTGTTATACAAGTTATAAATGTGTTTATATAGGCTTGAACCATTTTAAAATATTGTTTGAGAATTTGAATTTAACCTAAGGGTTTAACTTGTATAAATGAATCAGATTTTCCGAAATGAAAAATATTTGTTTTCAAATAATAGAAGTTTTCATATAAGGAATGAATTTCCAATTTGTGTCAAAGGAATTTCAAATTGAAATGAAAATGGTTTTCCGAATTATGAATAGATCTTTGTGAAACTGGGTGAACTTTGTGAATTGAATCTGTTTATTTTTAACAGATTCAAAATGGTAATTTGTTTAAACCATTTAAAAGAGAAATCTGGATCATAAGTTGTGACTTAATTGAAATCCCAATATCCATATGTTTTAAATATTACGCTCACTATTCGACTTAGCCGGGAGAGGACTTTGTGTCATATTACCCATTCCGAATAAGTTATACGTCGTATATGGATAGCAATTGAAGACCGGTGTTGAAGACCGGGTATTTGCGAGAACGATAGGATAACCTATCGATTGTCTCTTCACTGAGTCGCGCCAGTATATAGATTCCCTAAGTGATGGGAAGTTCGATCGGGATTGTGAATACCCGGATTGCAAGGGCTTCTTCGGAAGTGCCTTCGGTTCTGTTCGAACCCGGAACAGACTTGTATGGTTGTATGTCTGACATTACACTTTGAGATATAAAGCTGATTTCTTTCAAATACATTTCTGTTTGGTGGCGGAGAATTTATTCTCTTAGCTTAACACCCTTCTCTGAGACGTACGAGCTCAGAGGTTATGTAGTTGAAGGTTATCAGTGATATACTCCCAATTTGGTAGTGTGGCATGCTGAGTGTTGTTGTGGGTTGATGGTCATTTGCTGATCATTTGTTGATCAAAGCATGGCTTTGTGAAAAAGCGTAGCTTTATGGACGAGACCTCATCGAACCTCACAGACCGGAAATGATCGAAACAGGAATGATGCGGCAAGGTTATGAGGGTCGCGCCCTTTAGGTTATGTCATTTCCTTCTGGAAAAGGGTGGTATCATGGTATGGAGCCTAGATACTTACTCATGTGGACACACTATATTTATTACTGTGTGATGTTGTTGGTTATCGAGCGCTCGGATAAAGGTCCCAAAGGACCGGGGGGTGGCATATTCGTGTAGTAGTTACCTAGTGTAAGAGGTAACCCGGCCTTGTGTTGGCAGAGATCCGGTTAGGTTCTCGGGACGTCCCACCAGAGGCGTACCCATGTGGCAGTAGGAAGTTCCTTAGCCTGACCATTTGTTGGAAATCCAATTTCCAATACGAACCCTGTACGGTTTTAGTTGTAGAACCTGCCATTTACTTATGGTGGTCACCACTGTTTAGATGGTAGCTATAGTAGGCATACAATAATGGTTGTATGTTGGCTAAGATTAATATTATACTTTCGAAAGGTTTTCCTACACTATGCACTAGTAATAATATCGAATGGTTTTGCGTAGTAAGCATGTTTGACTATCATAAGAAGAAATCTCCTCCAATTCTGCGTTTGCATTGTGTGTGTGGCGGGAGGTCTTATGGTAGTTTCATTTTCCAAAAGCATTGCGGATTTCAATGTTTAAAATTCTTTTGTTGTTTGTTTAAAAATAAACTGTTTTGTTACTCACACTAGTCCCATGAGTGTCTCAGAGTTTATTGTTCCCTTCCTAAACTCTGGGTGCCCACCATTTTCAGCACGGGCAGTCTGGGGTTGGGGTTTTCAGATATTCAGGTTTAGTAGACTAGTTGGAGCTAGTTCAGTGTTTGGAGTTCACTGACGACTGACGGTGCTTATCTTTGTGCATCATGATGGTGGTTCGAGCTTGATGTTGGAGTTGTTGGAGTCATTCTCTTTTGTAGATCATTTGGAGTGATCTCTTCCATTGTTGTTATATTCCGCAGTAGCATTGTATCATATCTCTGATATTGATGTGTATTATTGATATCATTGTTGTATATCATATTCTGGATATTGTATCATTTGTGATGTATATGATATCATCTATTTCCTTCTTCCGCTGTGTTGTTATACTTAATGGTGTTATAAGCTCCGGGGAGCCAGATTCGGCGTTTGAATCTATGGCATTTGAGTACAAGTGAAGTACGGGTGCCGATTTTCGAAGGTCGAGTTTCAGGATCTTCACAGATAGCGTGCGCGGCAGTCACGAGTTCGTGGCGGCTGAAGGTGGATGTAGGTTTCGGTGCGCGTCCTTGAACGAAGAGGAAGGTGACGTGGAATTTTTGCCCTCTGTTTGTTTATTTATTTATTATGTAAACTTAGATTTCAAAAACATTCTAAATTGCATAACTTTCGCATACGAGGTCCAATTCACGCACGGTTTGATCCGCTGGGATCGTATCGAAATTCCGAACATTTTGACGTAGGTTTGGACAAATTCTAAGACTGTTTGAATTTTGGGCTTAAATTGGATTTTAAATTCGATTTAAATTCAAAGGTGAGTGTTTTAACCCACTCACAACTTCTAAAATTTCTTATGTTAGTTAAATTAAATTTGGGATGTGATTAGAAATTTATTTACTGCTGTTTGGTATATTTTAAATCATCATCTCATTTAATTTGAATTTATTTTAATTAAATCATTATTTAATTTATTATTGAATATAAGTTGCCAGTTAAATACCTGTTATTGATTATCAGTTCTATATTGATATTTATTGATTGATTTGGATGATGATTGTGATGGATGTTTGATTGTTGATATTGGATGTTGTATTTTATATCGTTATAAACTACAAGTTCGCTATGGGTTGAAATGATACATACTCGAATGATCAATAGATTAAGGAAAAATCGTTATGAGTTGAAATGATAGACTCGAGCGATTTTATGGATTTTATTATTAATTCGGGATTGCGGTTTGAAACCGTAACATTTTAAGTTGCGGATTGAAATGATAAATATCTGTATCACTTGACCCTAGGGTAGAAAATTATATACGGACACCGGATTGGTTAAATTAAATGATTTTAAAATCCTCAATTTCCGAATTTAATTAAATGATATCTTGAAATAAAATTTGATTTATGTAAATTGAGGTATTATTGGAAAAATCAAGTTTATGATGAAATGTGAAATAGTTTAAAGGAATTGCTTTAAGAAATTAAATTGGAAGTTTAGAGTAAAATTTTAAGTATAAATGAAATTCTATCGAAATTAAGTTATTGAAGTTGTTTGAAAATACTTTGAAATATTTGAAATTGGAATAATCCGAATTGATATTTGAACTTGGATTGAAACGATATGAAATTCAATAGTTTATTGAAATGTTAAATTTAAAGGTTTGGAATTTGGTTTATTGACTTGGAATTTGAAAATGGTCCAAATGCGTTGAAATGAAATGAATAGTTTAATTTGATATTAATTCCAAAATCATGTTTTAATATAAAATGTTTTAAAAATATATTATTTCAAAATTTCTAATTATTATAATTTCAAAGTATTAAACTATTTTAACCTGTATTAATTATATTAAATCATTTTAACCTATTTTAAGCCATTTAATTTATTTAAACTAATTAACCTGTTTTAACTTATTTTAAATCTAATTAATCTATTTTAAAGCTATTCAATCTATTTTAAATCTATATTGACTATTTATAACTATTTAAAACTATTTTCTTCTAAATTCTAAACTAAGTAAAATGGATGGGTTTATATTCAAATTCTCGATTTTTAAGTGAATATGGTTAATGATGTTATAACCTAAGTTGGATTTAAATAACAAATTTGGTTTAATAGATATTTTGAAATGAGAGTTTAGCCTATTTTGGAAATATGACTTTTGAAAGGAAATATAATTTCGAACTATGATTTCAAATGTGATATGATTTCAAAAGGTGAATATGATTTCGAAAGTAAGTAATGATGTCGAAAATGATATGATTTGAATTGAATATGATATTTTGATATCAATTATGAAATGATTTTGGAAATGTAAAAGAACTATCCGGTGTGTAATAAGCGATTGGTTGTTAAAGAGACCGGGATCAGATATTGTTATACTCTCTGCTAATACCGAAAACCACTTTGACAACTGTGTACGCGGTGGAAATTCCAGAATGAAGTAGGATGGTTGGCGACGATCCTATATGAGGTATATATGTGGACCTGACTCTCATGAGTTAGCTTAAGGTGGCTAAAATAGGAGCAATTGACGGGTTAAGTGAGGTCATTCCTCCGATCGGGCATATTCCTTCGATACTATATTCTGACTTAGCGATTGAATTGGTGGCTACCCTCGATTTTTGATTTGGGAGTGCGTTCCGAGGTGGATGGGAGTAGCTGCTATGCGTTACCACCGGTCGGGAAGTGTAATTGGTATATCTACCCTGGCATTGCCTAGTTGTGCCTTGTCACCTACCCTATCGAGACCACTTCGAGTTTGTTTTGTACCATACCTATTGAGTGCCCTCTAACGACGTCCAATACGGACGGGATTACGGTATTGTATAGACTATGGGAATATATAAAAATGTGTTAAGGGTGAAATGGGTAATGCCTTAATGCTATTTTAATAGTTTATCTTACTGTAGACATATTATAATAGTGTATTGTACTACATAGTAGATAGTTTAACGGATCCTTAGGAGATGTGAATCCCGAACATCTCTTAAGTTACTGCACTCACGTTAGACACTGGATAGGAGATGTCAAACCCCGTAAAAATCTGTGATGCTGTTCCACTCATATTTATTTACCGTTATTTTAACTTACATAAGATCTTTTAGTTCTGACTCGAGTGTTTTGTCTTTTCAATTCGCTCGGGTCAGCCTGAGCATTTCAGGATTTGAAGACCTTATTTCTGGAGGACGAAGACAAAGATTTGTACTACTATTATTTACTATATTTATTCCACTACATTCATACTGTTCCGCTGCATTATTTGTTTATCTCTGATATGTGTAACTCAGATTTTTGTATTGTATAAGTATAATCAAATGTTTTGTATACAGCTTCATGAACTGTTATTTGATTATTATATTTTATCATTCCGCTGCGAGATTATGTTTTGTTTTTTTTCTTTCTCTGCTTTTTCTTATTCACCCCAATAACAATCTGCCCTTCTGTATGGTTTGAGTCGGCACGTGTGCCTGCTTAAAACGTCCAAAAAGGCGGGATGTTACAATTGTGTGCTCGCTTTTCCCATAAGGATGAATCTATAACAAACCAATCACACTAACTTAGTCATATTATTTCAACTTCATTTAACTTTTATTTTTAAATTCCAATTATTTACCAAATGTAAAGCTTACTTTTCAAAAGTAAATAATACTTTATTTAAACAATTCACTTTCTAAACATTAAATAATAATAAAATTTTCAAATGGTTTAAAAAAAACAAATTTCTACTATAATCACTTTTATCTATTTAATAAAATATTCTTCAATATATTTTGTTTAATTTCAAACATCGTAATATAACAAAATTATTTTCAAATTCTATTTTGTAAACTCTTTCATATTAATTCATGCAAATGTTAACACTTTTAAGTTAATATATGGAGAGAAGTTTCAAATTTAATTTCAAAATTTAACACTACAAAGATATTTCTATATTGCTTATCTAAATAATTCTCAATTAAATAATTTATTACATTCCAAAATTAAACACTTCGTTCTTTTATATTAAAATATTTACTATGTTCATTAGTAAATCTATACTTTTCTATATTCCAAAAGAATAAACATTTAAATTAAACTCATGCTTACATTCAAAACTCCAAATTTAGTAGTATTTACACATTTCTAATTATAACAAAATATCATCAAATAGTTGTATATACTATGCATAATTCTCAAACATTACAAATATATATATATATATATATTATCTTTCAAAATTCTTTAACTTTATTCAAAATGTATATATATTTCCAAAATATTTATATTTCCTAAAACTTTGTGTCCAAATGTATCGTTCCAATGTTTAGGAATCCCTATCGATAATGTTGGCCAGACGTATCGACCAAAATTCTTAACCCACTCATTGGATAAGTTAACATAATTTCATTACAAAAATATTCATAATTAACACTTTCACAAATTATTTAATCTACTTATTCAATAAATCTTTTACTAATCTACTTTTAAATTTACCTCAATACTATTCTTATAATATATATACTATCCACAAGATTTCTTCTTATACTTGACTTCCAAAATCATATAATAATAAGAAACTGTATCTGCATATATACAAAGTCTCTACTTTTATCAAACCTTTAAATTAAAACAATTTTAAATTGCCTTTAAATACACATGAATTTCAAAATTAAATTTAATAGCACCAATTTCAATATCCAAACAGACTCAAGAGACTAAAATAAATGCATTCAGTGGAAACAAATAAATAAATTTTCCATTGCGCAGTCTTATCAAAATCAAATCTAAACTAAACTGTAATAACAAACCAAACCCCTCATATATTAAACTATCCAAAATCATAAATATAAGTGCTACTAGTGGGATTAACTCCTTTCATCCTTGCTACTTTAACCATTTTATTTCATACTTGAAAGTAAAGAAATTAATTATACATTTAAATACATATATTGGTAAAATGATAAATACCTCCCCTGATGATTATCCCAGTAATCACCCTATATATATAATATACTATCTCTTATTATAGAAAATTACCCAACACTCCCAAGGGTCAGGAACTCTAAGTCCCATCTAAGGTCTCGACTCATGTCTCTGGTATACGATGTATTGTTCTAAACCGGCTCTGATACCAAATGTGACCACCCTACCTCTATACCCATACTATCCAAGAGTATAACAGAGTAATACTGTTAGATAATATGGAGAATGAAGCTACATGAGGTACATACATAAGTAATCCCTTGGACTAACACTGGTACATATTATAACATAAAATAAATACCTTATCTATATGTACCCAGTATCGTACAAAGCAATAAACACATGTGCCACCAGGACAGAACAATACACAATATACAGTATCATGCAGAGTATACAAAGTCAGAATCGTAGCGATAACATATAATGTATATATTGTATATACAATAAGGGTTCAACTCAATACAAATGTCAAATATCTCAAAGTAATATGGTAAATAATCAATATACAACTCTATATCAAATATGTATAAAGAACCAATGTCACATCAATATCATATAGCAATCCCTAATGTAACTCCTCTAAGTCCACTAAACACATATGATGGTCAAGTCGTCCCTATACCTGAAATGTCTCAGACCGACCCGAGTATTATAAAATAACACGCTGGTCTGACTATGTTTTATTCAGGACCATAAATAAGGTGATATAGTATAACAATGAAGAACAATATAATATCACTACCAAAGATACTCAACACATCAGATGACATATCAAAGTGTGTGTGTGTGTAAATATATGCTTGGAGTATTTGTATAATGACATAAATAATCCTCAAGGCATCACATTATTCAAATAACTCAAATCCATATGAAACAATCAAACTGATATCAAAAGATGTCATCACCCATATAGAAACACATCAATCAGAAACCACATAACCAGTACACATGGCTGAATCACGCATATCCAGAAATCATCATCAAATCCAGAAATATCAATAAATGAGATATCACCAGGTATACCAGGCTAGCACGAAGTATTGCCTAAATATATCTCTCAATCTCTATAAATCGAACATCATCATCAATACTCATAAAATAGGATAGGATAGGCTGCCTATCAACATACCGAGAATCCACTATGCACTTATATGTATCTCAAATATAATCTCATCTCTTCATATAATGTCTCTTTGAAAATATCGTGATGGGAAATGACTGTACGACACACAAAGTCCGTAGTAGAGCCATCTATATAACAATATGTGACAACTATTCCATATCAATGCTACAGTGAGGTGTATCAATCGTATATGTCAATCTACTACTCGATCATTACTAGAAGAGAGATTGATAGCACTAAGAAAGCTCCACAAATGCTAAGTTTGTATAGTCTTTAGTTACCTCATTGTCATCATGATACGTATTCACCGGTGTGCTTGTTAATGTGGGGACTCATCAGTCACGACAATACAAATGCCCCTATAGATAATAGACTACTAACCTAGTGACACAAGAGGTTAATGCATGCATAAGGGTAGCACAAAGCTGAAGAACTAAGCTATATATAAGGTGTCACAGATTTAGGGTGCGTCCCCACGATTAGGCCACCAGGGTAGATACTAGCCATATGGTCCTCTCCAACAAACATGATAGGAGTACATCGTAATATTGCATATAGAACCACTATAGATAAACATGAAGTCATGGTCATCGTTAGGAACAAAGCCATACTCACTAAATATAGGCACAAAGCCATATATCACTTTGTGTATCACCTCACACTATCCACTATATTCTCGTCACATCAGTGTCATCTAGTGTACAATGAATAACCAAATGAATACCATAACAAAGTCCCATACCACAGTGTGATACTCGAACGTTTATTCACTGCTTATAAACTACACTCAAACTATCTAGTATTCTATATGACGAGTCCAAAGAATAACTAGAGAAATATTACTGAATGTCCCATACCGAACGGTATTATAACTATGTTTATTCAGGTTTCTCGTCACATATAATTAATATCATAAAATCACACAGAAGGATGTCATCACCATATCATATTAAAATACCAATCAAATCCATATCAAATATGAATCATTCATTTGTTCCAATTCAGTATACAAGAAAAGAATAATCAGGAAATTAATATATAAATAGATTATTCATGTAAATATAAACAAACGAATCAATACTTAGTAATAAACATTCAAAACATATATTTTTATATAACGGAATAAATACTAAGTAATGGATAATAAATACATATTCCAGATTTAATTAGATAATTACTAAACTCAAATATAATATATTTTATATAGTAAATAACTAATTTCTCAATCTTTCATAAAATTATAAAATTAAATAATAATTTAGTATTCACACACAGCATTAGAACATCCTTTTCTTTCATTTGATAATCCAAAATAATTTAATTTATTCCTAATCAAATTAATATATCTTCAAAAATTGAATTGTATATTAAAGTTTCATATAAATATTCTTTGAAATCTATAAAATATCAATTAACTAACATTTCATATTTTTCCATTAAAACACTATTAATTCACTTTGTTTATTTAATAGACATTAAATTCAATTTCCATTCATGAATAATATATATAATTATATATAAGAATTTAAGTGTATTTATTATATATATATCTGCGTGTGTGTGTGTGTGTTTTTTTTGAAAGGTAATTGGGCTAAGGGAGCCTGGCCCATCTATTAATATAATTAATAATTACATGTAAATAACGTATCAATCTTGTAAAAGTAAATACCAGAAGCACAAAAATGAGCATAGAAGGGCTCAGTTGTTTTAGAACCAAAAACAAGACAAATAAAGAACCATTAGGACTTTGGAGATAAAGCTCCAGATCTAATTCTTTGTAAACTTAATGTGGTATGTTTCTTAACCTTGCTGTAGACTTTTGAGACATTGGCGAACATCCTACCAATAGCATGTTCATTCCTTTCATGCCTGGTTGTAGAGATTAGCTTCTTGAGGATGATTAAGAGAATCTGAGTGTGTGGCGATTTCCATCTGGCAGCCTTGAAGATGATGAACCATTCTATTCTAGAGCAATGTGATAGTCTATGAAATTCCCAATTAGCAAGAAGTCTGCTCCAGAGCTCGAATACAAAACTGCATTCGAAGAATAGGTGCATGTTTGTTTCAGGTATCTATTACAGAGAGGGCATGTATCATTGTTTATGACTCTAAGGCAGACAAGCTTTTTGGATTTCGTATGAAGGGTATTGGCCATAACTTTCCGAAGGAGGAGATTCTCTTAATATATATATATATAATTTATTCGATACATTTACATATATATATATATATATATTTATATATACACATATATACAGACAAATGCAAATTTCATTTTAAATATATACATTCGATGTTCGCATACCATACACACAAAGTAATGCGACAAACATAGCAGGCTATTACACATATATGAACTACACATGTATATACACTCATGCAAGAACTTGCACACCCCCTTAAAGTCACACACACCGGCACTGAATTGCACAAATACATCACACGCATACAATTACATATTCACTTCACACACAAACATACAATTGCGCACACACATACACACAAAAAAGACGAAAATATACATATACACACACACCACCCTATCTACTTAATGGAAACACACACACAAGATCACACAAATGCACACATACACAGCAGCAATACTCACACACATTATACATACCAATTCATACAACGTTGTCACAAAACACATACACACACGATACTCAACACACACCTGAACATACACACACACACACAATTGCTTACATGCTCACTCACACCTGTAATTAATACATAGGACACACACACACACAAATATATACTCACAGATGCAAGCACTCAAACATTCACATAAACACATACAAGCAACATTTCTATTCCTGGTGCCCTACTGGTCCACCGGTCCATATGGACCAGTCAACCAATCTAAGGTCATCATCCTAAATTTGATCACTTGTTAATGGTGAATTCTCCCCTTACTTCACTTATTCCATTTATAACATGATGCATAACTAATTCATGCAAACACAGTATAAGTAATATATATTTCATGATTTAAATGATTAGGACATAGATATGTGAGTGTAAATCACTCACTTGTAAACGCTGCATTAACCTCTTCTTCTTCCTCTTACTACATGTACACACACAACCCGATAATAAAGCAGCAAGACTCAATCTCCTCCTCACCACAGATGCATATATGTATGGAGATATGCATATTCAAATTTGATAATTTATTTTAATTTATACAATTTATTCTTGAATTTAGAAGTGGGAATTGTTTACAGGCTTTTAGTGTGAAAGAAGGTGTAATGAACGTGAAATGAAAATGAGCCAACTAAGAAAAATCGTGAGAGGAAAATTCCAGATTTGGATAATAACTCTTGGGTTTAGACTTTAGAAGATTGGGTTTGGGCCTAAAATATAGTAATAAGTAAACATATATATATATATATATTTATTTATTTATTTTCTTTTACCTTTTTAAAACTATATTCTATTTAATTAAAATAAATATAAATTTCCATTTCAGAATGACTCTTTTTACAAACCTATATAATATTTCAATTATATCACTCTTATAAAATATTATTATGACATTTTTAACTTATTTGAATTTAAATATGATATTTTCACAATTTAAATACTTTTATTAAATAATTTTAAACCCATTTATCAATTAAGTCTCCAAATTCCAATATAATTAATTAAATTACTATTATTAACTTTAATTAATTATTACTTAAAAGTCGGGTTGTTACACCTTCGATGCACGACTTGGAGTCAGCTGCTATTGTATTCGCATTGAAGTCATGGAGGAATTATTTGTTGGGTGGGAGATTCGAGCTATTTACGGATAATAAATCTCTCAAATACTTGTTTTCGCAGAAGGATCTAAATCTAATGTAGTAGTGATGGATGAAATTATTATCATTGTATGATTTTGGTATTTCTTATACTTCAGGGAAAGAAAATGTAGTTGTAGACATTTTGAGCAGGCAGCAAACAAAGATATATGCTATGTCGATAGAATGGAGAAGTTTGGAGTTCATATTTGAGTTTGATTTTCCATGTTTCTCCCAGTAGCTTCAAGTAGGACAAACTAGAACTATATTTACACATATAGACATATATAAGTTACATAAATTGTATGTAGGTATATATACATATATTCCTATATATAACTATCCAACTATATAGAGCTAATAAACACATATCGTGTTACATACACAAAGGCAATATATAACCAAACTAACAAATCTATCATCTTAATATCTATAACAATTCACATATACAATCATATAAACAATTCAACAGAAATGCATCTTACTTAAGTAACGAATCCAATAATTATTTCTTTTTATTATTATTTTATAGAAGTCTTAAACTTATTTTATAAAACAATACTCTCCCTATCAATACTATTATAGCTTAATATCCCTTAATTCTTCTAAAACTTAAATTTAGCTATTAATAAATTCTCAGAATATTATATAGCTTATGTATACTATATGTATGTATGTATGTATATGTATACACATATATCGCAAAACATTTCTTTGGTTCTAAAGTTAATAAATCAATTTATAACTTTATCCAAACCCTATTAAATACTACAATACTTCTTTTGTAAATTCTAACTTTTCAAAATCGACTTTATAAAATTCTCTAGTTAGTCAATTATTGAATTACACCATAATAAACTATTACCCAAGGCCAGATAAACTTCAAAGCCATTTTAATATATTTTTAACCTACCTAAACAATTATTTTAGCCTTACCACTTATTTTAAGGGTGATACTTTTAACTCCTATTAGTAGTATATATATAACAATATTCTTATCACTAGTATGATAATAAATTCGAGTTTAATTAATTTATAACCAAGTTATAAATTAATATCAGCTTCATCTGACTCGATTCAATATGAATAAAACATAATATTTATATATATGGGATCTTAATCAGTTATCCTGAATATCTGTAATAAAATATATAATAATATTTCTATCACTAACACAACTACAAATTGGAGTTTACTTAATTTATAACCATGTTATAAATTAATATCAACTACATATAACTCTATTCAATAGAAATATGACACAATAACTATATATACTAGACCTTAATCAATTATCTAGAATATCTACTCAAACCAATCAAATGTGGAAATATTTACTTATATATGTTATTCTACATCTTTTAGGTAATATTTTTTAATATATAAAATTACAAAAATTAATACTAAAATATAAATTCAGAGTTATAATTCCACTCACGTGAAATATAATTTCTCAAGTGTTTGAATGTAACATCCCCCATTTCGAGGCCCAAAAATAAGCGCTACTGACGCTGCAGTCATCAATAGTATTATTCTCCGGTGATAGAATGCAGTCATGTTAATCATATCAATAACATCAGAAGTACATGAATATGAAAAAATTTCAAACACATTTCATTACATTTCAGCAATAAAATTTTCACATTCATTACATAATCTCATTCGTTTCCCACATTCAGATAAAATATAATAATTACATAATACTCTAAAAGCACCATAAGAAGATGCCCCCATGGTTGATCAGAGTCTAATACTTGACAGTTATAAATTCTGTCATTACATCCATTCAACCATAGCATAAGCTTAAAACAACACAGCAAAACAAAAACTCCTAATATTAGCTAGGTTGCATCATGCACGTCTCCCGGAGCTTATTCTTCTAACTTAAAAATCCCTACTCTCGACCTACTCAAATAAGTACCCGAGAGTTTAGGGGAAAAAGCAAAAATTTCGATCAGATAGAAGTCTGGTGTGAATAATAATATAACACCTCAAATCAAAATAAATATCTAGTGAGACCACGCCGCTTAGTGGAACGGGTTTTCCTTTCACTAGTATCTTATCCAAATATGTCAATCACAAATCATGCATCTGCAAGAACTACGGTTAGAATAATCATAACATGATCATACGCATGTATGCAACATAGGGAAGTCTAAGTAATATGTCCTCTGAAGGCAATGCACACCCAAGGTTTACCCTTCCCAAAATAGACCATCTATCTCAAACCAAATAGACTATCTGCCACAACTAAAATGGACTATCTACCTTAACTCAAATGGACTATCTGTCTCAAATCATAGTTTTCATAGGATCACTATGAACCTAATGGTTTTGCAGGTCAACCAATAACCTATCGGCTGACTCGGGCCATAACTTAACCAGATATTCCAAAACCTCCAAATAAGGCTAAGAGGTACACAAATCTCCAAATACGGTTAGGAGTAAACAAAACAATCTCCAGATACAGTTAAGACCAATCAATAATACTCTCTAGATACAGTTAATAGAATCCTTAAATATGGTTAGGGGAAACAACTTAAGCAGTACTATAAGTATATAGAGCTACGAGTTCCCTTCTGTGCGTATGAAACTTTCTAGTCTCACTAATGATAAAGCCCTACGCACTGGAATCGTAGACCTTTACCAACCAGGGGCTAACGGTTGAAGCATAGGGCATGACCCTACACCAGTCCCACTTAAAGTCATATCTGATTTTAAATCTCTGAGTCATATCTTTTTTATCAGTTCAGGGCATCCTAACATATTAGATATATCTAATATCCTAGATGAGACCTAACTGGTTATTCTTCCCTCAAATCACAAAATGCAATGTTGGGTCATAATAATGTGAGCATGACAATGATAAATATGTAAATTAACTGATCAAACGGTAATAAGAATATATAACTACATTCATCAAAATATGTTCAATCAACAATCATTGGCATCACAAAATTACTTAACCTTAAAAATAATTTCCTTTCGAAAATTCATATAAAACTTAAGCTAGACACTAATTTATTTCCTTGAAAACCTTTATTTCTATAAATGATTCATCCTTAACATCATTCTTTAAACCAAGGAAAACATAGCCCATTACATAGCCAAAGTCTTATGCCACAATACAATCCTTTTCGAAATAGGTTTCTTTATTTATGATATCAAAAGTAGGTTGTAGCACCTCTTAAACTTGGCTTTTGGTTTGCATAGTATAAGGATTTCGGCCTATAAAATATAAGACATCGAATCTGATGGTTTTCGGCACATTGCCATAAAATACTTGATATCAAAACTATGGATCTGTGGCATCATTGCCTCAAAATACTGGATATCGAAAATCAGACTTGCAGCATAATTGCCATAGAGCAATGTATGTCAAAAATAAAACTTGCAGCATCATTGGCTCAAAATATTTGATATCAAAAATAAGACTTGCAACATTTATTATCATAAAACACTTGATGTCGAAACAAGACTTGCGGCATCATTGCCATAAAGCAATGGATGTCGTCTTCTTTAAAACTGTGACTACTTAAGCCACTAATATAAAGGACATCGGAAACAAAGGATGACACGGGAAGTCGTATTCATGTTTTGCTGAGTAACGAAACCATTATTGTCGAAGGTAATGCCGCAATCCTATGCTTATTATTGTCCTTAATACAATTTCAAGAATGAAATTCTTTAAGGAGGGGAGTCTGTAACGCCTCTAATTTTTGTTTAACATTATTTAGGATATTTAATTAGATAAATTAAATAGAATAATGTATGGTGTGATAAAGAGAATGAGATTTGTTAATTAATCTAGGTCGTGCCTTAAGTAATCAATTAATGATATGGTTTTAAATATAATAATAGAGAAGAATTTATGAGAGAGGCAAAAGGGAAGTAATCCCTTAGTTCATTCCCCAAACCCATCCTCCTTCTCATTCATTCTCACTTTCGAAATTATCAAGTAAAACATAAATCAAGGTTGGCCATTATTAGGAAGAAAAGGAAGAGGAAATCTAAAGCAATTTAAAGGAAAAGCATAAGGAAATCAAACAACCACAAATCTTAATCTCTTTATCCAATCTAAGGTGAATAATAGTATTCATCTCAAGTTTTCATATCTATTTTCAGATCTATGGTCTATTTCCAAATAAATTATAATAATATGTCATGTATGGATTGATTATATCATCATTGGATTAAATGATGATTGTTGGAATTTTTATGGAATTGATTAAGTAGGTTTTTAGTGTAAAACCTAAGATTTTAATCTCCTATTGATTCTTGATATGTTGTGCAAAACATTATTTTGGAAATGAGTTTTCAATTTTATAATTTTCCAAATTAATATGAATATTTTATGAATTTCCTAAGATGGAAAAGGTGTTTACTTTGGGTTTTAATTATTAAAAATAATTAAATGATAATTTTAGCCTCGAAATTTTTATATGAGAAAGAATATGTAACTTCTGATTTTTACTGATTTTTGGGGATATTTCCCAAGTGATTATGATTTTTTATGAATTTATTAAGCTAAAAAGGCTAATAATTTATATTAATATAATAATATAATTTCAATGGTTTGCAAATTATTTTGGGGAAAGCAAAATGGCCTGTAGCAGATTTTCTAGAAAAGAAATTGGTAGTGTATTATTATCCAATAGAAAATTGACAAGGGACAATAGTTGGTAAAAAGAAATGGCTTTAAATTTGTATATTTTTAGCCTTAAGGACACGACCTCAATTTTAACCACAAGGACAAACATTCTCCAAAAAATTATTCATAAGGACAAACATTCTTCCAAAATTATTCATAAGGACAAACATTCTTCCAAAATTGCTACCGAACTAAAAACTGATACCTAAAAACTGCTACCGATAACTACAAACTGATACCTAAAAACTGCTATCAATAACTAAAACTGATACCTAAAGAAAGTTGTCCTTCAGGCTAAAATACTGAAGGTCTATCCTTGAGGCTAAAATGCTGAGAATTTTGCCCTTGACAATAATTTCCTGTAATATCTACTTAGGTAGGTATGAAATGAATCAGTTCATATAATCATGCAAACATCTGTAACAAACACATAACAAGAATACTAGCCTATCTGACCAGCAAAAAGTCTATATATAACTAATATGGAACGTACCATCGAAAAATGCAGGATAAGTCTTTTTTATTAATGTCTTCCATCTTCAAAGTACAGTCATTCTCATTGTCACTCCATTGAAATTTCACTAACTTGACTGTCTTGTTCCTTAATTTCTTCTCATCTTTTGCTTCAACACAAACTGGTTGTCTAACAAAGTTCATATATGATTCCACTACTAAATCTTCCAATGCAGTTGGAATAATAGTAGTCTCTGGATCATGCATGCATAATCTAAAATAAGAAGCATGAAAAACATTATGGATCCCTGCCAAACTATTCGGTAACTCTAACTGATAAGCGAGTTTCGATCCTCTCTATAATAGGAAATGGACCTACATATCTCGGTGCCAATTTCCCCATCTTTCCAAATCGTACCACACCTTTCATCGGTGATACCTCAACAAAAACATGATCTCCAACTGATAACTCTAAGACTTTACACCTCTTATCTAGTAAATTTTCTACCTAGACCGAGCTTCCTTCATCTATGCTCGGATCAACTCAATCTTTTTCGTGGCTTCTCTCACCATATCTAGACCAATAACTAATATGTCTCCGGTCTCCAACCAACATGCTAGTGATTTGCATGGCCATCTATACAAATCTTCGAAAGGCACCATTCCTATACTAGCCTGATAATTATTATTATAGAAAAACTCAACCAAGTGCAAATGGTCTACCCATGTGCCTCTAAAATTTAGTATACAAGCCCTCAACAAATCTTCGAGTACCTTATTGACTCTTTCCATCTGTCCATCTGTTTGTGGGTGATAAGCGGTACTCATCTTTAGCTTGGTACCTAACACTTCTTGTAAACTCTTCCAGAATTCACTAGTGAATAAAGTATCTCCGTCACGGACTATATTACTAGGAATCCAATGCAATCTAACAATATTCTTCATAAATAACTTCACCAAAGCAGGTGCTGTCCTTATCGACTTAACGAGAATAAAGTGTGCACTCTTGGTTAGTTTATCTACCACGACCCAAATACTTTCATTTTCCCTATTCAACCTTGGAAACCCGTCAATAAAATCCATGAATATTGAATCCAATTTCCAAAGCGGCACTTCTAAAGGTTTTAGCAATCCACTTGGTTTTGATGCTCGGCTTTCACTTATTGGCAGTTTAAACATTGCTTCACCCATAAGTCTACATCTATTTTCATGCCTTCCCGGAAGGAACTCCTCTTCATATCCTGAGACATCTTAGTGCCTCCAGGATGAATAGTAAACTTCAATCGATGACACTCCCTAAGAACTTCCTTCCTTAGGTCACCAAAATCTAGAACACACAACCGTCCCTTCTTCCTTGACCATCCATTCTGGTCAAGACTAAATCCCTTTAAATCATCAATCTAAGTTCCCTCTTCAAGTATTTTAATCCATTGAGCTAGTAATGGATCATCTTTCTTCTTAAAAGCAATTCTTTCGATCATTACTGGTCGAACTTATAAACATGATAACATTGCGGTATTCTGACTAGAACTAGGTGTGGACCTTAACTGCACACCACAAGTACTCAATGCCTCTAAGTCTTTCCATTCTGCTAACATAGCTAACACCACATTATGATGTTCTGCTAAGTGCATCTGCCACTTTATTTCCTTTCTATAGCTTATACTCGATACCAAAATCATAAGCTACTAAAAACTTTAGCCATCTCTGCTGTCTCATATTCAACTTCTTCTGAGAGAATAAATACTTCAAGGACTTGTGATCTATAAATAACTAAAATATTTCTCCCAACAGATAGTGTCTCCACACTTTAAAAGCAAAGATCATCGCTGCGAACTCTAAATCATGAGTTGGATATCTAACTTTATATGGTCTAAGCTATCGAGAAGCATAGTCAATCACTTTACTTCTTTGCATTAACACAACTTCCAACCTTGTTCCACATGCATTAGTATACACCACTAAATCTTGATTCCCATCTGGCACAACTAATACGGACGCATTTGTCAATAAATGTTTCAGCTTCCGGAATGCTTCTTCACATTTATCGGTCCAAACAAACTTTACGTCCTTTCTTGTTGGTTTAGTCATAGGTGCTGCTACTCAAGAGAAATCCTTGATGAATCTCCGATAAAGCTAGCTAGTCCAAGTAAACATCTTATCTCAATCACAGTCTCTGGTCCCTTCTAATTATTTACTACTTCAATCTTAGTTGGATCTATGGACAACCCTTTTCCTAAAACTACATGACCAAGAAACTTCATTTCTTTCTTCCAAAAATGACATTTCAAAAACTTTGCTTTTAATTGATGCTGCCTCAACATTTCTAGCACTATTCTGAGATAAACTTCATAATCTTTTTCCTTATTAGAATATATCAAAATGTAAACTATGAACAATAACACAAATATGTCCAAATGCTCTCGGAAGATCCGCTTCATCAAATCCACAAAGAAAGCAGGCGCGTTGGTCAGTCCAAAGGGCATGACTAACCATTCATATGAACCCTATCTTGTTCGAAACACCATTAATAAAATACTATCCTCTGCTATCGTCAATTGATGGAACCCTATTGCTAAATCTAACTGGGAAAATACCTTGGCTCTACTCAATTGATCAAAAAAATCATCTATTCTCCGCTACGGTATATCGATTCTTTATCATTTTCTCATTTAACTTACGATAACCGATACACATCCTAAACAACTCGTCTGGTTTCTTCACAAACACTACGGCAACTCGCTAAGACGAACTGCTTAGTCTAATAAAATTCTTTCTTTCCAAGTCCACCAGATGCACTTTTAACTCTTTCATCTTAGTAGGGGTCATTCTGCTAGGCGGTCTACTTACGGGTTCAGCTTCAGGTACAAGATCCATTCGAAACGCAATAGCTCATCTCAGTGGTAGTCCTATAACTAGCATAAATACATCTGCAAATTCTCTTTCAACAAAAACCCAATTCATTTCATCCTCCGCCTCTATTGCACCCAATAAAGCATAAACATCGAAATCCACATTCTCTACTAAGTATATAGTTCGATCACTGCTTTTGGGGTGTCTTTATGATATCTTCCTATCTTGGCAAAATATCCTAACATCTTATCTGCTTAACCAATCCGTACCCAGAATAACTCCAAAACCCACAAATACATACAAATTGCAGGTGTTAAACCATAAATTTGCATAACACCCATGATATTAAGTATGATGAGCCAAAATTTAATTCTAACACCTTTGATGACATGACTAAGTGCATAGCTTAGTTAATGTCGATCAAATAGTGTTAAGAAACCAAGAATGGGCTTATCATTCAAGCTCAAGTACAAGATAATATCATTAAGAAATGCTTCCATGATGCCCATGGGTCTTTGTAATAAGATATTCGAAAGCCAATATTGACTTTTGGAATAAGATATTTGAAGGCTCATGCCACATGATCAAAGGGAGAAAGAATAAGCTGCAAATATGTGCAATAGCCCATTAAGCATGTTAATGGATTAGATAGGCAAACCTTTTAGTTCATAGTCCAATGTTAATATGTAGAGGGCAAGATAACGACTATGCATATAAACACTAGTTTAGATCGAAGCTTATTTGATTTTATATGAAATAAAATAATGACAAGCTTTGGGTCCAAAGAGCTTTATTATATGTATATCTATGTCCAATAATGTCCAAAGTGCACAATCAAAGTAATAGGCATATTTGAATCATTATTTATATAATTCCGCCATGTTTACAGTCAAATCAAGTTTTTTTTTCAATTCAATTCATGGTTACAATGGCTTAATTTTGAAAGGAGAGAAAAGAAATGATCGCCCTTCCGTTGTGTCCATAGGTTCGTAGTTATAGGGGTTGAGAGGTACGGCATGGTTGCCACATGTCCATGCGGCATGCTTGACCTTCGACATTAACTATTTTGATGGCCCATGGTGCTATGTTTCATTTAGATGATTTTCGCATCAAGGTTCATTTCTATGGTGCCCAACATTATGCTTTGTCTTGATAATCTATGGCATCCCTTTGTATATTTGTGAACTATGACATCTTTAAGGTGCGACATTGATAATAGGTGGTTTTGATAATAAGCGGCATTGATAATAGGTGGCATTAAAGAGATATGACATTGCCTAAGAGGCAACATTAATAAGAGGCAGCATTAATAAGAGGCAACATCAATAAGTGGCGGCATTGGTGATGAGTGGCACAGAATAAGAGGCGAGATCAATATGAAGCAGTGTTGGTAATGAGTGGCATAGAATCTATGCGGCATAGAATTAGTTGTAGGCCTTCGATATTATTACTCCTTTATCAGTATGCGGCATTGTTTATGAGGTGCGGTATCCATTTTGCTTCTGCTTTTCTACATACAATACCAAAGATAGTGTGACGACCCGAAATTCCACTACCGGAAAATCGCATCATCGATAAGAAAGAAAGGGGTGAGAAAGTAGAAAAGATAGAGAAGAAGAAGAAACAACATCAGAATCTCAACAGCGGAACGAATGAAATATAATATATCACATAATAGATTACATAGTATCATATACATCAGAGCTACATAGATAATACAACACATACTAGACAGTTATAAACACCTGTCTAGTTAATACAACTCACACATCACAGAGATACAACACAGCGGAAATACAGAATAAACACATAGATACTGACATAGCGGAACCAATATATATCTATACGCTGAAGCCTCCTGCTCCATTGCTCCTCCACAGTTCGTCAAAGCTAACCTGAATCCCTTGGCTACCCGTAAAAATTTGGGTACCCGAGAGTTTATGAAAAACAGAAATAAACTTCGGGTCAGACATGGGTCTGGTATGAGTAAACGGTTAAAGTTGCTTAACTTTTTTTAAAAACCTTTGAAAACAAAGGGTATCACGTAAGACATCCCACACATAAACATGGAAATGTTTTTACCTTACGCTAACCAAAACTTTGATAGGAAATTCAGTGATATTATAATAGGTCTAGGGTTTTCAAGTAAATAGAAAATAGCTGAAATTGTTACATTCATTAAATTCCAGCATACATAGGTATACAATCAAATCCGATGGCACTTATTGGATTTTGGATTCCATACAATGGCAGGGCTACTGGGGTACCGCCCGTCACAGTACGTGGCCTAGATCACCGTACCGAGGACCCACCCTAAGTCCCCTGCAACACAAGGTCGGAACATCCCTTACTGGATAATTCCCACACAAGATACCCCACGGTTGTCATGATCAACCGCACACAAAGCCGAATAATAAGGGACATCTAGACAGGGGTAATCTCGTCCTACTTGGGTGCTACCCACTAACCTTGCTGCACCTCCCCTGTTTTAGCCATTCCCGGTTGATGAGGCTTGAGGTCACGATTACCTTTAGAGAACACATCTCTTAGAATGCTCATCGTCCACCTGACGATGTTCTGAAAGCATTCAATCCATACAAGTTCGTTCCGGGTTCGAACGAAACCGAAGGCATTATCTCGTTACACTCGTATTGGAATCACCCTCAGAGTTAATGACAATAACCCTTGCATTCTGAATCACCATCTCGAATCTATAAGTACTATCTTCGTCAAACTCATTACGGAATCACCCACAGAGTTATACTGACGTATAGTTCTTATACCTCGAGTCTTCACTTGCTCCATTTGAATTTCACGACCTAACGTTATTTTGGATCGATGTGGTATTCGGGTCTCCAGACCTAGAATCCCGGTATACGGAAACCTGATCCCGGTCTCATCGAAATCCAAACCGTGTCTTTTAAGGCCAAGTTGTTTTAAAATTAAAACAATTTAAATTCAATTATCTATATACACACAGATAGATAAATAACAATATCACAATGGATAATAACATCATCATCATAAACAGCTAATCCATATTATCTACTCAAACAGATAATCAATATCATCATACTTAACCAAGCATCCATAACACAATAGGTATATATCTGAGATCACAATCAATCATGGAAATCAATATCATCCATCATATATAAACAAAGATTAATAATCACCTCATTTATAATTAATTTAAAATGAATTAAATTAATTACAAATCTCTAATTAATTTAAAATAAATTAAATTAATTACACCATCAATATTAATCTTGCTTACATAACCATTAATTAATTACAAGTTAATTAATTAATCATTTCCTACTTTTCCATCTTAATTAACCATTTCAGATTAATTATCTCAAATTATATTTAAGTAATTATCCTCTAATTATTTTACAAATTAATTACTTCATACCAATTATAGAAAGTAACCTTTTAAATCACTAAAATTAATTCCATTTCTTCTTAATTAATTACTCTAATGAATTGCTTCATTTATTAATTATTCCCAAATAAATCCATTTTAACTTGCATTATTAATTACAATAATTAATGATCTCTAATTACATTTATTTCATTTAGTAATTTATCTCCAATTAAACAAAATGTTAATCACCTTGATTAACTCCATTCAGTAATTAACTACCCTTAATTACTTCAATTAATAATTTAATTACTCCATCATTAATTATTCTCAAATTAATCCCTTGATTAATTTATACAAAGTAATTATACTCAAATTACTTTCATTATTACATCATCACAATTAATTACTTCCTTAAGTAATTATACTTATCACATCAACAAATGGTTATTTAAATTAATTAAACTTAATTAATTAACTTAAACAATTCATATTAAACTTGATTTATTAAAATGAGAAATTAATTTCTTAATTACTTCCCTAATTAAATTATACTTATATAATTCACCATTTATTATCTTAAATTAATAAACCTAATAAATTATCAAATGATCATATTAATCCATTATTTTATAATACTAGTTAATAGCCTTCATTAATCATTAACACTTCTTAAATTTACTTAAAGTAATTAAATTAAGATTTATTATCTATTTACAATTACATTTCATCTTTAATAACTCATTAATAAATCCTTAATTATTTAATTAATTAAGTATTCAATATCACTTAATTAATTCTTGCTTACTTTATTAATTAATAATCATAGATTAAAATTCAACTCTTATTTAATTAATGATTCTTAATTATCCATTTATTCATCCTAAATTTATTATCTTAAATCTTAATTAACTAATTTAACTTTAAATTACTAAATTAACTAATTCAATCACTAATTAATCAAATTAGTAAATTACTCATTTTAATTTACTTAATTATTACAAATCTATAAATCTTCACTTGTTTAAAGGATAAAACATTTTCTTATATATAAATTAAACGCTCACTTACAAATGCATTTGAAACATTTTATCTTTGAATCTACTTTTACATTTCATTTTAGATTTAGATTCAATATAACTACAAATTTTAACTTAGTAAAATTTAACACATTCAAATATACTTTAAACATCTTAAAGTTGTAAAACATTTTGTTTTTTTATAAACTTTATTCATTTTAAACTAGGAAACAAAAGCAAATTTGAATCCATAGCTTACACTTTGGGTTTAAACTTAGTTTAAACCCTGCTCCCAACTTTTAAACTAGAAACTGCCAGGCTTTATAAAACTGGCATCACGACATAAAACCCGAGACTACCCAAACTTTGCTTCGAGGCAAACACGTAAAAACTCGGGCCATTCTTCCATTTACTCGTGAAACTCGAGTACCATTCCCAGCTACCCCAGACTATCACCGTGCACATGCACGCTGGACCTGATCAACGGCGACCACCACCTCGACGCCCCACCCGTTGCCCCTGACCCCACCGACCATCTCGACCACCCTGATCATCGCTAACGCCAAAGTATCGAAATCGAGCACCCTACCCAAAACCTGGAACTAACCAGACATCACCATCGCAACTGAAATCACCTCGTCCTCCAAACTTCGACCACCGTGGGTACTGAAACTCCGGCGCTGGCTTCCTCTACACGCCTACTACCCATACCCAGATTTCGGTTGAACTCGATCAACTATACGAGTTGAGGTTATCAACTGTGCTTGACTCAGCAAAACTAGGGTTCTAGACTTCTAATGACAATCACCACCTCCCCACTAACCAGTACCATCACCTGAAAATTTTGTCGAAGTCCCCTATCACCCCTCCACCTCCAGAAAGAACCACCACCTCCCAGATCAACTATATCACCAGAGAAACCCAATAACTCGAAATACAGACACCACCCTAGAACACATTCAATACTACACTAAAAATTGTGAACTTGATCTTAAAAATCCTAGCTTTCATCTACTATTTCAGATATATGATTGTATCAACAAATTTCCATATTTGGTTTTTAACATTTTTCAAGTTCCTTTGTGATTTCTTCTTCCAGACAGTGTTTACTATCTAAAATTCTTGCAAATGTTTTTAAAGCTTGGTTTAGTTTTAAACAACAACTTTGTTTAAAATACTTAAGCCTACAGAAGATTTGAGTGAGAAGATATTTGAGTTAAAACTAAGTTTTAAATCTCTAAAGTTTTAAACAGAGGTGATCACAATAGCTTATCTAAACATACTCATATGTTTCCAGAGCCTTAAAACAATCATAGCAACACATTTCAGACATACACCACAAGTCTACTTAAAACCTAAATCATATCCATTAAACAAAGGTATCTCATGTTTACAGTTTTCAAGGCAGAGGGTTGAAACTATGACCTGAGGTGTTTAACAACTACAGATATGCACACTTACATAATTTCACAAATGCATTTCTCAAACACATACATATAAACAAACATTAACACAGAAATGCTCAGAGTATTTAAGTTTTAGTTAAAAAGTTTACTCACAATGACTTTTTGAAGCAGAAGGTTTGATCTTTGTTTTGAAAACAGCAGCTTGAACTTGCATTTGAAAACTTGCATATATTTGTTGTTTTGATCCTTGAAACTTTGAACTAGCTTTAAAACTTGAACATGCCTTGGTCTGGAAATCTTGTTATAGTCGAGATGCTTTCATTTTAAATTTGAAACTGGAGTGCTTGTTTCCTTATTTGATTTCAGTTTTGTATATTGTTCAAGACTTTGCTTTGTTTTTAAAACTTTTAGAAACTGGGTTGCTCAGCCCTTTGTATACGAATGGGATGAGGTAAGTTGATAAATAAACAAGTATACAATATTGTTTATTGTTCAAGTACACAACATTTCAGAGATTTTTATCTAAAAGGAAGCTGAAATGAAATGTCTCGTGTACTAGAGGAGATGGCATTTAATGTCTTGATCCTTATCTAGTTTACACTACCCATTATTTTATTCTTTTATGTACTTAGAAATCTTACACAAGTTCATTTTTGTTTGCCTTAGATGCTAAGCATACTTACCCTATTTGTATTCGTATACACTGATACGAATTATGCCTGCACATGTACATTGCTATAATGTATAATATTTACTTGCCTTATCTACTATCTTGTACTTAGGTGATTTCTTGCCTGCACATATATAACTTGGTATAGTGTATATGATATTTTACTTAAGCTTTACTTTGCTATTTGCTTTGCATTTGTTTACTTTCTTTGCTTCTAAACTTACCTGCATATCCTATTTATTTATTACTCTTTTATTTTACAGTTTATACTATTAAATACTATATTTATTTACTTATTTTTTTTATTAAGCTATACTCTAAAAGAACAAAGTCATTTATTTAATTTAAATCTAAGCTAAAACCATTTAAACAACTTAACTTAAATCTTGAGTATATTTTAAAGCCATATGATTATTTATTTAATATAGAATTTAAATCAAATTTAAAACAGACATTGACTATTTACAATATATACAAATATATATATAAATAAATAGAAAATAATTTATTAGCTTTTAAAAGATAATTTATCAGTTAAATATTCATTTAAAAGAAAATTATCAAATCAATTCAAACTTATTAACAATTATCATCATATCAATTTAATATTTAATATAGATTATTAAATTGATATTGCTCGAAATTCCGGGATGTCACATTCCTCCCCTCTTAAAAGAATTTCGTCCCCGAAATTTAAAACAAAGGTAATTTAATAATCTCATTAATGATTTAATTTTAAACACAAGCATATATCATCAATATATACTAATCAACCATAGCAATCAATCATCCAATCAACAAATCTAACTATCCGGACAAAATACTGGATAGAATTTTCCTCGAGTTTCCCGAAGTATAAATACCGGGTTACTCGCTCTATAGAATCCAAACAATCAATACTGAAAAGCTACACACATCTAGATCTACAAAACAAAACAGGAAATCAGACTATAGACAAGTCTGACTCAACATCCAAAACTCCTGAACTGCTGGTTCTACAACCAGAGATAACTCATACACGTACTCCCTCAGAGACACGTGAAACACATCGAATCCCAGTTATCCAAACTGACAATCCACTCCTGAAGATCAAACACTTATCCAAAATCAAATCTCCGATTCTTATCCACCAAAATCCTTCGGACGATCCTGGGTCTCCTATATCCTTACTGATCAGCTTATCCTTCGCTGATGCCCTCCCGAAACATCCTGAACCAAAACAATCAACAAAATCATCTTTCCAAGATCAACCACAACTCAGAACTCCACTCTATTCCAGAATCAAAAGACGGATCTCACTTCTCTTATCCAAAAGAGATAAAACAGATGCTCTCCAAACTGCTTCCGCTGCACAACTCTGATCCGAGCAGATGAAAATGCTGATGACGAACACAAGCACAAACTTCCACTGATACCAACTGTGACGGACCTAGGCTTTGCAACCGTCGGTCAGTAGCCACAACTGGTAAGCTTCTCAACCATTCCGAAAATATGGTTCAATGGATCCATAAAGAGAAAACTCAAAAGTTCCTCCAAAACCCGAGCTGCTTCACTAAACTCTCTCCAAAAACCATCCTACTACTAAGCTGAACCATCGGTACCACTTCTGAAATCAAGTCGATACCATCTCAAACTCCAGATGCTAACAAAATTCTGACTTCCTGAAGTCATCCAGAAAAAAATCTTTGACAAACCAAAAGAACACTCAGACTATCGCAAGTCACCTTTGCGATCAACCCAACTACTATCCAAAGAAAAACTGTTCTCTCTTAACCAAACAGAACAGCTTACGCTTAACTAGCCAATCCAACAAAGAAACGAAACCACTCTGCTGCTTCTGAACTCCACTGCTAAGCTAGAAAGCTTCTTGCCAATACACAGAATACTCCGAGCTGCACTGCTGACACCAATGCCAAGGAATTCTAAATCCAAAGCTCTTCGAGAAACTCGAACCTCAAACCAAACAGAAACGCCCTGTTGCACTCAGCCACATCACCGAAGCAGACACACTTCTTTAAAACTTGTTCCAAAGAAACATCTTCGGAAACATTCATAGTCACTGCGTCTCATCACACAGCTACTACTCCCTGAGATATCAAGATATTATCTCTAGCTTCTGTCCAACCGACAGATCCAAACTCTAGCTCATCCAACTTACACTTCGAAGATGAACTCCAAACCTTAACAGGTTACCTTCAGAGATCGATGAAATCCTTACATCAACAAAGCTTACTCGAGAAAGACTGTAGACCCAATACCGTCTCGGTAGATACACTTCCAATCTCAACAAACTCCAACCATCGGTAGTCGTGTGACACACCACTACCTATCTACCTTTATAACTTATATTGGGAAACCCGAACAGGTAACCCAACAGACAGGTAGAAATAGATAAATATATATATATATATATAGATAAAAATTACAAGTACGCTCTCTCAGGATAGACACCACTCCAGAGCCTAGGTATTCACTCAACCTAACGCTCTGATACCACCTGTGACGTCCTAGGCTTTTCAACCATCAGCAACGGCTCACGACCGGTAGGCTTTTCAACCATCCCAGCCCCGCTGTGGCTCACAGTGATACCTCGGGTTTGCTTTTACGGCCAGCCTCTCGACTGTAAGCACCTAGCAAACCAACCCCAAAAGGCCTTATACTACCCCCGGGGACATGTAGGGGTAAGAGTCTCTCGTTCGCCACCTAACGCAAAGCGAGAACCCCCTATCACGCTGTAATGTAGCAAACCCGATCCCGGTCTCATCGCAATCCAAACCGTGTCTTTTAAGGCCAAGTTGTTTTAAAGTTAAAACAATTTAAATTCAATTATCTATATACACACAGATAGATAAATAACAATATTACAATGGATAATAACATCATCATCATAAACAGCTAATCCATATTATCTACTCAAACATATAATCAATATCATCATACTTAACCAAGCATCCATAACACAATAGGTATATATCTGAGATCACAATCAATCATGGAAATCAATATCATCCATCATATATAAACAAAGATTAATAATCACCTCATTTATAATTAATTTAAAATGAATTAAATTAATTACAAATCTCTAATTAATTTAAAGTAAATTAAATTAATTACCCCATCAATATTAATCTTGCTTACATAACCATTAATTAATTACAAGTTAATTAATTAATCATTTCCTACTTTTCCATCTTAATTAACCATTTTAGATTAATTATCTCAAATTATATTTAAGTAATTATCCTCTAATTATTTTACAAATTAATTACTTCATACCAATTATAGAAAGTAACCTTTTAAATCACTAAAATTAATTCCATTTCTTCTTAATTAATTACTCTAATGAATTGCTTCATTTATTAATTATTCCCAAATAAATCCATTTTAACTTGCATTATTAATTACAATAATTAATGATCTCTAATTACATTTATTTCATTTAGTAATTTATCTCCAATTAAACAAAATGTTAATCACCTTGATTAACTCCATTCAGTAATTAACTACCCTTAATTACTTCAATTAATAATTTAATTACTCCATCATTAATTATTCTCAAATTAATCCCTTGATTAATTTATACAAAGTAATTATACTCAAATTACTTTCATTATTACATCATCACAATTAATTACTTCCTTAAGTAATTATACTTATCACATCAACAAATGGTTATTTAAATTAATTAAACTTAATTAATTAACTTAAACAATTCATATTAAACTTGATTTATTAAAATGAGAAATTAATTTCTTAATTACTTCCCTAAGTAAATTATACTTATATAATTCACCATTTATTATCTTAAATTAATAAACCTAATAAATTATCAAATGATCATATTAATCCATTATTTTATAATACTAGTTAATAGCCTTCATTAATCATTAACACTTCTTAAATTTACTTAAAGTAATTAAATTAAGATTTATTATCTATTTACAATTACATTTCATCTTTAATAACTCATTAATAAATCCTTAATTATTTAATTAATTAAGTATTCAATATCACTTAATTAATTCTTGCTTACTTTATTAATTAATAATCATAGATTAAAATTCAACTCTTATTTAATTAATGATTCTTAATTATCCATTTATTCATCCTAAATTTATTATCTTAAATCTTAATTAACTAATTTAACTTTAAATTACTAAATTAACTAATTCAATCACTAATTAATCAAATTAGTAAATTACTCATTTTAATTTACTTAATAATTACAAATCTATAAATCTTCACTTGTTTAAAGGATAAAACATTTTCTTATATATAAATTAAACGCTCACTTACAAATGCATTTGAAACATTTTATCTTTGAATCTACTTTTACATTTCATTTTAGATTTAGATTCAATATAACTACAAATTTTAACTTAGTAAAATTTAACACATTCAAATATACTTTAAACATCTTAAAGTTGTAAAACATTTTGTTTTTTTATAAACTTTATTCATTTTAAACTAGGAAACAAAAGCAAATTTGAATCCATAGCTTACACTTTGGGTTTAAACTTAGTTTAAACCCTGCTCCCAACTTTTAAACTAGAAACTGCCAGGCTTTAAAACTGGCATCACGACATAAAACCCGAGACTACCCAAACTTTGCTTCGAGGCAAACACGTAAAAACTCGGGCCATTCTTCCATTTACTCGTGAAACTCGAGTACCATTCCCAGCTACCCCAGACTATCACCGTGCACATGCACGTTGGACCTGATCAACGGCGACCACCACCTCGACGCCCCAACCGTTGCCCCTGACCCCACCGACCATCTCGACCACCCTGATCATCGCTAACGCCAAAGTATCGAAATCGAGCACCCTACCCAAAACCTGGAACTAACCAGACATCACCATCGCAACTGAAATCACCTCGTCCTCCAAACTTCGACCACCGTGGGTACTGAAACTCCGGCGCTGGCTTCCTCTACACGCCTACTACCCATACCCAGATTCCGGTTGAACTCGATCAACTATACGAGTTGAGGTTATCAACTGTGCTTGACTCAGCAAAACTAGGGTTCTAGACTTCTGATGACAATCACCACCTCCCCACTAACCAGTACCATCACCTGAAAATTTTGTCGAAGTCCCCTATCACCCCTCCACCTCCAGAAAGAACCACCACCTCCCAGATCAACTATATCACCAGAGAAACCCAATAACTCGAAATACAGACACCACCCCAGAACACATTCAATACTACACTAAAAATTGTGAACTTGATCTTAAAAATCCTAGCTTTCATCTACTATTTCAGATATATGATTGTATCAACAAATTTCCATATTTGGTTTTTAACATTTTTCAAGTTCCTCTGTGATTTCTTCTTCTAGACAGTGTTTACTATCTAAAATTCTTGCAAATGTTTTTAAAGCTTGGTTTAGTTTTAAACAACAACTTTGTTTAAAATACTTAAGCCTACAGAAGATTTGAGTGAGAAGAGATTTGAGTTAAAACTAAGTTTTAAATCTCTAAAGTTTTAAACAGAGGTGATCACAATAGCTTATCTAAACATACTCATATGTTTCCAGAGCCTTAAAACAATCATAGCAACACATTTCAGACATACACCACAATTCTACTTAAAACCTAAGTCATATCCATTAAACAAAGGTATCTCATGTTTACAGTTTTCAAGGCAGAGGGTTGAAACTATGACCTGAGGTGTTTAACAACTACAGATATGCACACTTACATAATTTCACAAATGCATTTCTCAAACACATACATATAAACAAACATTAACACAGAAATGCTCAGAGTATTTAAGTTTTAGTTAAAAAGTTTACTCACAATGACTTTTTGAAGCAGAAGGTTTGATCTTTGTTTTGAAAACAGCAGCTTGAACTTGCATTTGAAAACTTGCATATATTTGTTGTTTTGATCCTTGAAACTTTGAACTAGCTTTAAAACTTGAACATGCCTTGGTCTGGAAATCTTGTTATAGTCGAGATGCTTTCATTTTAAATTTGAAACTGGAGTGCTTGTTTCCTTATTTGATTTCAGTTTTGTATATTGTTCAAGACTTTGCTTTGTTTTTAAAACTTTTAGAAACTGGGTTGCTCAGCCCTTTGTATACGAATGGGATGAGGTAAGTTGATAAATAAACAAGTATACAATATTGTTTATTGTTCAAGTACACAACATTTTAGAGATTTTTATCTAAAAGGAAGCTGAAATGAAATGTCTCGTGTACTAGAGGAGATGGCATTTAATGTCTTGATCCTTATCTAGTTTACACTACCCATTATTTTATTCTTTTATGTACTTAGAAATCTTACACAAGTTCATTTTTGTTTGCCTTAGATGCTAAGCATACTTACCCTATTTGTATTCGTATACACTGACACGAATTATGCCTGCACATGTACATTGCTATAATGTATAATATTTACTTGCCTTATCTACTATCTTGTACTTAGGTGATTTCTTGCCTGCACATATATAACTTGGTATAGTGTATATGATATTTTACTTAAGCTTTACTTTGCTATTTGCTTTGCATTTGTTTACTTGCTTTGCTTCTAAACTTACCTGCATATCCTATTTATTTATTACTCTTTTATTTTACAGTTTATACTATTAAATACTACATTTATTTACTTATTTTTTTATTAAGCTATACTCTAAAAGAACAAAGTCATTTATTTAATTTAAATCTAAGCTAAAACCATTTAAACAACTTAACTTAAATCTTGAGTATATTTTAAAGCCATATGATTATTTATTTAATATAGAATTTAAATCAAATTTAAAACAGACATTGACTATTTACAATATATACAAATATATATATAAATAAATAGAAAATAATTTATTAGCTTTTAAAAGATAATTTATCAGTTAAATATTCATTTAAAAGAAAATTATCAAATCAATTCAAACTTATTAACAATTATCATCATATCAATTTAATATTTAATATAGATTATTAAATTGATATTGCTCGAAATTCCGGGATGTCACAGATAGGTGACATTAAAGAGAGGCAATATTGGAGGAAGACGATATTCTTACGTTCAACGTCAATCTTTGGCTTGATGAGGTGAAGGGCATGCGATATCCATTTAAATGTTAGAATCTGATATCGTATAGTGATTCTTTCTACTGTAAGGCTTTAACATTCTTTCGACATCGTGTTTCCGATATCATATCTTCGGTATTATTCAATATCGGATATAACCGATATTTGACCTCTATAAAGACGACATAACCCTATGAAGTGTGAATTTAACATTATCGCTGTCCTTAGATGTGATATGCCTATACTTGTCACATTTTGTCTTGGAAGCTCGATTGTGAACCTTACTAATTCAACATCATGTTCTCCATAGAAATTATGTGGATAACACTTGCCTCGCTCCTTGTACTAAAGTAGCTTTTTACACTTTAATGTAAAACCAAGAATTTCCTTTCTTTCTCAATCCCTTGCGTGATCTTCTTTTTAAGCCTATTTTCCTGTTAATCACAAGGTAAATGTCAATTTCCATGATTAACCTAAAATTTGTTTTTAATTTTAAGCAATCCTTTTTGGATTTGATTGAGCTATGTATACCTTACTATTTTTATTAGTTAAGATTATAAATTTTCTTTAAGAGATCAATTAATAACAATAATTTTTTCAAACGGAAGCTTGGAAAGTTATTTTCCAAAATCGTAGGAGAAAGGATCAGAAATTCTTCTAGCAACGTCATGAATAAAATATCAAAAAATCATTCCAGCAATAAGAATGCCTTGATTAGATGCCCAGAAAACTTTCAGGTGACAATAATTTCTTGAATAAAAGAAGACTAGAAATCCACTTAGTAATATTAATTTCCTAAAGAGGAGAAGTCCTAAAAATTATTTGGCGATAAATGGATAGAAGACCAGAAAATCCAACTAAATAGAAGACTAGAAAACCCATATGAATAGAAGAATGGAAATTCCATCTGGTAATAATTGGAATAGAAGATGAGAAAATCCATCTGGCAATAATAGGAATAGAAGATCGGAAAATTCATTTGGCAATAATAGAAATAGAAGACCAGAAAATCCATCTGGCAATAATAGGAATAGTAGACCAAAAAATCCATCCAACAATAATAGGAATAGAAGAACATAAAATCCATTTGAAAATTGAAGATTTCTTTATCTTCGATTTAAAGCACAATAGCTCTTATTTGATCGATCTTCCTCTGAAAGATTGTTTTTGCTTTGAACCACTAATGGCTCATTTTTGACAGATCTTCCTCTAGAAGACAGCCTCGATTTTTCTTCCTAATCGAGTTAGATTTGAATTTGATTGACCTTCCTCTAGAAGATAGCCTCAATCCTTCTTTCAGATCGAGTTAGATTTGAATTTGATTGATCTTCCTCTAGAAGACAGCCTCAATCCTTCTTTTGAATCGAGTTAGAATTTCTTTGTCATGATCTTAGGTGATGATTTGGGTCTTTTCTCCAGTGTGTTTTGTTTGCTATCTTAAGTAGAACCAAAGGCTTACCCGACCTCCCTCTAGGAGACGCTTCAGTCAAGCCTTATAGATAGTACTGAAGGCTGGTTCGGTGCATTGGCCAGGTACCAAAGGTTTATTCCGCCCTCCCATTAGGAGGCGCTTCAGTCAGGCTTTATAGGTGATATTGAAGGCTTATTTGTTTCTTTTGCTAGGTACCAATGGCTTACTCCATCCTCCCTCTAGGATGTGCTTTAGTAAGGCCTTATAAGTGATACTGAAGGCTTGTTATATGCTTTGGCTAGGTACCCAAGTCTTACTCCATCCTTCCTCTTGGGGGCACTTCGGTCAGGGCTTACTTTGTCCTCCCTTTGGGAGGCACTTCAATCAGGCCTTATAGGCGGTACTAAAGGCTTTATTTCACCCCTTACTACTATATTAAGTAGTGATTTAGACTTTTCCTTTTGATTCTTTCCTTTCATTGGACTTTCGATTCCGTAGACATACTTATCTTAATTTCTTTATTTATCCACCATTATGGTCGCAAATGTTCAGTGTTCCATGTTTTTGCTATTACGTTGCCATCAAGTCAGCATAATCGATAGGTCCCTGGTGAGATTACTTCATGAATGATAAAGGTTAATTCCTAGTTAGGCCCAAGCAGTCCATCCGTTGGATTCTTAGTGTTCGCCATAACCTTTCGGAGCACTAAATTTCCTTTTCTAAATGATCTTTCTCTTACTTTGGAGTTGTACCCCTCTCTGATATTTAGTTGTTTGTATAGCTACCTCATCTCACAACTCATTGAGTAAGTCTAAGGATTCTCTTCTCAATTCTTGATTTGGATTAAATGCATATGCAATCCTTCGTTGAGAGGGTACTTCAACTTCGATTAGGAGCATAGATTCGCATCCATATGTTAAAGAAAATGGGGTATGTCCAGTTGCGATTTTGGTAGAAGTTCTATATGCCCATAACATAAGAGGTAATTCTTTACCCAATTTCCTTTTGATTTATCCAATCTCTTTTTTAGGATGGTCTTAATGGTTTTATTGGCAGCATCAACGGCTCCATTAGCCCTGGGGTGTGCTACAAACGAAAAGCTTTTGATAATCTCATTTCAATTGTAGAATTGGGTTAATTCCCCGCTTTCAAACAAGTTCTGTTATTGGGTATTATCTTATGTGGAATTTCAAACCTAGTGATAATATTCTTGATTTCAAATTTAAGCACTTTTCCCGATGTAATATTTGGTGATGGTTCCACTTCTACCCATTTGGTAAATAATTAATGGTTACCACTACAAATTTAGCTCCTCCTTTGGATATAAATAGTGGTCCTATCAAATCAATTCCCTATACATTGAAAGGCCATAGAATTGAGATTGAAGTCGATTCACTCGGTGGCAAGTGTGGGATCTTGGAGAATTTTTAGCCTATTTTGCATTTCTTCACATAATGTATAGCATGGCTAGTCATCTGAGGTCAATAAAAACCTTTCTCATAACTTTTTTTGGCCAACTTTATGCCATTAGAATGGTCCCCATAGAATCCTTCGTGGGCTTCTCTCAATAATTTTACTCATTTTTGCAGACTAATGCATCTTAAGTAAGGAAGCGAATACCCTTTCTTATAAAGCACTCCATTTACCATAATGAAGGTCGGGGATTGATGTTTTATTCTTCTTGCCTCCTTTTTATCTGCTGGCAATTTCTCTTTTGTCAGATATTCAACCATAGAGGTTATCCAATTATTCTCATATTGATCATTAATTTTGTACGAGAGGAGTTTTATTGAAGGATTTCATTTCCATTTTCCTTTTCCTCATGTGTTCGAGCTTGAGATCAAGTTAATACCAAGGATTCATTCTCTAGCTCGGGGCCTTTTTCCTCTATATTGGGGGTTGAGTGTTAGCCTATCAACATAATTTTGGTTTCTGGTGCACCTCATGAGCTTGCTAACTTAGCTAAAGAATCAGCCTAGGAGTTCTTTCCTCTCGGTAGTTGGTGTATTGAGAAATCCTCAAATTGGGTCAACATTTTCAATATATTCTTTACATATAAGACTAACTTGGCATCCTTTGTTTGATACTTCTGGTTTAACTAATTCACCATTAACTATGAGTCATTGAAAATTTCCATTTTAGGAATTTTCAATTGTAGGGCCAATGTAAGTCCTGTTATCATTGATTCATATTCCGCCACGTTATTAGTAGCAGAAATCTCAATTTCATTGCATAATGCAGCATGTCCATCGAGGGTAATAATTACATATCCCGCTCTAGCTCCTTGTTCGTTTGAAGATCAATCTACAAACAGTTGCCACTTAGGCTTTAGATCTTTTTCTTTCTCTGATTGCTCTTTGATGAATTACGTACATTCATTAACAAAATCGGCTAGAGCTTGTCCTTTAGTTGCCATCCACGGCAAAAATTCAATATCCTACTGACTAAGTTCCATCACTTTATTTTACCAATCTTCCAGAAGCTTTGGGTTTACTAAAGATTTGCATAAGTGAAAGTTGGTTAGAACCTTAATTGGATGTGCTTGAAAGTAAGCTCTCAATTTTCGTACTGTGAGTATTAAACAGTATGCCAGTTTTTCTATGATCGAATATCTGGTTTTTGCATCTTTGAGCCTTCTGCTTGTAGAGTATACTGGAAGCTGAGTTCCTTTCCTTCCCTTATTAGGATAGAGCTACCTGCATGTTCTAGAACAACCATATAAAGATAAAGGTTTTCCTCTTCTATAAGGCTGGATAGGATTGGTGGTTTCTCAAGGTGATCTTTCAGTTCCTTAAAGGCTTTCTGACAATCCTCTCCTCATTCGAAGTTTTTCTTCTTCTTAATCATATCGAAAAATGGGATGCAGTTGTTGGTAGCCTTGCAAATGAATCTATTCAATGTTGCCACTCTTTCATTTAAGCTTATTACATCTTTACTTGTCTTAGGCTCCGCCATGTCTCTAATGGCTTGGATTTGATCAGGGTTGACTTCTATTCTGCGACCGCTAACAATATATCCGATGAATTTTCCAGACTGGATTCCAAAAGAACATTCCTAAGGGTTGAGTTTCATTTGATAATTTCTTACTACCCCATATATCTCTTCCAGATTACTTAGATGGTTATTCTCCTCTTGGTATTTGACCAGCATGTCATCCACATATACCTTAATGTTTCGGCTGATTTGTTCCCTAAACATTATATTTACTATCCTTTGGTAGGTGGCTCCGACATTTTTTAATCCGAATGGCATTACTTTGTAACAAAATGTTCCTCGGTCTGTAAGAAGCATGTGCTTTCTTCATTTGGCTTGATCATTGGAATCTGATTGTACCCAGAGTATGCATCCATGAAAGACAAGAGTTTGTGTCCACTTATTGCATCGACCAATTAATCTATTCTTGGAAGGGGATAACAAACTTTAGGGCATGCCCTGTTCAAATCAGTGTAATCGACACATGTCCTTCACTTTACATTAGGCTTTTTGACTAACACTGGATTGTCCAACCATTTTGGATAAAGCACTTCTTCGAAGAAGCCATTTTCGAGTAACCTCTTGACCTCCTCTTTCAAAGCATTAGCTCGAATTTTGTCGAATCGTATCTTCTTTTGTCGGATAGGTGTAACATTTGGGTCTATGTTTAAGGCATGACACGTGATGTTTGGATCTATTCCAACCATGTCTGAATGGGTTCAGGCAAACACGTCTTTACTGGATTGAAGAAATTATACTAACTCCCCTTTGAGTTTGTCATCCAACTCTTTCTTGATTTTCACTGTCTTTGTTGGTTCAGTTGGATCCAAGCATATCTCTCCAAGATCATCGGTGGGCTTCATCCTCTCTTACTCATCCCATAGTCTAACTCAGTGATGATTTCTTCACCATCTATTTCTTCTTCTATCAGATTTGTTTCCTTCCTCTTTCGTTCTTTTTATAAAATCTAAATCTTCTTAATGCACGCTTTTCTTTCTCAATGGTCTTTGCTATTGCCATGGATGATTAACTTGAAAGACATTTATCCAAGGGCTTTTTGATTTATTCATTTTTCTCTGAGTCATAGTAAGAAAGACTATCTCATTTATATTGATAAAGAGTGGCAAAGTACAATTCTCGAGAGCTGAATTGCATTCCTCTCATTGATTCCCATCGACTCTTAGTTAGGAATTTCACCATTAGATATTTTGGTGAGACAAAAGCATCAACCTCATCCAAAGCCGACCTCCCAAAGAAGGCATTGCAGTAAGAAGGTTGGTCCATAATGACAAATAAGGTCTCAATGGTCCTAGACTGCAGTGGAATTCTCATCTGTACCAGAAGCTTATCTGCCCTATGGGAGTTGATCCTTTATTATTAAACCCAAAGATGGGATCAAAGCTGGGCTCTAGCTTGCCTTTTGGAATTCCCATATGATCAAAGGTATGTTTGAAAATAACATTTGTTGCACTTCCAGTGTCCATGAGGATTTTAGTCACTAGAGAAAGCCCGATTTGTGCAATGATCATAAGTGGGTCATTGTGCGGATGGCGAACCCCTTTCAGCTCCTGTGAGGTTATGCTTAGACTGTGCATCTGGATTTGAAATCATATATTCTTAAGCGACGGCTCTTCTTAAATAGAGAAAACCCCATCTCTTGCTTCTCTAATATACCGATTTCTGGCCCCCTTGTTATTTCCAGCCAAATGCGAGCCTCCATCATGAATTACATCAATTCAGTTAATAGGTGGAATAAAATCTAGTAAAGCATCACTTTCTATAAAGTTTGTAGTGTTGTTCGGGAGCCTTTGGTTGCCTTCATTAGGACGTGTAGTTTTCTGATCATTTTTTTTGAACTCTTTCAAATGCCCAGAACGGATCATGCTCTGAATTATTCCTACCAATGCATGAAATTCATCATTCGTATGCCCATTTTCCTTATGATAAGCACAGTAATCTCCACCTCTACTTGGCTCATAGTTGTTCCTAGCTTTGTAGGAAGTTGGAAAATTACCACTTTCTTTTGTTGTAGTGAAGATGTAGAATATCAGCTTGTTCAGAGCAACATGATTGGCATTTTCTTCCCATCTCGAGTTCCTATGGTTGTGATTAAAGCCAGATTTTCCTATTTCTTTCTTCATTTGAACTTCTTCTTAGATTGAAATATTTCATCCATACGGATGAACTTATCAGCTTGAAAATGGAAGTCTTGGAGATCTCTGCATCCACGAAGATAAAGCTCTCGCCAAAAAGGTGTCTGCTCAATTTACCCTGAGCGTACTGCTATTAATTTGCCTATGTCGGTCATATCCTCTACCTTCAGTGCCTCTGCATTGAATCTCTTAAGATACTCACCTAACATATCTTTCGTTCTTTGTTTTACTTTAGCCAAAACGCTGAAGTCAATTATGGGATCTTTGCAAATACAAAATTATGTTGAGAATTCATAAGAGAATTGCTCCTAAGAGTATATGGTCTTCTCTCGATAATGTATGTACCACTTAGTTACCTCCCTTTGGAAAGTGGTAGGAAAAAGTCGTCAACGTATAGCACCTAAATCGTTATAGAGGTCCATCTAAATTTCAAATGCCATTAGGTGATCATATGGGTTAGTAGTCCTATTATATTTCAAGGATGGAATTTTAATGTGAGATGGAATTTTTATGGACATGATCCTATCTGTGAATGGGGCTTCCCGGAAGTTATTGTTGACTCTAGCATTGAGGGTCCTTTTCCTTTTAAGGTTAAGCATATCCTTCACTATCTTTTCAGCCATATCCCTCAAAGAAGCTTCATCGATGTGATAATTGCTCCTATTAGCCTTATACTCTTTGGAGATGGAACTTCCAGACTGCCCATTGGACTTCTCTACTAATCTTCCTTGATGATGTGCTTTAGCTTTATTATTTGCCAATGATTTGGAGGAGAATTCTATTGCTTCATCTTCTTAATTCCTCTCCTTTTTTGTGGAGTCATAGTGAGTTTGCCTTTGCTTTCGCTCTTAAGCAATGAAGCATCCAAATTCCTTCTTGAAGATTCAACTTCTTCTCCCCCAGTGAGCTTGGAAGATTTTTGTGCAAGGATCTTTCCTAATAGTTCCTGCTTCATTTCCATTCGTTGAGTTAGATTTTTGACCTTAGCTTCGCAAATGGTAGGCTTTGCTGCCTCTGATGGGTGTTTAGGTTCTACATCTCCCAAGTTGAAGTTAGGGACGACATTTTCTTCCAATATCGTCGTTTGTGCAACTTCTTCATTTGGAACACTAATTTTCCTTGGTCTCACCATTTTCCTGGAACAAAAAATCATTTAACTAGTTTGAGGGGAGAGTTAAATAGAATCGGAGGTTTTAGCCCTTCTTCTAACGCCAAAATGTTAAACCAAAAATTGGCATAACACCCATGATATTAAGTATAATGAGCCAAAATCTGATTCTAACACCTTTGAAGACATGACTAAGGGCATAGCTCAGTTGATATGGACCATATAGTGTTAAGAAACCAAGAATGGGCTTATCATTCAAGGTCAAGTACAAGATGATATCATTATTGAAATAGTTCCATGATGCCCATGGGCCTTTGGAATAAGATATTCGAAAGCCCATATGGACTTTTGGAATAAGATATTCAAAGGCTCATGCCACACGATCAAAGGAGAGAAAGAATAAGCCGCAAATACATGCAACAGCCCATTAAGCATGTTAATGGATGAGATAGGCAATCCTTTTAGTTTGTAGTCCAATATTCATATGTAGAGGGTAAGATAGCGACTATGCATATAAACATTATTTTAGAATGAAGCTTATGTGATTTTATATGAAATAAAATCATAACAAGCTTTAAGTCCAAAAAGCTTTATTACATGCATATCCATGTCCAATAATGTCCAAAGCTTTATTATTCAGCATTAAGGTTCATCTCCATGGTGCCCAGCGTTATGCTTTGTTTTGATAATCAATGGCATCCCTTTGTATATTGGTGAACTATGACATCATTAAGGCATGACATTGATAATTGACAGCATTAAAGAGATACGGCATTGCCTGAGAGGCAACATTAATAAGAGGTGGGATTACTAAGAGGCAACATCAATAAGTGATAGCATTGGTGACGAGCGACATAGAATTAGAGGCGGCATTAATATGAAATGGTATTGATGATGAGTGGCTTAGAATCTTTGTAACATTGATTAAATGCAGCATAGAGTTAGTTGTAGGCCTTCGATATGATTACTTCTTTATTAGTATGTAAAATTACTTAAGAGGTGACATCAAATAGATGCGACATTCATCTTCTTTTGTTTATGAGGTGCGGTATCCATTTTGCTTCTGCCTTTCGACATGCAATACCAAAGATAGGTGACATTGAAGAGAGGCGATATTGGAAGAAGGCGATATTCTTACATTCAACGTCAATCTCTGGCTTGATGAGGTGAAGCGCATGCGACATGCGATATCCTTTATAATGTTAGAATCTAATATCGTGTAGTGATTCTTTCTACTGTAAGGCTTCAGCATTCTTTCGACATCGTGTTTTCGACATCATATCTTCGGTATTATGCAATATCTGATATCTCCGATATGCAACCTCTATAAAGTATGACATGAACCTTTGAAGTGTGAATTTGACATTATTGTTGCCCTTATATATAATATGCCTATACTTGTCACATTTTATCTTGGAAGCTCCATTGTAAACTTTATTAATTCGACATCATGTTCTCCTAAGAAATTATGTGGGTAACAGCAGGTAAAAGCATGACCTATGAACTCAAATTCTAAATGGTCACATTTCATCCCCATAGTTGCATACCTTCCTATCGGATTCGTTACCCTTCAAGAAGTAACAAGGTATAATGGTTGTAGACTTAACTTATCTACCAAACAATGCGAAGTAAAAGAATGTGATGCACTAGTATCAAATAATACTTTAACAGGTTTTCCATGGATCAAAAGCATACCTCCCATCATAGACTCTCCTTTCTCCTCTGCAATCGGCCTAGATGCATACAACTTCAGAGACAAGACTTCCGTTTATTGTCCTTGGCCGGTTCTTGACACTAATTCATGCCCTATCTGGTCGCAGTTGAAACACTTCACACTTTTCTTTTCCACAACCTTCTTTCCCTTACCGGTCCGACACTCATAAGCATAGTGCCCTTTCTTATCACACTTAAAGCAAACAAGATCAGCTTTCCCTTTCTTTGCAGCTTTGCTCTTCTCAACGCCCTTCTTCTGCAATAACTTCCTTTTCTTGCCTTGACTTCCACGAATCTCCACTAGCTTGTCCTTTCCAAATGTCGAAAGCATTTCCTCTTTCCTTAATGCCATCTCACCACATTTCTTAGGTCTCTGAGATGCGACATAGTTGCCCTGGCAATCTCTGGCTTCAATCCACGAATGAAATTCTCATTCCTCTTAATCACAATGTCAATGGTAGCATATCCATATTTGGACAACTCATCAAAATTTGTTGCATACTCCTGTACAGACGTCTCTCCCTGCTTCAATTCAGTAAACTTCCTGAGTAAAGTTGAGTTGGCTATCTCAGAAAAAAATCTTTCCTTAAACCTTATTCTAAAGTCAACCCAAGTCAAATCCTCCTTTGGCACTCCTCCAGTCACACCATTCCACCCTCCTTGCAACTGTCTAGATCCCAACCCCTTCTTCTACTCATCCTTTAAGCCTAAATCAATAAAGATCCTCTCATGGTGCAACAACCAACTCTCAACTTCAATAGAATCTTCTATTCCAGTAAAAAGCTTTCCTCCAAGACCGTTGTAATTGCGGCTCAAAGCCATGTAATTGTTACGAGTAGGTACCTCGAGATTAGTACCTCCCGCATCTCCTGCATTTCCACCAACCAATCCAGCTGCAACATCAGCTTGCACCATATTCACGAAGAACTATCATAGTCCCCATATCTACTGATGGGGTTCGAGCACTCACGTTAGCATTTTCATTTGGACTAGCATTTGTTTGTCGACTTGGATTCCTTCTAGTATTGGTCTGAACGTTTCCATTAGTTGTGGTGCTTCCTCCACCTAGATTCACTCTTCTGTTTCCTGGTTCCATATCTTTCTTTCTCGTATTCTGCATATGAGTCTTAATAAGATACAAAAGAACAGACTAAGAGAGGGGAGAATACATACTTACATGTATAGCAAATACAAGTACGTTACTATGGTGTTATCCCATACCCCAATCTTATTCTCCGATTTATTGGATTAAGTTTTCAAAATCTTTTAATCTCTTAAATTTACATAAACTTATGCTATGATACTAAGTTCCCTTCTGCGGATACAAATCCTTCTAGTCTCACTAATGATAAAGCCCTACGCATTGGGATCGTGGACCGTTACCAACCGAGGGCTAACGGCTGAAGCATAGGGCACGACCCTACATCAGTCCCACTTAAAGTCTTATCTAGTTTTAAATCTCTGAGTTATATCTTTTTGATCAATTCATGGCATCCTAACATATTAGATCTATTTGATCTCCTGGATGCGATTCTACTCACTCATGAGTTAAGTCTGACCATACTCACCACTGGGACAACCTAGCTAGTTATCCTACCCTCAAATCCCAAAATACAACGTTGGGTCATAATAATGTGAGCATGACAATAATAAATATGTAAATTAACTAATCAAGTGGTAATACAAACATATAACATCATTCATCAAAATATGTTCAATCAACAATCATTGGCATCGCAAAATTACTTAACCTTAAGTAATAATTTCCTTTGGCAAATTCATATAAAACTTGGGCTAGACACCAATTTATTTCCTTGAAAAACTTTGTTTCTATAAATGAATGAACCTTTAAAATCATTCTTTAAAACAAGGAAAACATAGCCATTACATAGCCAAATGTAACATCCCCTATCTAGAGGCCCAAAACTAAGCGCTACAGCTGCTGCAGTCATCTATAGTATTAGCTTCCGGTGACAAAATACGGCTATGTTAATGGTATCTATATTATCTGGAGCACTTGAATATGAAACAAAACACGGATTTCAAAACAACATTTTCTTCATTAAAGTCAAATAGATGTTCCATATTCCTCTTACATAATCCCAATACGTTCCCAGGCATAGATAAAATATACTTATTACGGAATACGCCAAGGGCGGTATATGAAGATACCCCCTTGGATGATCTACGTCATATAGTCATAACTGACTTAATACAAACATAGTGGAAATACAAAAAAACATAAAATTGCAACCCCAAAATAGCTATCCGTTTGGCTCTTGCATGCCTCCAGTAGCCTTATTCGTCATCCTACTAAAACCTGAAAAAGACCTTAACCCCTCAGCCTACTCAAATCAATTTTGAGCACCCGAGAGTTTAAGGGGAAAACATAAACTTTGAGTCAAACATAAAGCCTGGTGTGAATAATACAATACATTCCGATTTAATATGTTAAGTGAGACCACGCCACTTAGCAGAACGGGTTTCCCCTCACTAACATCCTTTTAAAACATTTCTTTGCAAAACCTTTTCCTTCAACTAAACTGTTTAAATACTATAAAGCATCATTATGAAACATACATAAATATCAGGTAATAATGAACTATCTGTTCAAACACATAAGTTTTGTTTGGCTAACTTTTAACTTTGGCTGACTCGGGCCTATCAGACAATATAACAAAATTAATCTAACATCCGTTAGATACTCCTCATCTGGACGCTCTGTCCTTAACTATCTGTTAAATACTTCTCTTCTGGATGGTCTGTCCCTAACTTAGTCATCTCCCTAGTCTTCCTGATCCTAATGGTTTTTCCGGTTCACCAATAACCTATATGTATACAAACATATATTCCTTTCGGTGTGTAATCATAATTTTAGTCTACCTGTGACCAAGCCCTACACACTGGAATTTTGGACAACAATTAGCTGGGCCAATAGCTAATGTATAGGGCGTGAGCTTATACCAGTCCCATCTGGTATTCTAATATCCGAGTCATTTTCACTTAGGGATCCCCTCCCATAATTTTCCTTGAAACCCTTTTTAAAATGATTTAAAACCTTTAAATCAAACTTACACAAGGTAAAAATATATATATATATATAATCTTTATGCTTTACTCAAAATCATCTTGCCATGTTATATATATTCTTTACTCAAACTTTAGTTGATGAAAACATTTTAGCATTCGAAAGTACCCTTTTCGATTTCATTGAAAGCACCTCTTTCTAAACCTTCGAAAGCATCTCTTTATAAACTAAGTAAAACCCTTCAATTATCTAGGCCAAGAGGCTAAAACCTTACCTTTTGAAACTTTACTTCAAACCTTTCGAAACCATTGAAATCTTTCCTTTCAAAGCAATAAAACTTTAGACATCTTTCTTTAAAACACTTTAAAACATTGCCTTAGAAAACCTTAGGGAGAACCTTCCATTTCAAACCTTCCAAAACCATTCAGAAAACAAAACCTTTCGAAACATTCAACCCTTAAAACATAAACCTTTCGAAAGCTCTTTGGGTTCAATTTAAAAACATGTGGAAAATCCTCTTTTAAAACCTTTCGACTTCGTCGAAAGCAACCTTTAGACTTTGTCGATCGCTTAGCTTCCGACCCCTTCGGAAGCTCCCCTTCGAAAGCTTTAAAACGTTTCTTTTTAAAATAATAGGCTCCAGCCTTTTAATACTCTAAACACCTCCTTCGAAAGATTTAAAACGTTTCGTTTTAAAACAATAGGCTCCAGCCTTTTGATACTCTAAACACCTCCTTCGAAAGCTTGGGTTATACTTCAATTAGAATTAAAAGGGTAAACCATCTAAGTCAAAAGCTTCCTTTCGAAGGCATGGGAGAAGTCGCTGGTTTTAAAAACAAGTAAACCTTTCGACTTTGTCGAAAGCATGACTTCGAAAGGTTGAATGGCGGCAGCTAGGGGATTTTGACCCCTTCGAAAGCTTATTAACATTTCGACCTCATTGAAAGGTTTAAACCTTTATTTTAAATATTTGACCTGGTCGAAAGCAACCAAGTCGAAAGCTTCCTTTCGAAAGCAAATCAGGCATTAGTTATGGTTTATAAAACAAACATACTCCAACCTCTTCAACAACTAAGGCTTCAACCAAGTACCCTTCGACCTTGTCCAATTTGTTACGTACCAAATTGCTGGATACCATACACATTGGTTTTTGACCTTGTCGAAAGCTAAAATACCTTTCGACTTTGTCGAAAAGCCTGGGTCGGAAAGTTTGACGCCGAAAATGGCTGAAACATGCTAAAAGCATGATTTTCTTGTTTTTAACTTAAAGAGATAACTTTTTAACTAACCTGCCTTTGTTTATCAAATTCTCATTGGTTAACAAATTCTTTTCAGAAAAGTGCTGCCAATAATTTGAGAAATAAACAAAGATTTTATTTTATAAAAATGCCCGTTCTCCTTAATTAAATATATAAAACATTTAAGTCCCATACCTTAAATAATTTTATATATTCATCAAAACACTTAGAAAAAATCTGGAAAAATTCCAAAAAATCTATTTTATTATGTTTTCCAACATATAAAAATTTCATACCCAAATAATTATTATTTTAGCCGTAAATAATTTATAACCCAATAAATCATTTTCTTCCCCAATAAATCATTTTCTTCACTAGAAAATTAACATAAAATCCACATTAATTCAGGAAATTATGAAAATTGAAACCTATCTCTAAAATATAATTTCTGACCTATAATTAAATTTTCAAGGCATTTGGATGTCATCTATTAGGGTTTTCATGTCAAACATATCATAAAAACTAACATGAACATATATAATTCATCAACAAGCATATATATAACTTTAATCATCAAAACATGGCATAAACTTGCAAAAACATTTTTGATTTATCTTGACACCGAAAACCATAAGAAAATGGAATGTAGTAATTATTCACCTTAGCATTGAGATTAAAAGATGTGAGATTTGATGTTGAATATGTTGATTAACTTCTTTCTCTTGGATCTTAGCTTTATCTTCTCCTTGAGAATGGAAATGGTGGCCGGCCTTGATATATTTTAGTTTGATAGAATGAAAATGAATGTTTGTTTCATTTCCTAAGGGTTTAGGGTATAAGCCTCTCCTATTTCCCATTTTGCCCTTCCTTATTTCCTAACACGTTAGTTCATGGTATTTCATTTGATTTACATTTAACATGGCACGGCGACCTTTAATTAAATCAAATCTCAATCTATTAATCCTCACATTATTTTATTTGATTTAGCTAATTAAATATCCTAAATAATGTTATAAAAATATAGGGTATTACAGACTCCCCTCCTTAAAGAATTTCATCCTCAAAATTACGATAAGGTACACAACAAAACAATCAAAGGTAAAACATACCATCAAACAAATCATCATAAGAGCCTCTAATCCTGCTCTCAGTCTCCCAAGTACAGTCTCTAGCATCGTCACTCCACTAGACCTTTACTAATCTGACTGTCTTGTTCCTTAACTTCTTCTCACTCTCTCAATAATCCAGATAGGCTTCCTAACAATGGTCAAATCCGGTTCTACTACTAAATCCTCTAATACTGTAGGTGCTATAGTAGTCTCCGGGTCTCTAACACATTTTATAAGATGAGAAATATGAAAAACATCATGGACTCCTGCCAAACTATTTGGTAACTCTACTCTATAAGCGAGTTTCCTGATCCTCTCAACAATACGGAAAGGTCTAATGGATCTAGGTGCTTACTTTCCTGTCTTTCCAAATATAATCACACCTTTCATTGGTGAAACCTTAATAAACGCACAGTCTCCAACAAAGAATTCCAAGTCTTTCCTTCTTCTATCTGCATAACATTTCTACCTAGACTGAGCTTCCTTCATCCTAGCTCGGATCAACTCAATCTTCTCTGCAGCTTCTTTCACCAAATCCGGACCAAGAACCAATCTATCCTCGGTCTCTAACTAACATACGGGAGATTTGCATGGTCTTCCATACAAAGCTTCAAACGGTGCCATCCCAAAACTAGTCTGATAACTAATTTTATACGAGAACTGGACTAAATGGAGATGGTCTTCCCATGATCCCCCGAAATCCAATACACAAGCTCTTAACAAATCCTCAAAGACTTTGTTAATTCTTTCTGTTTTCCCATCAGTCTGTGGATGGTAAGCGATACTCACGTTGAGCTTGGTTCCTAAAGCTTCCTGTAGACTCTTCTAGAACTCACTAGTAAACAAAGAATCTTTATCATTGACATTACTACTAGGAATCCCGTGCAGTCTAACCACATTCTTCAAAAACAACTTTGCCAAAATAGGTGCCGTCCTAGTTGACTTTACCGGAATGAAATGGGCACTCTTAGTCAATCTATCCACTATGACCCATATGCTTTCATTTCCTCTACTAGATCTTGGCAACCCATCAATGAAATACATTGAGATAGAATCGCGCTTCCACGTCGGAACATCCAACATTTGAAGCAATCCACTTGGCTTCTGGTGTTCAGCCTTTGCATGCTGGCAATTCAAGCGCTGCTTAATGCATAAACCAATGTACCGCTTCATGCCATCCCAGAAGAAACTTCACTTCTTATCTTGATACATCTTCGTTCCTCCTGGATGGATAGTGAACTTTCAACGATGGCATTCCTCCAAAACTTCCTTTCTCATGTCCCCTACACTCGGAACACACAACCTTCCTTTCTTCCTCAACCACCCCTTCTGGTCAAGACTGAAGTCCTTTAAGTCATCACTCTCTATTCCTTCCTTTAACTTTCTGATCCGATCAGCCAAAACAGGATCCTCCTCCTGTTTAGAAGCTATCTTCTCCACCATTACCGGTCGAACTTCTAAACAAGAAAATATTGCACTTTCTGCACTAGAACCTACCTTGGATCTATACTGCACTCTACAAGCTGACCATGCTTCCAAGTCTTTCCACTCAGCAATCATAGCCAATACTGCATTCTGATGTTTCCTGCTAAGTGCATCCGCAACCTTGTTTCCTTTTCCGGGTGTGTACTCAATTCCAAAATCATAAGCAGCAATAAACTCCAGCCATCTCTGCTGTCTCATATTCAGCTCCTTCTGAGAGAACAAATACTTCAGTGACTTATGATCCGTATAAAGCTCGAATCGCTCTCCCAAAATATAATGCCTCCACACCTTCAAAGCAAATATAACGGCAGCTAACTCCAAGTCATGCATTGGATACCTAACTTCATACGGTCTGAGCTGTTTGGAAGCATAAGCAATGACTTTACCTCTTTGCATCAATACCGCTCCCAATCCTGTACCACAGGCATCAGTATAGACAACTAAATCCTAATTCCCCTCCGGAACCACCAACACTGGCGCATGGGTCAATAAGTGTTTCAAGCTCCGGAATGCTTCCTCACACTTATCAGTCCATATGAATTTCACATCTTTTCGCGTTAGCTTAGTCATCGATGTTGCTATCCACGAAAAATCCTTTATAAACCTTCGGTAATACCTAGCCAATCCAAGAAAGCTCTTTATCTCGGTCACTGTCTCGGGTCTCTTCCAATTATTCACCACCTCGATCTTAGTTGGATCTATAGACAACCCTTTTTCTGAGACTACATGACCAAGGAACTTCACTTCCTTCTTCCAAAAATGACTGTAACGACCCTGAAATTCCGACCCAATTTTAAAAATTTTAGAACCGTTATTTTAATATAAAATGTGAAACTTACATACGATTTCAATCAACGTCCAAACTTTGTTTCTAAATTGCGCCTAGATGGTTATAGATATGGGTAAAGTTTCGTCGGAAAATACCGCAGTAAAATTCGTTCGCATTTTATTGCACATCAGTTCATTTTAAAACGTGGAAAATTTTATCTTCCGAACCTAAATATTTTTACATAGAAAAATTCTAAATCATCTTCTGACAAAGACGTCATTTTTCGTTTTTCAAAATTCGGACATCTTTAGCTCCGTCGATCTTATTCTTCGGTGTTTTGCTGCATTCTCCGTAATAGAAATTCCGAATTTTCACAAACAACTTCTGTTGCTATTCAAACTTCATATTTGGAATGCGTCTAGATAGACATAGGCGTACGCCAAATTTCGTCGAATAATATGGAAGAAAATTTCGCTCGTCGCATTTGCATATTAGTTTAAATTTTATGTGTAAATTTTCTATCGTCCGAACTCAAATATTTTTCACAATGTTGCATAAGAAAAATATTCTGATCATGACGGCGCATTTCGTTTCATCAAATTCCGCTTTTAATTGCTAGTTAAATTGTCGCTCGAGAAAATGGTTCAATAAGATTTACCACTTCGCAAACAATGTCAACCCACCAATATCTTTATACCGTTGTGTCCGCCTCGCCGCGCTGATCAAAACGGTATATTTGTTTGTGTCAATCGGAGTTCGGCGTTGCAAGTTATAAATTATTTAACGGAGTACAAACTGGTCCGTTACGCCACACAAACCGGTACCCTACCCTCCAATGCTCAGAATTCTAGGGGCCTTGTCCCTTCAGAAACCCAACAGCCTCCACTTTGAAAAATCATCATTGCACTGACGTATGCACACTCTGAATCCTGTGTATATATCTTCCTTCATTTACTACACTGTACACCAGCTCATTCATTTATTGCTCTGCATCAGTTTCACATCGCCTCAGAAGAAAGAAATTGGGTACGTTGCTCTGTCACTGTCTTCTTCTTTCACATATTTCCTTTTGTTTTCAAAAGCTACAGAAACCCACTCTCAACCTCTCCTTCCCTCCTCCTCCCTCTTCATTTTTTTTATTTTTTTTTCTCATTCTTTTTTGCAAAATGGATATAGCTCCATCCCACTACCGCCTTCCACCCCCTACCGGCCACCCCATGCGGCCACGACCCACCTGGCCTCCGCCCCGCCACTCGCCCCGTACCCTACCCAGCCATCCGCCCCGCCACTCGCCCCGTACCCCACCCAGCCCTCCACCCCGCCACTCGCTCGTACCCCGCCTCCACTGCCCCTCAGCTCCCCGCCACCCTGTCGTCCCCTCCCTTGCCCATTACCACGCACGGCCCCCTGCAGCCCGCCTTTTCCCCACTGCCGGCCACCCCACCACGTCGCCACCAGCCGCTCCACCCTCTCCGCACTGTCCCACGCACCACGGACCAGCCGCCTCCACATTCGTCTGCCCCTCCACACCCCGACCCACCTGACGACCGCCACTGACCCAGACCCGCAGTCCACACGCCACCCCTCGCCGCTGCTCCACAGCCCCGCGTCCCCGGCCGTTGCCCAGCTCCGTCCCAGTCAGCCCGCCTGAAGCTCGATTTTGTATACAGTGTATTAATGGTTTTGTATAAAGTTATGGTTAGTATATAAACTATGTTGGAGGGTATTATTATTATATATATATTGTCAAGTACGAATCTACATATATTTAGTATATAAATGAACATGAGTTACAGTATCTCAGATGTTGTTTCACTTGCTTGACAGTTGTAGCTGATCCGGGATCTCAGGCCTAGGCTCCATCCACTTTATTTGCATCTAGTTGTTTGGTATGGTTTATATATATATACAAATCAATATATATACATCGTATTAAGCTATTGTTGAATAATCTTTTGTTTGATTTATAGTTCGTATTCGTGCTTGTGTCGTCCATTCTAGTCTATTCATTTTCGTGCTTCGCCGTCATCTTCTTCAACCACGCAAGGTGAATATTATATTCACGACTCAATCTATTATGCTATGATAATCAAGTAATAATTGTTATGAATATTAATTTGGATATTAAATTGTTGATTGTTAAAATTGTTAAAATAAAAATTGTAAATCGCCATGCAAGTTAAATTTGAATATTGTTAGTTTACGACAAATCGTTGTGACACTAAAATTGTTATGTGATGTTGAATGTGGTTGTTAATATAAATATGAAATTGAAATTGGTATAGGATAGCCAACAATTTAAAAATGGATTATATATGTTGAACTTGACCCCTTGGACGTTAAATAAATCGTCGCGTAGAAATAGCGGTAACTACACTTTGAACCATTGAACGTATGATTGATGTAAAAATTTGATAATAGACACCAAGTGAAACCATAATGTAATAATCTTTAATCCGCATGAGACGATGGTGTGGATTCTAGGAATAATTATATTAATTTGCATAAATAACAAATGTAAGTTAATATGATTATTTCGGGATTATTTGAATAAATTGTAAAATTGTCATGTATGTTTGCTATTGCTTGTTTATTACTTTGACACCATCCCAGTTATCACACTGCAAGTTCCCTTTGCTATGCTTTATTTTATATTAAATGATATCGGGTTGAAATGATAAATACCCAATTAAACAACTTGGCCTAGGATAGATAATTAAAGATAAGAAACCCGATTGGTCAACAAAAAATTATTTTTGAAATTGAAATCTATTTGAAATTAAGGAATGGACTTAACAATTTGTTTGGAAATTAGGTAACAAACTTAATGGATTTAATTAATGGTTTAAATCGAAATAAATTAATAGGAATAAATTAATGGAGTTTAATTGAAACAGATTAATAAACCTATTTAATTGAATGAAATGAATTGGCAAATTTATTTGAAATAAGATTTAAAAACAAGGAAGTTTTAGAATTTAATAATTTGAAGTTTTATTAGATTTGTTAGATTTAGACTTGAAATCGGTTTTAATTAAATAGATTTGAAACTTGTCATAAATTAAGATTGAGATTTAGAAAATTTGACTTAAGTGGAATACGAAACTAACTAAAGTTTTATGGATTTAATTTAGTGATAATTTAAATTTAAAATGATTTTAAATTTAATAAAATTGATTTAATCAAATTTATGATTATGGTTAATGTAACGATGAATGTAAATACGAATTGAAATGAATAGAATTTGGTTTAATGATATGAACTAAAATTTACCATTAAATCGAATTAATTGGAGTATTAACTAAATTTAGGAAGTGAAATTTAGATCTTATTAAATTGAACACGAATACGTAATTTTATTGTTAACTCAAATGTTGAACTAAAGATTGCATTTGGAAAGATGTTTTAATATCCGAAATAAATTGAATCGTGAAATGTCAAATTTTGGAAGTCAAATTTGCATCTTGACTTTCGGACTTTGATTTGTTTAAACTTTAACTTAAATGACCATCGGGTAATAAATACGTAGTTATTAAAGAGACCGGGATCGGATATGGACATACTCTCTATCGATACCGAAAACCACTTTAATAACTATTATACGCGAAGTGTTGATCCAGAACGAAGTGGATGGCTTGGTGAACGCGTTGACTGAAGAAAGAGAACGATATTGGATGACCCCTGACATGACTAAAACAGGAGCCGCGCCGGGCCATTGAGGTTCGCCACCTCTAGCGGACACACTTCTTCGATACCATATCTATTACTTTTGTGATTCGATTTGGGTGCACCCCTTGATTTGGGAGTGTTGTTTCGCGGTGTTGAGGTAGTAGCTGCTATGCTCAACATCAGTCCGGATCACGCAACTACTAGTATCCTAGTTGGTATCGCCTCATGTACCTTGTCATACTGATTATCCTATTCGCGACCACTACGTTTTGGTTTGTACCTTTAGTATATGGATTGCCCTCTGGTGACTTCCGGTTTTGGGGAAACTACGGTCTTGTATATGCTCTTGGGAATAAAATGTGTTAAGGGGATTATGGTAACGCCTTAACACTATTTTAATATCTTACTTTACTGTTTAGACATTATCTGTCTATCGTATTATATTGTATATATAGATAGTTTATCGGATCCTTAGAGATGTTATTTTATTCATCTTTAAGTTATGGACTTTTCCCTTGCACTTGATTTTCTTGTATAAGATTTTGAGTCCTGACTCAAGTGTTTCTTTTTGTATATGCTCGGGTCAGTCTGAAGCTATCCAGTTTGCTAATCAAGGTTGGTTGAAGATGCTGAAGGCTTAGCATTTATCTTTATCAGTCTATTTCTATTCCTGTATTGATGTCCTAGTTTGTTGGACATTTTTGTATTAGTCACTTGATGTTAAGACATTGTTGTATTTTATGTAGTAGCTTCATGAACTGCTATTATGACGATGTATTTTCCGCTGCATTATTCTGTGACTGTTCTGTGTCTGTGATGTTGTATTGATTCTCATTTACATTTATGTATTTATAATCCCATAATGATTCGTGTTTTGTATTATTTAAGTTGACATGTGTGGATTATTGTCAATTTAAATGGTCCAAATATACAGGTCGTTACAGTTGGTATCAGAGCTTCGGTTTCCCTAAACCTTAGTTTGGGATTATATATAAACTCATTAGAGATAGGGTAGCAATACCCTAGAATGAGGTGAATCGATTCAATATCCAAATCCTTTCATTTCAAACTTCTTTGATTCATTGATTAGACTTTCCTTAAAATTCTATGATTTTCTATCCTTGGTTCTAACAATCTCTTTGGTATTTCAGGATGGGTACCAGAGGAAACAATAGGGGAGGAAGGGGCCATGGTCCTGCTCAGGCTACACCTGTCGCTCCAGCTCCTGTCAAATTCACCATTCTTAGTAAGGAGTATACACAGCTGGGAGGTATTAAGTTTTCTGGATCTGAGAACATTATTGAGGCTCAGCATTGGCTTAAAGGCTTAGAGAAGATATTTTCTGGTCTAGAGATCACTGATGCTCAGAAGCGTCAGCTTGCTGCCTGGCAACTTCAGGATGCCACGCAAGATTGGTGGGAATCAGTTACTTCTCGTATCGAGGAGAACACCATCACTTGGGCCCAGTTTAGGTATAAAATTATTTGGATTTCGTAGTCTAAATTCTTCTTTTAATTTTTGGAATGTTATTCATCTTGTCTATCTTTTGATTAGGGATACTTTCTCGGTACAATGGATGCCAGCTGCTGGGAAAACCCAGCTTTATAGAGCTTTCATGGATCTTAAGCAAGGCAGTATGACTTTTTCGGAGTACGAGAGAAAATTCAACGAACTCTCCAAGTTCGGCCCGGGATTGATTGATACACCCCTTCTAAAAAATGAGAAGTTCATTTTGGGAGCAAGACCAGAGTATTATGACTTGCTTACTGGCCACACCCACTGCACCTTCACAGAGCTTGTTGACTATGCTCTTAGATATGAGGCGAAGCCTAGGGGACCTACTACCAAGGCCACTCCCACTCAGCCCTCCTCTAGCCAGCCCGGGAAGAGGAAGATGAACTTTGATCAACAAAAGAAAGCTTGGCAGAAGACTACAGGATTGGGATATGCTCAGAAAAGCCCAATCGACCTTGCTCATATCACTTGCTTCAAATGCGATAAGAAGGGCCATTATGCTAATAGTTGTCCATCTACAGAAGCTGCTGTTCCACCACCTTCTATGACTAGGAAAGATTTATGCTATGTCAGCCTCCAGCCGGGTCATTTCAAGAAAGACTGCCCAATGTATAAGCGTGGCACACCATCTGGAGTATTTTCTATCACCACTCCTACACCACCTGCTCAGGATGACCAAGGTACCTTACGAAGTACTTTTTCATTACATGATTTACCTATTAGGGTATTATTCGATACTGGTGCTTCTCATAGTTTCATATCTATTGATCTTTGTAATAAGCTCAACTTAGAACCTACTCTTGCTACTACTTCCTTATGCGTCTCCAACCCTATTGGAGGACTTGCCAACCTCAGTAGAATTTGTAAAGAGGTTGTGTTCTTGTATGGAAGATATCGATTCACTTTGGATTTTTATGTACTTGGCTTCGCAGCATTTGACATCTTGTTAGGTGTTGATTGGTTAAGGAAATTCAATGCTGTTATTTCTTGCAAGGCTCGTTCTGTTTCTCTAGTCAATGACAAGGGTCTACCGCTTGTCATTGAATGCAAATCACCGCACAAATATGCCGGAAGCTTCATATTCTCTCTTGATGCTCACCCGGATGATCTTAGTACTACCCCTATTGTTCAGAAATTTCCTAATGTATTTGGAGAGGTCAACTCTCTACCGCCTAAAAGGGAGATCGATTTCCGCATTGACCTTATTCCCGGAGCTACTCCCGTAGTTCTCCCTCACAGAAGAATGGCTCCTAAAGAGAAAGCGGAACTTAAAACTCAAATTGATGATCTATTTGCTAGGAGTTTGATTAGGAGGAGTTGTTCTGAATGGGGCGCCGCAGTTGTATTTGTCACCAAATCAGATGGGTCTCTTCGCATGTGTGTTGATTACAGGGAACTGAACAAACGCACTCTCAAGAACCGCTATCCGATGCCTCACATCAATGATTTATTCGATCAGCTCCATGGAGCTAAAGTTTTCTCCCAACTTGATCTTGCCACTGGGTTCCACCAACTCAGAGTAGCAGAAGATAGTATTCATAAAACAGCTTTCCGTACCGAGAATGGATTCTATGAATGGTTGGTTATGCCATTCGGTTTGACCAACGCACCTGCTTATTTTGTCGACTTAATGAATCGAGTCTTCCGCAATGTTCTTAACAAATTTGTTCTTGTTTTCATTGATGATATTCTCGTTTTCTCCAAAGACGAGAAGGAGCATGAGACACATCTTGCTTATGTTCTAGAAACTCTCCGAAATCATCAACTTAAGGCCAAATTCTCTAAATGCCACTTCTGGCGAGACGAAGTGAGATTCCTGGACCACATAGTTTCTGAAAATGGGATTTCGGTCGATCCAGCTAAGATCGCCGTAATCAATATAAGTTCTATCCTATTCGTTATTTTTATTCAATCCCTCTTATCCCTTTCTAATTTGAAATTTATCTACAGGATTGGGAGACTCCCAAAACTCCTACTGATATCCGTAGCTTCTTGGGCTTAGCCGGTTATTATCGTAGATTTATTGAGCACTTTGCTCGGATTTCTGCCCCACTTACTGCTTTAACTCGAAAGGATGTCAAGTTTATTTGGAGTGAGAAGTGCGAATCAGCTTTTAATAAGTTGAAATGTAAGTTAACTTCAGCTCCAGTTCTTGCGGTAATCGATGGAAGTGAAGGATTAACTGTCTATACAGATGCTTGCCGAGAAGGTTTAGGCGTTGTTCTTATGCAAAACGGAAAGGTTATTTCTTATGCTAGCCACCAGTTGAAGATCCATGAAGTAAACTATGCAACTCATGATCTAGAGCTTCTTGCAGTTGTATTTGCTTTGAAACTGTAGAGGCATCATCTTTTGGGAACTAAATTTGAATTATTCACTGATCATAAGTCCTTGAGATATATCTTTTCTCAGAAGGATTTGAACCAGAGACAAGTTCGATGGCTCGAATTCTTAGCTGCATATGATCTCTACATCAATTATACTCCTGGGAAAGCAAATGTTGTAGCTGATGCTTTGAGCCGTAGCAAAGCATTGTCATGTTGTAATCTTGTAGAAGGCATGCTATTTCAGCTTGTTATCTCCCCATCTCGTGTGGATCGCATCAAAGCTAAGCAATATGAGGACACCTTGCTCTATCGCATGAAGGAGTTAGTTCTTGGTAGAGTTGGAAATGCCGACAGTAAAATGGGAGCACAGAAAGATAGTAATGGAGTTCTGAGGATTGACAACCGTATTTGTGTTCCTAATGTCGATGGATTGAGACAAGAAGTGCTTAGAGAAAACCATCAGTCATCACTTTCATTTCATCCTGGTGTCACTAAGATGTACCGAAATATGAAGCGTTTATATTGGTGGAGTGGAATGAAGAGGGATATTTCTATATATGTCAGTAGATGCACCACTTGCCAACAAGTTAAGGCCGATCACCAGAAGATGGCAGGATTACTTCAACCCCTAGAGATTCCGTGTTGGAAATGGGATCAGATTTCTATGGACTTCATTGATGGATTACCGAGGACCATAAAAGGTAACGAGAGTATATGGGTGATTGTTGATAGGTTGACCAAATCTGCTCACTTTATTCCTGTTAAGACCACTCGTACTGCTTTGAGTTTGGCCGAGATATATATGAGAGAGATTGTTAGACTTCATGGAGTTCCATCTAGTATTGTGTGCGATAGAGACCCTTTATTCACTAGTAAATTCTGGAAGGCATTTCAGGACGTCTTGGGCACTAAACTGAATCTGGGCATAGCTTATCATCCTCAAACAGATGGCCAAACTGAAAGGGTGAATCAGATTTTGGAGGATCTGCTCCGAGCTTGCATAATTGATTTCGGTGGATCTTGGGAAGACCATCTCCATTTGGTTGAATTCACTTATAATAACAGTTATCAGGTAAATCAAAAATTTCAATTTGAATAAGTAAATTTGAATTGAAATTTAACCACCTTTATATTCAGGCAAGTATCGATATGGCACCGTTCGAAGCTTTATATGGACGGCCATGCAAATCGCCAGCTTGTTGGATTGAGCCTGGTGATCGATTGGTTCTTGGCCCAGATATGATTATAGAAGCATCCGAGAAGGTTAATGAGATCAGAAGAAAGATGAAGACCGCACAGGATAGGCAGAAGAGCTATGTTGATAGGCGTAGAAGGGATTTAGAATTCCAGGTTGGGGATGAGGTATTCCTTAAGGTATCACCTTTGAAGAATGTTATTCGATTTGGTGGTAGAGGGAAGCTCGCTTCTAGATTTGTGGGACCATTCACTATCACTGAGAGAATTAGTACACTAGCCTACAGAGTTGCATTACCAGAGAAATTGGAGGGCGTGCACAATGTATTCCATGTTTCACATCTCAGGAAGGTTGTACATGACCCATCCATGACCATTCTTATTGCTCAGTTAGATGAGGTTGATATTGAGCCGGATTTGACTATAGAGAGGAGACCACTTCGTATTGTTGATAGGGATACAAAGCAACTTAGAAGGAAGTCGGTTAGCCTAGTCAAAGTCCAGTGGAATCCCGATGATCGTGATTGTACTTGGGAAACCGAGGAGAGTATCCGAGATTCTAATCCAGAATTGTTTGTTGAAGGTAAATTCCATTCTATATCCTTTACTATATTCAATAACCTATTCTGAATCCATGGTATCTCTGTTATCTGTTCTTCCACTCTTTACGTTGTTCCTTTTCGAGGACGAAAAGTTTTGAGTGTGGGAGAATGTAACGACCCTGAAATTCCGACCCAATTTTAAAAATTTTAGAACCGTTATTTTAATATAAAATGTGAAACTTACATACGATTTCAATCAACTGTTAGGAAATCAATTCTATGGTTTCGATGATAACAACTATACAACGGAAATCGAATGTACATATATATCTATATTTACAGATAGTTGATAGAGTAACGTCACCAAAGAGACTAAAGCAACACTCAAGAGAAGAATCAAAAGACGTCAAATCAGAAGAGATTGAAGAGAAATAGGACATGCACAAGATAAAGTAACATGCACACTTTCAGACGTCTGAGAGCACAAGCCAGACGTCTGAATGATTCCTCTGGTTCATAATTTAGAAGCAATCAGACGTCTGGTTACCAACGTCAGACGTCTGAAAAGTACCCAGGCTTAAAACAGATATGAAGACCAGACGTCTAAGGTTACTTTCCCGACGTCTGATTCAAGACTCGACTGTGCATTTTCAAAGCTCAACTGCCACATTTGAAAAGACACATCCACTTCTCTTTGTCGCAACTCTTCATCACCATCAGAAGCGACTTTACGGAGATTACAACAGATGCAACTATACAAGAAAACTCTTCATCACTATAAATAGCATCAGGAATTCAAGAGAAGAGAACAACTTGACTTACTTACACTCTTATCTCTTGTACTCTGATTTATTCCTAATCTATAAGCAATCAAATACCTGTAATCAATCCTTCCATATATATAGAACTCCTCATTCAGATATTCTCAAGATCGATATATATTGGAAGCACTTTTGTACTCAATAGTCAACATCCGTGTTACAGAACACATTCTTGACAAAGAAACTCTACTATTGTAAACCTGTTCCTCCGGGTTAAGCGAGGGTTAGTTGAAAGGAAATTCCGAAGAGGAGCTTCGGGACTGGACGTAGGACGGGAGGTCCGAACCAGTATAAAATACCGGTGTGATTATTTTTATTTACTTTTCTACTATCGTTTATAGAGTAATATTATATAGTTAGTTGTTTATACTTGCATATAATCTAGACGGTCCACTCATATAGACTTTTAATTGGTATCAGAGCAAGGTTTGTTTAGAAAAACAGTAACACATTTTTTAAATCATTCTAATATGGCAAGTATTTTTCAAGAAGGACAATCCACAGCACGACCTCCACTTTTTAATGGCTCTAATTATTCATATTGGTCTACACGTATGAGAATTTTTATGGAAGCTAATGGTTTAGAAATTTGGTCAGCCACTCAAGATAAATATGAAGCTCCAACTACTGCTATGAACACATGGACTGATGCACAAAAGACCTTAGCATCAAATAATGCTAAAGCTATGAATGTTTTGTTTTGCTCACTTGACAAAAATGAATTTTCACGTGTCATGTTATGTACCACTGCATTTGATATTTGGCGTACCTTACAAATTACACATGAAGGTACAACAAAGGTCAAACAAGCTAAAATTTCAATTTTGCAAAATCAATTTTCATCATTTAAAATGAAACAAAATGAAACTATAGTAGACATGTATTCAACATTTCAAACTATTCAACATGATCTTATGGCATTAGGAGTTAAGTTTACTGATTTTGATTTAGTTTCTCGAATACTCAACTCTTTAACACCTGATTGGGAAAGAAAGGTATTAGCTATTGAAGAAGCTAATGATCTCTCTACTCTCAAAGTTGAAGAGTTGGTAGGAAATTTGATGTCCTATGAAGCTAATTTGCAGGCACGTAAAGAATTAAATTCGGAGACAAAGAACATAGCATTTCCATCAATAAAGAATGATGACTCAGATTTAGATGAAAATGAGATAGTATTCATTGCCAAAAACTACAATAGATTCAAGAAATTTAGAAAGATGACCAAGTTTCAAAAAGAAGGAAAAACTAACTCAACAAATCTATCTCAAATTAAGTGTTATGAATGTGATCAATACGGACACATGAAGAAGGATTTCCCAAAACTTAACAATGATAAAAAGAAGAGAAAATTTGAAACACTCAAAAAGAAGAAAGCTTTCAAGGTAACGTGGGATGATTCTGATTCTTCATCTTCAGAAAGTGATAGCGATAGTGGCGGAGAACAAGCTAATGTGTGTTTTATGGCACAAAAAGATGAGGTATGTCCGGAACTTAGCTATGAAGAATTACTTGAACTTAGCATAGAATTAGATGATAAATTTAGACTAATAAAAAAATTGAACAAAGAATATATAGTAAACGTATATAGATTAGAACTTGAAGTAGGAATGTTGAAAGATGAAAAAACTATTTTAGAAGAAGAACTTGAAATATCTCAAGAAAAGTTAAGAGATAATGTTATAGAAAGTAAGAACATTACTCTAGAAAAAGATAATTTGCTAAAAGAAAATGTTGATTTTAAAAAGGATATTGAATTATTGAAAACAGAAAATAGAGAATTAAAAGAAAAATTAGATAGAATTATCAATAATGTGTCAAAATTCAGCAAAGGAAAACAAGATTTGGAAAATCTTATCAAAACTTCAAAACCATCAAGTAATAGAAATGGAATAGGATTTGAAAAATGTTCTAAACAAAAAGAAAATAATGCTAAAAATATTAGTTATATAAAAACTAGAAGTTTATCTAAACAAAAATTGAATACCAAAAATATGAAAATTTGGGTTCCTAAAACAAATAATAAATTGATTAGACAAAAGTATATCAATAATTACTTAGAAAATGTAGTTTATAATAAGAATTATATTTATAAAGGTACCAAACCATCTTGGTATGGCTACCTCCCTCTAACAATTAGAACCCTAATCAAATATGTGGGTACCAATTAAAATTTTTTACCTTGCAGGTACCCAAAATATAAAATAAGGAGAAATGGATACTAGATAGCGGTTGCTCCAAACATATGACTGGAAATTCAAAAATGTTATCAAATATAACATACATCGATGGTGGAACGGTAACATTTGGGGACAATTCAAAGGAATTTGTCATAGGCATTGGAGAAGTCATCAACTCTGGTATATCTAACTATCCTTACTAATGTTTTACTAGTAGAAAATTTAAAACACAACTTATTAAGCATTAGTCAATTGTATGATAAAGGTTTTCAAATAAATTGAATTAAAAACTAAATTTAGTTCACCTTTCATTACCACAAATTATTTAATTTTTGAACCATTAAAATTTTAGAAAATTAGTTTTTCTATAAATAACCCTTTTAGCATATATAAATACCCATAATTATATCACAAATATATACAAAGTATCAAATTCTTATAATTTAGAAAAATAATGTCTTCTGGAAGTTCCTATATATCTATCTCTGTCTCCACACCATCGACGGACAGCGCAGTAGATACACCACAACGTCTTCCGATTCCTACACCACAAGAACCAACAAACAGGTGGTCCTCATATCATACGGGGTTTACTCCAGAGACTAAAAAGACGAAAAGATCCTTGTTTACTTCTCCTAATACAAAGGAGAAAATTGATGAAATTCATCATTACCAAAAACAACAGATGGATCTTCAACGAGAACTTTATTTTGAACAGAAAGTTACAGCACGAAGGCTTAGTTTTCTGGAACAAGTAGCGATGAAGTTTTGCTCGTCCCGAAAGAAAGATGTGCTTGAACCACTACCAAAACCTTGTAGTTCATTAGATCCATCTTCTTCGTATCGCACTTCTTCTGATCCTTCCCCAAGACGATATTCTGGCTCCCCATGGACCCACGAACGAAGGAATATATGGTGACGCAGCGGATTAAACAAAACAATCTTCAATCGGTGAAAGTAGTAGTCGATGGATTGAAAGATACTGAAATGCCCAAATTCGTTGATCCGAAGATACCGAATTCTAGCTATCCCGAACTCGTTGATCGTGCACGATACCGGGTTCAAAGATCTTCAATTCTTCAAGCGTTGATCAAGCGCACTTGATTCCGCGAATCGGCTTCTGCAATCGTTGAATCGAGCGCACTCGATTAACCGAAAGAGGAGATAGGAGATTACACTCAACTACCAATTGGAATGAAAGCACAAAGCTAACAAAGAGAATTTTTATTCAAAAATCAACAACCTTCAAAATGTACAACGCACGCCTATTTATAGCATCTTACAACACACGCCACAAATTTGTACAACACTTAGGTCGTGAACGACCTACGACCTATAATGGAGCGACCTAAAAAGTACACGACTTAATCAAAGCATACGACATACAACTAACGACCTAAAAGATTACAACATAAGGAAAATACAACACATCATGTTACATCACTTAAGTCGTTTCCGACCTATAACCTTCGACCTACGACTTAACAAGCCCAACGACTCAACAGCAGCGACATATCTTTCTTCGCGACTTAACTCTGGAGCGAGCGACCTAAAATGAACGGCATCTGTCTTGAGCGACCTAAGAATGAACGACATCCCTTCATTCGCGACCTAAAGAAGCTGCTTCCGAAATAACTTCGCGACCTAAGTCTTCGCGACATAAAATGTGCGACTTATCTCTCCAGTTCACCCAGCGACCTATCTTAAGTCGTGACTGTTTCCTGCGACCTATCATAGGTCGTGTCTTGTTAGGTCGTAACACCCTGTTAGCTCGTTCCAGCGACCTATTTCTAGTCTCGTTAGGTCGTACACAAGTTAACTCGGTAAGTCGTTCCAGCGACCTATCTTCCAACTCGTTAGGTCGTACACGACCTAAAAACATGTTAGGTCGTTCTAGTATCTCGTTAGCTCGCACATTCCCACTAGGTCGTTGCCGATCTTCACTAAGTCGTTGGAACGACTTAAAGACTTCGTTAGGTCGGCTGCGACCTAAAACTTGAACTTTCCACAATTCTTCACGAAATGTTAACTCGTTAAACTCCTCCTTAGGTCGTGAGCGACCTAAGACTTCTCTCCAGGCTACATCATCCTCCCCAGGTTGAGAGAAATTCGTCCTCGAATTTGCACTTCCTGCATTCACCACAACAAACTCATCCCCATGATATGGTACGAGATGCTTAACATTGAATACGTCAGACGTATACACACCATCTGGCAGCTTCAATTTGTAAGCATTTTCATTAATTCGTTTTACGACTTCCACCGGACCAATTTTCCTGGCTTTCAACTTGTTATAAGCGCCAACTGGAAAACGATCTTTTGTTAACACGGCATAAACCAAATCACCTTCATGAAATTCAACACTCCTTCGTTTCAAATCTGCAGTTCGTTTATACTTCTCATTTGCTTTCTCCAATCGTTCCTGAACGATTTTATGACATTCCGTCAATCCATCAACAAAATCAGCAGCTTTCTTAATTGTCTTCTTTGATTGTGGCACTACTGTTAAATCCAACGGACCCTTCGGTAAGCTTGAATATACTATCTGAAATAGACTGAACCCTGTGCTACGATTTACCGCATGATTATGAGCAAATTCTGCCTGGCATAACTTCACATCCCAACTCTTCAGATTGTCCTGTACAAGACATCGTAACAAATTCCCCAATGATCTGTTTACCACCTCAGTCTGTCCATCTGTCTGCGGATGATAAGCGCTGCTAAAGTTCAACTTCGTTCCCACCATCTTCCACAAACTTAGCCAAAAATTACTCAAAAATCGAGTATCTCTATCCGACACAATAGATTCTGGCAATCCATGAAGTCGATAGATCTCCTTGAAAAACAATTGAGCAACATGAACATCATCCGCCGTCTTCTTACAAGCAATAAAATGTGCCATTTTCGAAAATCGATCAACCACCACATAAATGGAATCGTTACCACGTTGTGTCCTCGATAATCCCAACACGAAGTCCATACTCACATCAACCCATGGTTTAGTTGGTACAGGTAACGGCTTATATAACCCAGCATTAGTTGTAGTTCCTTTCGAAACCTGACAGATATGACATCGCTCCACAAACCTCTCCACCTCTTTCCTCATCGATGGCCAAAAGTAAGATTGTGAAACCAACTGTAATGTACGGTCTCTACCCACGTATCCTTCTTCATGTAGCTCTTTTACGATCTTCATTCTCAAACTACCCTCCGGTATGCACAATCGATTTCCTAGAAAACCATCTATCATTATAAACTCATCCGTCTCCCCATCCTTGACTTTATCAACAAACTTTGCAAAGTAAGGATCATTGTCAAATAATTCTGGTAACATTTCAAACCCCGTCACTTCAACCTTTAGTGTAGTCAACAAATGACTCCTCCTACTCAAAGCATCAGCCACACGATTCGTCACCCCTGACTTGTGTTTAACAACAAAAGTAAATTGTTGCAGATATGCAATCCACGATGCATGTCTCACTGAAATCTTGTCTTGCCCTTGTAAATGCTTCAACGCCTCATGATCAGTGTAAAGAACAAACTCCTTCTGAAATAGATAGTGTCTCCAGTGTTTAATAGATTGCACAACAGCATAAAATTCAACACCATATGTAATGTATCTCATCTTTGCTCCTGATAACTTCTCGCTAAAGTATGCAATCGGACGTCCCCTCTGACTCAATACTCCTCCAATTCCAACCTTGGATGCATCAGTATGTAGTTCAAACACTAACTGAAAATCTGGTAATATTAGAATTGGTGCAGACGTTAAGAGTTCTTTGATTCGCTCAAAAGCAACCCCGGCTTCCTTCGTCCATGCAAACTGTTTACCCTTCATGCAATCAGTAACAGGTGCCATCACACTACTAAAGTGTGGAATGAACCTCCGATAAAATGAAGCCAACCCGTGAAAACTACGAACTTCCGTTATCGTCTTGGGCTGCGGCCAATCTCTGATAGCTTCGATTTTACTTTGGTCAACCTGTATTCCTTCTTCCGACACAACATATCCCAAAAATAAAACACTCTTCGCCATAAAAACACACTTCTTTGTAGCAGCATAGAATTGTTCTTCACGAAGAATAATTAGCACTTTCTTCAGATGTTGAACATGCTCTTCTGTACTAGCACTGTAGATTAGAATATCATCAAAGTAAACCACAGCAAATTTCCCAATGTATGGCCTAAAAATCTGGTTCATCACCCTCATGAATGTACTTGGTGCATTCGATAGACCAAACGGCATTACCAGCCATTCATACAAGCCTTCCCTCGTCTTGAATGTTGTCTTCCATTCATCCCCTGGTCTAATGCGAATCTGATGATAACCGCTCTTCAAGTCAATCTTAGAAAAGATTATGGACCCACTGATTTGATCCAATAAATCATCAAGTCTCGGCATCGGAAATCTGTATCTGACTGTGATCTTATTCAATGCTCTACTATCTGTGCACATCTCCACGTTCCATCCTTTTTGGATACCAATAGAGCTGGTACAGCGCAAGGACTTAAACTCTCCTGCACACGCCCCTGTTCAAGCAATTCCTCTACCTGCCTCCGCAACTCTTCATGTTCCTTCGGACTCATTCGATAATGTGGTCTGTGTGGCAACACAGCACCTGGAACAAGATCTATCTGATGTTGTATATCCCTCAACGGTGGCAACTCCGTTGGTAACTCTTCTGGAAATACATCGTCAAATTCTTTCAAAACTGGTTTAACTTCTTCTGGAATTTCAACTTCTTCACTGTTCTCACGCCCAATCAATAAAAATACTTCAGGCTCCTCCTCTACTTCCTTCACAAACTCCTTCAAGGTTAATAAAGTTTTCAGCTCTTCAATCTCCTCCAGTTTGTTTTCTTCCTGTTGACGCTTCTTGGGAACGAGAGTAATCTTCGTGCCTTCAAACATGAAACTGTAACTGTTGGTACGCCCATCATGGTGCACCGCCCTATCATACTGCCACGGTCTCCCCAGCAACAAATGACAAACGTCCATATCTACCACATCGCACCAGATTTCATCTTTATATTTCTTCCCAATTGAAAAATTCACACAAGCCCTTCGTCCAACCTTCACCTCCCCGCCTTTCCTCAACCAAGCTAGCTTGTACGGTTTCAGATGTTTCTCAGTCTTCAACGCCAACTTCCTCATAGCTTCGAAAGAAATTATATTATCACAGCTTCCAGCATCAATAACAAATTTGCAAACTTTCCCCAGAATAGTACATGTTGACTGAAAAATATTGCTCCTTAACCAACTACAATCCTCCTCTTGCTTTGGTGTTAAACAGGACCTCTTCATCATTAGATTGTAACATTCGTCTCCCGTCACTTATTCTTCCTCCTCATTAGGTGGTGAATTGGAACATTTAGCTTCTTAATCCTCAACCTCCGCTATCATAGCTCTCTTCTTCGGCTTCGGACATTCGCTACTTTTGTGGCCCATTTCTTGGCAATTATAACATTTGAAACCATTATTGACTTTCGCCTTCTCAGCCTCCTTCACCACTGGTCTACTGATAGGTTTGGAAACATTAGAACTCCCACTAACACCCTTCACTTGATTGTTGGAATTAGTAAACACACCTCCTCCTCATCTACCCTGCTTCTCCCAAGCCAACGCTTTCTGATGTGCTTCCGCTACAGATCTAGGATCAAACATGTTAACCATATCCTGAATCTGCATTCGCAACCCCCCAACAAATCTGGCTGTCAATTGTTCTTCTGTCTCCATAATATCATTCCTGGCAATCAGTTGATAAAATTCGTCAGCATAGTCATTCACAGATTTCGTCCCTTGTCTCAAGTTCTGCAAACGTTGATACATCAAAGATTGATAATTGTAAGGTAAGAACGTTGCTTTCATCAATTTCTTCATCTTCTCCCAAGATTCAACTTTTGACTTTCCCATTCGTTCACGTGTAAGTTTGGTTTGCTGCCACCATGCCAAAGCTCTACCCCTCAACCTCGTAGCAACCAACTTCACTCTACGATGTTCTGGAACTTCTTTGAAGTCAAAAATCTCTTCAACATTAGCCACCCAATCTAGAAACTCCTCTGCTTGCATACCACCTTTGAATCCAGGAATTTCAGTCTTCATCCCCGACTCCCATTTGTGATCATACTCAGAGTGATTTCTTCCTTGTCCTCGTCCTTGTCCTCGAACACTACCACCATCATACTCCTCTTCAAAATCAGATGTATATCGTTGTCTATCTCGTCCACCCACATCTCTACTCCCATCACGTCTACCACCATCATCCCTTCTATCTACATTCCTCCATTCACGATCATTCACGTTCCTCCCACTCCTTTGATCATCATCAACACTTCTGTCTCGATTGGATTGTGGTGAGACTCTACTTCCCCCATGGTTAGATTCAGGTGAAACCCTTCTCCGATTTTGATTCATCTCTAACATCATCTTCTCTAATCGTCCAATCCCTTCATTAAGCTTCTCACTAAAGTTCTCATTAATTCTCTGCTCCATCTCATCAGCTTCTTCTCTTCGATACAAAGCTTCTACGTTTTGGTGACGATTAGCTCTCCTCGGTGGCATACTTGAAAACTTTACAAACACTTCAAATTCAAACACAATTCGAATTTTGATCCAAAATGAAATGGATCGACAACTCCCACTTTGTTGCTACTTCGCGATGAACACGATGAACACAACTTCTCCAAATGATATAGATCCGATCTCTAAACTCCAATACAAAGTCGAACAACTTCAACTTGCTCTCGGCCGTGGTAAACAAAACTCAAATCTTCACTTCGATTCAAACTTCTTCGAGATGATTGGCTCTAAGACTCGATTTAGCTATGATTGGCTAAAACAAGCTCTGATACCAAAACTGACGCAGCGGATTAAACAAAACAATCCTCAATCGGTGAAAGTAGTAGTCGATGGATTGAAAGATACTGAAATGCCCAAATTCATTGATCCGAAGATACCGAATTCTAGCTATCCCAAACTCGTTGATCGCGCACGATACCGGGTTCAAAGATCTTCAATTCTTCAAGCGTTGATCAAGCGCACTTGATTCCGTGAATCGGCTTCTGCAATCGTTGAATCAAGCGCACTCGATTAACCGAAAGAGGAGATAGGAGATTACACTCAACTACCAATTGGAATGAAAGCACAAAGCTAACAAAGAGAATTTTTATTCAAAAATCAACAACCTTCAAAATGTACAACGCACGCCTATTTATAGCATCTTACAACACATGCCACAAATTTGTAGAACACTTAGGTCGTGAACGACCTACGACCTATAATGGAGCGACCTAAAAAGTACACGACTTAATCAAAGCATACGACATACAACTAACGACCTAAAAGATTACAACATAAGGAAAATACAACACATCATGTTACATCACTTAAGTCGTTTCCGACCTATAACCTTCGACCTACGACTTAACAGGCCCAACGACTCAACAGCAGCGACATATCTTTCTTCGCGACTTAACTTTGGAGCGAGCGACCTAAAATGAACGACATCTGTCTTGAGCGACCTAAGAATGAACGGCATCCCTTCATTCGCGACCTAAAGAAGCTGCTTCCGAAAGAACTTTGCGACCTAAGTCTTCGCGACTTAAAATGTGCGACTTATCTCTCCAGTTCACCCAGCAAACTATCTTAAGTCGTGACTGTTTCCTGCGACCTATCATAGGTCGTGTCTTGTTAGGTCGTAACACCCTGTTAGCTCGTTCCAGCGACCTATTTCTTGTCTCGTTAGGTCGTACACAAGTTAACTCGGTAAGTCATTCCAGCGACCTATCTTCCAACTCGTTAGGTCGTACACGACCTAAAAACATGTTAGGTCGTTCCAGTATCTCGTTAGCTCACACATTCCCACTAGGTCGTTGCCGATCTTCACTAAGTCATTGGAACGACTTAAAGACTTCGTTAGGTCGGCTGCGACCTAAAACTTGAACTTTCCACAATTCTTCACGAAATGTTAACTCGTTAAACTCCTCCTTAGGTCGTGAGCGACCTAAGACTTCCTTAGGTCGTGAGCGACCTAAGACTTCTCTCCAGGCTACATCATATGGTCTCCACTTAGACCATGGAAGGATAACGACTCAGGAAATCTGAAAACACCGTCGCCTTCTAAATAAAATAATATCAAAATTGATTATTGTATGTATTTTGTAAAATTGTTGTATATTTTCCCTTTTACTATCAAAAATTAATAAATAAATAAAACCATCAATTTTTACACTATTTTTAAGCATAATTGCCCCTCTCAGGCGTCTGACTATTGTCTTCAGACGTCTGATTCACTAATATATGTCACAACTTTAAGCACTGTGCATATGTCAGACGTCTGATTTAGTCCCCAGACGTCTGGAATGAAGCTCTGTCTTCTCCTAAACACATTTAGAATAATTCAGACGTCTGAACTAATTTCCAGACGTCTGACTGACTTATCTGTTTCACAAATAAACAGAAAACAGACGTCTGTGTTAACCTCCAGACGTCTGATTAATCTTTCTGCCTCTAAATTTTTCCAACTTCGCAAAACCAGACGTCTAACATATACCACACAGACGTTTGTTCGCTTTATCTGTACAATTTTTAGGGCAAACCAGACGTCTATTTTCAACCTCAGACGTTTGGAACTCAATCGACCGTTATTACAACCCCAAAATAACGACAGTTGCTTTTCACTTTTCAAACATCATATCATATTTTCTCTCTGCCGATTTCCAATTATATTACCAAACCCTAAACATTTTCAAACAAAACCAAGATGCCTCCTCGTACAAAAAAATATCAAAGCTCCGAAACGAAAACTAGACCAACAATCGACATCTTCAAATCCTCAAGTATGCTCCGACAAGCAGATTGAACGATGGATGCTCAAAGCCCTCCATTCGATAAAAAGGTATCAAGAAATTCAAAAGAAAAAGCTACATATAGGACCCTTCTATAACTTACTTAAGTTTCCTATGTACGACCTTGATGAACTTTGCGAAAATGCTGGATTGGAAACTTTAATTTCTTTCACACCGAATGATGTTCAGATAGATCAACTTGCTATTTTCTTATTCTACGCCAATCTAGATAGCACTGCTGTCTGGAATTCCGAAGACGAGGACAATTGGTTGTGGTCAAGTGTTTATGGAAATACCATACGTTTAACTCCAGGATTAATCGGAAGAACCTTGGGATGCTCCGACACCGGTGAAGATCTTCACAATATCCCAGATATGCGTTTTAAACCAAGGAATAATATCACCCATCAAATATGGGAGGATGAAATGCCCAAATTTGCTTCAAAATATTTACGTCCTAAAGCTCGATTGCTCACAAGGATGATAATCAATACAATTGTTCCGCGGATGGGGAGTCACGAGCAAATAACGGAGATGGAGCACAAAGCACTTTATGCTCTTTTTAGCGGAACAAGGGTAAATTGGGCGAAGTTCATATTTGACGAGCTCAAACAATTTTGGAATCGATTAAGGCCATCGATTATCTATCCTACCTATATTATGAGGCTTCTTCATGCACATAATATTTCGTCATATCTCTCGACGATCGAAGAAATTTCCCCAAAATATGCTTCCACAAAATTCTTTTCTTTAATGCATTTACCTGAAACTCCTTCAGAATTCATGTCTTTTGAAGATTGGTCGAATCATCGACAATCTAGAAAATCTGAAAATCCTTCTCAACCATCTGCTGCTTCATCTCAACAGCCAGAACAACATAGAGAAATCACTCCTCCTCCTCCTACTCCATTTGATTATCCAGGGCAAGAAGACGTTATAGAGACTCGACTAGAAACAGATCCTAATGAAAGTATTCGAGATCTTACACTCAAAAATCAACATACACTATCTCAAAATCAAAAGTACTTGGCTAGGCGAATCGACAAATTTGAAACTTCATTTGCCACACGACTAGCCACAGTCGAAGAGTCTCTCTCCACTGTCCTCTCAGTTCTGAAAGAGGTTCTACAACGAGTTCGTGGTCCTTCACCACCATCTGACGATTGGCCTACTCCTGTACCCTCTCCTCCTTCGAAACATTCCAAATTCTTTGACGATGAACCTTCAAAGGAAGCTTTGACATCTCCCTTAAAAGCTAGCACTTCTACAAAAGATGAGCAAAAGGAAGATAATACAAATCAAGCTTCACCAAAGGAAGGAGATCCAAAACAAGCTTCACCAAAACAAGACGATCCAAATCCAAAATATCACTAGAACTTAGGTCTTTTAGTTGTTTGTATTTTGTGTAAACATCTTTGTATCTACTTCCTTTCCAGCTTTAATGAAAAATTTCTTTTGACTTGAACTATTATATATTCTTTTTGATAATGTCAAAGGGGGAGAAATATATATAATCTTATCAACAAAACTAAGCACATATTCAGGGGGAGATTTGAAATATATATATAAGTACATTGAATAGTTGTCATCATCAAAAAGGGGGAGATTGTTAGGAAATAAATTCTTTGGTTTCGATGATAACAACTATACAATGGAAATCGAATGTACATATATATCTATATTTACAGATAGTTGATAGAGTAACGTCACCAAAGACCATTTTTAGTTAAAGTATTTCATAAGGGTTATGTTTTCAAAAACCATTTTTAGTTAAAGTATTTCATAAACCATGCTCTGATACTAAGCTGTAACATCCCCTATCTAGAGGCCCAAAACTAAGCGCTACAATGCTGTAGTCATCTATAGTATTAGCTTCCGGCAACTAAATACGGCTATGTTAATGGTATCTATAATATCAGGAGCACTTGAATATGAAATAAAACATAGATTTCAAAACAACATTTTCTTCATTAAAGTCAAACAGATGTTCCATATTCCTCTTACATAATCCCAATACGTTCCCATACGCAGATAAAATATACTTATTACAGAATACACCAAGAGCAGTATATGAAGATACCCCCTTGGATGATCTGAGTCATATAGTTATAACTGACTTAATATAAACACAATAGAAATACAACAAAACATAAAACTGCAACTCCTAAATAGCTATCTGTTTGCCTCCTGCATGCCTCCGTTAGCCTTATTCGTCATCCTACTAAAACCTGAAAAAGACCATAACTCCTTAGCCTACTCAAATTAATTTTGAGCATCCGAGTGTTTAAGGGGAAAAAATAAACTTTGAGTCAAACATAAAGCCTGGTGTGAATAATACTATACATCCCGATTTAATATGTTAAGTGAGACCATGCCGCTTAGCAAAACGGGTTTCCCCTCACTAGTATCCTTTTAAAACATTTCTTTGCAAAACCTTTTCCTTCAACAAAATTGGTTAAATACTGTAAAGCATCATTATGTAAACATACATAAATATTAGGTAATAATGATCCATCTATTCAAACACATAAGTTTTGTTTGGCTAACTTTTAACCTTTAGCTGACTTGGGCCTACCAAACAATATAACAAAATTAATCTAACATCCGTTAGATACTCCTCATCTGGACGGTCTGTCCTTAACTATCTGTTAAATACTTCTCTTCTGGACGGTCTGTCCCTAACTTAGTCATCTCCCAGGTCTTCCTGATCCTAATAGTTTTTCGGGCTCACCAATAACCTATCTGTATACAAACATATATTCCTTTCGGTGTGTAATCATAATTTTAGTCTACCTATGACCAAGCCCTACACTGGAATTTTGGACAACGATTAGCTAGAGCCAATAGCTAATGTATAGGGCGCGACCCTATACCAGTCCCATTTGGTATTCTAATATCTGAGTCATTTTCACTTAGGGATCCCCTCCCATAATATTCCTTGAAAACCTTTTTAAAATGATTTAAAACCTTTAAATCAAACTTACACAAGGAAAATATATATATATATATATATATATATATAATCTTTATGCTTTACTCAAAATCATCTTGCCGTGTTATATATATTCTTTACTCAAACTTTAGTTGATGAAAACATTTTAGCATTCGAAAGTACCCTTTTCAATTTCATTGAAAGCACATATTTCTAAACCTTTGAAAGCATCTCTTTATAAACCAAGTTAAACCCTTCAATTATCTAGGCCAAGAGGCCAAAACCTTACCTTTCGAAACCTTACTTCAAACCTTTCGAAAACATTGAAATCTTTCCTTTCGAAAGCAATAAAATTTTAGACATTCTTCTTTAAAACACTTTAAAACATTGCCTTAGAAAACCTTAGGGAGAACCTTCAATTTCAAACCTTCCAAAACCATTCAGAAAATAAAACCTTTCGAAAGCATTCAACTCTTAAAACATAATCTTTTCGAAAGCTCTTTGGGTTCAATTTAAAAACATATGGAAAATCCTATTTTAAAACCTTTCGACTTTGTCGATTGCTTAGCTTTCAACCCCTTCGGAAGCTCCCCTTCGAAAGCTTTAAAACGTTTCTTTTTAAAACAATAGGCTCCAACCTTTTAATACTCTAAACACCTCCTTCGAAAGCTTTAAAACGTTTCTTTTTAAAAAAATAGGCTCCAGCCTTTTAATACTCTAAACACCTCCTTCGAAAGCTTAGGTTATACTTCAGTTAAAATTAAAAGGATAAACCATCTAAGTCGAAAGCTTCCTTTCGAAGTTATAGGAGAAGCGGCTGGTTTTGAAAACAAGTAAACCTTTCGAATTTGTCGAAAGCATGACTTCGAAAAGTCGAAATGCGGCAGCTAGGGGATTTTGACCCCTTCGAAAGCTTGTTAACCTTTCGACCTTGTCGAAAGGTTTAAACCTTTATTTTAAATAATTGACCTGGTTGAAAGCAACCAAGTCAAAAGCTTCCTTTCGAAAGCAAAGCAGGCGTTAGTTTTGGTTTATAAAACAACCATACTCCAACCTCTTCAACAACTAAAGCTTCAACCAAGTACCCTTCGACCTTGTCCAATTTGTTACGTACCAAATTGCTTGATACCATACACATTGGTTTTTGACCTTGTCGAAAGCTATAATACCTTTTGACTTTGTCAAAAGGTTTGGGTCGGAAAGTTTGACGCCGAAAATGGCTGAAACATGCTAAAAGCATGATTTTCTTGTTTTTAACTTAAAAGAGATAACTTTTTAACTAACCTGCCTTTGTTTATCAAATTCTCATTGGTTAACAAATTCTTTTCAAAAAAGTGCTGCCAATATTTGAGAAATAAACAAAGATTTTATTTTATAAAAATGCCCCTTCTCCTTAATTAAATATATAAAACATTTAAGTCCTATACCTTAAATAATTTCATATATTCATCAAGACACCTAGAAAAAATCTAGAAAAATTCCAAAAAATCTATTTTAATATTTTTTCCAACATATAAAAATTTCACACCCAAATAATAATTATTTTAGCCGTAAATAATTTATAACCCAATAAATCATTTTCTTCACTAGAAAATAAATATAAAATCCACATTAATTCGAAAAATTATGAAAATTGAAACCATCTCCAAAATATCATTTCTGACCTATATTTAAATTTTCAAGGCATTTAGATGTCATCTAATAGGGTCTTCATGTCAAACATATTATAAACTAACATGAACATATATAATTCATCAACAAGCACATATATAACTTTAATCATCAAAACATGGCATAAACTTGCAAAAACATTTCAGATCTATCTTGAAACTGAAAACCATAAGAAAATGGGATGTAGTAATTATTCACCTTAGCTTTGATATTAAAAGATGTGAGATTTGATGTTGAATATGTTGATTAACTTCTTTCTCTTAGATCTTAGCTTTATCTTCTCCTTGAGCATGGAAATGGTGGCCGGCCTTGATATATTTTAGTTTGATTGAATGAAAATGAACGTGTGTTTCATTTCTTAAGTGTTTCATTTCCTAAGGGTTTATGGTATAAGCCTCTCCTATTTCCCATTTCGCCCTTCCTTATTTCCTAACACATTAGTTCATGTTATTTCATTTGATTTACATTTAACATGGCACGGCTACCCTTAATTAAATCAAATCTCAATCTATGAATCCTCACATTATTTTATTTTATTTAGCTAATTAAATATCCTAAATAATTTTATAAAAATATGGGGTATTACACCAAAGTACAATCCTTTTCGAAATAGCTTTCTTTATTTACGATATCAAAAGGAGGTTGTCGCACCTATTAAACTTGGCTTTTGGTTGGCATAGTATAAGGCTTTCAACCTATAAAATATAAGACATCGAATCTAAGCTTTATGGCATCATTGCCACAAAATACTTGATACCGAAATTATGGATCTGCAGCATCATTGCCTCAAAATACTAGATATTGAAAATAAGACTTGCACCATTATTGCCATAGAGCAATCGATGTCGAAAATAAAACGTATGGCATCATTGGCTCAAAATACTTGATATCGAAAATAAGACATGCAGCATTCATTACCATAAAACACTTGATGTTGAAAACAAGACTTGCGACATCAATGCCATAGGGCAATGGATGTCATTTTCTCTAAAACTACGGCTATTTATGCCACTAATATAAAGGATTTCGGAAACAAAGCGTGACAAGGGATGTTGCATTCATGTATTGTTGAGTAACAAAACCATTGATGTTGAAGGTAAGGCTGAAATTCTATACATTTATATAAACATATTCATTTCATACCTACCTAAGTAGATATCATATGCATCCCTCAATGTCGATGTCGGAGTCAAAGTTGCGGCAAGGATATCGGCCGTTGCCTGGGTTCCGATACTCAAACCTAATGACATTGCAATTTTGTAATTAAACCAAAATCTATTTTATTTCCATATAAAGCCATTTCTTTTTATCAACACTTGTCCCTTGTCAATTTTCTATTAGATTATAATATACTTTACCAATTTCTTTTCAGAAAAACTGCTGCAAGGCCATTTTTCATTCCCCAAAATAGTTTGCAAACCATTTAAATTATATTAATATAATTTATCAGCTTTTCTATCTTAGTAAATTCATAGAAAATCATAATCACTTAGGAAAAATCCTCAAAATCACTGAAAAAATCAGAATTTACATATTCTTTCTCATATAAAAATTTTAGAGCTAAAATAATTATTTAATTATTTTTAATAATTAAAACCCGAAATAAACACCTTTTCATCTTAGGAAATTAATATTAACTTGAAAAATTATAAAATTGAAAACCCATCTCCAAAATAATGTTTTACACCACATATCAAATTTTCGAATCAATAGGCGATCAAAATCTTATATTTTACACTAAAAACCTACTAGATCAATTCCATAAAAATTCCTATAAATCATCATTTAATCCAATAATGATACAGTAATCCATACATGATATATTATGATAATCAATTCAGAAATAGATCATAGATTCAAAAATAAACATAAAAACTTGAGATGGATATTATTATTCACCTTATATTAGGTAAAGAGATTGGGATTTGTGGTTGTTTGGTTTCCTTAAGCTTTTCCTTTGAATTGCTTTAGATTTCCTCTACCTTTTCTTCCTAGTAATCTCCAACATTGATTTGTGTTTTCCTTGATAATTTCAAAAGTGAGAATGAATGAAAGGGAGTAAGGGTTTAGGGAATGAACTAAGGTATTATTCCCCTTTTGCTCCTCTCATAAATTCTTTTCTATTCTTATGTTTAAAACCATATCATTAATTGATTACCTAAGGCACGACCTATATTATTAACAAATCCCATTCTCTTTATCATACCACACATTATTCTATTTAATTTATCTAATTAAATCTCCTGAATAATGTTAAACAAAAATTAGGGGTGTTACACTAAATCCCGACCAAAGCTACACCATAAAGTAGATAATCCCTCTGTGAATGCAATAGGGAAAATTATGTCTCTAATGGACCTTATCCCTCACCAATCTCATCTTTCATAAAACAAGCCTATACACATATCGATGCATGAAGAAACCCATTCAAGCTGACCTTCCCCCAGTGGTTTCTCCACCTATATAAGATGATTCAATGAAGTGTCGGCTTCTATGCGTGCTCTCCGCAACAGTCTCCATGCTGTTAAATCCGGCTCCCCTAAACAATTCATAACCTTTAGCTTCCTATGCAGCTTCACATGTCGCATCTTGCCATAGGCGGCCGGTGCTCCTATAACTAGTTCAGGAAGGTGGGTATAGTCCAAAGCATTGCAACGGGCGCTTCATTTCACTAATATCCTCTTCAAACTTCGATGATCCCCAATCTTGATGGCAGCTATTACATGCCTACTACCGCATCCATAACCACACATGACAAAGCCACCATAGATTAGATCCCTCCTCTCCTCGAGTCCAACTGATCCAACCTCAACCTCTACCATTGCCCATATCTCTGTAAATCGAGGCGAACCCAATAACTAATAATGACTCATTATAGAAAATAAAAAGGAGAAAGAAGAAAAGTGAGCCTGGTAAATATCTAAGTGTGGGAGGGTTACACACACATACATGTTTTAGTTTTTATTTTTTGAAAATGGATTCCTTTTATTCCTATTAAGTAAATTACATAGTACAATCAAGTAAACATGGCCCAACAATAACAGGCCTACAAATTGTACAGAATAAAAATACAACTTTGGACGACGTATTTTAAAACTACTTGAGATGCTGCTTATTACATTATTAATTGAATTTCAGCATCCATCTAAGTTAATTGACTTTGTTCTATGTATCATTTCTCGCCTTCTACTTGGTTATTAGATAGTGCTAGTAAGCCCAGTACATTCGAAGGCCAACTCTTAATTTCCTTATGCCTGTAGAAAGATAACCAACAACATCACACGCATGTCTAGTGCATATCTGCATGTCAATTTTTGTTTCTGATAGAGCAAATGCAGCCCAACAGTGAAAATGATGTAGTCCCAATTAGAAATCTTCAAATTGTTTCAGCCCACGTAACTGCCTAAGCACCCTTTCACTTAGTTACTTTAACCACTTCGTAAACTTGCACTTGACTTCTTCGTTTAGCATGGATAACCACATCAAAATCACGTGTTCCTGAGCACGTGACAATCATCTTCCCAAACCAGACTTTGCGATTAAACTAGGGCTGTCAATGAGTACCGAAAATCTGAAATCCACATTCGAAATATTAAAAACCATCCAATATCCAAAAAACGGATATGAATGCGGATATGCCTATATCCATATCTGATAATTATTCGTCCAGTTTTTATCAAAATTGTAGTTATTTTTTATGTATTTAAGTATATAAAATGATTGTCGTTTACTATTTTATCCAGGTAAAAAAATTATTATGTATATAAAAATCAATTTTTATAGCTTGAAATTATTTTTCTTAGTGTATTTATTATTTTTTGTATATTTTGTACAAAATTGGATTTATAATAAATCAAAATTTTCTATTTATTTGTTTAGATTTATTGATTGTGAATTGACTGAAGAATATCTGATAAGTATCTATCCGTCCGCATCCGCAGATACGGATATCCGATATCCGAAAATGATTTCGCATACGGATATGGATATGGCACTATTCGTATCCAAAAGTATCCATTTACATGCCTAAATTAAACCAGAGCCCGATTTTGTACCCATCAACAATGTCGCATTACAAGTCTACCTCTAAATCTAAATTTGATTTTGTGTTGTGAGGACCAGAGTTCACAATCTCCTCATCACAAATCGAAATACAATCTTTATGAGTTATCAGCAGACAATGAAACCCCAATTATCTCATATCCATCTTGAGATGTCTTTGTGTCAAACCAGATCTTTATTAAACTGCCTTTAACATCATATCGACATTGATTACCTATTCTAACATAGAGTTAGACCAAGGGAAGCAAAGTTATTCAAGTGATACGCACTGAGAATTTGGTTCTAGAATTGTCGCGTAACCTAACCAAGGTAGCAGTAGTGAGTTCTGACTTTTCTTTTGTATTCGCAAACCATTGACCCACCTTCACCAAATTGTAATGACTACAACTGTAAAGAAATCAAACCCGGATTATGTATTTTCTAGCATTACATTTAGGAACGAACTTTATTTTGCTTTCTAATCCGCGAATGTCAGAGCTTTGGATCAACCAAAGATCGATAGTTTTCTGTAGTTCGTCAAAGAAAAAAACGTTTATTTCTCAAGCATGGAACCCAATCCATTGAAAATAAGTACAATGCTTTATTTGCATAATCTCTGCCATCTTTGTAACCCTTTTTATTTCAGAACCCGATTCCACATTGTTTCTGAAACGTCGTCTTTTGAAAGTGAAGCTAAATTTTTGTAGATCTGTTTCCATGAATCGATAGATGATTTTAAAACAAGGTTCTCGATTTTTCCATTTTCAATTAAAAATAAAAGGAATAATTTAGGAGATCAAACTTTGATTTCAGATCCCAGAATCGAAAATTGATTGTAGGAATATTTACTAACTCCTGAATCACCATTTACATCTACCGATAGTTTCTCTCCTTATAAGAGAGAAACTTCCTTTTTCATACTCACACACACACACACACATATATACATATACATATACATATACATACATACATATATATATACACACACACACACACACATATATATATATATATATATATATATATTTAATTTCTTAAATAAATCGCAATAAATTTCGAGCTCGTATGATCACATATCATATTGGATCACCACGAAACTCGTCGGTGCACATTACCTCATTAATCCAGTCTTGATGGTATGAATTTCATCACCATCCGAGACTGTGCTTCAAAATGATAACTTCATGCATTTTGAGGTCATTTTGTCCATCAAATCGCCCGATTTAGAATATTCTTCAACTGCTCGTCCAATAATAAAGCCTTCATCCCATTAACTCAAGCCATCAGTCAGTATCCCAATGGACTCGACTATGTATGTATTTTTACAGAATACGTATAACAACACATAAATCGTAAAAATACCATGACTCTAAATATACCGATAGTTACACTCATTTTAATTTGCAAAGTCAATCCTGACACAACGGAAGCTATCTCGAGTCCTAATTCGATTGTATGCAAAAAAAATTAGATTTTGAACCTGTAATTAATTAAAAATCTAATAATTAAATTAATTATTTAAATATCTAGTCATAAAAATGCAAGTTGTTATAGGTTATGGATTGTGTTGGAGTAAGTCAAGGGCAGAATGTGTCATTGGTTGATATTATAGAGCAGTTAGGATGGAGTGAACGATCAAGCCATTCAGATCGTTACTCCAAAGATCAAAAAGGTTATTTAAGGAGAGATGGAAGGCTATATGTACGACAGATTAAAGAATTGATAGAGGAGGTCTTGAGTAAGTGTGATCACTCTTGAATGACTATTCAGCTAAGAGGGGATAAGATGTATTGGGATGTAAAGAGGATATTCTATTAGCTTGGAGTGAAGAGATAGGTAGTTGAATATGTGGAGAAGTACATGACATGCCAAAGGGTGAAGGCGGAACAAAAGAAGCCGAGTTGGCTATTACTTCTGCTAGACGTACCTCAATGGAAGTGGGAGTTCATATCTATAGATTTTGTGAATGGATTACCATGGAGTAAAAGGAAACAAGAGTATATGGATGATACTCGATTGTCTTATAAAGATAGTATATTTTATTCTAGTAAAGAGCACAAGGATCCTGACGACTTTTGTAACACGGTATATTGAAGAAGTGGTTATACTACATGGAGTTCCATCTAGTATTGTAAGCGATTGGATCCACTTTTCACGACATAGTTTTTGAGGAGTTTATAGGAGGCACTAGAGACGGAGTTAAATCTAAGCAAGACATACCACTCGCAGACCAACAAACAGACAGAGAGAGTAATGGGATGTTAGAGGATTTGTTGAGGGCTTGTATACTGGATGTTAGAGGGTCTTGGAAGGAAGATTTATTTTTAGTGGAGTCTGAATATAATAACAGCAACCAGGCTAGTATAGGCATGAAACCATCTGAAGCTTTATATGGAAGACCGTTCAAGTCACCATCATATTGGTGGGATTCTACAGACAATATTATTTTGGGTCTAGAGTTGGTTAGAGATACCATAGAAAAGATATAGCTCATAAGAAAAAAGATGAAGACTGCATAGGATTGATAGAAGTCATATGCAAATAAAAGGAGAGAATATATGGAATTCAAAGTGGGAGATTTGGTCTTTGTCAAAGTTTCTCCATTAACCAGGGTAGTAAGATTTGGAAATTTAGGGAAGTTAGCACACAGATTTGTTGACTTATTCCCAGTTTTGGAAAGGATCAGAAGTTTGACATATGGAAATGAGTTACCAATGCAAATGGAAGGAGTCCATAATGTATATCACGTGTCATAATTGCGAAAATGTGTATGCAACCCAACAACAGTGATAGCGCCTAGCTAGTAGGAAGAGGTGGAGTTAGAGTTTGAGCCAAGTTCATCCTAGGGTCTAACCTATATTATGGAATGTAAGGGTGGAACGACTTAGAAATAAGACAGTGAAATTGGTTAGAGTGTAGTGGAGAATTAACCTGGTAGAGAGCACGTGGGAGCTTGAATAGAAGATGAGGGCTACACATCCTCAGCTTTTTCTGGTACATTTCTCGGCATCGATTTGATTTCCTTAGTTAGATTATTCTAGGATTAGGATTTGGATGCTTTGGATGGTTTATTGTTGAATTATATAGATATGACTTATTTGCATTCGTGTGTGTGTATGCCTACACCAGGATGCTGTGCATCATGCCTAATATGCAATTTTATTCACATTCATGCAGGATGCATTAGCTGCATTTATGCATTTTAGGGTCAAAAACTACAATTTCATAGCATGCCTACTTGTATATTATCCATATCATTTTATATTGTTTGGTTGAAATAACTCGAATGCTATATTTATAACATGGTTGATATATATACTGGCAAATAAATGTTATATTATTTTCTTCGTTCCTTAGGAATTTCGGGGACCAAATTCTTTTAAGGAAGAGAATGTAATACCCCAAAAAACTAAGTAATATTTTAATTAAATAATAATAATAATGTTATCTAGCCTTTTAACCAGACAATATTCGGATAGACTGGATGGATCGAACAAGGAGTTATCAAGGCAGGAAGCCCAGAGAGATAGCCTAGAAATCCAGAAACCAAACACAGACAGAGTCAGAAAACCAGAGCCAGGACAACCCAAGCCAACAAGACAATGGGATCCTTCAAGTTGGGGGTCGGAACCGACTACTACTCGGGGATCGGTACTGGCTCCCAAATATGGCTTAAGTGGACCCCATTTTCTTCCTACATGTCTATCTTGATTCCAAGGCCCTATTTCAAAGTCGTTTTATTAAATTAATGCAATTCATCATCGATCTTCACAAACACTTGAAACTACAACTTTGTTTTCCTTCAACTCCATCATTTGGACTCAGAAGCAAGCTAATATTGGTGCAAACAACTATGGAATCACAAAGCTAAGTACAAGGCGATCCAAAGTAAGAAATCAAAGACATCAAAAATGGTGAACTTAGGGATCGGTATCAACTCCCAAATATTGCTGAGGTGGCGCCTATTATTTTGAAAGAATTGGTCAAATTCATGCACAACGGCTTGGAGATATTTTAGACAAGATTTTTGGCTCCCTACCTCTATAAATAGGAAGGTAGGGCTCATTTTTTAGGATCGTTTTGGCTCTAGCTCTTGTATTTCATATATTCTAGCATTTTCGAAATTCTAAGTGTTGGAGTTGTACCGAGTCTCAGGAATTTCTGCCCCTAAGTCATAAATTAGCAATAAAATATTAAAGTGGATGTAGGCCAAGCTTTGCCGAACCACTATAAATGATTATGTCTCTCTTTTTCTTCATTTTCATTTAAATTTCTTCATATTTTATTCTCTTCTACAACTTCTGGGCGTTTGTGCCATTTTTGGTTCAAATATTTTGGTGATTTCATAGAGAATTGAACTTAAGGCCTTTGGATCCATCATATACTGTTGGATTTCCACATTTCAAAGAGATAGACCTAATTTTCCTACCTTTTAATTCTACAACTCACATTTCCAAAAAATCTACAAGAGGCTTTCTGTCATGGCCCCATCAAGGAAGGAACTCCAAACCCAAACCATAACAACCAGAGCGCTACCACTAGTGACATTAACAATCAGAACCCTCAGCATGGAAATGAAGCTAACCAACTGGAACAAACGAAAATCCAGACTCTAACTGACATTGTCACCAAAGTGGATATGGATACGATGATGAAGCGGATGGACGACTGATTCCAAGCTAACCAATAGGAGATGAACAACACAATGCAACAGAGGTTGAGGCTGCTGAATGAGTTAACTCAAAATAGATGTGGACGAAGTAGAAGGGATTCTAGCTCAAAATCAGAGAATTCTTCTTCATCCGAGTGAAGATGGAGTAAAGGAAAGCAGAAGAAAACTCAATACGCTTACATGGAAGAGGGTGTGCCCCAGGCTCAAATTCAAGGATCGGTACCGACCCCTACTTGGGACTAGGTGCCGACCCCACTTGGAACTCAATACCGACCCCCAAAATGGTGGGCCCAGAGACCATCCTTTGGAAGGCGGCATGGATGTCTTCCCTAGGCGTGCTGTTGAAGGTTTGAATCTAGAAAATCATAATATTACTAATGATGCTACTAATGGGAATCAAACAGAGGGGAATGCTGGACGAATAGGCCCCCTGGAGTTTGGAGAGTTAAGGTATCGAGCACCTTTCTGAGAGCATTTGCTGGGCTGAACACTTGGGGCAGGACCTAGTTACTGCCATTCAGTCAAACCTATTGGTTCGGACTATTTGGAGGACATAGTTAGGAGGTTGGTTAGTGAAAATAGATCCAGAACTAATGATGATTAGGGAACTTATGCTAGTCGAAACTCGTTTACAGAGGACCTCCTTCATGCGAGATACCCCCAGAGATCCAACATGCCAACGATGCCATTATACAGAGGAACGACAGATCCTAGGCAACACTTATTGAGATATGAATAGCATATGGATTCAGCTAGCGCTTAGGATGTTGTGAAGTGCCGTTGTTTTCCAATTTTCTTAGAAGGGGTGGCTATGATGTGGTTCACTCGGCTTCCACCGAGGTCCATATCATCTTTTGTTGAATTATCATTGAAATTCATAAAGCAATTCCGTTTGCACACCTCACGTCCGAAACACGTGACATCATTGTCTAATTTTTGTCATGCCGAAGGAGAGTGGTTGAGGGACTATTTGAATCAGTTCCCGACGGCTGTAATGGAGATAATGGATCCAAAGGAAGATATGCTACTAATGGCGCTTTGTAGAGGAGTTCATCCCGACTACGATTTTGGGGATTGGATAGAAAGGATGCAACCGTCGATAATGGAAACTTTTTATAGATAAGCTAATGAGTATTTGCATATGGAGGATGCGCGTATGCGTCTATAGAGGAGTGATGTTGGAAGTTCGAATAAGCCGATTCAAAGTAATATTGCTACAAAGCAATCTAGAGGAAGCTCTAGGAATGTTGATGTGAAAGTTGGTAATCGGAACAAAGGAGGAAAACAAAACAATGATGGGGCAAAGAAGGGAAAGCCATATTACATGTGTCGTTTCAGAGGTCCTAAGTATGACAATTACATTGAATTAAACAACTCGATAGAGAACATCTATCTAGCTACTCAAAATACCGAACAGTATAGGAAGCCAGCTCCTAGGGAGTCAACTGAGAAGGAGAGGAAGTCGGGCAAGTTCTGCAGATTCCATGAGACTTACGGTCGTTATACTAATGAGTGTAGGCACTTGTGTGACATGATTGAAGTTTAACATGAAAAAAGAAATTGCAACAACATGTGAAAGCCCCACAGGATAGTGAGCAATGAAATTCTAGCGCCCTTGGGTCGTCTTTCTTGCAGGGGCAAGCTGAGCACGATGCTGATGCATTCAGGTAGCCAGAAAAATGATTAGTGATTAATACATTCATCGACGGCCCTCATCCTACTGATTGGAGTTTTGATGAAATGGATAAATACATTGGAGCCTTAAAGCACGCTGAGAAAGTTGCTATGATGTCGAGGATGGAGCTCCGGCAAAACAATCTCGAACCATGATGGACGATATTGTTTTCAGGAATAGGGATGCTGACGGAGTAGAGGCTTCGACAATCGACCAACTTGTGATCTCAACCACGATTTGTCCTGCCATTTTATGAAAGTTGCTTGTTGACTATGGGAGTTCAGTCAATATTTTGTTCAAAAAGTTTTATGATCAAATGATGTTGGAGAAGAGAGATTTGATGCCTTGTAGATCTCATATGTCAGGGTTCATTGGGATGGCTATTAAAGCCATAAGATTTATCGAATTACTGATGGAACTTGGTGAGGGCAACCGCAGGCGAGCGCGGGTCATGCCATTTTTAGTGTTGGATATTTATTTTTCTTACAACGCATTCTTGGGTCGACTGGACCTTGTTGAATTTAAAGTGGCAATCGCTCCCTGGTGTTTAACTATGAAATTCCCTATAGACAATGGAGTGAGGATCGCGCACGGAGATCAAGTGCCTGGCCACAAGTGCTATGTCGCTAAACTGAAGGAAGCAAGGCGTAAGGAGAAAGGAAAGAGTGTAGAAGGGGTCCTCTACATAAAGGTTTTGGATGCATAGCAACTATCGCTTGAAACTCGGCTCGGGCAAAATAGTCGGCTCTACGATGATATGGACCGATGAAAAGAGCCCAAGGGCAGGTGAGCAGCTCCCGTCGAGTTGACAATCCCTGTTCCAGTCAGTAGGGATGACCCAAGTAAAGTCTTGAAGGTTAGATCTCAGCTCGGTGCTAGTGTGATGAGGGAGTTGGTTGGTTTTCTCTAGGCAAACCTGGATGTGTTTCCTTGGACACACTCAGATATGTGTAGGATCTTGCTTGGAATAGCGAGCCATGCATTAAACATAAATCCTAAATGTGTTCCTATGAAACAAAAATGCCATAGCCGGGGTCTAGATAGATTCGCTGCACTCAAGGAAAAAGTGGACAGGCTAAAGGATAGCGGCTTCATCCACGATGCCTTATACCCGGGTTGGGTATCAAACCTTGTTTTGTTGAAGAAAGCAAACGGAAAGTGGAGGACATGCATCGACTATTCGGACTTAAATAAGGCGTGTCCGAAGGAAAGCTTCCCGCTGCCCAGGATAGATCAGTTAGTGGACTCGACTATAGGACACGAGCTACTCTTCTATACGGACACATACTCCGGATACAATCAAATCTCGATGCACATCCTAGATCAGGAATACACCATCTTCATTGCCGACCTCAGACTCTATTGCTATCTGGTCATGCCTTTCAGATTAAGAACGTAGGAGCGACTTACCAAAGACTTATGAACCGGATGTTCAAAGACTAGATTGGATGATCAATTGAAGTTTACATGGACGATATGCATGTGAAGTCATGGCGTTCAAGAAATCATATTGATGATCTGGTGGAGATGTTTGGTGTCCTCCGACAGTACAGAATGAAACTCAATCCCTTGAAGTGCTCTTTCGCCATGTCGTTGGGGAAATTCCTAGGTTTCATTGTCAACTCCTGTGGGATTGAAGCCAATCCAGAAAATATCAAGGCTTTGAGAGAGATCGAAGCCCCAAAGGATATCAAGGAAGTCTAAAGCTCAAACGAGAAGGTCGTTGCTCTAAGTCGCTTCATCTCTAGAGCCATTGATAAATGTATCCCTTTCTTTGAGGTGATTAAAAGGGAATAGAACATTGAATGGAACCAGGTTTGTAAAGATGCATTCCAAGCTTTGGTGAATCACTTAGAAAGAGCCCTCAATCTTTCGAAACTGGTGGATGATGAGGATTTGTTCATATACTTAACGGTGTCGATGCATGCCCTAAGTGCTGCACTTGTGCGTGAGGAGTCTCACATCCAGCGACCAGTTTATTACATCAGCAAGCGATTGATAGGAGCATAGAAAAACTACCCGAGATTGGAAAAACTCGCATATTGCCTATTGATTGCATCCAGAAAGCTTCTCCCCTATTTCCAAGCTCATCCAATCAATGTCCTTATTGACCAACTTTAACAACAAGTCTTACAATGACCTGAGACTTCTGGAAGGATGTTAAAATGAAACATTGAATTGAGTCGATGCTATATCACTTACTACCCACGGAGAGCAATCCAAAGTCAAGCCTTGGCGGATTTCATAGCTGAATTCACTATGTGAGATGATCCTCCAAAGATCAATGGGCAAAAGGAAGTTGGATGGAATATGTATACGGATGGTGAATCCAATGATCGGTGTTCTGGTGCTAGAGTTGTGCTTGTCACTCCCAAAGAACACCCGATAAACTATGCCTTAAAACTCGATTTTCCAGCAATGAATAATGAAGCTGAATACGAGGCCTTAATTGCAGGACTTAAGATTGCCAAGGAACTAGGAATAAATACTTTACACATTTTCTGGGACTCCCGGTTAGTGGTATGTTAGGTTCGAAAAGAGTACCAGGCGAAAGGAGCGAGGCTAGCTCCTTATTTAAACCAGATTCTCGAGCTGCTCAACGACTTCAAATACTATACGACAACACATATTCCCAGAGGTCATAATGAAAAAGCTGATTCATTAGCCAAATTGGCTAGTTCTAAGGAAGCACATATCATGGGCCCGGTCCCAATGGAGGTACTTTTAGCTCCAAGCATCGATCAGATGGATGTTGATTAGGTCTTGGAGATTGAACCTAAAAAGGAGTCATGGATGAGTCGGAATTATTTGCGAAGAGGAGTCCTTCTAAAGAGAAGGAATAAACGACGAAAAATCCTCCGATAAGCTTCGAGATATATCCTACAAGAAGGCAGCTGACTACACCCGAAGATGTGACAAGTGCCAGATATTTGCTAAAATTCCGAGGGCCCCGCAGACGAAAATTACTCAAATGGTCAGTCCTTGGCCGCTTGCATTTTGGGGTATAGATATCATCGGTGTATTACCGATATCTAAAGGTGGCGTGAAGTACGCCATCGTAACGGTTGATTACTTTACTTAATGGGCTAAGGCAGAGCCATTAGCCATAATTAACACAAAGAAAGTAATCAACTTTGTTGTTCGGAATAATATCTGTCGTTTTGGAGTTCCGCAAGCGATCATTATCGATAACATGAACGAAATCAGTAGTATAGAGTTTAAGGATTTCTACCACCAACACCACATAGAGAAGAGATTTGCAGTGGTGGCACATCCTCAGGTGAATGGATAGGTTGAAGCTGTAAACAGGATTATCAAGTCCATTCTTAAGAAGCGATTGGAGAAGGCCAAAGGCAAGTGGGTCGATGAACTCATGTTAACACTTTGGGTTTATCGAACCACCTATAAGTCAGCAACTGGCCACTCTTCATTCGCCTTGGCATATGGATCGGAGGCTATGATCCCGATCGAACTGGAAGTGCCCTCTCATTGGGTTACTCATTACAATCCACAGACAAATGAACAACTGTTGGAGTCTCTTGATATGATCATGAGAGGCAGACCGAAGCTGAGTTGAGAGCAGATTTACACAGACACCAAGTCACTCGATATTATAACAACAAAGTCAAGAGTCGGACCTTTGAAATCGGTGACTTGGTCCTTAAATGAATCTTCCCTCGCCCTAAGAACTTGGGCCCAAGCTAGGAAGGTCTGTATGCAATAGAGGAAAAGCTTGGAGATGGCACTTTCAAGCTAGCAACTATGGATGGGATTTCATGCTGAGAACGTGGAATAGCAAGCACCTAAGATGCGATTTCACATAGAATAAACTTCTAAATAATGGGATAGAGCCATGTAATAAGACAGATTCTGTCATTTTTCCTCTTTTATGAAATAAATGACCTTTTCTACCGAAACTTCTATCTTCTCGTTTCTTAAGAGTTGTGACTTGATCAACTCAAGTGAATCTGTATATGATTAATGCAAGTATGTAGGTACCTAGAGATAGGTGCCAACCAAACTTCGTTGGCGCATGATCGGGCATGTGACATCCCCCTTGGTGTCCGGAGATCGACATCAGCTAACTCTTGCCTCCGGATTGGGGGCAGGAGTATAAACATAAGCCAGACATGACACAACTACGTGCATCCTAACTCTCACTCCCGGAGTAGGAGCTCGAGTATAAAATTGAACCGGATGCGATACAAGCATCCGTACCCTAACTATCGTTTCCGAAGTAGGAGCCAGAGTATAAACTTATACCGGATGCGATACTAGCATCCGTACCCTAATTATCATTCTCGGAGTAGGAGCCGGAGTATAAACTTAAGCCAAATGAAACACAATCATCCGCAAACTGACTCTTGCCTTTGAATTTGGGGCAAGAGCACAAACTTAAAACCAGATGTGACACAACCATCCATACGCTAAACCTTACCCTTAGATAAAGGATAGAAATCTAAATCAAATAAAGCATGACCTGACCGTTCACTCATTCAACCCTCGTCCCTAGATTGGGGGCAAGAGAATAATCAAAAGTGAACGTGATAAGTCTGTTAATCCTTAATATCCTACCCGAAGTAGGAAGAATGGAAGATCCTTGCTCGGTGTAAAGTGGGATCCAATTTTCATGCCTTCATTTGATGCCCGGAGTTAGGCGTGATTGAAGCATAAACATCCTAGATTAGGATGTATGGGCTACAATTCTATGTAGTTAGCTTAAGTTTGCACCTAGACTTTGGTGTAATCGGAACTTATTATCCCAGAAAAGGATACTCGAATCACTGTTTTAAGTAGCTAACCTTAATGATCGCTTTATATTCGCTGGAGCGGTGTGGGGTTAGCAAATTATAAAATGGACTAAGGACTTGTTTCGAAAATGATCGCTAAAAGAATAAATCGCAAGTACATTTGTAACGAACCATTTTTCTGTACAGTTTAAGTGAACAATAAACCACACATGTCCAACCCAAATTGAATGGAATGACACATTGTTATGGGAAAGAAAGAATAAAGAAGAGAGAACTGAATGAGAAGAGGGAAAGAAACTAAAACAACATAGATATTTCACAGTGAAATGAATAATCTATAATATACAACAAATCTTTACATAAAGAAATACAGTAATATACATACATCAATCAGAGTACACTAACCTATTTCAACCTGGATGGTTAAAAATTTTGTCCTTACAATTGCTAGTAAATACAATCAACAGACAACACAGCGGAACATAATAAAATATGTAGATACGTCTTAGGCCTCCAGCTCGTCTCTTGAGCTCCAATGCATCCAAAGCAATCTATAAATATGCTCGGTCTGACCAGAGCATTGAAAAGGAAGAAAGCCCGGATCAATATGGTAAACCAGCATGAGAAATACACACTAAAATGGAATTTGATGTTTATCAAAAACCTTTAAAATAAAGGTATCTCGTAAGACCACGCCGCACATAAACACAGACGTGTTTTTACCTTACGATAACCAAAACATTATCTATAGAAAATTCATTGACGTTATAATAATGTCTAGGGATCAAAGTAAAATATGAATATAGCTGAAATGCTTGCATCTCACATTTCAACATAGTTGGACACAACTAAGTCTATAAAGCTCGTATTGGAGAATGAATTCCATACTATGACAAGGTAAGGAACTACCTTACGATGGTATATCTCTAGATAAAATGCACCGGAGTCTGACAAGAACATCTTGTACCCCTGCCACACAGGACTGTCCTACCACTTGACTGGTAGTACTAAATACGATCACCCCACTTTGGGCCCTAAAGCATACATGAGTAGATAGTAATCGATCTAGATTTGCGATGACCATATTCTTATTGGAGCGACCCACATGGCCCTGCTGCATGCCCGATTTTTGTCATTTCTCGATTGATGAGGCTTGGGGCTACGTTTTACCTTTATATAGCACTTCCCACTTGGAATGCTAACATTTCCCTCCAGGCAATAATATAATGCTAACATTCATCCATACAAGTTGTCTAAGAGATGGACAAACCGAAGGCACTACTTCTACTACATCCATTTTGGAATCACCCTTGGGATTGGTAACAAGCAGCCATTGCACTTCAAAGAGCTTCGTCTTCAATTCCATCATCTTCAAGATGCCTTCACTTCGAAATGCTTGAGTTGGATCAAAGTTGTTTTCGGATAACATATCTGATGTAGGTCTCTTCGAAACAACATTTGATAATTTCCCGTAAACTCAACCCCTGTTCTTTATGAAATAAACAGTCAAAGAAAAGAGAGGAGATCACCTCCTAACCGTTAGTGGATGGATTTCCTTATAATTTTGCTTAGGAGAATGAAACAAGATTTATACGCACGGTATAGCATCATCGGAGATGACTGTTCCAAATAACTCACGTGTTTCTACTAGATATTTCCAAAGTTACGTTTTGGGTCCATATTTGATAGTCAGTTATTTAACTATCAAATAAAAAAACAGCAACCAATTCCATTTGAGATTTATTTATCCATAGCAACCACTAAGTCTCAAAACAAATCTTTATTTAATAAATCTCTTCTCAAAACATTTGTCTAAAACACTCATATACTTATCTCTTTGACATAAGTATACTCACAAAACATTTGCGAATAACCTTTTACTCCCAAATCTTGTTAAAAAGGATTGAACAAATGTTTTTTAAATTGGAGGTAAGGAGACCCTAAACACTATTTCCTCGGTGCTAAATGTGGAATGGATATTCCATACCATCATTTTTTTAAAAGGTCAGTTTAGAGAAACCCAGATCTCAAATTCTTTTTTTTAATATTTCTTTCAATAAATCCTTTTTAGTCAAATCTATTTCGTTTATGAAACCTCTTTTACTTGAAATCCAAATCCATTTCAGTATAATTTCCAAACTTCCAAATTCATTTATAAAACTGTTTTCTAAATATTGAAAATCATTTATAATAATTGCTTTTATAAATATCCAAACTTTTTTTTATATAAATTTCTTATAAATATCCAAACCTTTTTATAGCCTCCCTTTATGAATATCCCAATCATTTTCTAAAACTTCTTTTATAAATACCCAAAATCATTTATAAAACTTCTTTATAAACCTTTCCTATTTAAACAACTTCCTAAGTAACCTTAATCAAATTAGTTCCTTTAATAAGCAACCCATTTATAAATCTCCCTTATTTATGAAATCTTCTTTGCTTAAAAACTCAAATCCATTTACCCAAAAACACCTTATAAATTACTAAATTTCTTTATAGAACTCTTATTAAAAACTTCTTTTTATAACATGGAAAACCATTCCCATTAGTTAAAAACATCTTTAGTAAAACCATTTGTCAAATCATTCTTGAATATCTTGTTCAAAATACAATAACTTTGAAACCATTTCAAATGAAATGAAATATTTATCCTTACAAAATCAAAAGGAGGCTTAATGACCACAATGGTGCTTTTAATTTGGTTATTCCAGTATAATATGGCATCACATAACAACAGGTATATAAGGGATCAACACATAACAATCAACCAACTTAAGTAAATGTTCAATTTAATTGTAATACCAGAATGATGTTTTGTTCTGCTAATAGATGTCATCTAGATTTCTTAATCATATGGGGTTAATTAAAGGTAAGCGACATAGAAATCCCTTGATTTAAAAAAAAACAAACTTGAAAAGAAAACAGTTTAAAACAAAACTGATTACTTAAACTCAAAGCGATTTTAAAACAATTAAAATCTTATTAATTTGAATCAAATCCTTGTTAAACAGTAATTAAACTCTAATTAAAAGTAATTTAACCTTATTAAGACAAAATTAACTTTAATCAAAGATGAATTAAATAAAACCCAATTTTTAAAATAATAACTCATTAATAATTATTTTAAATAATTAATTAAATAATAATTAATTAATCCTTAATTAATAATTAAATAAAAATTAACTTTAATTAAGTAAAAAATCATGATTAACTTAATTGAGTAACACTTAAGTTTAAAAACCATTATTAACAAATGATTAAGTACTAATTACCTTTATTAATTAATTAATCAATTAAATAATAAATAAATAAATAAATAATTGCTCTCTAATTACTAAATTAAAGTTAGAAAACATTTTCTACAAAGTTTTTAAGTGTAAACACTTAAGATTTAGAAAATTTAGTTCGTTTATCACGAACTGCGCATATGGCGACTATCGCTATAGGGACCCGTAATTTCGCTTTTTGAATTTTGGATTCCTAAGCTTTAAATTTTCAACTTTGAACTCTTGTATTCTTAAAACATGAAAATAAACTTTTGAAACCAAAATCAAAGATTTAAACTTGAAAAGAATTCGCTTTGAAACAAAAACAACTTTTCGACAAAAAGAATTATTTCTAAGTTGCTTTTGGTTAGAGATTCGCTAGCTTCATGTCACGAACCCACATACAAAAAATACAACATTTGATCACAATACCACATCATAACATTATAGAACAATCATAAGCAAGAATATTATTTTACAAATGCTAACTAACTTTTCCAATATTCAAGGTATAATCTTTATCACTTACTCAAACTTCGGCATAAGCAATCAACACTAAATCAATATATATGCATGCATACACAACATATAATATAACTACATACTTAAGCAACATTTTAACTCATAAATTTTACAACTTTAAAAAGTTAGTAACTTGATTTTTTAAAACACGAACTTTACTCACCGAACTCTTTCTAACAACTTGAATTCAAGCTAGTACATTGTCTAAACTTGCAAATATGGAACCTTTAATGGCCCAACACCCTAGAATAGGCTCGGCCTTGGGTGCGTTGGGCTCGGCCTAGCAACAAAGGGGCTCGGCCCTTGGAGTTTTTGGGATGTAGGGGTTTTTTTGGTGGAGAATGATATTTGGAAATGAAGCAAGGCTATTTAGCTTGATTTTTAGAAGTGTATTCACTAATTTTAGTTTAGGAATTTCTCCCGGAAGCTATGGATGTTTCTCTCAAGCTTTTAGAAAATTGAAAATGAATAAAAGGATTGTAAAATGAGAAACATGAAAGGAAATGGGTATTTATAAGTTTAGGAAAGTAGTAAAATATATAAAGTGACCTTAAATAAAATAATACACACATGCATGCACTATACCTCCCCTCTCCCTCTTGTTCCACACGTCCCCCCATACTTTCATGTACTAATCTAGGTGCTTTAAGTGATGTTTAGGTACTAAACTAGGTTATATATATATATATATATATATGCATAAATAGTCATATCATGAATGTATGTTATATAGTTGATAAAAATTGTTTATTGGATGTTTGGATGATTTACTGTTTTATCCATTGGTTTGGTTTTATTCCCTCCCCTGGAGTGGATGACCTTTTATATATACCTGCCTGGTAGTGGATGACCCATATTGTATGATTATATACTATTTGTGATGCAGGGGAACAAGTTGGAGGAATCCAACGGGATTCCTCGCCATTGTTGAAATGTTTTCTATAATATTCCAGTTATATGAATTTTTGAAAATCAAACCTAATTGTTGACACTATGGGTTATGACATTGTTTTATGCTCAAACTTAAACCCCGCAGTGATAGAAAATCAATATTAATATTGGTTAAACATTGGATAGCTATTGGCCTCAAATTAGTATTTTAAAAATACTATACATTGTCATTTGAGTTTGAGTTGGTTTTTAAGACAGGAAATAATTTTAAATCTGAAATTGGGTTTCAGAAATATTTTGTAAGTTATTTACTTATATGTAATATTATTTTAAAGATTATTTATTTATATTTAATGTTGTTGTAAAGTTATTTATCAATATGTTAATATTTTGAAAAGCTAATTATTTAAGTAATTTAAATGGTTTGAGAATAATAATAATGAATTTATTAACAATGTTTTGGAAATTAATTATTATTATTTGTAATAATGTTGAAGATTTATTTATTATTATTCTATTAATAATGTTTTGAAATTATTAATTATTATCATAAGATGTTTTAAAGTTAATAACTATTATTTACTTATAATGTTTATTATTAATAATTATTATTATATAATAGTGTTTTGAAGTAAATGATTATTATTTATTAATAAATGTTTTAAAGATTTATAAGGAGTCTATAAATGATTTTAGTTGTATAAAAAGGAAATCTTTCTCTGTTTTGTGAATATATGTGACGACCCGCCTCTATACTCACGCTAGCCAAGGACACTGCGGGGTAATGCCGTCAACTAGCATGAAGAATAAGGCTGTTGAGGGGCGACCATCTGTGTAATTGCTTTGTGCGAGTACCGATATGTCATATAATATAACTTACATTTCATAATCCGACATATCAAATACAAACTCAAAGCTACCACACAGTGGCTATGTGGACTTTGGAAACAAATATAGAAATAAACATAACACAAATCAGTCACAGATATTCATATCACAAAGGCGGAAACAGATATGAATATTACACATAAAAGTGTACATCAAAGTAGTGGTCAAACTAGATCCACTACATCACAAAAGAATAGATACAAGTACTAGACAAAGGAATAAGTATACAACAAGGAGTCTTTATCACAAATGTATACTAACAAAAACTACTGTACTAAAGTAGTTAGCCAAAAGTCAGGTGACGGACCCTGATAAGAAGTCAAGCAGGAGCACCTGAAATACCTCAGTCTGACCCGAGTAATATTTAAGAAGAAAATAATAAACGGACCAGTCTAGCTATAAATATCAGATAAAATGATATAGGATAAGAGATATGACCAAAAATGTATGATAACAAAAATGTCATACTTTGTCAAGTAAACATCAATTAACAACGAAAACCATACCGTATCTCCAATCGTCTCAAACACCAAAAAGAATCACATATTCTTTAAATTAATCACCAAACAAAAATATTGATAGAGCTTATCAATGCAATCCACGAAAATTGGTGAAACACAAATTCTAGAAATCATCAATTAGAAATCCAGAAATCACAAAGGGGGGAGGCCTATCACAAATGGGAGCATGAAAAATCACCAACATGTGTGTCACAAACGGAACGCCATTCCATGGTCACTGACCATCAATTTTGAGCCGAAGCTCCACAAATGGCCCGAAGACCATGGGTCGCTACCCCACTAAATTGAACCGAAGTTCCACAAACGGGGTTTTTAGTCCCCATACAAACAAATAGACATCGCACATCACTAGTCTAAATCACAAAATGATCACCATTGATCAATAAGAAGTGTCGATTACACTAAGCTAGTAAATAGATGAGTTTAGCTTCATGTCCCATAACCACTAGCTTAACTTAAATATTTACGAACAAATTGTAGATTTCCACTAGAAAATTGTCACAAGAGTTCAATCGAACAAATCTAAGAATTAACCGACAAAGTAAACGCAAGCGTTTCATACCACTTGTTTTGCTAAGACGTTTAATTAGATTTCTCATACGAATTAGGTAAAGGCTTGTATATACTAATAGATTGGAAAACGGTTTTATAAACGAGCTTTGTATTAAAAATAACGTTGAAATCGGTTTTGTGAAAGAGTTTGAATATTTACTACTAGTACATAAAACCTTTATATTTTTAAAGTGACAAATCACAGAAATGATTGTAGAAACAATCAATCACCAAAATCCACATTCGGAGACGTGAATCAAATCCATAAAAATCGATACCGAATCCATCAAAATGGATATTGTCAAAAATCCCGAAAAAGAAGTCATCAGAGTCGACAAATGATAACAACAAATTGGATCATCTCGAATCGAATAAAAATCGGAAACCCACACGAAAACAACTGAAAGTAGGCAAATTAATCACCTCTTAGATTCAGTCGACTGGACTACAGGGTCAGTCGGTTGATTCGTGCCTGGAAACTCTCTGTTTCCAGGCTCAGTCGACTGACACAGGGACAGAAAATTTTCTGTCCCCAGGTTTAGTCGACTGACCTACAAGGTCAGTCGACTGAACTGGCTTTTCCTGCCTTGTCAGTCTAGCCCCATGAAGGGCAAAAATCCATAACAGAAAACGGGAACGATCGAGCGAGCAACGACGACTAGGGATTTACGCCAAGCGACAACCTAGCCTTATAGGCTCTTCGACACACCCCAACAACATGTACGAACAACAAAGATAGGATTTTTAGTGATTTTAACCTCAAAACATCAAAATTTGGAAAATTCACCAAATCAATTCAAATCAAAAGCGAATGAACACGAATAGGTGTTAGGAATTCATACCTAACAAATATGATAGCTATAGACATAGATGTGAGTTCAAAAACTCACCTTTTCAACCCAAAACAACAAATGAGAAGCTTTGAAATCAAAAGAAAGATCAACCACACTTCAACTTCAACTCTAGAAGCTCCAATCTAAGATTACAACGAATATTTCCTAAGTTAGGTCATAGGAAATTTCTAAAATCGGAGAGAGATTGAGATGGAGAAGAAGAAGAGGATGCTTACCTAAGCTTCTCTTTGATTTTGGAGCTAGAACTTGAATTTGCAAAGGAAACTAGGGCTTAGGATTTTAGTTACCAATCTCTTCCCCCATTTTTAATAAAGCTTGAAGTGTTAGGAAAATAATAGAATGAATGAAGAGGAGAGGGGTGGAGTTAGGATATAAGATGAGTTGGGTTAGTGGGCTGAAACCCAAACCCAAGCCCAAAGCCCTAAGTGAAAATGTCAAAATTCTACTCAACTCCAAACATATCGATGTTTATACTCAAAAAGGTCGCAAACGCCATTTTGGACTCAATGGAAGTGGTCTCAAGTCCCAATTCGACTCTTTGCAAAAAGTGGCATTTTGGACTTGAATCCGACTAACGATGCTATATTTAAATAAATCATTTAAATATCCAATCGTAAAATATACGGGTTGTTACAGACTCCCCTCCTTAAAGAAATTGCGTCCTCGCAATCTTTAAGAAATAAATAAGAAGTAACAACTATAAAAGCATATCAACACAAAAAGAAGAATCTTGAAATAAGAAGTTCACCTTAAGGAGCATGAGAGAGCAAGTCTGAATGTGTTCGCTTGATGAATTCTCTGGATTCCCAAGAGCAATCCTTAGGATTTGAGGACCATTGAACTTTCACAAGAGGAACATCTTTATTTCGAAGGCGTTTAACCTCCGAAGCAATGATACGAATAGGATGTTGCTCATAAGTCAAATTAGGCGAAACTTTAATTTCCTCAATAAAACCGGGCTCATGAATAGAATTGGAATCTCGAAGGCATTTCTGTAGTTGAGAGACGTGGAATACGTCATGAATAGCAGAAAATTGAGCCGGTAATAAAAGGCGATAAGCCATGGAACCAATGCATTCGGTGATGGGAAATGGGCCAATATATCGAGGTGCTAATTTTCCCGATCGACTGAAATGCACAACACCCTTCATAGGTGAAACACGAATAAACACAAAATCTCCCACAGAAAATTCTAATTTCCTTCTTTGATTATCGGCATAGGATTTTTGTTTACTTTGAGCTTCTTTCATCCTATGACGAATAAGGTAAATCTTTTATGTGGCATCCTGAATAAAATCTGGACCTAAAACCAGCTTCAAACCAACACGAAGGAGATCGGCATGGCCTTCCGTAGAGTGCCTCGAAAGGAGCCATACCAATACTAGATTAGAAGCTATTGTTATAGGAAAACTCAACAAGAGAAATGTGATCTTCCCAACTTCCACCAAAGTCAAGAAAACATGCACGAAGAAGATCTTCAAGAGTTTGATTCACACGCTCGGTTTGTCAATCGGACTGAGGATGATAAGCGGTGCTAAAATTAAGCTTAGTTCCCAAAGCTTTTTGAAGACCCTTCCAAAATCTACTAGTAAACAATGGATCATGATCACTAATAGTAGAAGTAGGAACTCCATGCAATTTAACAATCTCCTTGACATAGAGTTTAGCCAAAATAGGTACGGTCTGATTGGACCGAACGGGAATAAAATTGGCGGATTTTGTAAGTCTATCTACGATCACCCATAAACTGTCATGACCCGAACGAGAACGGGGAAGACCGTCGATAAAGTCCATGGAAATTTGATCCCACTTCCATATTGGAATGTCCAAAGGTTGCAATAACCCACCAGGCCTTTGATGCTCGGCCTTCACAAGTTGGCAAGTCATGCAACGCTTAATAAAGTTAGCAATATCAGATTTCATTCCATCCCAATAATAAAGTCGCTTCATGTCCACGTACATTTTACTACTACCGGGATGAATGATAAATTTCGAATGATGAGAATCTTCTGAAATATCTTTACGAAGATCACAAATATTTGGCACGATAAGTTTACCAAATTTTCGAATACCGCCACGAGCATCAATATCAAAGTCTTTCAAACCTTCAATATCAATTTTATCCCTACAACTTTGGCTATGAAGAACCAATTCGGGATCATGCTTTTGAGCTTCAAGAATGCGGTCTAAAAGAGAGGGATGAGCCTCAAGGCTACATAAAACAAGTGATGAACATGAATTGGATTCACGATCTCGAATCTCACAAGTGGATAAAGTCGCGAGATCATTCCACTCGGATATCATCATAGAGACAACCGCTTGTTGCTTACGACTAAGGGCATCAGCAACACGATTACCCTTTCCAGGAGTATAAAGAATATTAAGATCATAAGATGCAAGGAACTCGAGCCAACGTTGTTGACGCAAATTAAGTTCCTTTTGAGAAAATAAATACTTCAAAGATTTATGATCGGTGTAGAGAACAAATTTCTCTCCCAAAAGATAATGACGCCAAATTCTAAGGGCGAAAACAATAGCCGCGAGCTCTAAATCATAAGTGGCATATCTAGTCTCGGCAGGCTTTAATTGCCTAGAAGCATAAGCGATAACACGTTCCCTCTGCATGAGAACGGCTCCCAAACCAACACGACTAGCATCGGTGTAAACAATAAAGTCTTGGTTCCCATCGGGAATCAAAAGAATAGGAGCATCGGAGAGGAGTTCTTTTAGTTTTTGAAAAGCAGCTTCACATTTGTCTGACCAAATGTATTTAACTACCTTCTTTGTCAAATTAGTAAGAGGTACAGAAATCTTAGAAAAGTCTTTTATGAACCGACGGTAATAGCCCTCCAATCCGAGAAAGCTACGAATTTCCGTCACACTCTCCGGTCTCTTCCAATTTTGAATCGCTTCAATCTTTGAAGGATCCACGGAAATTCCAGATTCAAAAATAATATGCCCCAAAAATTTCACACGAGATTGCCAAAAGTGGCATTTAGAAAATTTTGCTTTCAATTGGTTGCTCCTAAGAGTTTCCAACACAATCCGAAGATGATTTTCATGCTCTTCCTCGGTTTTAGAATAAATAATAATATCATCTATAAAGATGAGAACAAATCGATCGAGGAAGTCTTTGAAAACTCGATTCATAAGGTCAACGAAATAAGCTGGAGCGTTCGTTAAACCAAATGGCATAACAAGTCATTCATAAGATCCATAACGAGTACGGAACGACGTCAAAGGAATGTTATCTTCTGCGATACGGAGCTGATGAAAACCGGTTGCTAAGTCTAACTGTGAAAAGACTTTAGCACCACTAAGTTGATCGAATAAATCATCAATCTGAGGCAAGGGATATTTATTCTTAATGATGAGATCGTTAAGCTTGCAGTAGTCAACGCAAATCCTAAGTGTACCATCAGATTTCTTCACAAAAATAGCTGAAGCTCCCTATGGAGAGGAACTAGATTGAATAAATTTCTTCGCTTCCAATTCGGATAATTGTTTATGCATCTCCTCATTTTCTTTATTGGACATACGATAAGGAGGATGAGTAATAGGTAGAGCTCCAGGGATTAGATTAATTCTGAACTCAATTGCTCGCTTAGGTGGTAATCCTAAAACGGGCTCAAATATGTCGGGAAACTCACAAACAATGTGAATGAGAGAAATAACATCTTCCTCATCATCATTATCGTCATCATGAGGATTTAGAGAATACAAGGATGCTTTCGAATTGGAATCTGAATCTTTAAGAACAAGAGAAATCTGCTTAACAGATTGAGGATGTCGAAGATATATAGTCCACTCAGGACATAGGATATGGGCTTTATAACGGTTAAGCCAATCCATTCCCAAAATCATTCTGAAACCAAGTTAACGCATAACATGCAAATCGGCTCGGAAAGCATAATCATATAAAATAATTTCGACATCTTTACAAAGTAAACTGAGTGTGGCGGATCCACCAACCGGATTCGCAATCCTTAATGAAGTCATCAAGCCAATAACATTCAAAGACAAAGCATCAACAAGTTCTTTTGATATAAAAGAGTGAGATGCACCCGTATCAAAAAGAACTCGAATAGGAAGATCACGAAATATAATAATGCCATCAAGGATAGAATGAGAGATACCTTGACCAAGAGCAGTGTTAGTAGGGGCTTGCACAACATTTAGCTTGCCTTCCTTCTTGCTTTGAAGTTTGGGATAGAAAGATATAGTATGACCCGAACCCTTGCATTAGCGGCAAGAAAAGGGCTTCGGGCACTTGTTTGCATAATGGTCCTTAGAACCACAATTGTAACATTCTCCACGACGAGAGGTAGGAGTATTTGCTACCGAAGTTGCTTGCTTCCCTTTCTTGTTGGGATTAGGCTTGAACTTAAAAGGCCTTTTCTTGTTGATGTTTTGTTTGACTTCAACATCACTTTCTTTATCGGCCTCTTCGAGTCGAAGAGCGATATCAACAAGCTGACCGAAAGAAACTTCTAATTTCAGAAGTAATGGATTTTTGAGGTTCTTATTCAACCCATAAACAAATCTCTGATTTTTCTTCAATGGGGTATTAATATACTCGACCCCATATTTAGAGAGAGATTCAAAAGATGCGACGTAATCCGTCACAGAGGATTCACCTTGAACAAGGTCAATGAAGCGTCGAGCTAGAGATACTTTTTCAGCTTCTGGCACAAATTTTAACTCGAATCTTTCCCGGAATTGCTCCCAAGTAAGATCCGCTTCAATAATTTTAGAAATCAAGAGCTCATACTAATCTAATGCTCTCTCCTGGAGCATACTAGAAGCCACTTGGACCCGATGAAGATCAATAAGGTTCATGCGGGAAAAGATGCGATCGCATGTCCTAAGCCAAGCTTGGACTTCTATTACGCTCTCGGAACCCTTGAAAGGCTTTCCACCCATGTTGGTGTAATCACTGCACAAGCGTGCAAACCCAGATTTAGGATGAGTAGGCTCTGGAATGGGTCCGATAGCTTGAGCATTTTTCACAATATCTAGAAGTTGCTGAGCAGACATAAATACTCCATCCTGAGGAGTAGCATTGGATTGACCGGCGTTGGGACGGCCAGGTCTAACCATTTCTCTTCTTTAAGAAAGAAAGAAAAGAGGAAAAAGGTTATTCACAAAATGAATATCAAACAAATTTGATTGATAAAACAAGGCATCATAAAGAATATAGGATAGAACGGTACGAAGACTCGAATTAAATCCTATGGCACGAATCCTAAGAAAGACTTAGGACAATGATCCTTGCTAGGTTATTCTATATTGTTCCGAAGTTTGGCTCTGATACCAAGCTGTGACGCCCCACCTCTATACTCACGCTAGCCAAGGACACTACGGGGTAATGCCGTCAACTAGCACGAAAAAATAAGGCTGTTGAGGGGCGACCATCTGTGTAATTGCTTTGTGTGAGTACCGATATGTCAGATACTATAACTTACATTTCATAATCCGACATATCAAATACAAACTCAAAGCTACCACACAGTGGCTATGTGGACTTTGGAAACAAATATAGAAATAAACATAACACAAATCAGTCACAGATATTCATATCACAAAGGCGGAAACAGATATGAATATTACACATAAAAGTGTACATCAAAGTAGTGGTCAAACTAGATCCACTACATCGCAAAAGAATAGATACAAGTACTAGACAAAAGAATAAGTATACAATAAGGAGTCTCTATCACAAATGTATACTAACAAAAACTACTGTACTAAAGTAGTTAGCCAAAAGTCAGGTGACGGACCCTGATAAGAAGTCAAGTAGGAGCACCTGAAATACCTCGGTCTGACCCGAGTATTATTTAAAAAAATAATAATAAACGGATCAGTCTAGCTATAAATATCAGATAAAATGATATAGGATAAGAGATATGACCAAAAATGTATGATAACAAAAATGCCATACTTTGTTAAGTATACATCAATTAACAACGAAAACCATACAGTATCTCCAATAGTCACAAACACCAAAAAGAATCACATATTCTTTAAATTACTCACCAAATACAAATATTGATAGAGCTTATCAATGCAATCCACGAAAATTGGTGAAACACAAATTCTAGAAATCATCAATTAGAAATCCAGAAATCACGAAAGGGGGAGGCCTATCACAAACGGGAGCATGAAAACTCACCAACACGTGTGTCACAAACGGAACGCTATTCCATGGTCGCTGACCATCAATTTTGAGCCGAAGCTCCACAAACGACCCGAAGACCATGGGTCGCTACCCCACCAAATTGAACCGAAGTTCCACAAACGGGGTTTTTAGTCCCCATACAAACAAATAGACATCGCACATCGCTAGTCTAAATCACAAAATGATCACCATTGATCAATAAGAAGTGTCGATTACACTAAGCTAGTAAATAGATGAGTTTAGCTTCATGTCCCATAACCACTAGCTTAACTTAAATATTTACGAACAAATTGTATATTTCCACTAGAAAATTGTCACAAGAGTTCAATCGAACAAGTCTAAGAATTAACCGTGAAAGTAAACGCAAGCGTTTCATACCACTTGTTTTGCTAAGCCGTTTAATTAGATTTCTCATACGAATTAGGTAAAGGCTTGTGTATACTAATAGATTGGAAACGGTTTTATAAACGAGCTTTGTATTAAAAATAACGTTGAAATCGGTTTTGTGAAAGAGTTTGAATATTTACTACTAGTATAGAAAACCTTTATATTTTTAAAGTGACAAATCACAGAAATGATTGTAGAAACAATCAATCACCAAAATCCACATTCGGAGACGTGAATCAAATCCATAAAAATCGATACCGAATCCATCAAAATGGATATTCTCAAAAATCCCAAAAAAGAAGTCATCAGAGTCGATAAATGATAAAAACAAATCGGATCATCTCGAATCGATTAAAAATCGGAAACCCGCACGAAAACAACCGAAAGTAGGCAAATTAATCACCTCCTAGATTCAGTCGACTGGACTACAGGGTCAGTCGGCTGATTCGTGCCTGGAAACTCTCTGTTTCCAGGCTCCGTCGACTGACCCAGTAGGTCAATCGACTGGCACAGGGACAGAAAATTTTCTGTCCCCAGGTTCAGTCGACTGACCTACAAGGTCAGTCGACTGAACTGGCTTTTCCTGCCTTGTCAGTCTAGCCCCATGAAGGGAAAAAATCCATAACAGAAAACGGGAACGATCGAGCGAGCAACGACGACTAGGGATTTACGCCAAGCGACAACCTAGCCTTATAGGCTCTTTGACACACCCCAACAACATGTACGAACAACAAAGATAGGATTTTTAGTGATTTTGACCTCAAAACATCAAAATTTGGAAAATTCACCAAATCAATTCAAATCAAAAGCGAATGAACACGAATAGGTGTTAGGAATTCATACCTAACAAATATGATAGCTATAGACATAGATGTGAGTTCAAAAACTCACCTTTTCAACCCAAAACAACAAATGAGAAGCTTTGAAATCAAAAGAAAGATCAACCACACTTCAACTTCAACTCTAGAAGCTCCAATCTAAGATTACAACGAATATTTCCTAAGTTAGGTCATAGGAAATTTCTGAAATCGGAGAGAGATTGAGATGGAGAAGAAGAAGAGGATGCTTACCTAAGCTTCTCTTTGATTTTGGAGCTAGAACTTGAATTTGCAAATGAAACTAGGGCTTAGGATTTTAGTTACCAATCTCTTCCCCCATTTTAATAATGCTTGAAGTGTTAGGAAAATAATAGAATGAATGAAGAGGAGAGGGTGTGGAGTTAGGATATAAGATGAGTTGGGTTAGTGGGCTGAAACCCAAACCCAAGCCCAAAGCCCTAAGTGAAAATGTCAAAATTCTACTCAACTCCAAACATATCGATGTTTATACTCAAAAAGGTCGCAAATGCTATTTTGGACTCAATGGAATTGGTCTCAAGTCCCAGTTCGACTATTTGCAAAAAGTGGCATTTCGGACTTGAATCCGACTGACGATGCTATATTTAAATAAATCCTTTAAATATCCAATCGTAAAATATGCGGGTTGTTACAATATATTATACCATTGAGATAAGTATATGAGTACATTTTCCAAGTTGTGAAGTGTAATGTTTGTGAATATACTTATATCGTTGAGATAAGTATATGTATTTTTCCCAAATATTGAAAATATAGGGATTTGTGGGTATACCTTTGTAAAGGTATTTTTATACATAAATTTACAAAGTGATTTTAATTAATGAAAAGGTTAATTAAAGAGGTTAGTGGTTGCTTATGTGTTTAACCAATGTTGGTTTTCCCTTTTGAAATAAATTCATGATTTGAATGTTTGTTTATTCGATAGTTAAATAACCGACTATCGAATTTGGACCCAAAATGTAACTTAGGAAATATCTAGGAGAAACACGTGAGTTACATGGCGCAGTCATCTCCAATTTAAATTTTGGGATAGTGTTTAGGATCATCCTTACCTCCAATTTAAACAACATTTGTTTAATCCTTTTTAACAAGGTTTGGGAGTAAGAAGTTATTCACAAATTTTTTATGAGTATACTTATGTCAGAGAGATAAGTATGTGAGCGTTTTAGAAAATCGTTTTGAGAAGAGATTTATTAAATAAAGATTTGTTTTGAGGCTTAGTGGTTGCTATGGATAAATAAATCTTAAATGGAATTGGTTGATGTTTGTTTATTTGATAGTTAAATAACTGACTATCAAATATGGACCCAATATATAACTTTGGAAATATTTTGAAGAAACACGCTAGTTATATGGCACAGTCAACTCCGATGATGTTGTATTGTGCGTGTAAATCTCATTTCGTTCTACTAGGGCAAATTATAAGTAAATCCATCCACTAATGGTTAGGAGGTGATCTCCGCTTTTATCTTTGACTGTATATTTCCTAAAGAAGAGGGGTTGGGTTTATCAAAAACTATCTAATGTTGTTTCGAAGAGACCGGGATCGAATATGTTATCTGAAAACCACTTCGATCTAACTCAAGTGTTTTGAAGTGAAGACATCTTGAAGATGATGGAATTAAAGACGGAGCTCTTTGAAGTGCAAGGGCTGCTTGCTACTAATCCCGAGGGTGATTCCAAAATGGATGTAGTAGAAGTAGTGCCTTCGGTTTGTCCATCTCCTAGACAACTTGTATGGATGAATGCTGGCATTGCATTATTGTCTGGAAGGCAGTATTAGCATTCCAAGTAGGAAGTGCTATATAAAGGTAAAACGTAGCCTCAAGCCTCATCAACTGGGAAATGACAAAAATCGGGCATGCAACATGGCCATGTAGGTCGCTCCCATCAGGGTATGGTCATCCCAAATCTAGATTGATTACTATCTACTCATGTATACTTTGGGGCCCAAAGTGGAGTGATCATATTTGGTACTACTAGTCATGTGGTTGGCTAGTTCTGTGTGGCAGGGGTACAAGATGTTCTTGTCAGACCTCGGTGCATTTTATCTAGAGATGTACCATTGGAAGGTAGTTCCTTACCTTGTCATAGTATGGAATCCATTCTCCAATACGAGCTTTACAGATTTAGTTATGTCCAACTATGTTGAAATGTGAGATGCAAGCATTTCAGCTATATTCATATTTTACTTTGACCCCTCAACATTATTATAATATCAATGGATTTTCTATAGAAAATGAGTTTGTTATCGTAAGGTAGAAACCCATCCGTGTTTATGTGCAGCGTGGTTTTACGAGATACCTTTGTTTGAAAGGTTTTTGATAAATATTAAATTCCATTTGGGTGTGTTTTTCTCACGTTGTGTTTACTAGACTGATCATGGTGTTCTTCCCTTTCAATGCTCGGGTCAGACCCAGCATATTTACAGATTGCTTTGGATGCATTAGAGCTCAGGAGATGAGCTGGAGGCCCAAGACGTATCTACATATATCATTGTGTTCCGCTATGTTGTCTGTTGGTTCTATTTAGCAACAATTGTAAGGACGGGCTTTATAACCATCTAAGCTGAAATAGGTTAGTGTACTCTGATTGATGTATGTATATTACAGTTTTTATTTATGCAAAGATTTGTTGTATATTATATATTATTCGTTCCACTGTGAGATTTTGTATTGTTTTAGTTTCTTTCCCTCTTCTCCTTCTCTTCTCTCTTCTTTCTTCATTCTTTCCATAACTATCTATCTTCTCGTTTAATTTGTGTTGGACATATGTGTTTTACTGTGCACTTAAACTATACGAAAAAGTCGGTCATTACAATGCGATATCAAAGAGCAAGATTAAGCGAGAACCATGGCTTTGGTGGGGATTACTCATTAGAGATAGGGTCAGTAGCACCCTAGAATGAGTTTGAGTGTATTATAAATATGAGCACATATTTGTTAGTGATTATAAAAATGTTTTATATTGTGATAATCGATCTGTTGAGTGGCTTATGGATTATGGTCAATATGAGTAGCTAACGTTATTGATAGGGATCCCTAAACACTTGAACTAGGCCAATCAACACAATATTGTTTTGAAAGTAGGTAAATGAAATAATTTTAGTTAGATTATTTTTTATATATAAAAGAATAATTTTTCAGAAATTATTATAGTTATATATGGTATGCTTGGCTGTTAGGAAAATGATAATATTCAATTATTATCATTTATTGTTGATTAGTCATGCTCACCCAGTTAGGAGCATTGACTATTGTTGTTGATTTGTTAGTCGTGCCTGACCAGTTTATAGGCATTGACTATTATGCTATGTTAGGAGTAGATTTATACTTTTTCCGCATGGGTGGGTAGATTAATGATTATGGGAATAGTTAATACGAACACCTTATGAATTCGGTTTCATAATTTGACTATAAGGTGTTTGAAGATAATGTTGGGTTAAATTTTGATTTTAAACAAAAATTATTTGTTATAACTTAATGAAGTAACGTTTGGAAAATGATTTTATATAAGAAATTATATAAATATGGTTTATAAATTAAAAAGATTTAAACTTAGAATTTGAGAGTTTAAATCCCGGTGTTTTGGAAATTATTTTTCAAAGGTGTTGAAAAATAATAATAGCATTGTCTTGAATTATTTTGAATATAAATATTCTAAAAGTTTTGGAGGAAATAGGAGTTAAAATGGATTTTTAAGGAGGTAAAAAGCATTGAACTCACTTCGGTCATTGGAAAAAAAATTTGATGATGACTGCAGCATCATCGACGTTCATTTTTGGGTTTCTAAGAGAGGAATTGCTATCAGAGAAGATTTGGTTTGGTAAAACAAGTTTTGATTTAAATCCCAAATATGATTTGTTATACAAAAGAGATATACTATATATTATTTCAAATAGAGTTGAAATAAATCCGGGTGTTTGATTCTGAAATTTTCAACGAAGTGTTATATGGATGCATGTAGCCTACACGTTAGGGTAAATTAATTTTGCATCTATGTTTGATATGTATGTTTGAAAATTTTCATTTGTTGAAAATAAAAATGAAATTTCCAATGATTTTGTACAGTCGGAACTTCTAAATTGGGTATAGAAATTGAGCTAAGTGTTTTGAGAAAACATAAGAAAATATACTAGAAGTGGAAATGAATGTGAATAAAAGAATTTGGTACAGTTAGAAACCAATTAGAATTAATACGTAGAATGTACGTAGATCATTTTATTCGCATAACTATTGATCCAGATTTGGGCACATGATTTCGAGATGATTTACATCGGTCCAAACAAGGATTTTTCACTCGATTCTTGATGGCGAATATTTGGTATGGATTTTTGATGAATTTTGGAGTTCTCTATCATTGTATATGGTTATGCAAGAAGAATAATGGTTTCTAATCAAGGAACTGAATCAGAGTCTGCACTAACGAAGTCGATTAGACGATACTAGTTCGAAAGTGAAATTGTGTGATCGAGTGAGCGGTCAGATTTGATATTGCATATGGATAGCATATTTACGTCTTACGGGCTTTATCATAATAGAACATTGGCATTGGAAAATGCAGGTTATATAGTTGAATAATTATTGTAAGTAAGATGCAGGTATATGAAGCAAAAGCCAGTTTGATGCCTTTATTTAAAGGTTTTTATAAAGTTAAAGACTTATGCTTTACTCACACCAGACCCATGTCTGATCCAGAGTTTATTTTCCCTTTCCTAAACTCTTGGGTGCTCAAATTTGAATGGGCAGCCAAGTAGTTCAGGTTTTCCGCAGATTTACCTAGGAGGAGCTTGGAGCATGTGGCTTCATCGATAGCTAGTTATTTTTCTTGTTTCAGTTGTATTATATGTATATTGTATCAGTTAGGTAGGGACGGGCTATTATAACTATCCTAGGTAAAATTTGTATTAGTTTGACTCTGATGTAACATTTTGAAATGACTTTGTAATATATTATGTTGAGTAATATATATTATTTCGTTGCGTTCTGAGATTCTATGATTTTGTAGTTTCTTATGTTATGTCTTTCTTTCTTTCACCCCTAATGATTTGTATTTCGGACGACTAAATGATCGGCACACGAATACCGAGGATGTATTAAGTGTCGTCTTTGGTAGTAATAAATGCGGATCATTACAACATTGAATGGAAAGCGTATTTCTTAAGTAGTTAGACAAATATTAACAAAGATTTTACAAAACAAAAAGTCTTTGTTATTAACATTAAACCAGGAAATCTAAGTACAAATGGTTCATACCAAAATCAGAAAAGCAGAAATGGGGGCCAAACTCGTATAAAGTTGGCCAACAAACCAAAGGAGTCTATATAAGAAAAAAACAAACTAGCAACTACTTCTTCTTTGACTTCTTCTTCTTCTTAGAACCCGGGGAGACTTCACTCGAGCTCTCTCCTGCCTCTTTCCACCTTTTCCTCTACCTCCTTGGCCTTTGGGGGGAGTGTAACAACCCTGTATTTTGTGATTATTTTAATTGTATATTTTAATTATCTTAACTTAATTCCTGATTTAAAAACTTTATTTTATTTATTTAAAATGGATAAATATTGTTATTTTAAATATAAATTTTGATTTTGATGTAAATTAGAATTCCAAACATGAATAAATAGAATATTTACCAGAAATGTGAATTTTGGTCAATATGGTCAAACTTTGACTTTTAAATTTTTGAATTTTTGAATTTTATCTTTTATTATGAAAATAAATAAAATTTTAAGAATACCGCTTTTCGTTTCGTTGAAATCCGATTTATATTGTGAAAGTTATGCTTTTTACAATATTGTATGTAAATTGATTTATTTAATAAAATTGTTTATTTTTTTTAATATTTTGTTGTCAAATCAAGTTCTAATATGTATATATGACATGTTATGTATATAATTTTATTTTTAAAACATTTTTAAAGTGTTGTTATAATTTTCCAATGTTAAGTGTACATTGTTTATATTTTTAAAGGCTAGTTTCAATATAATAGCTATTTTCTTATTTATTTTTTATTTTTCTTTAAATTATTTATTTATTTTCTTTTTCATTTTATTTTGTTCAGTATTTTATTTTATTTTCTGAATTGTATTTAGTTTATTTCAATTTAAAAGAAATTGGAAATTCAAAGAGTCAAAAACCTTTTCCTTTTCCCGTGTCTCTTCCTTTTCCTGCCTCTTCATTTTCTTGGCCGTTCTTTATCTTATTGTATCCGTACACTTTTCTATTCGTTTTTCACGTGAAAAAAACATCTCAACATCCATCTTCATTCGGCCATTCCATTTTTGAAATTTTTTGGTAAGTTTAATGGCTTCTTTCCTCTTCTTTTCCTCACTTTTCCATTGATTTTGACTTGACCTTTCTTGTGCTATGCTAGGCCACTACCACCTTCATCTCCACCATCCTCTCCACCATCACCAGCCACAGCAACCATCAGCCTCTCCTCTGACCACCACCTCAGGCCGTGACCTCCATATGACCAAAGCACCACAAACTTTGCAAAAATTTCCACAAAACACTATATAGCCAAGCCTATCTTCACTATCTCCTCCATATTTCACCTTGGCCACCTCCCCTTGCTCCACCACCACCATAACCTGATCTCTGGCCATCACTTGACCTCTGTCCAGATCTGGAGCAAGCATGGCCGAGCCCAAACAATGACTAGGCCGAGCCTAGTGTGCACCAAAACCACTCCTTTTGGCCTTGACTCTTTGTCTTCTTCATGTGTAACTCCTACCATCATCATTCCATTGTTTTGCCTTCTTTTTGCTGAACATTGGATGATTATTTCAGGGCTAGACCTGACCAAGGCTGAGCCAAATGATGTCAGGGCTGAACTACAAGACCCCTAGGTCGAGCACATAAATGGTGAAAGCATGGTCAAGTCATTCTATTCCTTTGTTGCTTCTTATCTTCATTGTTTCAACATTGTTTTGTGTTGAATATTTATGTGTATATTGTCTTGTTTTGGTTATTGTTTACAAGACAAATATCAAGGCTCTCTATTCATTCAAATCAAAAGTCATGTTGTATCATGTTTGTCATGCTTTCTGGAATCTATTCTGTGTGTTTTGATCGCTAACTCTAGCGTAAAAAAGTGAGTAAATATCACCTGACATTTATACTTATGCAAATGTGAATTGACAACAATTGAATGTGTAGAATATTATATATGATGTTATAACTGCCTATGATTATTAATTATATGATGTTAAACCTGTTATTTTACCTGTCATATTATATGTTACTGTTATTTATTGTTAAACTGTTCATTTATACCTGTTTATCACACTACAAGTTCCCTATAGATTAGATTCACTATGGGTTGAAATGATACATACCCGAACGGACTTTAGAATAGGGAAAAATCGTTATGGGTTGAAATGATAGGCCTGAACGGTTTTTATTTATTTTATTTTAACTTGGGATTGCGGGTTTGAAATGATAGAACCCGGATTTTTGCTTTTTAAACTGCGAATTGAAATGATACATATCCATATCACTTGACCCAGGTTAGAATACTATATACAAGCCCATAGTTATTTTTATAAAGTATTTTGAATATTTTAAATATTTTTAAAAGTGTAAAATTATGAAAATTCGATTTAAATTGGATTTTTAATGTTTAAATAAAGAAATTTGGATTTTTCTAGAAGTTAAAATGTAATTTAAATGAATGGAAAAGGTGAATTTTTGAAATATAACTTAAGTTTGGAAATTTGGAATTTTGGTTTTAAAATGATATTTAAGTTATATAAATAAAATGGAAATTTAATTATATTTAGAAAATGGTAAATATGATAATTTGATTTAAATTTGAATTTAAATGATTTAATAAAGTGTTATTGAGTTTCCTATGTATTAAAATGGTTAAATAAATGAATGCTTAAAAGTGTAATTTTAAAATATAACTTGACTTGGAAATGTGAATTTGGTTTTTATTAAAGGTTTAAGTTAATTAAATAAAATTGAAAATTTAGTTTAATTTGTGAAATGGAAATAAAATATAAGTGTTAAGTTTATTTGTTAAAAATGTGAAGAAAAGAAAATTGTACATTTGGATTTGTTAAGTAAAATAATTGGAAATTTGGATTTTACTGTAAATGTTTCTTATAAAAATCATAAATTAAAAGAGTAATTTTAATGAACATTTTTTAATGTCAAAATATGATTTTTATAATGTTTAAAAGGTTTAATATTGAAGGTTATTATTTGATGGAAATACACTAAAATCTGGAAATTACTTTTTATAGCATTCAGAAATGTTATGATTTCTGTAAATGAACTAAAACTTAAATAAGAGGCTATTACAGCAGTTCTGTAATGCTGTAGTTGTTGAAGTAAATTAAAAGGCTAAAACTTAATAAAGACCTATTACAGCAGTTCTGTAAATGCTGTAGTGGTCTGCTGTCTTTACTGAATTTAATTAAAACCTTTAATTTGAAACCTGAGCTATCACAGCATTTCTGGAAATGCTGTCTCTGCTGTTTTAAACTAAATTTCAACTAAACTGAGATTTAACAGCAGTTTTAAAATGCTGTCTTTGCTGAATTAAAATGTTTTCAAGAATAACTTATAACAGCTTTTTCTGAATGTTGTGAAAGGCTGAAATTTTCAATGTTTATTGTTTTTAACTTAGTAAGTGAACTCAGAATAGTTTAAACTTTGGAAATTGAATACTTGATTTGAAAGTATAATAATTACACTTTTAAATGGTTTAGATGAATTATTTTGATTGAAATATAAACTATTTAAAAGGTGACTTGAAATGATAATAAATGAATGATATCTTTGAATTTAAAAGGTATTTATAGTTGAATATTTGGATTTGAACTCAAATGATGATTTGATAAGGAAGTTTTGAAATGATATGATATTTTAAATATATTGAAATGGTTTGGAATTGATTTAATCTTTATTTTGATAAAGATTTGGATTTGAAATGATATTCTATTTTGAAGTATAAAATATTATTTTAAAATTATAACCACGGGTTATAATAACGATTGGTTGTTAAAGAGACCGGGATCGGATATGGACATACTCTCTGTCGATACCGAAAACCACTTTAACAACTGTGTACGCGGTGGAGTTTCCAGAATGAAGTAGGATGGTGGCGACGATCCTAAGGTATATACGTGGACCCAACTCCCGTGAGTTGGCATAAAGTGGCTAAAACAGGAGCGATTGACGGGCCAATGAGGTAGCACCTCTGATCGGACACACTTCTTCGATACCATTCTATTACTTTGTGATTGATTAGGTTCACCCCTTGATTTGGGAGTGTTGTTCGAGGTGGGCGGTAGTGGCTGCGTTGCCACCAGTCCGGATGCGTAATTGGTATATCTACCCTGGCATTGCCTAGTTGTGTCGTGTCACTTACCATAGCGAGCTTTACTACGAGTTGTGATTTCTCCCGTAGCCTGTGGAGTATCGAGGGTAGCCCCCATTTTGGGAGTATGCTAATACTGGATAGACTACTGGGACTATTACGTGTTAGGGTGAGTTCAAATTAAATGTAAAGCCCTAATGCTATTTTAAAGTATGTTTATTTTATATTAGACATTATTATAATAGCGAATATTACTACATAGTAGATAGTTTAACGGATGCTTAAAGAATGGGCGATCCCAAGCATTCTTTAAGTTACTTGTATCTTTATTACAGTTCACTTGAGTTGGTTTACATTATATAAGTATGTATGTCCTGACTCGAGTTTTTTGTGTTTTTCTTTACGCTCGGGTCAGACTGAGTGATACAGCATCTGAGACTCACCTTTGGAGCTGGAGTTTTGCTTTGAAGAACCAGATATCTATTCATTTTGTTATCCAGTTGATCCCAGTTGTATTCTGAGTTGTACCTGATTTTCATACTGTTACTCCTGTTGTATCTTGGTATTCCTATTGTATCTTACTTAACTCTGATGTATTTATATAGTAGCTTCATGAACTACTATTTCTTTGTTTCCGCTGCATTATAATACTGTGTCTGTGATCTGTGATTATTTATTTACTGTACATTCTGAGTTTTGCCAAATTTTTATTAACAACGCGGTATTTTGAGCAATTCAAGTCCGACATGTGCGGGTGCGAATGGTTGAAAATATCGGGTCGTTACAGTTGGTATCAGAGCTCTGGTTTTAGGCAAACTCACCATATAGAGTAAATTTAATTACAGAATCACTTTCGTTCGAACTTGAATTCCTTCTTCTTCGATTTGGTTTCCTTTGAATTTTAGAACGTTCCCTTCGGTTCCAAAGTCCATTCTTGACCTTCCCTATTCGTGTCTTCTTGATTCTGGTGTGTCCCATAACTCCACTCCGAATAATCTTTCTAATGTATTGGCGGTCCCACCAATATTCTAATGACTTGTAAAGGGGTGAAACTCCTTTACAACAGCATTGATTCACCGAAGATTTCTATATCCTCGGTTTAGATGCTAGTATCTCTTATTATTTCGAATTCTGTCTCTTGAGATCGAATGTGGATTTACCCCCAGAAAATCCACATCGATCTTATTAATCTTATTCTTTAAGTCACGGTTGGCCCGGTTAAGGTTGCTCGTGATTTATATAAGCTTATCCATCTCCCTATTCTGTTGTTTAATCATCTTATCTTTTGTCTCCAACTTATATTCAAATCAGAGTTCTCTTTGATTTGAGTCCATCAGATCTGAATCACTATCCTTATTTTTGAAAATTAATCTTGTATTTAATTATTATTTTTTATTTTAAAGATGTTTTATATATTGTGTTGTTTGAGTTGTTGATGTTGATTTGGGTTTCCGATCGGTTCGTCTGATCAACGCTATCGATAGGATCTCCAAAACACTTGAACAGAGCAAACTGACACAATATGGTATTTAAATTTAGTAAATGCATAAATTTTGTATAATTATATTATATATAAGTATAATTTTCTGAATTTTGATAGATAATTGGATTGGATGTTAAGAAATAATAATTGACTTTTTATATATCTTGTAAACCATTGGCTTTTGTTTTATATATATATGATTGAACTATAAATAGGATTATAAATTAATTCAAAGCAAGAATTGAGAATATAATTTCCGAAGATTTCAAACTTTAGGTTTTTTAAAGTTTTAAAAGGATATAATATTTAAAGTATTTCGAGTAGAAATTGTTACCAAAGAATTTTAAAGGTTTAAATCAGTGCTCTTTTCTTTGTCGCTAGAAAATAATTTCGGTGATGACTACAACATCATCGACATTCATTTTCGAGTTTCGAAGCGAAGAGACCATCATATAGCCTTGCTACAGTTTTGATTTGGAAAATTTAATTGATTTGAATCTCTAAAACATGACTTGATTTATAATATATATATTGGTATATGATTTCAAATTTGATTTGATATATATTATGTATATATATTTATTTACCTAGAATTGTCTGAAGTTAATCGGAAATTCAATCTTAAATTTTATCTTAAAGGATGATTTCAATTATAAAATGAAGCCAAAATTTTTGGATAAATATTTAAGCTTGAAATAATTGAACTAGAAAGTTTTGTTTGTATAATATTCTATTGCATTCAAATACAACTTACCTAAATTATTTAGAAGTTAACAATGTAATTGGATAGTGTACAATATAAAGGGATTTTATTAATAAAATTTGAGTGGTTATAATAAATGTTATACACTTAAATTTTAATTATAAAAGATCAATAGAGGTAAATAGAATAAAAAGGTTAATTGAATAATTTACAATATAATGTTATTTAAAAGAAATTATAAATAAATTGAAATAGTTATAATAAGTGAAATAAACTTAATATATAGGATTAGATATATTAAGTAGAATAAATTTAATAATAATTTGGAATAAAGAAGAATGAAATTTAATGAATAAAAATGAGTATAATAAATGATTGTTCAAATTCATGACTTTATAAATTGTTGAATTATTGATTGGATAATAAGATTTAAAATAATTAGGACTCATTTAACTTAAGTGAAATCAAATGGATGAAATTAATTATTAATGTAAGTTGAAATTTTCATGGTTTTAAATTTATTATCTTATTCTGTTTTCCAATCTATTTTCTTTCTGGTTGTTTCCACTTTCCTACCTTCTAAGTAGGAAATCAAATTTGAATTGGTTAGCCTTGGAGCTACTGTTCTCTTTTAGCTTGATCTTGCCTCTGATTTTCACCAACTCGGGGTTGCTGAGGAAAGTATTCCCGAGACTGCTTTCCGTACTGAGAATGGTTTTTTTATGAATAGTTAGTCATGCCTTTTTGTTTGACTAATGCTCCTGCTCTCTTTGTTGATTTGATGAATCGTGTTTTTCGTATTGTGCTTAATACGTTTGTTCTAGTCTTTCTTTCTTTTTCTTTTTTTTTCTTTTTTTTCCTTCATCATTAAACTCTTCTATCTCTTCTGTGGTTCTTACTTCTCCCTATTCTGAATCTGAGCACTGCTTACCATCCACAGACCGACGGTCAAACGGAAAGGGTGAATCAGATTCTCAATGATCTTTTTCGTGCTTGTGTTCTGGTTTCTGGAGGATCTTGGGAAGATCATCTCCATCTTGTTAAATTTATCTATAACAATAGTTATCAGGTATAATTTCAATCTTTTTTGTCATCTTGTCTTAATCTTGTTTCATTTTTTATCTTTTTTGTGCTTTCTCGTACCTCATTCCTTTTCGGGGACGAAAATTTTGAGTGGAGGAGAGTGTAACAACCCTGTATTTTGTGATTATTTTAATTATCTTAATTTAATTCCTGATTTAAAAACTTTAATTTATTTATTTAAAATGGATAAATATTTTTATTTTAAATATAAATTTTGATTTTGATGTAAATTAGAATTCCAAACATGAATAAATAGAATATTTACCAGAAATGTGAATTTTGGTCAATATGGTCAAACTTTGACTTTTAAATTTAAAATTTAAAATTTTGGATTTTTGAATTTTATCTTTTATTATGAAAATAAATAAAATTTTAAGAATACTGCTTTTCGTTTCGTTGAAATCCGATTTATATTGTGAAAGTCATGCTTTTTACAATATTGTATGTAAATTGATTTATTTAACAAAATTGTTTATTTTTTTTTTTAATATATTGTTGTCAAATCATGTTCTAATATGTATATATGATATGTTATGTATATAATTTTATTTTTAAAACATTTTTAAAGTGTTGTTATAATTTTCCAATGTTAAGTGTACATTGTTTATATTTTTAAAGGCTAGTTTCAATATAATAGCTATTTTCTTATTTATTTTTTATTTTTCTTTAAATTATTTATTTATTTTCTTTTTAATTTTATTTTGTTCAGTATTTTTTTTTATTTTCTGAATTGTATTTAGTTTATTTCAATATAAAATAAATTGGAAATTCAAAGAGTCAAAAACCTTTTCCTTTTCCCGTGTCTCTTCCTTTTCCTGCCTCTTCATTTTCTTGGCCGTTCTTTATCTTATTGTAGCCGTACACTTTTCTATTCATTTTTCACGTGAAAAAAACATCTCAACATCCATCTTCATTCGGCCATTCCATTTCTGAAATTTTTTGGTAAGTTTAATGGCTTCTTTCCTCTTCTTTTCTTCACTTTTCCATTGATTTTGACTTGACCTTTCTTGTGCTATGCTAGGCCACTACCACCTTCATCTCCACCATCCTCTCCACCATCACCAGCCACAGCAACCATCAGCCTCTCCTCTGACCACCACCTCAGGCCGTGACCTCCATATGACCAAAGCACCACAAACTTTGCAAAAATTTCCACAAAACACTACATAGCCAAGCCTATCTTCACTATCTCCTCCATATTTCACCTTGGCCACCTCCCCTTGCTCCACCACCACCATAACCTGATCTCTGGCCATTACTTGACCTCTGTCCAGATCTGGAGCAAGCATGGCCGAGCCCAAACAATGACTAGGCCGAGCCTAGTGTGCACCAAAACCACTCCTTTTGGCCTTGACTCTTTGTCTTCTTCATGTGTAACTCCTACCATCATCATTCCATTGTTTTGCCTTCTTTTTGCTGACCATTAGATGAGTATTTCAGGGCTAGACCTGACCATGGCTGAGCCAAACGATGTCAGGGCTGAACTACAAGACCTCTAGGTCGAGCACATAAATGATGAAAGCATGGTCAAGTCATTCTATTCCTTTGTTGCTTCTTATCTTCATTGTTTCAACATTGTTTTGTGTTGAATATTTATGTGTATATTGTCTTGTTTTGGTTATTGTTTACAAGATAAATATCAAGGCTCTCTATTCATTCAAATCAAAAGTCGTGTTGTATTGTGTTTGTCGTGCTTTCTAGAATCTATTCTCTGTGTTTTGATCGCGAACTCCAGCGTAAAAAAGTGAGTAAATCTCAACTGACATTTATATTTATGCAAATGTGAATTGACAACAATTGAATGTGTAGAATATTATATATGATGTTATAACTGCCTATGATTATTAATTATATGATGTTAAACCTGTTATTTTACCTGTCATATTATCTGTTACTGTTATTTATTGGTAAACTGTTCATTTATACATGTTTATCACACTGCAAGTTCCTTGTAGATTAGATTCACTATGGGTTGAAATGATACATACCCGAATGGACTTTAGAATAGGGAAAAATCGTTATGGGCTGAAATGGTAGGCCTGAACGGTTTTTATTTATTTTATTTTAACTTGGGATTGCGGGTTTGAAATGATAGAACCCGGATTTTTGCTTTTTAAACTGCGGATTGAAATGATACATATCTGTATCACTTGACCTAGGTTAGAAAACTATATACAGGCCCGTGGTTATTTTTATAAAGTATTTTGAATATTTTAAATATTTTTAAAAGTGTAAAATTATGAAAATTTGATTTAAATTGGATTTTTAATGTTTAAATAAAGAAATTTGGATTTTTCTAGAAGTTAAAATGTAATTTAAATGAATGGAAAAAGTGAATTTTTGAAATATAACTTAAGTTTGGAAATTTTGAATTTTGGTTTTAAAATGATATTTAAGTTATATAAATAAAATGGAAATTTAATTATATTTGGAAAATGGTAAATATGATAATTTGATTTGAATTTGAATTTAAATGATTTAATAAAGTGTTATTGAGTTTTCTATGTATTAAAATGGTTAAATAAATGAATGCTTAAAAGTGTAATTTTAAAATATAACTTGACTTGGAAATGTGAATTTGGTTTTTATTAAAGGTTTAAGTTAATTAAATAAAATTGAAAATTTAGTTTAATTTGTGAAATGGAAATAAAATATAAGTGTTAAGTTTATTTGTTAAAAATGTGAAGAAAAGAAAATTGTACATTTGGATTTGTTAAGTAAAATTATTGGAAATTTGGATTTTACTGTAAATGTTTCTTATAAAAATCATAAATTAAAAGAGTAATTTTAATGAACATTTTTGAATGTCAAAATATGATTTTTATAATGTTTAAAAGGTTTAATATTGAAGGTTAGTATTTGTTGGAAATACACTAAAATCTGGAAATTACTTTTTATAGCATTCAGAAATGTTATGATTTCTGTAAATGAACTAAAACTTAAATAAGAGGCTATTACAGCAGGTCTATAATGTTGTAGTTGCTGAAGTAAATTAAAAGGCTAAAACTTAATAAAGGCCTATTACAGCAGTTCTATAAATGCTGTAGTGGTCTGCTGTCTTTGCTGAATTTAATTAAAACCTTTAATTTGAAACCTGAGCTATCACAGCATTTCTGGAAATGCTGTCTTTACTGTTTTAAACTAAATTTCAACTAAACTGAGATTTAACAGCAGTTTTAAAATGTTGTCTTTGTGAATTAAAATGTTTTCAAGAATAACTTATAACAGCTTTTTCTTAATGCTGTGAAAGGCTGAAATTTTCAATGTTTATGCTTTTTAACTTAGTAAGTGAACTCGAAATAGTTTAAACTTTGGAAATTGAATACTTGATTTGAAAGTATAATAATTACATTTTTAAATGGTTTAGATGAATTATTTTGATTGAAATATAAACTATTTAAAAGGTGACTTGAAATGATAATAAATGAATGATATCTTTGAATTTAAAAGGTATTTAAAGTTGAATATTTGGATTTGAACTCAAATGATGATTTGATAAGGAAGTTTTGAAATAATATGATATTTTAAATATATTGAAATGGTTTGGAATTGATTTAATCTTTATTTTGATAAAGATTTGGATTTGAAATGATATTTTATTTTGAGGTATAAAATATTATTTTAAAATTATAACCACGGGTTATAATAACGATTGGTTGTTAAAGAGACCGAGATCGGATATGGACATACTCTCTGTCGATACCGAAAACCACTTTAACAACTGTGTACGTGGTGGAGTTTCCAGAATGAAGTAGGATGGTGGCGACGATCCTAAGGTCTATTCGTGGACCCAACTCCCGTGAGTTGGCATAAGGTGGCTAAAACAGGAGCGATTGACGGGCCAATGAGGTAGCACCTCTGATCGGACACAGTTCTTCGATACCATTCTATTACTTTGTGATTGATTGGGTGCACCCCTTGATTTGGGAGTGTTGTTCGAGGTGGGCGGTAGTGGCTGCTATGCGTCACCACCGGTCCGGATGCGTAATTGGTATATCTACCCTGGCATTGCCTAGTTGTGCCGTGTCACTTACCATAGCGAGCTTTACTTGTGATTTCTCCCTTAGCCTGTGGAGTATCGAGGGTAGCCCCCATTTTGGGAGTATGCTAATACTGGATAGACTACTGGGACTATTACGTGTTAGGGTGAGTTCAAATTAAATGTAAAGCCCTAATGCTATTTTAAAGTATGTTTATTTTATATTAGACATTATTATAATAGCGAATATTACTACATAGTAGATAGTTTAACGGATCCTTAAAGAATGGGCGATCCCAAGCATTCTTTAAGTTACTTGTATCTTTATTACAGTTCACTTGAGTTGGTTTACATTGTATAAGTATGTATGTCCTGACTCGAGTGTTTTGTGTTTTGCTTTACACTCGGGTCAGACTGAGTGATACAGCATCCGAGACTCACCTTTGGAGCTGGAGTTTTACTTTGAAGAACCAGATATCTATTCATTTTGTTATACAGTTGATCCCAGTTGTATTCTGAGTTGTACCTGATTTTCATACTGTTACTCCTGTTGTATCTTGGTATTCCTATTGTATCTTACTTAACTCTGATGTATTTATATAGTAGCTTCATGAACTACTATTTCTTTGTTTCCGCTGCATTATATTACTCTCTATCTGTGATCTGTGATTATTTATTTATTGTACATTCTGAGTTTTGCCAAATTTTTATTAACAACGCGGTATTTTGAGCAATTCAAGTCCGACATGTGCGATGCGAATGGTTGAAAATATCGGGTCGTTACAGGGAGTAATTTGTGAAGATCCAGCAGGCGCACTTTGGTCGCTCCTGGGCGGAGGAATAGAGATTGGAATGCTTTATGAAGACGTTGTCGTCATGCTCTGAGTGCTTCTAGGTGGAGGAATATGTAAAGGGGAGAAGATGGTCTGGCATGGTGAGGCTATAGATAGATGAACGGGAAAAACCTCCTCGTTCTCCAGCTTAAATTCAATGGCCAACAGACGCTGGCGTTCAATGTCACCCAGAGTGTGACCCGGTAGAGCTTCATAAACTCCAGTAATTATAACATCTTCATCAACATGGGTCCTTTGAGTCCCACTAACTCCTTCTTTCAGCAGAGCGTCAATCATCTGTGCATCAAGGCAGGGTTCACCTTTAACTGGGATGGTTGAAATGGTTATGGAAGATGCAACAGTCACTGATTCTGTTGCAGGCACATGTAGTCCTCGCTGAGAACCCTTATCAGGAAGTGGAGCAATGGTGGGCTGACCTGAAGCTTGAGAAATAAAGAAAGAGAGATTAGATGTGTTAATTGGTGACACGTCGACTTTTTGAAATACTGGAGAAGTCAAAGAGATACCTTCTACGGTCTGAGGCTCGGCCGAAGTGCCATCGGAGACCCCTTCTGAATGGGAGAGAAAATAATGGATTTCAGGATCTGGGGTTTCCTCGTATCATATCCAGAATCAATAGTGGAACTAGGAGAAGCTTGAGTCCCAAGAGTTTCAACAGCTGAAGCATCATGATGCATAGATCTGAAGCCTTCACCTAATTCTTTTTAAGCAGTAGTATCAAGTTTCGGAGCAATAAGATGTTGTTTATCATTGAGATTTTGGGCTCATCACTCCTTGGAACTTTCTTCTCCAACAACTCCAAGTTCACCTCACCGCCTTGGAGATGTTCCTTCTCTTCCTCGACAACCTGTTCTCAGGAACGGGGGAGCATTAAAGGGTAGTCCTCTCTGAACCACTCCAGATTTTGAAACTTGAGCACATTGGCGTTGTATAAGTGATCAGTGGCTTAAATTTCTACATCATCTTCTCTTCTACCCGCTGTTCCACGGCTTTAACTTCTCTTTTAACCACGGCTTCAACCTCTATTTTAACAAGGGTGTCCACGTCCCCGACTTTCTCAAGCACTTCATTCCTCTCTATAATGATGGTGACCAGCTCGTCGCATGTGTCCTGAGAAATTTTCCATGCTTCATCTTTTTCGTTGGTCTTGCACTCGAGCTTCATTTTCAATTCAGCCGCATTCCTCCTAGCAGCATCCCTTTCTATTACAAGCTCGTGGTTCTGATGATGTGCTTGCTTGATTTCGTTCAAATGCTTGGATCTCTCAGCTTCGAGTGCTTTAATGGCCTCATCGGGCTTCTTTTTCACTTTGCCTTAAGATTTTCTTGAGTTCTCAATTTCAGTGTCGAGAGCGGCTATGATTCTTTTATTCTCAGCTTCAATGAGTTTCTGGTTCTCTATCTCCTACAGTCTGCCTCTTGAAACTTTTGAAATCTTTCCGGCCAACCTTGCTCATTCATTGTACTAATTATGGACGTGTAGTCAATGGTCCTCTGTTGGACTTCAGCAGGAATTCTCTTTAAGTTTGGCAAAAACGTAACTCCATCAAAGCAAATGTTGGGGAATTCATTCTTAAGCTCGGCCATCCAACCCGTAGTGTCTACTTGCTGCTCCTTTGTAATGTCCAAAGCAATAGCACTTCCTTTACCAGACCTCTGATGGATAGTCTCAAAGCTGCTCTTATGATGTCTACGCTTGGAAGACCGGATAGAATGGGATAATGTTGTAGGCGGTAAAGGAATAGAAGTAGGAGAAGGAGACCGAGAGGTGTCAGCCAGTAGAATTCCATCACGGCGGTCAGGTTGCCTACATGGACCTTTAGAGGGAGGTGATCTGGATCTGGGTTGATGCCTAAAAGCAAAATCGTGTGAGTAACGATCCCTATCATAACTACACCTATTCCGGTCGTCTCTGTCGTGGTTGGAGTGATGGCTTGAGTCATAATCTCGGCCACTCCTTTGATGGTACGAGCTTGATCGAGGCCGTTGAACGTGATATGCTTTATCTTCCAAGGATCAGAATAAATGTTTTCTCTTATCCACAGAACCTGCAAAGAAAATAGGAAAGAGTCAGATCGAGCGTGTTGGGATACCGGACAAGTGCAAGTGTAGTGAAGTGCGCATGTGCGTGTGCGTCCTGATGTTCCCCTAATGGACCATGTACTAGAGCTTTACTCATGGGAGTAAACTCCCTCGCACCGGCAGGAATGGTGTCCTTCTCAAAGCAGATCGGGGAACTAATGTCATCGATGCTGATGTTACCAATGTCGAAAGAACCGAACTCCGTAGGGATAGACCCTAAACCGGTGAGTGTGCCCATTGAAGGAATAGATGGAGTCTTCTCTACACTTATGGCTGGTGGAGGCTTAGTGGAAATTTGCATCTTCTAAAATTTTCACAATCAATCCCTTTTTAGGAGTAGGCGGTGGGTTGTCTCTGGGTTGTTCGGTCTAAGATCCATGGCCCACTTTAATGTTACTTTGGCCGGGCTCACTGCTCTCTCCAATAATCTTGCCTTTCACGGTACCTTTATGTTCTAGTTCTATGTTTCTTGCGACTCTAGCCACAGGACTTGGGACTAGAGGCAAATAAGGATTGACTTCGTCTTCTACGAGTAGGTTTATCATCATCACCATCGTCGTCATCACTCTCAAAGACCTAAACTATGTCGACGCTGCAACCCTCCTCTAATATACCATGGGGGAGAAGAGTCTCATCCGACATAAGACTTCTTATATTCCTATCGTCAGCTAGGATGGTCATAAGAGTGTTGATGACGCCCAAAAGTGCATCGTTTCTAGGTCTCGCCGGGACATCTATATAACAAAAAAAAGAAAAGGAAAAGGAGAACTTGCAAACATATGTGTTCATATATATGTATGTGAAGTTGTGTTAATACACATTATCCTCTCAATTCAAAAATGTGCACGTGGACATGTGTGTGTACAAATATCCAACAAATGGCGACAAAAGTTAAAGGAAAATTATATTCGTACCTAAGGAACTCATAGAGAGGATCAGTTTAAAATCATCAGACATGGATAGCAGATCATGAGATCACGTTCCAAAATTATAATCCCATAAGTTGACGAAATGTCACGATGGATCACTATGGATATAACATTTCATAGAATTGATTCACAAAACGATAACGACCATTCAGAACAAAGAGTGGAATCCTTTGTGGAAATCCAAGTTTGTCTCGATTCAAATCACATCACGTTTGAAATGAGATGTACTTTGGAAAAAGTGTTATCCAACCTTTTGACCAGGCAGTATTCAGACAAACTAGACGGATCGAACTATGAGTTATCAAGGCAGGAAGCTCGGAGAGATAGCCCAGAAATCTAGAAACCAAACACAGACAGAGTCATAAAATTAGAGCCAAGACAACCCAAGGCAACAAAGCAATGGGATCCCCCAAGTTGGTGGTCGGAACCGGCTCCTACTCGAGGATCTGTACTGACTCCTAAATATGGCTTGGGTGGACCCCATCTTCTTCCCACATGTCTATCTTGATTCCAAGGCCCTATTTCCAAAGTCATTTTATTAAATCAATGTAATTCTTCATCGGTCTTCGTAGGGCTGTCAATTTCCTACACGACCTGAAACCCGCACGGAAATTAGCAGGTTAACCCGACCCATTAATTTGGCGGGTCATTTTCGGGTCAACCCGAATTTGACCCGTTTTTAAACGAGTGGGTTTCGGGTTGACCCGCTAACCCGAAATTGACCCGTTAACAACCCGTTTATACTGATATAGGTTGACCCGACCCGTTTACGACCCGACCCGTTTACGACCCGACCCGTTTATGACCCATTTGTACCTTATACGGGTTATACGGGTTGACCCGACCCATTTACGACCCGTTTACGACCTAATTATACCTTATACGGGTTGACCCGACCCGTTTACGACCCGTTTACACCTTATACTGGTTGACCCGACCCATTTACGACCCGACCCGACCCGTTTATAATCGGGTTACACGGGTCAGTTCGGTTCAACCCGTTTATAAATGGGTCGGGTTCGGGTTGAGCTTTTCTGACCCGTTTAATAAACGGGTTGACCCGACCCATTTAAAATCAACCCGAACTCGACTTGACCCGACCCAAACCCGACCCGACCCATTGACAGCCCTAGGTCTTCATGAACACTTGAAACTACAACTTTGTTCTCCTTCATCTCCATTATTTGGACTCAGAAGCAAACTAATATTGGTGCAAACAACTATGGAATCACAAAGCCAACTACAAGGTGATTCGAAGCAAGAAGTCAAAGACACCAAAAATGGTAAACTTAGGGATCGGTACCGACTCCCACTTGGGGATCGGTGCCAACTTCCAGATACTGTTGAGATGGCACTATTATTTTAGGAGAATTGGTTAAATTCGTGTACAACTACTTGGAGATATTTTAAACGAGATTATAGGCTCCCTACCTCTATAAATAGGAAGATATGTCTCATTTTTTATGATCTTTTCGGCTCTAGCTCTTGTATTTCATATATTCTGGCATTTCTGAAATTCTAAGTGTTGAAGTTGTACCGAGTCTCAAGAACTTCTGCCCCCAAGTCATAAATCAGCAATAAAATATTAAAGTGGACGTATGTCAAGCTTTGCCGAACCACTTTAAATGATTGTGCCTCTCTTTTTCTTTATTTGCATTTAAATTTCTTCATGTTTTATTCTCTTCTATTACTTTTGGGTGTTTGTGCCATTTTTGGTTCAAACGAATATAATATGAAAATAAATGGAATTAATAAATTAATTGAATAAATAAAATATTAGGAGGGGAAAATAGTCATTTTTAAAATTTGGAATTTGATGACGAAACCAGCGTCGTTGCAACTGCAACATTTTTCTAATTTGCACAGTATATTAGTTTGTGTCGTTTGGAGCTCATATAAAGGAGATATGGTCGAAAAAGTCATTGAGTCGAACGGGGGCTACAAGTTTGAATTTGAATTTTAAAATTGGCAGACAGTTAGGATATTCCATCCTTTAACTTAAAACTAAAATTACGTATCTCATTTTATCATTTTAGAAACTAACTCCATAACTTCTTCTTCCTCCACTTTTCCAGTAAGCTATTTCCACTAAAATTTAGACAACTCACACAATTCTTCATCAAATCGAATGAAACTAAAGCAACACTAAGCTAATTGACGAGGCTACAACCCGCTAATGATTATGAGGCAAAAATTTAAGGAGTGGAATTGCAGCAACCTTAGAAAGAAAATCTTTAGACTAGAAATAACAAATTGGTGAGTGATCTATGCATTCCTCCTCGTATAATGCAATTTTAACTCTATACGATGATTTGTAGGCTATATTAATGTAGTATTTAATATATGTACATTTTAAATTTGAAATTTGAAATTATAAAACTTTGGAACGGATTTGGTTGACGGAGATACTTAGAAACTTGATTTAGATATAATATGAAATTCTGAAAGTTCACTATAATTCATGAAATAAATGACCAAATTTGACTTAGGGACTTAGGACTAGGGTCTAGACACCTTCCTCGATGATCTAAGATAAAACGGCGGCGGTCGAGATGAGAACGATGAATTGTACCTGGATTTATTGATGATGGGGTGCACCAAATTTCACTATATCCATGTTGATGGAGTTCAGGGATGAGACGATATCAAAGATGGAGACTTATTGTTGTAGTGTATATATGGAGTAGATCGGTACTATACCTAGATTTGATTCTATATTTATGGGATTGGGTTGTACCTGTATTTATTTAGACATGTGTATTTAACAATACAGACATATTATGGTGACCTGACTATGGTATTGATTATGTATTATATTTTATTCATTCCGCTGTGAGAATCTGAAAGTAGACAATGTAAGTTGGAATTATATTTAGCATGTGATATCCATCTATATCTGTCCATAGTTGTTTATATTATATATTAACCCGAACGACTCATCCTTTCAATTCTTAGGGGTCGACTTTGGTTCGGGTGTCGGACCCAGGGTCGAGAGGGTGGGTTATTATATTAGGTGCTTGAATGAAGGAAATCCAATTGTGGAGAGAATATTGGAGAAAGAAACTTACGCTAACTCTACTAGAGATGGTTGAAGTCATAGGGGCAGCGAACAAAGAAGTATTCACTTTTGAAATAGCCGTGCTTGTTGTGAAGCGCTTCGATGACCTTACAACGGTTATAAGCTTCATCGATCGACAAGGAAGGGGAGTACGCTCATTTTTGAAGTTTAAGAGATAAGTTAGCTCCTCGAACCTTGGAGGTCGGTTCAATCGCATCATGAAAAGAATATATAGGGAGTTGATTAAGGCGTATCTATTAGGGTTCAATTATGTCGGAGCCAACCCAATCTCTTGCAAAAAGAACTTGAGAAATTCATTGAAGGGCGGAGCAACTCCACCTAAGCATATATATAATTGCATGCGATGTATACCTGAGGTGGATTATGGGCCCACTGATCGATTGTTGGTAATAGAACATTGCTCTTTGGGAACCTATATTGGAGGCAAATGGAATGAAGTGACTTCGCATCAGCAAAGACGGGGTTTGGTCCTGGGGATTGTCTAAAACCCTTGGATTGCATCGCTTGTCTAGGATAGGGGATTGATCGTAAGGTTGTGCACTAGGATTACTTGCATTTGGAATTCGTGTGTTATAAAACATCTTGCTCTAGATGGAGTAGACGTGGCTACTTGAGCAGTAGAGAATTAGCTTCAGGAGGAGTACAAGGATCAATACTCGCTTTGAAGCAAGGAGATCGCCTAGTCATTCTATATTGAAAAGTTTGATAGCGAATGCCATCAGGTTTGTTTTACTTTAAAGATTTTCTTTAATTAAAACCCGCGTAGCCAATGTGTAGGATCCAATGGATGTCGACGTTCATTGACCAATCAGATTCTGAACATCAACGGGGGAAGTGTGAAGTGTCATTCTATGTAGTGTGCTATTAATATCTTAGTTATTGATTTTGATAACAACAACCATATACAAACATATAAAATATAGATAGTAATGTTTTGCCAAGTTATATAGTATATAGCGCATAATATTACACAGGTGTTGAATCAAAGACTGTACAATATAAAGACTCAAGAGATAGACATGAAGGCTCATGAGTTCAAAGACCAAGATATAAGGATCTCAAGATTATAATTTAGTGTATAGAGTCATAGCATATATTGTTAAAGTCCTTGATAGTAACCTTTGATCTCTATCTCCAATTTTCTAATCTTTAATATTTTTAACCAAAATATATTTCGAAATATTTTATAAAAGTTTTTCATGGTTCAAAACTTTTATAAACTATGTTTAAACTACTTTACAAAGTATCAAATTATTTTACAAAGTATAGGATTTTCAAAACATTTTAAAACAAATAAATTTTCAAAATACACTAGCATATGTCGACATATAGGAATAGTGTATGTCGACGTACATGCCGCCAATTGGTTTTTCAAATTTTGAAATGAAGTGACTATCCGTCGCAACTCTTCATGAACAGACACATTTGTTCATTTACTATATAAAGGAGAGTGCAAACAAATTTTTGATAACTAACTACTTACTTTCCTCTCTCCTCTTACTCTCTTGAAAATTTTCTTGAAAAATATGCTTATTCTCTTCAAAATCATATAGAATCAATTCATACTTCATTATATTGATTCAATATTATTTTCTTACTGTTTTGGAAACATCTCTCTCTCTCTCAATTCAAAGATCAAAGCGCTATTCAAGAGGGTATAGGATCTATTGTATACAAAGTACAAAAATTTGTCTTTGAAAAAACTATCAACTCTATTTGTATTTGGTTGGGTGAGCTTGTAGCCCATTCAAATCAAGTGGGTGTGCTTGTAGCCCATTCAAATCAAGTGGATGGGCTTGTAGCCCATTCAAATCAAGTGAGTCTATCCCGAACTCCGAAATCGAAAGGGTGTACCTTGTAGCCTTGAAATCGAGACTATAATGGGTTTGCTTGCTACCTATTTAAAGTAGGCATTTGAAAAGAACTCTGCACAAGAAATTGTACAGGTTGGATGTAGGAGAAATCTGAACCAATATAAAATCCCTGGTGTTATCTCTCTAACTCTCTACTTTACTTTACTGCTTTTATTTTTATCTTTGATTGCATTGTGATTGACTGTTAGTATAATTCTGTGTTGATAATCCATGATTTCATATTAATCTTGAAAGAAAATTAAAAAGATTTACATAAGTTAGTAAACACTATTCAATCCTCTTCTAGTGTTAAATTAGCCTTAAAATCCATAATTCCGCAACCCACATTTGGTATCAGATCATTAGGTTTTCAAAAACTCGTAATTTGATTTTGAAAAGTATAAATAGAAAGTGATATTGTTAGTACTCTTTTTAACACTTTTATGGAAAAACAATTTTGTAAAACCAATATGTTATTTTCAGTTAGATTAGAAACTAATAATTTTGAAAAGTCACTTGATATTTTGAAAAGGTATAATGTTGAATTACAGGAACAAGTATGTTATATAGTTGATGGTGAACATACACTTGATAGTCATACATCACAAACCAAGAAGGAAAAATGGATTTTAGACAGTGGATGTTCAGAAGACACGATGGAAGATCAAGAGAAAGAAAGAGCAATAATGCAGATATATATGCTTTAAGACAAATCTTTGGATGGAGAAACAATAATATTGGAATAAAGGATGTCAGCAATTATGGATACTAGTACAAATATGTTCTACTCCATCAGGCAATGCGTACGATAAGAAGAGAAAGATGAAAAAATGACTATGGAGATCTCTTATATGATCAATCGTATCATGATATTCTCCGAAGAAAAAAAATTTCAAGATGGCAATCACACTAAAACATATGATCAACCAACTTACTATCATTCGTAGGTTCTTTTTATTATTATTAAATTTATATGATGCTATTTTAATGTATTTTTTAAGTCTGCATATCTCACTTATACTTTGCATATTATGCTTAAAAAATATTACAAATTATCATGTCTTTCTAGAAATAAATAATGTATTAAAATAAACTAATATTTACTTCAAAAATATATTAAACATAAATTTAATCATTTATATAGTTACACTCAAATATTGTAATTAGGCTATGATTAAATTTCATAATTATTATGGTTTGTTATATATGAATTTTATGTAATAAATTTAATATATAAATTTCTTTGTCAAATTTGGATGCTTAGGATTATGTAATAATATCATTTATGTCATATTGAATTGTTTTCCATACTCTCATCATTAAATTTTGATTTCATATATAACATCTAGTTTATATTGATTTTGATACATTAAGTATTGATTTTGATGTATGTATCATCGTACTTAAGGAGTTTATTCCTATTATTATTGGTGTTGATTATAGTATCACACATTCATATTTGGTATTAATTAAATAAATAGTCCCAAATTTAGTCTCTCATAAAATAGTATCACATTTAGGGAGAGTTTTATTTTTTCACCCATTTTTGCTGATGAAAAATGGGGAGAAAAATATAAAATATACACATGTAAATTTTTAGAGGGAGTTATATCATATTTTATACATAGGAATATTTAATGGTTGTCATCAAAAAAAGGGGGAGATTATTAATACCGCAGTTATTGATTTTGATGACAACAACCATATATAAACATATAAAATATAGATACTAATGTTTTGCCAAGTTATATAGTATATAGTGCAGAATATTACGCAGGTGTTAAATCGAAGACTGTACAGTATAAAGACTCAAGAGATAGACATCAAGGCTCATGAGTTCAAAAACCAAGATATGAAGATCTCAAGATTATAATTTGGTGTATAGAGTCATAGCTTATATTGTTAAAGTCCTTGATAGCGATCTTTGATCTCTATCTCCAATTTTCTAATCTTTTATATTTTAACCAAAATAAATTTCAAAATATTTTATAAAAGTTTTTCATAGTTCAAAATGTTTATAAACTATGTTCAAACTACTTTAAAAAGTATTAAATTATTTTACGAAGTATAGGATTTTCAAAACATTTTAAAACAAATAAGTTTTCAGAATACACTAGCATATCTCGACATATAGGAATAGTGTATGTCAACATACATGCCGCCAATTGATTTTTAAAATTTTGAAATGAAGTGTCTACTCATTGCAACTCTTCATGAACGGACACAACTGTTCATTTGCTATATAAAGGGGAGTGCAAATGAATTTTTTGATAACTAATTACTTGCTTTCTTCTCTCCTCTTACTCTCTTGAAACATATACTCTATTCTCTTCAAAACTCTTCATGAACGGACACAACTGTTCATTTGCTATATAAAGGGGAGTGCAAATGAATTTTTTGATAACTAATTACTTGCTTTCTTCTCTCCTCTTACTCTCTTGAAACATATACTTTATTCTCTTCAAAATCACATGGAATAAATTCATACTTTATTGTATTGATTCAATACTACTTTCTTACTTTTTGAAAACATCTCTCTCATTTCAAAGATCAAAGTGTTATCCAAGATGCTATAGGATCCATTGTATGCAAAGTACAAGAATTTGTCTTTCGAAAAACCATCAGCAATATTTGTATTTGCTTAGGTATGCTTGTAGCCCGTTCAAATCAAATGGGTGGGCTTGTAGCCTGTTCAAATCAAGTGGGCGTGCTTGTACCCATTCAAATCTAGTCGGTGCGCTCATAGCTCGTTTAAATCAAGTGAGTCTACTCTAAACTCTAGAATCAGGAGGGTGTATCTCGTAGCCTTGAAATCAAGACTGTAATGGGTTTGCTTGCTACCTGTTTAAAGTAGGCTTTTGAAAAGAACTATGTACAAGAAATTGTATAGGACTGGTTATAGGAGAAATCCAAACCAGTATAAAATATTTGGTGTCATCTCTCTAACTCTTTACTTTACTCTACTGCTTTTATTTTTGTGTGATTGCCTCTGTGATTGATTGTTAGTATAATTCTATATTGATAATTTGTGATTTAATATTAATCTAAAAAAATTAAAAAGATTTACATAAGTTAGTAAGCACTATTCACCCCTTCTAGTGTTAAATCAGCCTTAAGATCCATAATTCCACAACCCACATGTGGGTTCTATGTTCATAGCATGATGAATGGAACACACTATATAGATAGCCTACACGTGCTGGCGAATGAGCTCCGTCGCATAATGGAACTGTGCGTTGGATTTTACCCTTTATCGTAAAGTGAACGATAGTGGAACCATTGTCCAGAGCGACGTGGAGCTCTCTTTCTAGGAACACAGGATTGTGTTGTGTAATTTAAGGTATTGACTTGAATACTTCATTTGGGTGTTGGGATGCATTCGATGCGACCATTCATTAAAACTATCTCACTGAGGCCAAACAATCGATTCCCATTCAACTAACGCTTGACCAGTAATATAATCACATCACTATCACTTGAAATAATTTGCTACCTATGCAAATCCAAGTGCCAACATTGAAAAGAACTTAGGTAATGTCCTTGGGAACTTGAAGATGAGTCCAAGTGAAGAAAACTTGGGTGCACGCCCAAGCGTGCTTGGTGCCAATCTCTAAAAATGCTGGTAGTCCCCCAATCCATCACCCTTATTTTGCCAAGCCTATTGACATGGCCATATGAGGTCGACCTTAGTTGAACGACAATGTCTTGATGCCTACAGCGACGGCGGTGGTGACGACAACATCCACAATGTCAAGATTGAAGTTGAAAACCAACCTTTATGCTGGATCTAGATCTAAGAAAGAAAAACTCAAGGCGAAAAGGTCGGTGCCAAATTAGACTTGGTAATTGGAAAATTGATAGCGGTGATGCTATGGGTGGTGTTGGCGGTGATTGGGAGAGGCGGCAATGTTAGCATCAAAAGTCATGGAGCTCGGCGACTGGGATCGAAGGATGCAAGAGAAAAGTGGTATGCATGAAATTTATTCCAAGTGGTGGTAAAGTTCTAAGTCTAAGATATATATACCTCTTCAAAAAATAATGTCAGTACATACATGATTTGATAGGTTCGTCATGATTTGTTCACCATAAAAAAAGAGAAGAATAGGAGAAAGCATACCTATTCGAGATACGGCATGGTTTATGGAGTGATAAGAAATTCAACTTGGCTATTAAAAAAGGAAGTGTGCCAACTAACTCTAATTGGCTATTAAAAAGGGAATGGTGTGCCAACTATTTGAAGTGATGAATGGATATTCTTGGAATAGATATGATCTTCAAAGGTATCGATTGGCTACCTAGAGATCCTTGTGCAGCTAAGATAATATCACTTGTCTTGATCAATAACATGTTTTATTCCACGAATGCATACTTTATGGGGCAAGTGTTATCCAGCATTTGAACCAAGCAGCTTTTAAGTGAATACGGAGGTCGAGACGAAGACAAAATGATTTAAGAGCTCGATGGCTTGCTATGAATAACAAGATGGAGCAACTGGGAAAGTTTGGAATCAATTTCAAAAAAAAATGGTCGATACCAACCACAATTGTGGTCAATACCGAGTTGATTTTATAAAGGCGACCCACCTAAGAACTTTGGGGGTTTGAACCTTATGAACTGTGGGATAGCATATATGCATGGTGGCAACCAATATGGTGGGTACCGACCACAAATGTGGTTGGCATTGATATGATTTTGTTGCTCCAAGTTGAATCATTCTTCCTCCATATCTTCATGGATCTGAAATCTTACCCGATCTTTCATGATCTACTGACTATCACGAATGATTTCGACTATAAATAGAGAGAATAGAGTAACGTAGAAAGGATCTTGATCTTTTTTGGCCAATACTCTTCATCTTCTTACCTCTCCTTCAACCATTGTTACTATGTGCTGTCAAACCTGAGCAGACTTTGTTTTATAAATCAGAAAACCTTGTAAAAGCACTTGTATTTGTGACCAATCCAAATCAATAATACTAAGTGCACATAGGCACTTGATTTGGCTGAACCACTATAAAAAATTAGTGTGTTCTTACCTTTTCACTTGTTTATGTTAGATATATTCTTATTTATAGTCGATTGGGGGTGTTGTATCACTTTTTGATAACACTATCAGAATTAGGCTATAACTTTGAGGAATATAGAGCATTGATATTTTTGACCCTTAGAATAAACATTGCACGATTTTAACTATAAAAATCTTGTAAGGCCTACAACTTTTGATAGGAGTCGAATTATGGTCTTAAATAACTTACAAATGAAAGATTTGTTGATTTCTCATTTTGTAGAGTGGTCATAATATATTTCTGGACTTACAATTGAAAAAAAATATTTATCTTAAGTTTGGGCGGTTTTTAGATTGATTAGTGGATAGTTAGACTAAAGCTCAGATTAAGCCCATTAACCCACCTTGAGATTTGTGCCCAATACAGCCGAAAATAGATCCCCTAATCACTTAACTTCTCCTAAAAACTTTACTAACCTCCATTAAAGCTTTCTTGAGCCGAACTCCATCAAATCATTTACTAAAATAGCTAAATTAAGAGATTAGACGGTAATTAGCATAGAAGACTGTTGGATTTATAGATTTGCTGCGTTGGAATCCGTGTTCTTATTGTTTGGATTTATACTAACTCGTATTTAGTGGATTTTTATATCTAGGCGAGTGATTTATATATCTTACGATACTATAATTACTAATATAGGATGAATAATATTTTTGAAATGATTTTAAAGTTAAAAACATGATTTTTATTAATTTTAAACTAACCCACGTTTTCAAAAAGAATTTAAATTATTAAAATTGATCTATGTTTGAAAATGGCATATATGTTCTTATAGATGTGCTATTTTGTGTTTTGACTTGATTTCGATGATATGATTATTATACTAAGTGTATTATGCTGATATGATGTTTGTGTGGTAGTTTTGGTGTATTTGTTTACTTAGGTTAGGATATGGTGTATCAATATGCATTTTGGAATATCAATCGATTTTAGAGAGTTTGGGATCGGATTGCGGAAAAACAAGTTGCAAAAACATAGAGGCACTCAAATCAAATGAGAGTAAAAGAAATAAATAGCAAAAACGACTAAATGTGTCAATCAATATCGATTGACCCCATGGCTCAATAGTGATTGATCGAAGTCATCCTAAATGTTGTGCGATCAATAGGTAGAGTTCATCTAGGGGTGTGGAGGCTACTGGATCGATCGCATGAAGTTTGAAACTATGGTTCATGAATTAGAGCAAAAGGATGATCGACAATACTATGTGTTGAAGTGGATGAGGAAACTTCAGACCAAGTAGAGCAAAACACGGAGGCTACTTCTACATAGCATGTGGAGGTACTTGGCATATGGTACATGAGTTACTTAGCCAAATATTTGTCTAAATCCCAAGTGAGATGGTTCAGTGCTGTACCATATCGTTCAGCACTGACCGATAAAAGTTCGAAAATGGGTGATGCGATCGATGAGAGGGGGTCATATGATGTGTAGAGGTAGTGTGATCGATCATAAGTGATTGGATCAATGGATGGTGAGTTGTCATCGAAAGATGACCGATTGGGATGACGCGGAGTTATGCGGAGGAATTGGAGTTCTACTTCAGATAAATGTAGGAGATTTGATGTGTTGCATCGGGCTCAACATGGGAACATCCCTAATGACCATGTATGGTGTTCTGGCTTCAAAAATTGACAGTGTAAGTCATTTGGGCCAAGTCCTTCAAGTGGGCAGTGTTCATTGGACTTAGTAATGATCCAAGGAGACATATTCAACAATATGAAGTGATGGAGTGGATTATATTGTGTTCTACTATTGAGTCTTGTGCCGAAGGGTTCGTTGATATCTCGAAAATGTGTTGTGTGCTCGTATAGCGGGTTGTGATGATAGTGTTCACCCGTGACCATGGATCTTGGTGATGGTCTTGCTCGTCTTAGTGATGACAGTACCTTAGTAATGGTATGTAATCAAGCATCGACCTTAGTGATGGCCGTACAAGTTATCATATATCCAAAGGAATCTTAGTGTTGATGATGTTATCATTGATATGATGATTGGGATGGATGTCGTGTGATATAGGTATTACTATGTTAGATACCCCTATACCCTTTATTGTACTTAGTGTAGTACACCTATATGATTATAGTAGATTAGCATATACTGTGTTATGTGCTAACTTGTTAGATGCAAGGACATGACATGTATGATTTCTCAGAGTCAATGTTCCTATTTATTATATCATCTTTTATAGTACTTTGAGATTATAGATCGCTCATACCAGACCAACATCCGACTTGAGGTTCTATATTTTTCTTCTTATCATCTGGAGTACTCTTAAATGAGTAGACTGGATAGCATGTACGATATTGCACATGGAGTTGTATGGAAGATGAGCAGGACGTTACGCTTTTCATATATCTACTTTTTGGAGCTTATCCGCTCTATTTCTGTTGTGCAACGTTATGGAGCTTTATCAGTGTTATGCTATTATTATTAGAGACAGTTATTAATGGTTTATTACTTGATGTATAAACTCTATTACTATTGTTTTTATAATTGTGATAAACCTACTGCATTCTGATTATGTATGGTTTATATAGTTATATTTCTATCTCGTCTGTTTTATAGCTGTATTTATTATTATATTTTATCCCATATGCTATAAGGTATACAACCGGTTATGCTTTGGATTACTACAAATTAACCTCTGACTACTGCCCTACGTCGACCGGATACCGTTAAAGTGCACTATATAGGGTTTTGGATGTCAGAGGTGTAGGGTGGTCGCTACAGGTATGCGAATGATGCATAATTATTTCTGTATCACATGGTATCAGAGATAGAACCGGATGTAAGACAGGCTCTATAGTGGTTGTACATGCTATTGCGAATTCTAGAGACTGGACATAGGACAAGTGTCCAAATAAATATAATATCGACGGTGCACTCGTTACATTTATTTTATTATTTTAATATTATTTACTTAGGTTATATAATTCACATCATGTAAGTTAGCTGAAATATTAAGATTTAATTTATATTTATACTTAGTCATATTAGAGATCCATTGTGCACTTTTATTCGATACATATATGGAAAAACAATTAACTTATAAGATCGAAGATCAAACTGAGTACGATAATACACAATTTTATGATTATGCCTTTATGGCAATAATAATGTTCTTCTATGGTCGAATACAGAAAAATAAGAATGGAAATAGCATTGCTAATTCAAACTAGTCGTTTAAGTTATAAGTTACTTAGTCTTCTACCTAAAATGACTAGTTTTCAACGCTGTCCTTTTTCCGTTTTGAATTTTGAAAATACAACCGTACACATTTGTTAATATTATACGAAAGCTTAAATATATGTCATTCTAACTCAAATTGATACCCCATCTTATAAAATTTAATTATTACTGGGTGTTAGGTAAATATCTAAAAGACAGTTAACTTATAAGATCGAGTACCAAGCTGAGTTTGAATGACTTGATATTTTATATTAAGCTTTTGCAGTAACAATAATAATTTTGTAAATCAGATTTAAAAAGAATCAGAAGGGAAACAACATTGTCAGTTCAAACTGGTCGTTTCCTACTAATCATTATCTTTACTACTAATAATGATAATTCAATGAACTAGAATCAACCATGTCTTTTTGAAATCCCCAAACTACCCTTCACGTGTCGCCTGCTTTACCATCCCCTTGCTAGCCCTCGAAAACAATGTCAACCCCAATTTCTAATCCTCCACTACTTCAACTACATCAATGCAATCCACCACTACTGCAACTACATCAGTCGATTGTCCACTAACCGAAATCAATTCTACACCGACGGCGATTTCTACGTCTTCTCCAACGAACCGCATCCATTACAATTTGTAATTAATTAATTATATTGCTGTGTTATTATTATATGCTTCTGTTGCCATCGGATGATTTGCAATGCAACATAATTATGTTTCTATGAATTAGTATGGGTTTCTGAACCACCCGCTTCTTCATTTTCCAGTTTTGCAACAGATAGTCTTCTCTTCTTAAAATTTGCACGTACGATAATAACCTGTCTTTACTAAAATAGCAGTTGGAATGAAATTTAGGTACTATAATATACACAGGTTTGTTTTAACGCTGGACCAAAAATCGGATGATCAAAATTTATAACACAGGTGGATTGCTGAGTCAACGCATTGTTTAATCTCAAATTTTGGATGCTGCACATAATCTACAATATCGAATATCACATATCTCTACTATTAATAAAGAGAATTCGATAAATAGAATTTTCACGGTGTCATTTGAAATTCCAAAAATACCCTCTTTTATCAACGGAATCTCATTATCAGTGAACTATCTCTACCACCATCCTCTTTGCGACCACCCATCAACGGATTTCACTATAAATTTCCAACTAACACCACCAACAACTATTTGAAATAAAAACGTTGTGACCATCAAAGATTTTGCACTTATATCATATATCCATCCATTAATTTTTTAAAATAAAAACCAAATATCTTTAGCTATTAGATGCACGTATCGTGCAATTTATACTAGTATAACTAATATATATTATGAATTTTCTATAACAACTACTATTTGTAAAATTTATTACAATAAAATGTGTCAAAAATTAAAAGTGATATCTCATTATTTATGGAAATTAGTTAACAATAAAAACAAGAAAAGAGAAAAAAAAATATTATACATCAAGAAGAAGGGAAGATGTAGGAAATCCACACGTCTTTCCTATGTCACGTTACTGTAGCAGGAAAAAAAAGTATATTGCAGTGAAGACGTAGGAAATTATTTTTACATTCCGTATGTCTTGTCTATGCTCACACCATTTACGGACGTCGCGCTTACACTGTATAAAGATGACATAGACAATACGACAATGGAAAAACAGTCTTTTAATTTCTAGTAGTGATACTACAAGAAAAGAGCTACAGGTCCCTGTTTTTGAAGTTGTTATAAGAAAAGTCCCTTTAGAAATAAATACATAAATTTGGTCTCTATTTTTGAAAATTAGGAAACGCAAGGTGCTTTACACTTTTCTGATTTTGAAATTTCTTTTGAAAATTTTGGAACTTTTAAAATTTTTGAAAAGCGCAAATTAACTTGCGCTTTCTATTAGAAAAGCGCAAGTTAGGTTGCGCTTTCTAATTTTGAAATTTTCGAACATTTTGAAATTTTTGAAAAGCGTAGGTTAACTTGTGTTTTCTATCAGGAAAGTGTAAGCTAATTTGCGTTTTTTGATTTAGAAAAAACAGAGACCTAATTTAGATATTAATTACAATATGAACTTTTCTTGTAACAACATCAGAAATAGAGGCCTTCTGCGCAAAACCCTGCGATACTATTGTAAACAACCTTTGTAGTATAGTCATGTCTTTCATCTGGACATTCTTCTTTTAGAAAATGCTTCTTAGAAAACAATTTTATCTAGTGGACATGGCCTTTAATTTTTATAAATAGAAATGATTTTTAACTCCTTACAAGAGCTTTCATTTAAATAAGTAACTTATTAAAACACATATATTAATATTTAAATCAATATGCAAATTGGGTTTAATATTTTACGTTTTGGACGTATTCACATATTTCAGTGAGTTCAAGGGTTTATCTGATTTGAATAAATTACCTTACAATCACTATTACAGTAAATTATGTCAGTAAACAAACAAAAGCTATGCAAATACCTAAACCCATTTTTTCAAGTTACTACTCTCATCTGTTGGTTGGTCTTGGGATAATTAAAACCGGTTGTTGTGAAGATTTGAGAATCAGCATTTCACGTCAAGAAAAATAATTAGAGCATATGTTCTTATATTAACACTGACATATACAAAGGATAATAATAATTGCAGTTCAATATCAACATTTTCAAATGAAAATCAAAATAGAAATCATTGAGATTGACAAATTATGTGGCTACTGGCTACAAAGCTTCATCAAGTCCATGATAAATGCGGATCATAATAAATACATGCATGCATGCAGTACTGTGGTTTGATATTTTGATAATACAAATATGTTTTTTTGCAGAACGTACAGTGAAAGCACTAACGCCATAATAATCTTCTATCTACCTGTGGAATAGATTTTAAAGTGACTTCAGATTATCACTTACTTTAAAAGGAGGCTAAACAAAAATTTGATTAACTAACCATTTGGTATATTTTGCATGGAAACACCAGCTGTAGTCAAGTTGCTGTTTCCTGCAAAGGATATCGTCTGATTCTGCATGTGTTGAGATACATATGAATGTAAATTCATACCCTACATAATTATTATTTATAGTGAGTTAAAATTCTACACATACCAATATGAAGATTAACTAATAAATGAAAAGGACCACAAACCTGGTTAGGCATTTGCATGTGAGGGAATTGGAGATACGGGGCATATGATCCTGCTGGAAGCTGGATATTTTGCATTTGAGTGGGGAAATTATAAGAACTTGCTGGTATAATATTATTAACCTGTGGGGTTCTCGATGATTGAATTGTGTAATCAATAGAAGGCAAAGGAGAAGCATGACTCGTTCCCATGCTTACTCCAGACATGTACTGTTGCATACTTGGAAACATCATTGGTGCCATGCCACTTCCCATCCACAATAACTGATAATAAAACAAACAAGGGTTTTACATGTTGTGTTGTGTTAGGTTTTTAACTTAAATACGAGCCAGTGGATGTATCATGGTTATTTTGAACCTGAAGTTGTAGTTGCAGTGACTTTAAATACTCTATTGCCTCATCCAGCATCGATGCTTTGTCTGTCTGCAAAATATTGATGTATTCATATATCAGAAAAAAGTTGTCTTTTATAAGTCGTAACACAAGCGACTTCTGTATTACACATATGAAATATCAGATATATCCTTCCAAAGCTCTCTTCTAATTTTCATTCCTGATACACGGTGTAATTTTTTGACAATTTGTGTTACATAATAGAAAATTCTGTTATAGAGATAAGGCATCTTTGAAATCCCTAAGAGCCAAGCTTAATAAAGTAAACTTCGAAGGAATATGCACTGAAAACTCTACACATGCTTCAGATATATCATTGGGTGACTAAAGTTGAAGGTCTTGAATCAGTTGTTCTTAGCATGTATATATAACAGCAAAATTGTGTAAAAACGAAAATATCAATAAATAAACATAAAATGCTGGCTATGTTGATACGAATTCCACTTGCTATATGCTGTCCATGCAGGGTGACAAAAAAAAGAAGAACATAAATGGAGGTGAAAATGTTATTATATAAAGGTTATTTTTCCAGTGTATTATAATGGACCTTGTTACAGTGTGGAAGTAATTCTTGCAATGCTTTCATCTTGTCATTGATCCTATCTCTTCTTCTCTGCGTAAATTAATTAAAGTCATCATAAGTTCAGTAAGAGATAGCAACAACATTAATTTTAATATCCTTGCAAAGATGATCAAGAAAAAAATTACCCGCTCTGACAAGTTATGAACTTCAGCCGCACGAGCTTTACGGGTGTGTCTCCCACATATTTTATCAGGCTCACTTGATTCATATCCTGCCTCCTACAACGAAATTTTTTTTTTTTTTTAATTATTATTTTTGAATAATAATCATGTAACAAACTATCCTAAGCTTAAAATAAAAATATATTAGTAACCTCTTTATATGAATCAAGTTCTTCTCCATCTCTTTCCTTCCTTTTATGTACACTTTTACTTGTGCTTTTCGGACCTAAATAGCACTCAGAGATACCCGATGATGATGTCAAAGTAGCAGCACGAGGGTTGTTTTGCAATTTTTCAAGTGGTGAAATAAATTTACCACATTTTTTTGCATCATCACCAACGAGACTTTGATTTGCCCCGCTAACACTTGTTATTAAATTAGTTAACGAAGATGATACACTCTTTCTTATTGGCTTGGAGAAGTCAGAAAAACCTTTGTGTTTGCCATTTCCAAAATCATTAAGAGGAGACATTATAAAGGCATTACCAATTTCGGATGAATCAATAAATTGCACATTTGTATCGTTTGTGTGGCTTTCATCGCTAGTTTCACTGGGAAAATCAGAAAGCAGTACTTCTGAGGAAAAATCTTTTTCAAAAGCATCGCCAAGTGAGTAAGAAGAAAAATTATCAGTTTCTTGAACTAAATTCGGGGGAATTGTTGAACAAACAAAGTTTGGAATTTGAGTTCTTCCAAGCTCAGCAACACTTTGTGCAGGTTTTCGATTCATTTCACTTTGCATAACCATGTTCATGGGACCATTCTTCCACAAAGCCTCCATGAGTTCATTTTCATGACTGAAAAAACGAAATTAAAATATGTAGTAAGATAAGAACGCTGGCTGTACAAGTATACGAGTATATCCTTGCAAGAATTTAAAGTTAATTGAAACTTACACCGCAGATTTCACTTGGTTTGAAGTCGAGTAAAGATTGTTCAAAGATCTCAAGCTATTTCCCATTGCAAATTTCTCCATCCCTAATTGTGATTTATTTGGAAGGAAAAAGTGTTCTAAGAATCAATACCCAAAATAATGAGAAAAAAAAAAGGGAAAAAATATTACTTAAATTTTACATAGAACAGTTATCATATCTATCCAAATAGACATAAAGCAGTAGCATTGAGACAAATTGTTAGACATAAGTGTTATATAAAATTAATATTCACACTACTGCAATATTAAACTCGAACTGTAGAAAACTTGAATAACAAATACAAAGCAGTACGTAGGAATGAATCACAAACAGAAACAGTTTAAAATGAGCATATGCAAACTGATTATAATTTTAAAGACCAATCAAATGATTGAGGCATAGAAAGATGCATGATTGACCAAAAAGAATAATGTTTGCTCCAACCTTCAGTAGCTTCTACTTTTTCTGACACTATATTATGTACTTGAACACAGCAAATGACAGTCTTGAATAAAATAGCAGGAAGCAAATTCTCTATACAGATATTCTTATTACAGCTAATTTTTTATTATTCGGCTATTTGTAGACAGATTGTGATAATTGCTGGTTGGGCCCAATCAAAAGTTTAGCTGGCTATAATCTTATTATTTAAAGCTGTACACGGGCAAAGTAGTTTTATAGTATGATTTAGTCAAAACACATACATACATGGAACCATAATGGAATTTATTTAGATAGGGACTAGTTATGGATTAAGATTAAAATTTGATGTATATAAAAGGTTTAGCTTCATACATAGCATGGTCCTAGTAAAATCAGACAACGTCGTGATTTTTTAGTGTTAATTCCTACTTTCAATCTTTACTTTACAATAATGCCACTGAAATTATAATGTTAGTCAATTCATTGATTATTATGCCATGCAAATGATATCATATTGGCGTATTTAACTGCCAGGCTAATTAATGTTTACTTTCATGGGCTTAATCCTCTTAGAGCAGGATGAACAAAAAACCTTGAAAAATAAATAAATAAATGGGGTGTGGTTGGTGTATATGGCTTGGCCAAGCCAGCGAATGGCTATGCGTTGATGTGCAGAACTTGGATGACCGGTTCTGGAGTCAAAAATACAAGAGTATTTTCAATAACTTGGATGACTACGCGTTTATGTCCAATACAAGAGTATTATAAATATTCGGACACCTATTGTATTGTTTATGAAAATGATGAGTACGTAGTTTGTTTAAAATATGCGGTCAAATCAAAAAGGAGGCCAAGTATTTTGCAAAGGAGAAGATGGTTCGCAGCTGTAAGTTCAAGTGAAAATATATAACTGAAAGTCTGGAACTAAGAATGAAAACTGCACTGGTTTTGGAGTAGCACACAACTGGTTGGTGCACAAAATGAGCTGTGGAGGGTGTATATGGCTTCTTGGCCAAGCCAGTGAATGACTACACGTTAATGTACAGAAGTTGGGTGACTGGTTCTGGAGTCTCAAAGGCATAAGGTCGCAACCCAATCTTTTTGGGCTTCATGGGCTAATTATATTTGACCCATGCGATCTAATTGTCTCCTATTCCTATGATAAAAATAGAATTAGGCTACCGTATTAATCCAATAGTCTTCCCTTCGTCAACAAACCATTAATGACTGATTGAGTTATTCAAATCAAATTAGGATTTAGGTATTTACCAAATTTTGCCTCTTGTAACTCTCAGAAGGCAATTATTAATAAAAGAAATTTTTACGTGGATATATACTATTATATTGATCATGAAATCACTACACTACAACCCGCAATATGAGAGAATATTATCTGACATATTAGTCATGGGACGACCGCTATAGGTGTTTAGGATAAGTGGAGGAGTTATAAAAAAAAAAAAAAGGAAATTCATTTATGAATCGTTTGGTCTTGCCGTGGACAATTTTCACATAAACTATGAAGACAGTGGATTTAAAATCAATGAGGAACAAAAAGCAACTATATTGTTGTTCGTTACAGTAGCGATACATGGGGTTTAGCAAATAGCTTGACGTATATCCATGATAGTTTGCCACTTGGTGATGTGAAGATGGATCTTTCTATCAAAAGGTTGCACGATCGAATGAAGGAGTTTAGTGTACGGTTGAGCATGCAGTGGCATGGAAACTTTCTGGGCAGAGGTTGAAGTGAGGCTAGATAATATAGGCATTGAAAGTATAGAAATCCTGGTTCTGGATGGTGAATTGAGATGCATTATGCTTATATTGCAAGATACCGAGTCACTGAAAGAATATGCATCTAGAGGATAAGAAGATAAATGAGATAGTTGCGACTTGGTCGATTGCACTGGATGATGTGATTAGTGATGATTTATTGATAGGGGTAGTGTCAAAAGTTTCAGGTCATGATTGGTTGCTTACTTCATGGGCATCGCTTAATATGATGTTGAATTAGAGTTCTCACTAAGGAAGAGGGTACTATTATTACAGAGAATGGTATTATATGTTAAGTGTGGGATAATGGTTCCATATGCATTTCAAGGTTCGACAGAGTAATTCCAGTTTTGCAAACAATCAAATTCACGCGGTATTAAGTGAAGATCTCAAGCACCTGAGTGAATACCTAAGATTTATAAGTTATTTCAATAGCTGAGAGATAACAAAACAAAATGCAGTACAGCAAATCAGTCACGGTTTTTGTATAGTTGTTTGATCATATGTTTTACTAGGGATAACTGAGGTTGCGGTAACCACCGTTATTACCACCAGTCGTAACCGTAAACGTGGTTGATGGTTATAAATTCTTATAACCGTTACCCCAACCATTTATGATGATTAACCGTCATTTTTTCAATTTTAAAGCATTTTGTATACATCTTTACTACTAATAATGATAATTGCATAAACTGATTTTATCCGTGTCTTTTTGGATTACCCAAAATGCCCTAAGTCCCACCATACTTCGATCGTTCTTGCGAAAACATATTCGGTTATCAAATCCAACCTCCTCCATCAAAATTCTAAAACCTAATCCTACATTCCCCAAATTAAACCGCTAACGCTCGCCTCATCTACGACAACCCTAGCATGACCTCCAACGACTCTTACCGTACCTCTGACGACGCTCGCCTCATCTCGACGACGCTCGCCTCATCTCGCGACACTCGCTTCATCTAGATGCTGCTCGCCCCACCATTCCAAACCTTAAATGTTGACCGCTTCTTTCACATCGAACCTTTTGCAGTTAGTTTCCAAAATCGTTTCGTGTATCAGATCCTTTAAGCTTCCTTTTTCTGATGATCATTGGTCGTGCATCATAGTTCTTCAACAATCTTAAGGTAACACCTTTAGCTGAATTTACGTCACCATTAGATTTGAATCTTCTGTAATTAGATTTTGCAACCACATTTGTATTAGTCTTTTTTTGTAGCTTGGAATTTAATTACTCTATGTTATTTTTAAACATCAATATTGAGTGCTACTTTTAATTTTAAATTGAAGATTAAACTGCCTTAAGACTATAAACTGCTATATAAAATTTCTCAGTAAACATAAAAAGGTACCAGAATCAGAATAGAGTCCTCTCTATATAAGCTCGGGGATAGCAAAAATAACTCTGTGAGTGTTGAGCATTGCAGGCTAACATCTTGAACTTGGGATTAGGTAAGGTTGGTACGTGCAGTTTAATGCATCAAAATAGGTTGTTTGTAAACACATACTCAGTAGTTTATTGCATTGAAAATAAGTTGTTGAATGATGTTACAAATAAGGTTGTAACTAATTAGGAAAGGTTTATTTTATTAATTGTGAGTTTATATATTTAATTCATTAATCAAGTAAAATTTATATCATTTTTGTTTTATTAGCAGAAGTGGTAAAAGGTTGTTAATATAGAATAGAAAGGACAGTGATGCATAACATTGAAATTTCTCAAGAACATTAATAAAGTAGGATATACTATTAAGATAGCACATGTACTTTATTTGTTTTAATAATGCTTATTTAATTTGTTTTCTATGGTTTAAGATAGTATTTGTAGATTCTCATATTATTCTACTTCTTATTGCACATATTAGTCATTTCCTTGATCTCATCACACTTAATATTATATGATTATATCATTGATATGTTACAATGTTCTTTCATGAAATTTGTTATTATATTCTCTTAAATGATTATATAGTAGAAATTACGAAAAATCTTCATTGCCTATCTTAATTTTCCTAATTAATTACCATGATAAATGATAGAATCCTATCATTTTTTTCATTTTTTTCCTTTTTTTTCTTTCTTTTTCTGTGTTCCTGATGATCAAGGATGCAAGTGGGATAAAATTCAGCAGATTATGCTTTTTTTTTCTTTTTTTCTAAAGCTAAGTTTATTTGATTAAAATTGAATTGATGTTCCATTAATCATAGCAGTTTAACCATATTGCGCTTATACTGGCTTGAGAAGTTAAAGTCTCAATCATTTTACTCCCCACTTTAACTTCGGTTATTTTGTACGTCAAATTTTGCAATCCGTTGTTTAGCTCATAATTTTTTCCAATACAGAAGGTAACGTGAAGTGTGTATTCGTAAAACATGTAGTGGACTGCCTTGAAAATCATTGAAAATCCAGTTTTTCATGGTATTAACTCAAGCATAGGTTATGGTTTTGAGAACAGACTTTAGGTAGTTATGCTTTTTATTCTTTGAATCCAGAGTGTTATTACATGCATTAAATTGGATTAAAGTAACAGCAAGTTAGTAGAATTTGAGATTTTATTAGGCTATATTTCAACAGTTTTGTTGCATATGTTTCAAAATGGAATTTATTTAGTTGACCATGATATCCAATCTATTTGAGGATAAAATTTTCCAACCAATGTCTGCTAGGCAACAACAGTAGCATATTAAAATTAACTAATGATATCCAGTCTATTTGAGGATAAAATTTTCCAACCAACTATTCACTGGGTGGAGAACACTAATTAATGATTCCGATGGTTTTGTTCACGGTGTTCTTACTTGAGCATAATTAAAATTTGTTCAATTTGGTAGCATTTGAATTTACACATGTATGATTGGCGGTGAATCACTTATTACTATTTAATTTGGTAATATTTAAATTAATTTATAAATAATCTTAATCCAATATCAATTTATACACTTAGAATTCATTTTTCTTCTTCCCTATTAACTACTATGATAAGCAATGATTTAACTTGAGCACTAATTGAAATATTTATTAAATGACATTGATTTTGTTTTATATGGCAACTATTCAATGACATTAATTTGGTTATAATTTTTATGAATACGAGTATATATGCACGCCCAGGTGGGCTTGCATTTAACCACAATGTGCATGCATTTTTATTTGTACCTGTGGAAGTAGATATATGCAAGTCTAGATAAACCTGGACACTCATTTGGGCTATGTGAACAGCTTCATACATGAGTAACGTTGAAATACAAATGATATTACATATATAAATTATTGAATGTTTTGTTAATCTTTAGTCTATAATAATAATGTCATCAATTTCACTATGGTGAGCGGGGATACATTACCTTTATAAGACTATAAGCCATCACAATTTACAGTTAGAATTCGACTACTTTTTACGTGGTTTTCAAGGGCCAAGAGTATTTCTATTATATTATTAGAGTAAATATGTAAAGTCCTTCAATGCTAAGAAAATTAGATTATCTATGAAGACTTTACTTTGCAAAGCAATAAATTAATTTGATAATGATTCCACGATCCCAATATGAAAATTTTCATGATGAATAAGGTGTATACTTTCTTGATATCCACATTATGTACTTATGATTTCACACATAAACTTGTAATTTATTTTATAAATTTATGCAAAGGCAGATGAAATGCTAAAGTTTATTGTTGATCATATGATCTTTATTTTATACAGATTTTATGATCTAGCTCAAAGCCATAATTTTGCAATAGTATTTTAGAAACTTTTCTTTATAAAGAGTTCCAAAAATTAAGAAGAGCTTCCAAATAAAAATGTGTCCCTACTTTTCCCAATGTGCGATTACCGAATTAAAAATTGCCATTTAATATTACATTGAATTGCAATTTTCATGGGAAGCTTGAGTTGTTATACAAATCTCATGTGCAAAACTATAGTTAGGAGTTAATATGCCTAGAAGTTCATAAAATTCTTTAGCAAACGTAATGGTACGACACCGTTTAACCAATATAATGTCATATGAACTAATGAAACTTAATCCAGTCTCAGATATGTTTGGTTCACATAATGTAGATTAAGTTTCCCCATACACCAGACATTTGCTTTACATAAGTAATCACCTAAAAATAGTTAAATGTGCATATAAACTTAAAATTTCCACTATCTAGCTAAATATCACATTTTATTAAAAATTTCCAAGGAGCATGTTATTTTTAAGCAACAGCTTTCTCCAGAATTAAAATACATTAAAGCAAATGCTAAACCATTTGATATTCACTTGCATCAAAACTAATCAACATTACAGAATAAATTTTTTTATACCCAATATTATTACACATTTATATGGCATACACTTAATTATCCAGTGAACTTAATATCAATCGATTTCCAAGTTGATCTGAAGCTTCCAACTCCTTAATGACCGGGATTAACTTTCTTAGGGTAAACTCTTTCCTTAGACTGTAAAGAATGGACTTCATCATTGGGCAGAACGTGATAACATTGATTCTTGATTCTATACTTGGACCTCAGTCTAGTTCCCAAATCCAAGCACTGTTTTTTTTGGCTGGTATCAGCAAGTTTGGTCATTCCCTCATTATTATTACGCCTCCTATTAGCAAGATAAAATTATTCATTCTTCCTTAGTGTTAGATTCCTCATATAACACAATTTTCCATGATCCTCCTCTAGTTCCTAACCTGAAAAATTATTGCAAACATTATTAATGCTAGAAAATATTCATCTACTTCATTATCGGGTATGTTTTATTTCACTCTGTTGTCTACATAAAATCAAAACAGTTTAGATTTTGTTAACTTGAGATGTCATTTGTAAATTAGGACTAAGCAATTTTTCAGGAGCATATGTCCTATTACAACTAATTTATCATGTAATATTTTTAAAGATGTAGAATGTATAATCAAATTATACCAAAACTGCTTTTTATTTTTGATTATCTTAGCAAAAAAGATGGGTTAAAAGTTGAATTACCAATGGCTAGATAGATATCTTTCATCAATAATACGCAAGAAACAGATATATTTATGCCAGAATCCATACATTCCTGCTCATACCATATAATCAAATGAGGAACTATATAAATATACATCCAATGTATCAAAATTAATGTAATAAGTTTGAGAGCTTATTCATTTATCAAGTTTCAGAACTATATAAATATGTTCCTGCTCATACCAAGAGACTCGTTGATTATGCATCTACTATGAGTTTTGTGGGGAAACACAAATCAGATTAGTTGTTTTCATCTTGTTTGTTTTAGAACATATTCATTTGCATAATTAACGTCATTATCAGGTGTATGTGAATGATCTAACAGAACTCTTTACATGGACATACTCTTTACATGGACATGCTCCAGGTGCATGCACGGATTTGACAAAGGTAATTATGCATTGTAATTTACGTATTATAATTCAGGATTTGATGGTAATTTGAATAAGAACATGGTTTTAATAATGAAGGTTTTTAATAGGGATTTGAGATGACTGAACTGCTAGTTGATGTCCAAAACTACTTATAGGTAAATATATCGTGTCACTTAAGTTGAGACCAATATTTTGTTTGTAAAATTACATTGGTTTGGAAAATGACCATACTATATTATTATAATGCAACTTTATGAAATATTTCAAATAATTTATTTCATTTAAATTGTTTTAAATGATCTAAAACATAGGTGTAAACTTCAAGTGAATTTGTACATTTATGTCAAAAGTCATGATTCATGAGGATTTAATGTACATAATAAATTAGCCGAAATGTTTGAAACAAAATTAAGTGGGACATTGTTTTTGTATGTAAACATACTTGGAGCATCTCCAATGTCATAAATTAACTGTTGTGTGGTTGTTTAACATTGTCAAAAACATGCTGAAAGGCTTTATTTCAAATTACAGAGCTATAACATTTTTTACTTCAATGCAATTGTAGTAAGATGATCTAACGTTGATTAATTTTGTTTATGTATCATAATATTAGCGGTGCTTTCTAATTGACATTGTGACGTAGAATGTGTTTGATGTGTGTTTAGTGTTTGATGATAACAAAATATATATCGAATTATAGATGTGTTTGCAGATTTTACAAATACAGGAATAAATATTCGTGTTGAAGTAATAATACTATTGCACAGAATTTAACAAATTCAAACAGTATTTTTATTTCAAATATAATATTTTATTCAGTACAAAGTTTTCATACAGTACACTGATTTCATACTTACAGTTCACTCTCACTCATACATTTTCACATTTACATTTCTGTCCTCACTACATCACTCATACACTCAGTCTTCTGCATCTGCATTGTCCAGCTCCAGTATTTGTCTTGTCTCTTGTGTACCTGTATAATTAAAAACTACAGCAGTAATCTAAAAAGAAACAAATTTGATTTGCAAAAATATAAAATTTATTTTTAAAACTGTCTTAGATATATGGGTTATCGTCATCATCTTTGATTGTGTAATATCTGTGCATATCAGTATTCATATCAGGGACAGGTAATTACGAGTGGCTGCAGTACACACGTATACACGTGTGCACTGCCTCGCCAACTCGAGTGCACAAAGTCAAATCAAAATCAGATTCAACACAAGTGCAAATGGACTCGACCAACATCAAAAGTGCAACTCAATACAACATGCCACCACAAGTAGACTATCTACAAGTCAATGAAGCAGTGCAGTTCAACAGAGATGTACAACTCATGAATGTAATCCAAGTAGGCTACAACGTCAATGTACACTGGAATAAAGGACTCAAATGACCAAAACAACAAAAGTCTGGATGCAATGATCAGATGTACAAATGCACAGCTACAGATCATCAAGACTACAACATCAAGTTATACTACAGAAGTACAACAAGCTACATAGAACAATCAGTGGAAAATGCATGTACAAGTAAGCACATGAACACAGCAGTCTCAATCAAAACACAATGGCAACTGCAAATGACAGAAATGATCAACCAAGTTCAACATCACAATGTCAAGTGCATCAACATACAAAAGAAAAGGACATACATGAACAACAGTACAAATCAGGAATCATGATGATCAAAAGATAGCAGTACACACAGTTCAAATGGAATACAACTGCAACCATGATCAGGCAAAGGCTATGTAGACCAGAGCATAGGAATGTGCAGACTCAAGCTACAAGTTCAAATGTCAACAAAGCACATCAGTATGGCAACACAACAGCATGCACATATATGAAGACTACATTGTCAAGTGCAGAAATATACAGTGCAACATGATCAACTACACAATGCAAATGAATATGGTCAGAACACAAATGCAGTGAGCCAGACATCACAATACACATCAGTAAAGAAGAACAAATAAATCAATGTCAAATGCACAATAGGCCGAGAACCAGACCAGGGAGAGATTGTCACAGTGAAGTCAAAACGTGTACATAGCCGTATGTAATCAAGTCAAAGCCAGCGTGATCAAAATATATGAAGTTGAACAGGTCAGAGACATGGTGGTCAAGAATCGAGCAAGAAAATTCGAAGCCGATTATCAAATGTAATAACAGTTCAATATCAAAGCAAATGACCGAAGTCAATCACAGGAAACAGAAACAAGGTCGTAGTTTGAAAAGGTCAAATTTTAAATTAGGAAAGCTTCAATCAAATCTTAAAGAATCGTTGAAACTGAAAGATTTAGAATTAGGAAAGTAAAAGGTTCGACTGCTTTAAAATCAGAAGATCGAACGTATAAAATCGAAGCCGTGGATCAAAAGAAATTTCCCAAAATATCGAGATGTAAAAACGGCAAGTATAAACAACGTGGTGATCACGTAAATCAAATCAGACGTGTATATAAACCCCCAAAATCATCATCGACTTCGTGGTGATTCAAAGCAACAGAATAGAAACCCAACAAATCATCACTGACAAGTTCTCAAGCATTCAAGTTCAAATCGGAAAAGCAACAGAGCAGAAATCATACCGAAGTCAGAGATCGATAAAATCAGAATCGAGGCAAGGCGCATCAACGACGCCGCAATTCGTCAGAGTATCAGAGAATTCCAGAGTCACCACAAAGGGAATCGCAAGCCAGAGCTACAAAGATTGACAAAGCCGAAGCTCCAAATCAAAGTAGGGAAAAACCCTAATTCCAGAGTCGCCACAAAAGTCGACGAAGCCGAAGCTTCAATTTGCCAGTGGAATGAACAAGGGCAAAGCCCTAATTCAATCGAGCAAGTAGTAAAGAGGATCGAACCAGATTCGCCAGAGAATCATCACATCACCGAAGCCATCGCCATTTTTTTCTCAAAGGGATCGGGTCAACAATAACAAAGAGGAACGAGATAAAGGAGCAGGCCGGCCTAGTTTATTAAATGGGGTGTTAAAGTTTTAATTATTATTTAGTTTTAAATTTGGGCCGGGTTTAATTGATTTAGTTTTAGGCCTAGTTTATTTAGGGCAAAAGTGTTTTTAAATTGTCGAGTTAAATTTTGCCCTAGGTTTTAATCTGTATTTTGTTTTTCAGTTTATACTTTTCAAGTCAAGCAAGGGTAAATCACCACCTAGGGTTTAGGTAGTGTCAGATTGTCTAGTTAGGGTTAGTTCAGTGAGCAGGGTGTGCGAGTTTACAAAGCTCTATAGGCGGAGCAGGGTATGCGAGTCTGTAGGAGTGTTTGTAAGCGGGATACTGATTAATCCTAATAGAAATCTGGGAATGCAGCAGTAGGTAGGGGTTGCCGAAGCTGGGTAAATTTTGTGTGTGATTTACTTTTCTGCATATTTATTTATCTGCAGTTTGATTTCGAGTTTAATTTGAGAAAATTTGCGATAACCCTATTCACCCCCCCCCTCTAGGGTTAATCTAGATCCTACAAGTGGTATCAGAGCGAGGTAATTTTTTCTTTAACTCTAGAGTCATGAATATATCAAATAATTGTTTTTCTGAGGGGCAATCTATTGCTAGGCCACCAATGTTTAATGGTAATGATTATGCTTACTGGAAAGTTAGAATGAGTATTTATCTTAGTTCTGTTGATTATGATGTTTAGGATATTATTGAAACTGGCTATACACCTCCCACTATAACTATTGGTGATACCGAGATTCCTAAACCTAAGGAGAGGTGGGATGCTAACGATAAGAAATTGAAAACCACAAATGCTAAAGCCATGAATGCTTTAATCTGTGCTCTTGATAAAACTGAATTTAATAGAATTTCTCATTGTAAAACAGCATAGGAAATTTGGCATACTTTGGAGGTGTCACACGAAGGAACTTCTCAAGTCAAGGAGTCTCGTCTAGCCCTGTTCAGCAATGAATACGAGAATTTTATGATGGACAAAGGTGAGAGCATTAAGGACGTGTTTGGACGCTTCTCAACCCTGGTATACAATGCTAGAGCGCTTGGAAAGGAATTATCTGAGGTAGAGCTAATAAGGAAGATACTATGAGTCTTACCAATGAACTTTGAGGCAAAAGTCACGGCAATACAAGAATCAAAAGATTTGAGTAAACTGAGCATGGAGGATTTGATCGGAAATCTGATGACGTATGAGCTTGAGTTAAAAGCAAAGGAGGAACGCATCAATTCCAAACCAAAGAAGAAGACAATTGCCTTAAAGAGCAGAGAAGAGAGCAATGAAGAAGAAGAAGATCCAATTGAAGTGCTTGCAATGGCTGTCAATAATCTTAGAAGAAGATTCAAGCCACGCAAGAAGAAAACAAATGGTAATAGATCAAAAGATTCTGACAATTCAGAAAATGAATTAACCTGCTATAACTGCAACAAGCCTGGTCATTTCAAACAAAATTGTCCACTTCTCAAAAACAACAATGGAAAGAAAAAGAAGAAAAAGGCCTTCGCAGCAACTTGGGATGATGAGGAAGGAGAGGAAGTTTCAACTGATAGCTCAAAGGAGGCTAACTTGTGTCTTACGGCAAGATCAGATTCAGAAGCAAGCTCAGAGGAATCTAGTGAGGTAAAGAACTATTCTTATAAAGAACTTGTTTATATGTGCCTCGATCTTACTAAAGCAGTTGAAGCTCTTGACTCTAAGAATGAAAAACTGAAATCTGACAGAAAAAAACTTGTTCGTGAAAATTTTAGGTTAGAAACTGAACTTGAAAAAATTCAAAACCTAGAATGTAAAAAATGTAAAATTTTAGATTCAGAATTATCAAAATTGAAGAGTAGCTTTGAGAATCTTGAAATAGAAAACTTGAATCTTAACAAAACCCTTGACACTAGGAAAAAAGGATTTTATAAATAGATGCACCTCACTTGTGTCTGAAAACTCAACACTGAAAACCAAAGTCCAAGATCTTGAGAAATCACTGAATAACTTTTCTAGAGGAGAAAAATCATTCAATATGTTGTTAGGAAATCAACCGTTTGCTACCAACCGAAAAGGACTAGGTTTTGGTAAATCACAAGTTGATGATAGTGCAAAAGGAAAGGGTATCTTTACTGAATGTGAAATAATTGGACATCATGTTGAAAATTGTAGTCATAGGAACAAGAACACGAAATTTATAAAAGTTTGGGTTCCTAAAAACTCTACAAACAAATTTCATGTCTATTGGAACAAAAATGAAAAGACAAAACAAGTTTGGGTTCCAAAGGGATTGTTTATTCACAATTATTCTGCCACTAACAACCATGGACCTATAAAAATAAATAGGTCACATAAATCTTTAACCGTGTAGGTGTGGTGGCAGGCTAAGGAACAACATTAGTGTTATCCGGATTCTGGCTGCTCCAGATACACAATGGGTGACTAATCAACGTTCCTTAGCCTAGTATAAAGGTGACAGATTCACTATGGGCAAACAACGAAAGATTATCGTACAGGTAAAACAGGTAGTTGTATTTATTTTCAAACGATAGATAACTGGTAAGAATCTGCACCATAATCTGAATTAAATCAGCCAATTATGATTGATGGTGTTAATTCTGATTTTTTTTTAATTAACCAATCATCTTTTAATAGAATTACTCGAGATAATTATGATGATTGACAGATTCTAACTTTCTTGATATGATCTTATATGACTTGACTTTGACCTGTGCTTAAAAATTGATCAACAATTTTTTCCTGAACTTAATCTGTTTGGTCAAATTATGATGTTGATTGATTATTGAGTACTCATGCTATAAAAGTGTTTTTAGAAACTGTTGAAACTAATGAAACTTCACTGGTGAAAACTTCAAATTGCTTTTGAGATAATCATGATATCTTAACTATGGAAGGTATACACACTCGCTCTTCATTTGATAAAAGTTTGTGTACGTTTTGTTGTCACAGTGGTTTATTTCTGAAAATGAATCTGATTTTGTTGAAATGATTCCTAATAATGAAAGTTGGATTTGAGAGATGCAAAGTTGAACTTAATCAATTTGAAAGAAGAAATATCGAGGGATAATCGGTTCACTTCTCTATCTTACTACTTCTAGACCCGATATTATGTTTTCTGTGTGTTTGTGTGCACGTTTTCAAACTCTTTCTGATTTTGGCTTAGTTTTTAAACTAGTTCCATTAAAATGTGATAGTAATAGTGCAATAGACTTGTCTAATAATCATGTTCATCATTCATGCACGAAACACATAGATGTAGATCACATTGCTAGGGAAAACATTTTGCATTGAATTCATTTCAACTGAGAATCAACTTGCTGATATTTTCACAAAACCCCTCCCCGAAGAGAGATTTTCAAGATTACGTTTGGATTTGGGGATTATGGAAATTGGCTAATCATTTTTCAATTTTTGGTTGAAATATTCTTGATTATTTATTTTCAACTTCATTTTCTAGAATTCAAACCTGTTTTGGATATCATTCAAAGATTGATTCGAATATGGTATTCAGTAGTGGAAATACATTTGGTTTATGAAATTTCATAATATGATTAATTTGGTAACTTATTCCACGACCATTTCTATTTCTACCATCTTTCTATCATTCATAATGGTTTTGAAAAATGAGAAGAGTGAATTGCTTTTTAAATTAAAAAGGAAAATAAAGAAAAAATTAAAAAAAAAAAATTTCTCATGCATCCATTCTCATTTAAAAGTCCTTATGGTTATGCATGGATGGATCATGTGAGGTTATCATCACTCCATTCTCATTTAAAAGTCCTTATGGTTATGCATGGATGGAGCTTGATAACTAATGAGTAACTGCTAATCCCATTTAAAAGTCCTTATGGTTATGCGTGGTTAGTAAGTTCTTATTTCTGTTGTGCTTAAATGTCAAATCTTTTTAAAATTATAATAAATAGAATAAAACATCTCTCTTCTCATTATAAAAACCAAATCATCGATCCATTCTCTAAAATGTGGAAATTGTTATCTTGTTATGATATATTATGGTTTTTCCCTGTTTTTTCCATTTGTTTTCCCCTACTGTTTCATTATTTTTTGTCAGTCTTTTGATGATAACAAAAGGGGGAGAAGGAAGAGATTTTGATAAGAAAATAAGTATTTTTGGAATACTACACCAAATTTGTTAAATGTTGTTAGTTATTTTCTATAGTTCTTTTATTCGTCTGTAATTTCCTAAATCTTCTAAATAGGGAGTGGTCTCAGTTGTGGGGGGAGTATTCATGTAGGGGAGCATACATGTAGGGGAAGCTAAATATTTCATGGTTAAACAAACACATTTACTAGAATTTCAAAATCTTAAATATATATGTTTGTCATCATCAAAAGGGGGAGATTGTTTGATGTGTGTTTAGTGTTTGAAGATAACAAAATATATATCAAATTATAGATGTGTTTGCAGATTTTACAAATACAGGAATAAATATTCGTGTTGAAGTAATAATACTATTGCACAAAATTTAACAAATTCAAACAGTATTTTTATTTCAAATATAATATTTTATTCAGTACAAAGTTTTCATACAGTACATTGATTTCATACTTACAGTTCACTCTCACTCATACATTTTCACATTTACATTTCTGTCCTCACTACATCACTCATACACTCAGTCTTCTGCATCTGCATTGTCCAGCTCCAGTATTTGTCTTGTCTCCTGTGTACCTGTATAATTAAAAACTACAGCAGTAATCTAAAAAGAAACAAATTTGATTTGCAAAAATATAAAATTTATTTTTAAAACTTTCTCAGATATATGGGTTATCGTCATCATCTTTGATTGTGTAATATCTGTGCATATCAGTATTCATATCAGGGACAGGTAATTACGAGTGGCTGCAGTACACACGTATACACGTGTGCACTGCCTCGCCAACTCGAGTGCACAAAGTCAAATCAAAATCAGATTCAACACAAGTGCAAATGGACTCGACCAACATCAAAAGTGCAACTCAATACAACATGCCACCACAAGTAGACTATCTACAAGTCAATGAAGCAGTGCAGTTCAACAGAGATGTACAACTCATGAATGTAATCCAAGTAGGCTACAGCGTCAATGTACACTGGAATGAAGGACTCAAATGACCAAAACAACAAAAGTCTGGATGCAATGATCAGATGTACAAATGCACAGCTACAGATCATCAAGACTACAACATCAAGTTATACTACAGAAGTACAACAAGCTACATAGAACAATCAGTGGCAAATGCATGTACAAGTAAGCACATGAACACAGCAGTCTCAATCAAAACACAATGGCAACTGCAAATGACAGAAATTATCAACCAAGTTCAACATCACAATGTCAAGTGCATCAGCATACAAAAGAAAAAGACATACATGAACAACAGTACAAGTTAGGAATCATGATGATCAAAAGATAGCAGTACACACAGTTCAAATGGAATACAACTGCAACCATGATCAGGCAAAGGCTATGGAGACCAGAGCATAGGAATGTGCAGACTCAAGCTACAAGTTCAAATGTCAACAAAGCACATCAGTATGGCAACACAACAGCATGCACATATATGAAGACTACATTGTCAAGTGCAGAAATATACAGTGCAACATGATCAACTACACAATGCAAATGAATATGGTCAGAATACAAATGCAGTGAGCCAGACATCACAATACACATCAGTAAAGAAGAACAAATAAATCAATGTCAAATGCACAATAGGCCGAGAACCAGACCAGGGAGAGATTGTCACAGTGAAGTCAAAACGTGTACATAGCCGTATGTAATCAAGTCAAAGCCAGCGTGATCAAAATATATGAAGTTGAACAGGTCAGAGACATGGTGGTCAAGAATCGAGCAAGAAAATTCGAAGCCGATTATCAAATGTAATAACAGTTCAATATCAAAGCAAATGACCGAAGTCAATCACAGGAAACAGAAACAAGGTCGTAGTTTGAAAAAGTCAAATTTTAAATTAGGAAAGCTTCGATCAAATCTTAAAGAATCGTTGAAACTGAAAGATTTAGAATTAGGAAAGTAAAAGGTTCGACTGCTTTAAAATCAGAAGATCGAACGTATAAAATCGAAGCCGTGGATCAAAAGAAATTTCCCAAAATATCGAGATGTAAAAACGGCAAGTATAAACAACGTGGTGATCACGTAAATCAAATCAGACGTGTATATAAACCCCCAAAATCATCATCGACTTCGTGGTGATTCAAAGCAACAGAATAGAAACCCAACAAATCATCACTGACAAGTTCTCAAGCATTCAAGTTCAAATCGGAAAAGCAACAGAGCAGAAATCATACCGAAGTCAGAGATCGATAAAATCAGACTCGAGGCAAGGCGCATCAACGACGCCGCAATTCGTCAGAGTATCAGAGAATTCCAGAGTCAACACAAAGGGAATCGCAAGCCAGAGCTACAAAGATTGACAAAGCCGAAGCTCCAAATCGAAGTAGGGAAAAACCCTAATTCCAGAGTCACCACAAAAGTCGACGAAGCCGAAGCTTCAATTTGCCAGTGGAACGAACAAGGGCAAAGCCCTAATTCAATCGAGCAAGTAGTAAAGAGGATCGAACTAGATTCACCAGAGAATCATCACATCACCGAAGCCATCGCCATTTTTCTCTCAAAGGGATCAGGTCAAGAATAACAAAGTGGAACGAGATAAAGGAGCAGGCCGGCCTAGTTTATTAAATGGGGTGTTAAAGTTTTAATTATTATTTAGTTTTAAATTTAGGCCGGGTTTAATTGATTTAGTTTTAGGCCTAGTTTATTTAGGGCAAAAGTGTTTTTAAATTGTCAAGTTAAATTTTGCCCTAGGTTTTAATCTGTATTTTGTTTTTCAGTTTATACTTTTCAAGTCAAGCAAGGGTAAATCACCACCTAGGGTTTAGGTAGTGTCAGATTGTCTAGTTAAGGTTAGTTCAGTGAGCAAGGTGTGCGAGTTTACAAAGCTCTATAGGCGGAGCAGGGTGTGCGAGTCTGTAGGAGTGTTTGTAAGCGGGATACTGTTTAATCCTAATAGAAATCTAGGAATGCAGCAGTAGGCAGGGGTTGCCAAAGCTGGGTAAATTTTGTGTGTGATTTACTTTTCTGCATATTTATTTATCTGCAGTTTGATTTCGAGTTTAATTTGAGAAAATTTGCGATAACCCTATTCACCCCCCCCCCCCTCTAGGGTTAATCTAGATCCTACAGAATGTCTACTGCTAGACATTCTTTGTCACAATGTCTAGTAAAAATTAAAACATCATCATTTACATTAATTTTGTAATATCATTGAAGATACATAGTTAAACAAATGTTTTAATTATCTATTTGACATTGGCGTTACATTTTAATCACATCAAGGCTGGAGATGCTTTTAATTTGGATTAAAATTTACATTCAAAGCAAAATTTTAGCACATAAATGATTTGTAAGCAACATTAAAAATTAAAACATGGTAATCAGCATAACCTATATTGCATTACAGTTCAACTTCCACAGCAATAGGTCATTCTATTTTGGCTCATCTTCATAAGGACTTGAATAATCTTTTGTTGGACCGATCCATTGTCCAAAATATTTTGCAGAAATATAATATGAATATTGCAAGGCACTGTAAGAGAAACAATCATTGGAGACATCAGAAACCTAAAAACGCATTTCAATTATTGGAAATAAATGCAAGACTAATATGAATATATCCTGAACTGTGTGCAATTTAACATTGGCAACACATGCTTTTCTGAGTTTTCTCTACCTATCCCACCATTTTCTACAAAATTAGTAAACTCCTACGGTTTTTGTGAATGCCAATGTTCATGATAATTGTACCCTCCACTATTCCTCTCCTCGACAGTTTACTTTCTCTTCTTTTTTACTGTCTTTCTTCCACTCTCTTCTCTTTAGTTTCTTTTCATTCCTTTACTGTTTTATAATTTCACTATTTTTTTATTTCAAAACCAATTTATTCATTTAGTTAGCTCGTAATTTCATTGGATTTGAGTTTCATTTAATTAAATTAACTTAAGTTAAGAATTATGCTCAGTTTTATAATAACAAATCAATTTATTCCCATGAACATAAAACTCGGTATACAATAAAAATAATGATGAAGCTATGAATAACAATTATTAAAATTTATTCCCATCAACGTGAGAATAAGATAACTACCTGACGCAATAAAATTAATCATATACAAATCATCGGATTAGGATAATTATTTAGCATGATAACCATTTGACGGACTGATGTTAAATCAACAAATCCCTTTGGAAATAGTAAGAAAATGGTAATGTACATATCATCGAAATTATTTATAACTTATCTAAGATTGAAAGTTAATGGATGTCATATGAATCGAAGATAGACGATAACTTTTATCTACAATGAACCGACAAAACCAAGTTAGTTCCGATGTTTAACTCTTATGAAACGAAGATTGACGATAACTTATCCGTGATGGGAATATGAGTTAGGATCTTTATATCTGTGTGTTTTGGTAGTTAAATAGTGCCAAATCAGTTGCAGTGAATAGCATTTGGGCAAAACTAAATCGGTGACATTTAAAAAATATTGTAAATAATGCTCAAGGAAGAAGAAATATTCATAACAACATTTAGTAGAGAAGATGGAAAATAATTTTAAAGCAAGGAAAAAGGTAAAAACAGAACCAATAAAAGAAAATAAGTAGTAATTGTATACTAATTTAACCAAATGCAGTTTTGTATCTGTCATTAATCACATCAAAAATGGTTAGGAGTCTAATTGCACATCAGTAATCTAATCAGAATATTTACGACTCAATCTAATATAGTTAAGATATCAAAAACATAAGTAAAATTATTAACCGCAGCATTTAGTGGAGATATGATAAGTAGACTGACAGCAAATGAAGAGTATAAGAAAAATAAATGAGGGTGAGCTAAAAATTAAAATAGAAACCATTATTACCGACTTTAGTTTAATTTTAAACATTATAGTACCACACAACTATTAAAAACCATATAAAGTTATATGCAAAAATATGGTATTTGAAACCAAATACATCAGAACTTTGACTTCTCTGTTTAATGCAACTAAAAGAACATACATGCAGTCAAAACATTGGACTTTTTTCCATAGAAACATACCATTGCTGGCAATCAGGAAGAACTTAATTTGAGATAGAGCCGCGGTGCAAGCCATTCCCTCAGTGTCATTGCTTGTGAATTACGACACTCTCCCGACTACGTTTACTTCAAACATGGGAAGACAAAGTGGGAGGCAAATATTAACTGAAAAGACAAAACTAAATTTTAGCAGCTTTGCTATTTACAAAAGATAGTTCAACAGTTCCAATTCACCAAGTATGGTACGATTTTTATTCAGCATGATTAGAACATGAATAGAAATGGTTCGAGCATAAGATGATAAGGGTTGAACATGGACAACATAAACCACGGACAAAAATAGTAACTAATAGAATTTTTTTGAACACTTCAGTAGCAATTTGAACCTACATAACCGAGAATAAGAGAAATTAAAAGTAGAATCTGTTGGATTGAGCCATTTTTCCTATTTCAATACCGCCATGATTCAGTACTAAATACAAACTAACCAAAAGGATTGGAAGAGAAGATTAACTGGAAATGAAGCTGCTTTCTCTGGAACGACTTGTTTAAGCTAATCAAATAGGGTTAGAAAATGAGAAAGTGAGAGAACAACTTTCATGTGAAGCTAGTCTATATAATTTAAACATGCCAACCATAGTACACATTAGTCCAGTCCAGGACATGGGTGCACAACTGTTGTTTATGATGAAGTGGGAACATCAACCCACTTTCATGCTAGAATGTACATGAATGCTCAAAGGAGGAAGTTGGAATACGAAAATAAGAGTGAAAAAAATATTGCATGTCACTTTGAAACATGTATATTTTCCTCTGAAGAAAAAAAATGTGTGTGAATTTGTAAAGTCAGAAACACACATTGGTATTTTAATATACATACTATAAAGTATTATCATCTTCATCATTGATAATATCCATAACTCACCACCTTCTGCTGAACTACAATTTAAAACCGCTTTAAAAGTTATAGAACATTTATAATATAGTCTAATAAATCTACAGACTATAAAGTACTATTTTAATAGTTCAAGGGAATTTGCACTTAGGTGGCTTTACTCATATATTAACCATCTGACGACTTCATCAATATTATAAAGTAGTGGACTGGTGGTGGAGGTATAGAAAATAATCTTTGTATTTTAAAGTAATAAAATTTTTGAGTGCCCTTTAATAACCAATAGTTGGACAGATGCAATGCGGTTAGTTTTAATAAAGTCATACAAACTAAATATAGCAATTGGTTATAACCTAGACCTCAAGTGGCTTGACACCAAATAACTTGTGATGACCATTTTACCCAAGGTTTCGAATCTTGGAATTTGATCATATCTCATATGGATATACTTGTATAATGTGAATGATGCAAAACTCTTATAGCATTTATCATTGACTGGTTAATGTAAGTATAATTACACAGAAGAATCCAATAAGTTATAACTGTTTTGTAATTTCACATGAAAAGCTGTACTGAAGATAACACTAATTTTCGAAAAGAATTTATTACCATCCCCACGTAAAAATTTGAATTTTTAAATCAGATTGAGTATCCAGCATTGTGGGTATTTTTGGAAATCATGACAAAAAGAGTTTCATAGCAAGGAAACAAAATTAGAAAACTGAAAATAGTAATTAAAAAACTAAGGGTTCTAAGTACAATATGCAATTTGTGTTAAACTGAAATCAAATCTTAAAAACTAATATCATCTGCAATTTGTGTGATAAATATGATACAACAGTCTAAAATTAAGGGTTCTAAGTACAATATGCAAAACTCAAAAGGTAACCCTAGTCGAACATGGGATTAGGTCAATCCAAATGAGTTCGAACATCATCTGCAATTTAGAAAAAGGAGAGACTTATTGATATCTAAACAGCGTAAAAAAAATACCTAAATCATGGTCAAAGTTTGTTGTCGAAGCAACGACCGTGTAATCGATTAACGGTTAGTGAAATTTTGGGAATCGCAACATAAAATCAATTGCAAATTGTAGCCAAATGAAGTAGGTGTAAAGTTGTAATACCCGGCAAGAGATAGCTTCAGCTTCGGTTATCAGATAGCGATGGTGGTTGATTGGAGGATGATGGCGGCGAGACTTCCGATCGACTTGGACGACAAAGGAACTACAGATTTGATTTTGGGAATTAGAAAGAATGCAGGGTGGAGAGAGGGCAAGAGGATGGCGAAGGAGTCGGTAGCTGATAATGATTTAGGGTTTCATGATAGCTGACGAAGAGTATCTTAAGCTAAAGGGCATTTTCGGTAATGCAAAAAGACATGGTTGAAATTAGTTGTTGGAACTCTCATTATTAGTAGTAGAGATTATGTATGAAGTTGATAGGTTTTATTGTAGACCGAACAAGTGAGTTTTTCAATTATTTATGAGACATAGTGTGGTGATATTTTGTTAGTTGTAAAATAACATCTCCATGTTTGCAATCTTTATATTTTTCTATCCGTTTATATAATATAAATGCTTTAAGTTGTTTTCTCTTTGCATAAATGCATGCATGCGGTATTGCCTGTTCGTAAACATTGTTTTTAAGTTATGATTTTGGTCTTCTAGATACTACTAAATACAAGCATAAACCAAATAGCATTGTACAATCAATGAATAAGTTGGTTGGAGTGCTGCATTCTTTTTGTTACCCTTGGAAATTATAGAAATTTTTCCTGGATCCTAAATTTGTAAGCAAGTTATTCATACAAAGATTCAATAACTTATAATTTTATGGGTTCTGACCATAACATTTTGATGTATCCTAAATTTGTAAGCAAATTAATCATGCACAAAATTCAATATCTTATAACCCTATGATCCAAATTTATCTCTTTTCATTTCCTTCTACTTTGCATTTGCTTTTAGCTCATCTACTACTTGCTACCTTCTCTCCCATTTTTATTTTAAAATTTTGCCCTTTTCACAAACAGGAAATTATTGTCAAGGACAAAATTTCTCAGTATTTTATCCTCAAGGACAGACCTTCAGTATTTTAGCCTAAAGGACAACTTTACTTAGGTATCAGTTTTTAAGTTTTTAGGTATCAGTTTGTAGTTATCGGTAGTAGTTTTTAGGTATCAGTTTTTAGTTCGGTAACAGTTTTGAAAAAATGTTTGTCCTTATGAATAATTTTGAAAGAATGCCTGTCCTTATGAATAATTTTTAAAAGAATATTTGTCCTTGTGGATAAAATATTGAGGTTGTGTCCTTGAGGCTAAAAATATATAAATTTTTGTCCTTTAAATTAATTTCCCCTTTCACAAATTTGAAAATAAACAATGCACATACTAGATTCAGAAAATAGGTTGTAGTTTTCATCATCTTTAGCATGGACCTTATATATTATTTCATATAAATTGAATATGCTATTAATCTACTACATAATATGGAACAATTCATTTTACCTCCACTATATGAAACCATGTATACTATCATATTCATCTTTAAAAAATGTATAAATATTATTTTCGTTCTTTAATTGCCAAAAGTATTATGTTAACATAGTCTTTTTTTACAGCTCTCTTATCCTACACATACAGACAAAACAACAACTTGAATATCGATGCAAGGAGTTATGAGTTACCAACTATAGATTGATGCGGCAACATAAGTGCCTGCAAGCAAGACGAAAAAGAAAAGAACTGCACTTGCACACACAAAATCTATCAGGTAATATAGTCTCAGTATAATAGTGTTGTAACTATAAGATACAAAAGTTTTGTAGACGTGACATAAAAGTAGTCTGATTAGAAAAGTAGTGTGTATAATACTCATTTGAATGACAACTGCAAAATTTTATATTCCTTAGGATGCACATGATGCCTGATCTAATTGGCATACTGCATGCACAAACTAATGAATATACTCACTTTATTTTCACAGTTGCGAGTGCTTGAGTACCGGTATACATAATGTGCATTTCTAAATGGAATTGGATCATCATCATCATTGTATATTTTGCCGTTTATGAATATGACTATATATTACACAGTACAAATGTGGTAGAATTTTAAAATAAATTATGTTATTGCATACTTCACGTTCTATTCAAACAGAGGTTTATTATTTTTTTTGATAAAATTTGAACTTAGAAATGTTTATTTTCAACATTTTCAAAACATAAATTAATATATGTATGTTGAAATATATAACATAAATAAATCGAATAAAGTTAAAAATCAATTATCTGAATTTAAAAAGCATATTTTATGAAGTTTTTTTATTTTTGAGAATTCAAAAATTTTAAAATCTAAATTGAAAAGAAAAGAAAACCAAAATTTTGGAATATTTTTTTTAAATAAAAAAGTTATTTTTAATAAGAGAATTCAAAATGTTGAAGTAAAACTTCAATGTCAATATATAATATAGAATTTGAACAGTTACAAAATATATATCTAAGATATAAAACTAAAAGGAAATTTTAGTCTTACACTATTCATTTTGAAAAAAGAATAAAAATTTAATCAAATTTTAGAAAATGTAGTTTTACTCTATTACGTTTTTAATTTGCTTTTCAAAATTTGATTTCATCTCTTGATTTGGCTATTTATGAAAATATATTTGGATCAATTGTAATTAGTAAATATAAAGTAAATATGTTGTCCATTTCCATTATAGCAAATACTATTGGTTTGTTAGTTTAGTAACTTTGATATAAATTAAAATAATGATAGAAAATTGAAAGTTGGTTAAATTTTCAAGTCGAATTTTATCCATAATAACAATCTTATGTAATTTAGTAGCTAGCATTTATTATGTTAACTGTGTTTTAATACCAGCTAATGTAGGATCCCAATGTGACTTGATTCTATACAATTTGACAACTTTGACAAAATATAAATGATTGATAAGTTAAACAGAAACAAAAAGGAACTATAATTGTAGTAAACAGAAGCGACAAACAATTGTACTTGCGGCTCAAATTTCACCTGTTACTGGAACAGGAAATAGCAACGGGACATGCAGTCTGTAGCTAATAAAATCGTATAAGTTTATGTTAATGTTACATGTGGTATAAAATTTCTATAATGCAAAGATTTGAATCCTGATGTTTTGGAATTCATCTTACAACAATGTCACGTGCCTGCATTCAGAATTCACATTCCCAGTCAATGCGACCTGCTAGAGAAAGTGATATACCTGTTAGAGTGAAGAATTCATACGATTCAATGGCTCCTGGCACTCTCATCACTAAATCCAGAGATATGATTGGGGTTTGTAACTAATATATGTTTACACTTTACATCATTCAATTAATTTACTTGCACACTTTAACCTGGAAAGTTATATCCTTTATTTTCTTAGGCTGTATTAACTAGCATTGTCTTGAAATCAAATGTAACAATGCTAGATATTGTGAGCACCCGTATGCTTGGACAATATGGTTTCTTGGCTAAGGTAGAATCTAACCCTTATCCTAAAAAATTAATATTTTAGCTGCTTTAAAGAAAGATAGAAGCTGATGTTGCAATGGGTCTTATGATGCTAGGTCTTTGCAATATTTAATGAAAATGATATTTCCATGGACTGCGTTGCTACCAGTGAAGTTAGCATTTCTCTAACTTTGGACCCCTCAAAATTATGGAGCAGGGCTTCGATTCAGCAGGTAACATGAAATCTGAATATAGAAATTTTATATGCATCTGATTGAGTTGACATTTGTATATACATTGATAGTAGAAGGTTAAAACCAAAATTTGGTGATTATGCATTTAATGTCATACTGGAATATCCGATTATACGTTGAGCATTGCAATGTAACAGATTTAACCTTCCAGGAACTGGATCATGCGGTAGAAGAATTGAAAAAAAATAGCAGTTGTGAATCTTCTTCAACATCAATCAATAATTTCCCTCATTGCGAATGTACAACAGTCGTCTCTAATTTTTGAGAAGGTTTGTGCTTGGTCATTTGGAAAAAAATTTTGAAATTAAATTAGTTCTATTTACTTCATTTGGTATTATATTAGATGACTTAGTCTTTCTTGAATGGGTTTCATTTGGTAAGTAGATGTTAATTATTGTTACTTTCTACACTTGCCTTTTACACTTACAGGAATAGTTTTATATATAATTAGTTGATGCTCATTTTTTTCCCTTCTTATTGCAAACATATGTGTGTAGAAAAGGAAAGTCTAATATTTAAGTTTCTTTTTTGTTTTTCCCTTTTTTCCCATATTCATTAGAGGATATAAACGTGAATAAATATTACTCTATTGGATTTGGTTCCATTGTAAAATGTCTATCTTCCATTAAATGTCGATTTTTCACTAGATTTTTTCTCCCATTATACTATGCCCATTTAACGTAATGTACAATTCTCATTGGTTTGTTAAATTGGAACCCAAAATATATGACATCTGAATATTTACATTCAATAAATAATGTTAATTTAAGAATGCAGTTCAATAACTATTACTAATTCGTAGTATTTTAATAGCTATGCTCATTTACATCCACGTTGTAGTAACGTTTTCATGGTAGGTTCACGCAATAAGAATAACAAATTGTAAGCTCGTTCAAATAATCAAAATATCGTACGAGAATTAGAGAAATCCAAGTACGTAATTGTGAACCGAATAGCAGTAAAATCGAATAGCAATAATCGCGGACCGGTTAGCTTTTATGTTCTACTGTACTGTTCTTTTTTCTTCTCTAAATCCCTTTTCAACAACCTAAATTTGTATCAATCAAATATTAGTTCGTCTCTAAATCATTCACTTCCTTCCCCAAACACCTAATATTTCGTTCATAAAACCAACAATCTTCGTTATATAACCCAGTGAACTTTCAGTCTTCTCCATGTGCGATTTTCCTGGTGGATCCTGGAATTTTACTTTTTGTGGGACATTACGTTCAGGTATTGTAGTTATTACTATTTGATTTATGATTTTAAGTTTTCATATAATCTGAATTAACTTTCACATGTACAATTTTAAAAAGTTTTTGCCTGCAGTGTGGATGATAGATTAAAACATTTTCTAGAATATGATAGTTCAATGGATTCACCGACTGCGCACTCTTCAATCAGTTCTCTTAAGTGAGTTCTTATTTTATGTTTTCCATTTTTGGACTTCAATGTTTGTTGATGCTTCCTATATATGATTGTTATTTTGTTTTGTGACTATGCTTATGGTTTGTAAGTAGGGAATGCCTGAGATCAAATTTCAACGCCTAACGATAAACAGCAGTAGATGCTCTCTATTTAATTTGCATTATGTGAATTTTTCAAATGATTGGTGGATCACAAGTGGATAAAACAGGTACATAACTCAACCAAACTAACACAAGATAGAGAAATGACATTTATATAAAAAGTTGAATAGAATTATTGAATGTAGGTGTATTATAGTGCAATTTTTTGCAAAGATAGTAGACCATACCATATATCCATGATTACATGCAATTATAGCAAATTATTTACGCATAAGAATATTATGACCATTAATGCAAGTAAAAAATATTATGCTATAATATATAGTGAAAAATTTATACTTGAGCAGCTTCTTCAGATCTTTTTTATATTTCTTTATTTTGAAATAATGAATACACTAACATATATGATTAAATTTCTTTTAATGTCGTATTCTCCCCGATCTATGTAGATCAGATACATCTAACAAAAGGATATGACCCAGGAAGGAGTTGGTAAAAAGTTAACTCAATGTGATAGGTCGTTCGTATAATTTTAAGATGAGCTTAATCTGACAAAGCTTCTATTTTCTTTTTTGTAGTTTCATTTTCTTTCCGCTTTAAATTTGGACTCCCATTTAGTTTAACAATTGAACTTTTAATGTATGATGTTTGTGCTATCTAACTTGAGAATTTTCTCTCATATACAAGTGATAGTGTCACCAGGAGTGTGAATAGTTGAAGATGTGCTTGTATAGGTAGTTTAATAATGTTGTTGTTAAATTCAGGGTACATTTATTTCCCCTTCATTCAATAGTGTTTATTTTGTTTACTTTCCTTAATATTACAATATTATCGTATATAGCAACTCTTTCGCAGATGCAAAGCTTGATAATTATTTTTCAGGTGAAAGGGTTTCTTTTTGTTGGGGAGGAGGGGGGGGATTGTTTATGTTTAATTTGATGCCTAAGCGGCAACAATGAACAAGAAAGCGAAGCAATTTTAAAGGGTATGCACTAATAACACTTGCTTTTTCTTTATTAGTTTCGTAGAAAGTTGAGCAACTTATAGAGTCAAACCAACTGTTAACCATGTCCTACAAATAATTTTATTAGTCGATTGGATTGTGCATGTTGTGAATTTGTGTTATGCCAAGAAGATTATATATCATACCGTAATATCAGCAGTTCAATGGATTTTTTAAATTACTAATGATCATTAGTTTTAGTTATACTATGTAAAATTTTATACTATAAAAATATATTCGATATTGACATAAAATGGGAAGGGGACAAATATTCCATTCTTCTATTCATCTCGGAATGGTAAGATATATTATGTAAGCTACAAATGGTATGGTGTACCACTAATAAAAAATAATTATTTTGGTATATTTGTTAAGTGATATTGAATGCTATCCTTTTCCTTGTAAAACATGGATACATTTTGTCTGAACATGTATATGTGATAAGGATCCACATCCCAACCTTTTAGGATCCCCGATTGGTGCCCAGCTTGATTTATGATATCCAGAACTGTTGGAATACGATAATCTTTTGCAGGCGCATGATGTACGTATCATTAAACATCTTTCCAAAAACTTACTTTTTTTCCGATACATTTGGGCATCAAAATAAGGTACGCAATATATCATGTACTAGAATATTTATTATATTCAACGATTTTGAGGTATTTATTTTTAGTGGTTTACAAATATTGGTATATGATAATTTTATGTGAAGATGTTTATGAGAAGTAGATAATGCTTGCAAAAAATTATCAACTGCTGATAATTCTTCATATCAAAAATCATATTGGACAAATATTGGGATATTAAAAAGCTAAGAAGATTCGGATCCCTCATATGTATGTATGCATGTGCATGTATATAGAAGAAGGTTCATTTTTCATGCAGAGAGCTAATTTTTTGATATATCTAAATCCAAAATGATGTACAATTGCTCAATTTTGTTCGTGTGAAATAAGAACAGAGAGAAAAGGATGTAAAAAGAAATAAAATGTAATGCTTTTTTATGTTACAATTTTGTAAAAATTAGCAACATTTTTTATGCTTAGTTAACTTTGTTGTAGAAGATTAACGGCAGCTATAAACATTTTTTTTGTCATGTCAATTTGAGACGTTGATGTGCAGTATGACAACAAACTTAAGTAAAGACATCAGCATAGTACGTAGTTCCAATATGCTCATGTTTATTTTTAAGTTGGTTAAAAGAACTATGACTGCCTTTACAGATTGTTTCATGGTCCAAATTTGGAAGGTCATTTGCGATCATTTGAAAGTCGGAATAAAAACAAGTAAATGCAATTGTCACAAATCTTTATCTGTTTTTTTTTATATGTTAACAAGAAATCTTATCAACATCCCCAATGCTATTTGTAAGGTTATTAAATTCTAACAAAACTAATTTATTGAAGGGATCCACTCTTTCGGAAGCATGCCCTTCGACTAGATCGTTACAGTCGAAAGGGTTTAAGGTGATAGTTTCACCTTTCGACCTATTTTACTTAATCAAATAGTTTAATAAAGCCATCCCTACCTTTCGACCAGGTTAACTTAGTCAAAAGGCTTTAAGGAGTCAGCTTTGGGATACAAATCTAGAGAGCAACATCCGATTGAGTCCTCTCTTTTGAGTGAGTCGAAAGTAGCAGATCATCCCTACTCTTCATTCCTTTCGACCATGTCGAAAGATGGCATTCGGGACCTTTCGATCATATCGAAAGGGTACTTCATTAGTATGACACAGTTGCTTCCGACCCTATGGGTTCGTTACTCTTGCTATAGAACTCCTTCGAAAGGGGCTTTGATGCCTCTAAGAATCGATCCCCTTTAAACGAGTTCCCTTATATTCAATTGTTGACCAATTATAAACTAGGATTCCTCTTAGAAACACCCCTTTCGATCAAATCGATAGGGGTTCTTCCCTTTTTAAAACATTCCTAGCTTATCACTGCCTACAATTCACTTTGCTTTAATGTATAAGATCGATCTGGGTATCCCTAAGTATCTTGAACTTAACATGGTCGAAACCCCATCATTACTCTGGCTTTTAATATTAAGCGCAGATTTCGATGATGATGTGTTTCGATCACATTCTCCCAGGCCGACTCTATGCATTGCATAGACAAAAAGAAATCAGGAGAATATGTTAGAATCATGTGCAATGGATCATTAGTCTAACTAATGATCTTAATGATCTTCCTCGTCGCCGTAATCCTTAATGAATAGCCATCTCCCTTTTTATTTATAAACTAAAATGAGTTACAAGATATAAAGCTCTTTTCCCTAATTTGATTTACGGTTCTTTAGAATACAATTGTGATTAAGAAAGTAGAGTAAAAGAGTAAAGGAAATGAATTCAGCATTCTAGAATCCGGTTCCCAAAACTGGACCCCTTGGGTTTTATTTGTAGATGCAGGTCGGCTCCCTTCCGCACCTTTGCTTTCGACATTTGGTCGGAAGGACCCTTTTTTATATGCCGCCTCAAGCCTTTCGACTTGGTCGAAAAACCATGACCCCCTTCAATGTTGTTTAAAGGCATCCTTTTGTTCTTATTGGTCTACTCTTCGACTCCTTTATCGTTTCCAAGACCTTTCGACTGAGTCGAAAGGGGTCTTTATTATCCTTTCGTCTTTGTTGATCTCTGAATGTTGCTTTCTCCTCAACACCTTCCGACATTGTCAAAAGGTTTTCTGAATGCACTTTCTCCCTTCCTATTGTTATTGAACATAAGTTTGAAGCTTCTGACACTATCGATAGGTCGTTCATATTGGTTTCGAAGATATTGAAGTGTCGATGGTTTCAATGAGGTTGCGTAGCCTTTGAATGCATGCCTTAGGACTTGGGCGGAATATTCTCTTAAAATTATGGGCCTTGACCGGTTCGAAAGGCTTGTATATGCTTTCGAAAAGGTTGTGTTAGGGGCGAAACCTTTGACTTCGAAAGGTTTGGTACGTAAGCGAGAGAACATCATCCATTGCCTTCGAAAAGGGGTTCCGAAGCTGTCCTTGCTTGTTTATCTGCATCGAAAGGTTGAAAGTAGCACAAAGGTATATCTGTTTCCATCTGGGTCGAAAGCCTTTGCACTGTATGAGTAGTTGGTGCCTTCGTACCTAATTAATGCCTTCGAAACATCCTCTTACGATCTTTATGAAGTCTAGGCCTGTTTCTTCGTCAAACCTCAATCTTACTAACCTTCTTTCATACTTCCGCTCTTAAGTAGATTTTATGGCTAACATTATACATCACTGCAACATTGTTACTGGAAAACTTACAACTTATACATAAATATGCTAAAGCATAATGTTTACACGATTTTAAATTGAGACCGTTGTTTACTCATGTCTAAAGTACATGGTCTGATGGTCATGCAGGGTTATAAGAAGTCTTCTTAAACTCTTCCTTTTTTGCAAATAAACACTACTTCTTCCGTACTAGAACTGTTTTTGGGTTTAGTAGGTTATAACTTCAGTTAAATGACAATATATGCACAGGACTATGACATATGAGAGCATATTCTTTGCATTGTCGCTTTTACTATAAACATTATGTTTGTGTTAGAGTTGGTTACATTTATATGGATTATGTTATCAATTATACTATCGTGTATGTATACATTTATACATGCGTACATATGCATGTATATATTAATAGAAATGTATCTATAATCAGTGTATACACATGTAGGAGTGTGTCTGTGTGCTCGTCTGCATATACAACACATGCATACATCCATACATAGATCCATATCGTATGTACATTTAATGAAATGAATTTAGGTGTGTTTATTTACATGTTCTGCTTTTGCACTCATACAAATAACTCTAAATTTTATTTTGATCACTTATGTCAATGTCAAGGAGTAGTGATTAACTGGACAGTTTCTACTTTCATAATTTTATTTGCTGACTGTAATACTGTCAAGTGTTTAAAAAAAAAGATGACAGTTAAAATTTTATAGGGGAAAAGAAGCTTATGTATTTTTAGTTAAAGTTTTACTGTGGCTTCAGCTATACCATTGTTTTAGTATAATATATATGTCATGTTATGTACTCAGTATAATTTTCACTAAAAACTTGATTAGTTCATGTACTGTGTAAAATACGTATTTTCCAATTCCTCCATCTTGGAATCATACATTGTTCTTCTTTACACACACAAACACTATGTACAAGATATTATTTTCTTAGGTTTTGACACATCATGTAGATGGCAGATTAATGTGTTGTCAATTTGAAAATTGGCACTGAGTCAGGGATTTTTCTCCATATTTTGTGGATTTAATACAATCTCGCATATAACAACAATCGACAAAGTGGACTGTATGCAATTCTTACACTTATTTTAAAAGCTGGTTTACTTATGTTGCACTATGACGATTACTACCAGCTTTCCCCTTCTGTAATTTGTGCTATCCTACTGCACTTACTGATATGTGCTCAATTACTACCATGTGCTGCTTTTATTACCTACTTATAAGTTTGTGGTATCACGCTGCATTGAGAAGTTGAAAACTTAACCGCTATTCATGTAAAGTTGGTTAAAAAAGTGTAAAAATTGGCCTGTCAGTTTTTGAGTTTTTACTTTATATTTTTACAGGAACACATACTGGGTCTGGTTGATAAACCTTGTGAAGTGAAATCTGCAAGGAATAACGAAGGTCACTCCCGTCACTGTCAATTATCGATACAATAAGAGAACATACGTATGTACAATTGGATAATGGTATGGTTATTAACATGGTTACAAAATAATGCTTATTTATACAGGTTATACCACCTAGCGAACAGAGCTCGACTTTGAAGACTGAGCTGATTAAGAACGGACAAACTAGTCCGGCTGGAGTCGGATGTAAAAGAAAAGCAGAAGATAACAGAGGTTGTCCATGCTACTTATTAAATTGCATTATCTGTGCAATAAGACCTTTCATGCTGATCGACAACATTGTCTTTTTACGAGGATGAAGAGCTATTCAATGATTCATTAAACGTAAGGCTGAACATCTAACTTCCAAAAAGGGACATAAAAAAGGATCTGTTATAGAAGTAAGATTATCGTTTACCTTTTAAAAAATACTACATTTTCTTGAAAAAAATAAATAACTTCCATAATTGTTCGGCCACCCCATTTGTGATGGTAGAAGTAGTTATTCTACACTTATTCTATATTACAGTTACTTATTAACTCTGACTGCATGATTCCACTGTAATGTTCATTATATATCATCATATGCATTCGATAATAAGTTCATGTTAATGTTTTTGAAATTGACGAGGAGACGCAATCCAAGCAACAATGTTAGTGATATTTGTTTGTAGTAGTATGTCATTTACTTTCTGTTGGTACCATTTTATATGTTGTTAATAATGTAAGCACGTGCACTAGTATATAAGCACGAACTTCCAGCTTGTTTTAGTTAATGAATTCATTTCTTTGTTTCTTATAAATAAGTCTGATCTCTATCATGGTATCAGAGCCCTAAATCAAACGATTATCACAAATTCAGATCTGAATTCATCCCAATCTCTTTTCTTCAATTCTCTCAAATCGATTAATCATCTACTCATTGAATCACATCCTTCCAGTTGAATCATGGCGAACAGTGGTGATTTGCAATCTAGATCTGACTCTAATCATACTACCAATACAGCTGTTACTCAGACTTCGAAATCACTTAGGAAGCATTGAAATCAATCACGAATCCACAGACGCAGCTAATCACGGTAACCCTAGATGAGAACAATTTTTTGCTATGGAAGTTTCAAATTGATACAACAATTAGAGGGTACGGTTTGCAGAAATTTATAGATGAGACAACTATAATACCGGAACAATTCATTATTGGGCAGGATGGTTTGTTAACTGCTGACGTTGAATATACTGTGTATCAAAGACAAGATAGCTTATTGTGTTCATGGTTGCTTTCTTCAATAAGTCCCAATCTATTAACTCAAGTCATTGGATGCAAAACATCTCTAGAAGTGTGGAATGCAATACATCAGAGTTTCAATTCCCAAGCGGCAGGAAGGATCATGAGCTATAAAAGACAGCTGCAGAACATCAAGAAGGAAGGCTCAAATGTCAGAAAATATCTGAGCAAAATCAAGAATCTATGTGATCTGCTGGAATCGTCAGGACATAAAGTGAGTGAAACTGAACATGTCCTCAGTATTTTGAATGGTTTGGGTGATGAATTTGTATCTGTGGTAGCAGTTATAACTTCAAAGGAAACAACTCCACCAGTGCAGTATGTTAGTTCTGTTTTACTTGGCCATGAAGGAAGACTTGAGCAGAGAAACAATGCAGTGCAAGAGTTCTCTATCAACTATGCTGGTAATGTGAAGAATCAACAGTATAACCTTAAATCTGATTCTCTGAGCAATAGTCAGATGCCTCAAACTGGTAGAGGAAGCCAGATGTATGGAAGAAGAGGTACGTATGGTTGATGAAGAGGAAGAGGCAGGTTCACTAATAATCGGCCGAAATGTCAGATTTGCGAGAAACTTGGTCATACAGCTATACGGTGCTACTTCAGATTTGATTCCAGCCATACAAGCAATCAGCTGATTTCTCCAAATCAAGATACTGTAAAGCCATATCCATACAATATTAATCTGAGTCAGGTATAAGGAAGCATTGGATACAATCCTAGAAATCAAAACTCTCAAGTCAAGCATCAAGACACACTGGCCAAGAACTCAGATATTGAAGACGAAGCGTGGTTTCCTGATTCGGGTGCAACACATCATGTGACTAGTGACTTGCAGAACCTGAACCTTGGAGGAACCGCATACAGAGGTAAAAATTAATTCATATGGGTAATGGTGCACCAGTTAATATTACTCATGTTGGTCATGCTCAGTTCACCACTGAAAATAGAAATCGAACTTTATTGCTAAGAAATTTGCTGCGAGTACCTCAAATTAAAAAGAACTTGATTAGTGTGTCGAAGTTTGCGGATGATAATGATGTCTTCTTTGAATTTCATTCCAACATATGTTTGATCAAAGATAATGTGAGCAAGGAAACTGTGTTACAGGGGAAGCTGCATAATGGATTGTACAATGTTCGATCTCAAAACCGATGGTAATGTTGAAGAAAAAGTTGTATGTTACAATGTAGGTAATAGTGATGTAAATGATGAATACGATATATGGCACAAAAAGCTTGGTCATTCAAATGAAAGTGTAATGAAGGTAATATTGAATAAAGAAAATCTATTACATTTGAAGTGTATAACGCCTAATATATGCAGTCAATGTCAATTGGGTAAGAGTCATCGATTACCCTTCAAACACTCTGAAACTGTATATCATAACCCACTGGAATTAGTTGAATGCGACCTTTGGGGTCCTGCACCTTTGAGCTCAGATTACGGATATAAATATTATGTTGCCTTTGTAGATGCATATACAAGGCACATGGATTTATTTTCTAAAGTTGAAATCAAAGACAGGTGAAGCAGTGCGACAATTTGTTACACAGGTGAAAAGACAGTTTGACAGGAAAGTGAAAATCTTCCAAACTGATGGTGGCTCTGAGTTCAAGCCATTAAGAGAATTCTTCAACAATAAAGGGATAATACAGAAGTGTACTTGTCCTCATACGTCACAGCGGAATGACATGGTGGAAAGGAAGCACAGGCATGTAGTGGAGATGGGTTTAACTCTGTTAGCACAAGGTTCATTACCTCTGAAGTTCTGGCCTGAGGCATTTTCAACAGCAGTGTATTTGATCAACTGTTTACCAACCAAAGTGCTAAAGAATACCAGTCCATATGAAGCTATGTATGGCATTAAACCTGAATACAAAAGATTGAAGGTATTCAGATGCTTATGTTTTCCTTTTTTGAGACCGTATACTTCTCATAAATTGGATTTCAGATCAGCTCCATGCACGTTTCTTGGATACGGAACAAGGCAAAAAGGATACAAGTGCTTAACAAGTGAAGGTAAGATTGTTATGTCAAGACATGTCACTTTTAACGAAAGAGTTTTTCCATTTGCTAATATGGAAATGAAGAATACCAGGAAAGTTATCAATGCGCAGAAATCATTGCCACCCATACCTATGTGTAGCAGGATTGAAGAACATCATGACATTGATGTTACCAACGAAGATGCTGTAGAAAGTCATGAATTACTGGGAACTCAAACTGAAGAAATGAATAATAGTACAAATTATGATTTCGTGCAGCATCAGAATGAAACAAGTAATGAAGATTCAAATAATACAAACAGTGCAGCTTCATCCAGTAGTCGAACTCGAGTGGAAGATCAGCCTCAAGGACACCCTATGATGACAAGAGCAAAACACGGCATTTTCAAACCTAAAGTATATACGATTCAGTGTGTATCTGAAGAACCAGTAAACTTCGAACAAGCCATCAAATGCAGCAAGTGGAGGAAAGCTATGGAAGAGGAGTATAGAGCATTGATGAATAATGGTACATGGACTTTAGTGTCTCTGCCCAAAAACAAGACAGTGATAGCGTGTCGGTGGACGTATAGACTCAAGCACAATGCAGATGGAACTATAGATAAGTACAAAGCTCGACTCGTAGCGAAAGGTTTTACACAACAACCAGGATTTGATTTCAAGGAGACATTCTCACCGGTAGTAAAGCCTACTACAATTAGAGTAATGCTTACCATTGCGTTACATAATGGTTGGTTGGTGAAACAATTGGATGTTCATAATGCGTTCTTGAATGGAGAATTGGAGGAAGAGGTGTATATGGAGGAACCAAAGGGGTTTGAAGACAATCAAAATTATCACATGGTATGCAAGTTGAATAAAGCTTTGTATGGGTTGAAACAGGCGCCTCGAGTATGGTTTGAGAAATTAAAAGCAACATTGGTGAAACTTGGATTTAGTCATACAAAATCCGATAATACATTGTTCATAAGAAGAAGCAGCAATCATGTTATTTATTTTCTCGTATACGTCGATGATTTTGTCATAACTGGAAGTAGCATGACAGAAATAGATAGATTAACTAAGTATTTAAATGAGCAATTCAGATTAAAGGATCTTGGGTTACTTAATTTTTTCTTGGGCATTAAAGTTAATAGAACTGAAGATGGAGGTCTTCTTCTAAGTCAAGCAAATTATATTCGAAGTATACTGAAGAAAGCTGGGATGGATAAAGCGAAAGCTTCAAATACACCCATGGTGACAAACCTTCAACTATCAAAGAATTCAGGTGATCCAATCGACAATCCACATCTTTATAGGAGCATTGTGGGTGCTCTGCAGTACCTCACCATCACCAGACCCGAGATATCTTTCAGCGTAAATAAAGTTTGTCAATTTATGCAAAACCCAACAAGTGAACATTGGAAGGCGGTAAAGAGAATTCTAAGATACTTAGGTGGAACAGTGCAGTATGGACTAAAGTTATATTCTAGTGAATCATTGAAAATCAGCGCATTTGCTGATGCTGATTGGGCTGCTGACAGAGATGACAGGAAGTCAGTTAGTGGATATTGTGTGTATTTGGGCAGAAATATGGTGTCTTGGTGTTCAAAGAAACAATCTACTGTGTCGAGATCGAGTGCAGAGGCAGAATATAGAAGTGTAGCGAGCACTGTTTCTGAAATTATGTGGCTGCAGTCCCTGTTATCAGAAGTGCTGAACGATGAACTAAAGCATGCTACAGTTTGGTGTGACAATGCAAGTGCTGTGATGTTAGCTGCCAATCCCGTATTACATTCAAGGACGAAGCACATTGAACTGGATCTCTATTTTGTGAGAGAACAAGTAGCAAAAGGGAAGATTTGTATTAATCATATACCAGCATTGTACCAAAAGGCTGATATATTAACTAAATCACTGTCATGTGCTAGGTTTATAAATTTGAGGAAGGAATTAAATGTAGATGTTGTTGCAGGTATGAAGAAAGGTGAAAGCAGGAGCTAAACTGTCAAAGAAGAAGATGAAGAGAGATTGAATTATGGGAGAGTGTTAGTGATATTTGTTTGCAGCAGTATGTCATTTACTTTCTGTTGGTACCGTTTTATATGTTGTTAATAATGTAAGCGCGTGCACTAGTATATAAGCACGAACTTCCAGCTTGTTTTAGTTGATGAATTCATTTCTCTGTTTCTTATAAATAAGTCTGATCTCTATCAAACAAAATAATTGATTAGTACCGCTTGTTGTTATAATCAATTATACCTTGATATCTTTGACAACCTTTTCCTGGGATATGTTGTTAATAATATGAACTTCAGTCTAGATGACTGCCTTTCTGTCCTTACTCCTGTTTTTTCACCGTTTTATTACTACCGCACAAGACTTTTTTCAAAAAGCTTAGGTAGTGTTTGATTTGTTATTTTTAGTTTTGGGTTTTCGTCCATACAAAAATGCACACGACGCATTTATATTGTCGAAAACGACCAATGTAGAAAATGAAGTAACATACAAACTAGAAAACAACTTTTTTATTTTCCGCGTTTTGAGAAATAACACAAGCACGTGAAACAATCCGTTCTTTCGTCATCCCTCTATCTCCTCCGTCCTCCCATCCGTCTTTCTCTCATCCCTTCCGCCGTCCCTCCATTCTTTTCATATTTGATATACATATTGAAAATCGAAAACACAAAATTCGTTTTTAAACCAAACACTACCTTAGAATCTAAAAACTATTCTGTAGTGTAATAGGCTGACCACTACAAATGCTGCTGCTATGCACACTTTGCAGCATCTAATTAATAACTTTAATGGCTGACGACATTTGGACGTCAATTATTTTTAAATTGAGCTCATATTGTTTGAGTTGGATTAGAAAGTTTTGATGATCCTTTATCCTTATACCACTGATGCATTTGTGAATAACAATACTCATTATGTGTTAGTTGATTATTATTCAATTAGACCATCCATTATCTTTAGGTTAATTACCTATTGAAGTTAATAACTCTGCTGGGTTTCGTGCCTTTCACTCTTTATGAATTAAAATGAAATGAATTATCAAGTATATGTTGTGTGGACTTTATCCTTATACAGCTACGAGTACATATGCACGTCCAGTTGCACCTGCATCTAATTACTTCGATACTTGAACTATGTATATCATGATATCTGTACTATTTTTTTCAACAAACACGTTGTTTTCTTCCTTTAACATCTAACTGGGTTGAGATGATGTCGGGTAGTTTAATAATACGGCCCATGAATAGATGGCATGTAAATTGAAAGACAAATAATTTTAGCTACTATGGAGATGTAAAAGGTATTTTAGGAAATTCAAAAAGACGCGGTTGAATCATATTCATGGAATTCTCATTATTAGAAGTAGAAATAAAGGCAGTTTTATGTTTAGTGAATAAAAGAAAATTTCCTTTCTACTTCAAATATATATATATATAGTTTTGATCTCACTTAGCAACAATAATAAGGAATTAAACTGCTCACATTTTTTTCATGTAAATTAAAAAGAGTAAGGAATTTAATTGAACATTTACCGATTTAAAACTTTGTTAAAACATGTTTAAATGATGTTATAAATAATATTAGGAACATCAAAAAATATGACTTCATCCATACGTTAAAACTAAAATCAACTTCATAAATAACATTCAAAAGGTTAAGGTCAAATCAATCATATTGAGCAGTGCTCATGTAAAACCAAATCAGTGTCAGTTAAAAAATATTTTAACTATTGCTCATATCAATATCATACTCATCAAATCAACTTATCGGACAATATAATAGGATGTAGCTAAATCATTTTGCATCTCATCAGCTCCAAAAGTGAACATATGAGTAATAGGACCAGAAAGCAGAGCATTGAAACCTAGAAAATTATATGAAAGAAGGACAAAAGACATCATATTATTAGTGCAATTAATCCTTATGGGAGGTGATGGAAAATGAAGTTTCAGAAAACCAATGAGATCAAATTCATTCCATACAATAATTGCATATCTTCATTAACTGCTAAATATGTAACTTGTTTAAAGCTGAATGTACCCAAATGATAATTTATTATGGTCTACAGCTTCACCAAATATATCTTTATGTTATCATCAATTTTGACTTCATCCCTATCGTAGAACAATGGAGATTAAACAGGACTCTTCTTCATAGAATGGTGCATTTTTCTATTGCAAGTGTATAATTATTGCTTGCTAAGATGAGAACAATAAAATGCATATCAAAGTTTACTGACCCGATCCTTGATCCTTGTAATGTAGAATTAGTCCTTTTTGAAAATAAAATAAAAGGAGTAAAGTTGAAACTGTTCAGTAATGCAGATTGCTCTAACATCATCACATAAAAAAGCAATTGGCGGGTTTAAAAAGGTGTAGGTCCTTCAGGGTAGGAAACATAAAAATTACAGATAAATCAAGTTTTTTAGAAAAAGCAATCACGATGTCTAAAAAGGTTAAAAAATTTATAATAATAGACAAAACATATGGAACATACTTTTTTATTACAAAGGGATTTCTAAGATTAAATAAAAGGAAGTAGTTAAATAAATTAACTTTGAGGCAGTGGTTTAGCCAGAAAATAAACCTGGGTGGTTACCATCCAAACTAAGATGGTGACACAAACAATGAATTACAATTTGTCCTCAGATTTAAATCTTCTTGTGTAAACAACACACACACATATTCAATTATCCAAATATGTGCAGAAAAATAATAAATCATCAGTTGACCACAACTAAAACAACCATACACAAATAATACAAATCTAGACTTCCTTACATTGAGTTTTCTTATTTTACAATCAAACGATAGTTACATCTTTGCTAAATCTATGAAAACGTAAAATCAAGACTGCAAAAAAAGTATGGTACAGAGAAGTCCATCACACTTGTCCTCAATCTCTCACTTTGATTCAAGCATAATACATCCCTCTTAGCAACCTATTGAACTGAAAATCACAATAGTAAGAAATTTAGTAATGTAATTTATAACTGAAATGAAAATATCAAAAGCCTTACACAAGACATCTATCATCTGGTTTTTTCAAAGTCATTCAATTGGTTAAAGAGGAAGAAGAATGGATGCATGGGGAGAATTTGGACTGGAAAATTAGATTTGACAAAGCTTATTTGGACAGAGGAAGAAGAATAATGTAAAGGACTGGGAAACTAATAAATAAGAAAAATCAAACTATGGTTAAGCAAGTAATGATAGAGTATAAGATTCACGATTCTGAGGGGCGTATGGGAATAGAGTTTCTGCTTCACAGTTGTTAAAAATGGATGCTTTAGTATTAATTATTTGAAATATTAAAACTTATATGGGATGGAACAACTGAACTAAGAATTTCTCCTCTATCTCTAATCTGACATAATACAAATCACAATGTTTATTATACTTAATAATCTAATATTCTAAAACCACCAAATTGTTAAAAGACTATAGTTATTGAATAAGTCATCTTAGACCCATTAAATATTGACTGTGCTCATTATAAAATATTGTACAATTCGGAACTATAGCCGGTTAATGAGCATAGTCTTCTGAAATTGGAAAATAGTCATTTAATACTCATAAAATTTGGTGAACAGTCATTTGTTGAGTATTATATGCATATAAGCCTTAGAGGTCCGTTTATTCACCTTTATGAATCCTAATTAACAAATGAGCATAGCTATTAAAATACTACGAATTAGTAATAGTTATTGAACTGCATTCTTAAATTAACATTATTTATTGAATGTAAATATTCAGATGTCATATATTTTGGGTTCCAATTTAACAAACCAATGAGAATTGTATATTACGTTAAATGGGCATAGTATAATGAGAGAAAAAATCTAGTGAAAAATCGACATTTAATGGAAGATAGACATTTTACAATGGAACCAAATCCAATAGAGTAATATTTATTCACGTTTATATCCTCTAATGAATATGGGAAAAAAGGGGAAAACAAAAAAGAAACTTAAATATTAGACTTTCCTTTTCTACACACATATGTTTGCAATAAGAAGGGAAAAAATGAGCATCAACTGATTATATATAAAACTTTTCCTGTAAGTGTAAAAGGCAAGTGTAGAAAGTAACAATAATTAACATCTACTTACCAAATGAAACCCATTCAAGAAAGACTAAGTCATCTAATATAATACCAAATGAAGTAAATAGAACTAATTTAATTTCAAAATTTGTTTCCAAATGACCAAGCACAAACCTTCTCAAAAATTAGAGACGACTGTTGTACATTCGCAATGAGGGAGATTATTGATTGATGTTGAAGAAGATTCACAACTGCTATTTTTTTCAATTCTTCTACCGCATGATCCAGTTCCTGGAAGGTTAAATCTGTTACATTGCAATGCTCAACGTATAATCGGATATTCCAATATGACATTAAATGCATAATCACCAAATTTTGGTTTTAACCTTCTACTATCAGTGTATATACAAATGTCAACTCAATCAGATGCATATAAAATTTCTATATTCAGATTTCATGTTACCTGCTGAATCGAAGCCCTACTCCATAATTTTGAGGGGTCCAAAGTTAGAGAAATACTAACTTCACTGGTAGCAACGCAGTCCATGGAAATATCATTTTCATTAAATATTGCAAAGACCTAGCATCATAAGACCCATTGCAACATCAGCTTCTATCTTTCTTTAAAGCAGCTAAAATATTAATTTTTTAGGATAAGGGTTAGATTCTACCTTAGTGGAAGGCCCAAATTGATCTGGGTTCTTGGCCATGGCGTTTGCAAGGAGGATCTGAAATGGTGATGATAAGTTCTGGGAAGAAGATGATGATTTGGGTGTGTGCACGTGCACAGATTGCTTCTGTACACAATTTACTCAATGAAAAAGAAGTGAGGTTGGTAAAATCAAGAACCGAAGCAGTTTTTGTGGTGACTCGAAGGAAGTATAGGGAAATTAAGGGTTTTTTCTCGAAGTGGAAGATGAAGTTTCTGGGAAGAAGATACCAGATTTATGGCAACAGTTTACAATGTACAAAAATGAACTTGTAATGCAAGAAAAGAAATGGATTTCATCTTGAGAAGAAGAAAAAGACCTCAAGAACTGGAAATGATAAATGGCAAGAATATCAAAGAGAACATTCACAATTGCAACTTGAACAGAATTCAAGAACCAACTTACAATCAAACAGCTAATTCTATGAACATGAGTTAAAGAAAAATAACAAATTCAAGAATTAAGTACTGACTTGAAAATGAAGGAATTGAACAGCAAAAAATGGATTAACTACACAACAGAAAATGAATTAAAAGTTGCTAAGTGACAGATCTAAAATATAAGAAGTAACAAGAAGATAAGAAAAATGGAAATTTTACTTAAAAACAGAATTGAATTAAAAGAAAGAAAATGGAGATAATCTGCTAGCTAAGAACAGGAATGAACTGGAAAAGAGTAATTGTTTTCTTCAGATTTCTTCACACACCATTACAAGACACACCACTAGTATTTATAGACCAGTACACACATTTGTACTCAGCCCAATAACAACCCAGTTACAGATACATCAATTTGTACACTGATACACTCAAACAAACACACTTATAGACCAGTATACATTCTTCTTCTTCTGCCAGTTCCTTATGCTTCCATCCCTCATATAAGTCACACTTTCTGATGACCTTCAGCTACTCCCAGTGGATGCCATTCAGTCGACATAACATCTCCTCCTTCAGTTCTCTTACAGCAGCTCTCGTGCGCTTTAACCATGGCAAGCAGATTATGGTTGTTACAACTCCCCTGTGCTTTAAGAACAGACCTTGTCCCAAGGTCTAGGGTAGGAAACTTTTGGATTATTGGCCAGTAATCCTCCCACGTAGCCTCTTCCTCGGGTCTGTCTTTCCACTTAATTAGAATCTGCACCATTGCATCATTATTTCGAGGGACCATCCTTCGATCAAGTATCTTCTCTGGTTGTTCAACCAACTCTTCGGTGAAGCTCGGAATACTATCTTGGACCACTACAGAATCTCCTAACTTCTTTTTCAATTGGAAAACATGAAACACATTATGAATTCGAGTGTTGTCAGGAAATTGAAGTCTATAAGCCACAGAACCTATCTTCTCTATGATCTTGTAAGGACCATAAAACTTGGGTGAAAGTTTATGGGTTTTATAATGTCTGGCCGTAATTTGTTTGTAAGGTTACAACTTAAGATATACCCAGTCTCCAACTTCAAATTGTCGATCAGTTCTCCTCATATCTGCATATTTTTTCATCCTATCTTGAGCCACCTTCAGACTATCCTTGAGGAACTGAATGATAATATCTCGAGTAAACAACTCTTCTTCTACTTGTTCAACCTTAGCAGTATTGGGTACATAAGAAAGTAAGGTAGGGGAATCAATGCCATACACAATATTGTAAGGAGTGGTTTTTGTAGAAGTCTTCCAAGTAGTGTTGTACCAATATTCAGCTAATGGCAGCCATCTAGACCACTCACCGGGCTTATGACACACATAACATCGTAAATAGCCTTCTAAAATTTTATTTACTACCTCAGTCTGACCATCACTTTGGGGGTGGTAGGCCGAACTGAGTTTAAGTGAACTGCCTTGAAGTTTAAAAAGCTCTTGCCAGAAAAGACTTGTGAAAATAGTATCTCTATCACTCACAATTGTTTTAGGCAACCCATGTAATTTAAAGACCCCCTGGAAGAAAACCAAAGCTACATCCTTAGCTGTATATGGATGCTGAAGTGGAAAGAAATGAGCATATTTACTAAGTCTATCAACTACTACGAAGATGACAGTATATTTGTGGCTTTTAGGCAAACAGGTAATGAAGTCCATGGAAATATCAGACCAAATTTTGTCAGGTATGGGAAGGGGTTGTAGTAAACCTGGCACCAAGATGTTCTCATGTTTATTTCTCTGACATTCCTCACAAGACTTGACAACTTCTTCAACACTAGTCTTTAATTTCTTCCAATAAAAAACCTGCCTCAATCTATGCAGAGTTGCCTTGACCCTTGAATGGCCTCCTAAAGGAGAAGAGTGGTATTCCTTAACAAGAAATTGTGTCAATTGTTTTAAGTGATGATCAACTACAATTTTTTCCTTTCTGAAGACCAAGCCATCAACAGCTTTATATTTACCTTCTGGTAACTCCCTTGCTTGCACCCTTGCTAACAGTTGTGTATACCATGAAGAATTATGCAAAGCTTCCTTGAGTTTCTGTAGCCAAGGAGTCTGCACCATGGATATAGCTTGGACCAGCACTTCATTTGTTTCAGATTCACTTCTCCTTGACAAGGCATCAGCTACCCTATTTTCTTGCCCACTTTTATACTCCACCTTATAGTCAAAAGCATGGAGTTTAGCCAACCATTTCCCTTGCAGCCCAGTGTGTATCTGTTGTGTTAGCAAGTGCTTCAAACTTTGATGATCAGTCTTTATTACAAATTGTCTACCCATCAAGTATTGCGACCACTTTTTCGTAGCAATGATGATAGCAAGGAGCTCCTTCTCATAAGTAGATAGTGCTAGATTTCGTCCATGAAGAGCTTTACTCAAGTAGGCTATAGGCCTTTTGTTTTGAAGGAGGACTGCTCCTACCCCTTGCCCACTGGTATCACATTCTAAAATGAAAGGTTGTGTGAAATCTGGCATGGCTAATATTGGTGGTGAAATCAAACATTGTTTTAGCTGCTCAAAAGCTTCTTTTGCTTCATCACTCCATTTGAAAGCCTCTTTTTTCAACATTGAAGTTAAAGGTTTAGCAATTATACCATAGTCTTTTATGAATTTGCGGTAGTACCCTGTAAGACCTAAGAACCTTCTCAAAGCCTTCAAGCTCTGTGGAAGTGGCCAGCTAAGGACAGCATGTACTTTGCTAGGATCAACTGAGAGACCTTCGACAGAAATGACATGACCAAGATAATCAATAGACTGCTTGGCAAACCTGCATTTGGGAAGCTTGATCACCAGAGCATTTTTCTGCAAAAGCTGAAAAGTTATTTCAAGATGTCTAACATGATCAGTCCATGATTGACTATACACAAGAATATCATCAAAGAACACTAAAATAAACTTTCTCAAATAGGCTCTGAATATATCATTCATGAGAGATTGGAAGGTGGAAGGGGCATTTGCTAAACCAAAGGGCATCACTACAAATTCATAGTGACCATCATGGGTTCTAAAGGCAGTCTTGTGAATGTCTTCTTCAAGCATCCGGATTTGATGGTAACCAGATCTGAGATCCAACTTCGAATAGTACTGAGAACCATGTAACTCGTCAAAAAGCTCTTCAATTAAGGGAATAGGAAACTTGTCCTTAATGGTTTGTGCATTTAACCTCCTATAATCAATACACAGTCTCCATGTGCCGTCCTTCTTCCTTACCATAACAACAGGAGATGAATAAGAACTATGGCTAGGCCTAATAATGCCAGAGTCTAACATGTCTTGAATTATATTTTCCAATTCATTTTTGACGTGATATGAGTGCCTGTAAGGTTTTAGACAGATAGGATTAGAATTTGGCAATAGGGGTATTATGTGATCATGGGGCCGAGTTGGGGGTAAATCTGGGGAAGAATTGGTGATTAGAGGGTAGCGTTTGAGGATGGCATCAATCTCTGGTGAAATAGGAACGGTATCTTGTTCTATCTGTATAGATTGACAACAAATCATCATAGCCACCTGGCCATGCACACATTCCTTACTTAGCTTTTTCTCATTAATGAATTTCAACTCATCCTGTTTCAAACCCTGCCAAACATAAGGCTTTTCATTGTAAACAAATTTAACTTGCAGTTGATCCAAATTAAGTGTTATTTCTCCCAAGCTTTTCATCCACTGAGCTCCAAGCACCACTTGACAGCCATCTAATCGAAACAAGAGCAGATCCACTGTCATGGTACAACCTTGGCACTTGAGCACAACATCCTTACAAATTCCTGAACCAGTTAGTTTCTCTCCATTGGCCACCATTACTTCAAATAGTTTGGTCTCATCAACCTTCAACTTCAGTTTTCTAGCAAGCTTGTCATTGATAAAGCTATGGGTAGATCCAGAGTCAATCAAAATCTGAACAGTTTTCCCTTGAATTCTGCCTTCTACCTTGATGGTGGATAAGGCAGGAATTCCACATAAAGCTTGTAAAGTTATGGCTAAGGTTTCTTCAACTTGTATTTCAGATTCAACATGGATACTTCACTATCAGTGGAATCTTCCCCGTTCTGTAATGGCATCATGCCTTCCAATACATAAACTTGAGGATTTTTACATTTATGATCTCGAGACCATTTCTCTTTACAACCATAGCACAAATTCTGCCTCCTCGTTTCAATGATCTGACTAGGAGTAAGTCCCCTACTTTTTGCCAGGGATTCAATATGGGTATCTTTGGAGCTATTAGCAAGGTTATATTGAGGATAAGAAGTCGATTCTTGGGATGATCTTGATAAGGGTAGCCGGGTAGTTTTGGAATTAGTAGTTAAAGGGCCGGTTGAAGGGTACTTGATTTTCTTGGTCTGGAGGCATTTGCTTTCAAACATTTTTGCTAAGGATACTGCTTCTCTAAAATCCACTGGTCTGGAAGTGAGAACATCATACCGTATTTCTTCCTTTAATCCCCCAATAAACCTATCAAGTAAATATCTTGGTGGCAGAGTTTCCACTACATCTTGTAATTGCTCGAACTTGCTCAAATAAGCCCTTACAGTTGTATGTTGCTTGAGTTTAGACAAGGTTTCAAATGGTCTCTCTATTTCTTCAAAGTTAAACCTGACCATTATCTCATCTTTGAAGACCGCCCATGCTTCATTATTATCTACCGTGTTTACATACCAATGGTACCATTGCAAGGCTTCCTTCTTCAAGGCAAAAGAACAAATTTCGACCCACTGATACTCTTCAGTATGATGAAATTTGAAATATTGTTCTACTTTCCTTAGCCAATCAGCTACTCCTTCTTCTCCAAAATAGGTAGGAAAATCAAGTTTGATGATAGGATATGGCAGATGATTATGGTAATCGTGGTTCTGGTTTCTGGGCGGATGAGGAATTAGGGGATCTTGAGGATACCTTGGAGGAGTATTAAAGAAGGGAATATTTCGGGGTGGTGCTATAGGTGTTCAGTGAGGTGGCGTGTAATTTCGAGGTGGTGGTGGTTGTGTTGGATGAGGAGGATAAGGCTGAAAGGTTGTCGAGGGTGGAGCTACAGGAGGTGGTTGATAAGGGTTCCTGTGATTACGATACTCAGTAACAAAAGTGGTTAACATGTTATGTACCCCTTCAAATTTAGTATGCAAATCTTTGGTGGATTGATCAAACTTCTTATCCAAATTCTGGACTGTAAACTCCAAATTTCTGGCAGTGACTTCTAAATTTCTTAAGGCATAAGTAGTACGATTATTGATCTCATCTTGCCATAGCCATGGATTGTCTGGATTCGAAATTAGGGTGGGATCTGAATTTAGGGTTTGCTCCTGATCAGTCGTTGGGTTGTGGTTAAACTCCGACGCCTGCTCTGATACCAAATTGGAAGGCCCAAATTGATCTGGGTTCTTGGCCATGGCATTTGCAAGGAGGATCTGAAATGGTGATGATAAGTTCTGGGAAGAAGATGATGATTTGGGTGTGTGCACGTGCACAGATTGCTTCTGTACACAATTTACTCAATGAAAAAGAAGTGAGGTTGGTAAAATCAAGAACCGAAGCAGTTTTTGTGGTGACTCGAAGGAAGTATAGGGAAATTAAGGGTTTTTTCTCGTAGTGAAAGATGAAGTTTCTGGGAAGAAGATACCAGATTTATGGCAACAGTTTACAATGTACAAAAATGAACTTGTAATGCAAGAAAAGAAATGGATTTCATCTTGAGAAGAAGAAAAAGACCTCAAGAACTAGAAATGATAAATGGCAAGAATATCAAAGAGAACATTCACAATTGCAACTTGAACAGAATTCAAGAACCAACTTACAATCAAACAGCTAATTCTATGAACATGAGTTAAAGAAAAATAACAAATTCAAGAATTAAGTACTGACTTGAAAATGAAGGAATTGAACAGCAAAAAATGGATTAACTACACAACAGAAAATGAATTAAAAGTTGCTAAGTGACAGATCTAAAATATAAGAAGTAACAAGAAGATAAGAAAAATGGAAATTTTACTTAAAAACAGAATTGAATTAAAAGAAAGAAAATGGAGATAATCTGCTAGCTAAGAACAGGAATGAACTGGAAAAGAGTAATTGTTTTCTTCAGATTTCTTCACACACCATTACAAGACACACCACTAGTATTTATAGACCAGTACACACATTTGTACTCAGCCCAATAACAACCCAGTTACAGATACATCAGTTTGTACACTGATACACTCAAACAAACACACTTATAGACCAGTATACATTCTTCTTCTTCTGCCAGTTCCTTATGCTTCCATCCCTCATACAAGTCACACTTTCTGATGACCTTCAGCTACTCCCAGTGGATGCCATTCAGTCGACATAACATCTCCTCCTTCAGTTCTCTTACAGCAGCTCTCGTGCGCTTTAACCATGGCAAGCAGATTATGGTTGTTACACTTAGCCAAGAAACCATATTGTCCAAGCATACGGGTGCTCACAATATCTAGCATTGTTACATTTGATTTCAAGACAATGCTAGTTAATACAGCCTAAGAAAATAAAGGATATAACTTTCCAGGCTAAAGTGTGCAAGTAAATTAATTGAATGATGTAAAGTGTAAACATATATTAGTTACAAACCACAATCATATCTCTGGATTTAGTGATGAGAGTGCCAGGAGCCATTGAATCGTATGAATTCTTCACTCTAACAGGTATATCACTTTCTCTAGCAGGTCGCATTGACTGGGAATGCGAATTCTGAATACAGGCACGTGACATTGTTGTAAGATGAATTCCAAAACATCAGGATTCAAATCTTTGCATTACAGAAATTTTATACCACATGTAACATTAACATAAACTTATACGATTTTATTAGCTACAGACTGCATGTCCCGTTGCTATTTCCTGTTCCAGTAACAGGTGAAATTTGAGCCGCAAGTACAATTGTTTGTCGCTTCTGTTTACTACAATTATAGTTCCTTTTTGTTTCTGTTTAACTTATTAATCATTTATATTTTGTCAAAGTTGTCAAATTGTATAGAATCAAGTCACATTGGGATCCTACATTAGCTGGTATTAAAACGCAGTTAACATAATAAATGCTAGCTACTAAATTACATAAGATTGTTATTATGGATAAAATTCGACTTGAAAATTTAACCAACTTTCAATTTTCTATAATTATTTTAATTTATATCAAAGTTACTAAACTAACAAACCAATAGTATTTTGCTATAATGGAAATGGACAACATATTTACTTCATATTTACTAATTACAATTGATCCAAATATATTTTCATAAATAGCCAAATCAAGAGATGAAATCAAATTTTGAAAAGCAAATTAAAAACTTAATAGAGTAAAACTACATTTTCTAAAATTTGATTAAATTTTTATTCTTTTTTCAAAATGAAATAGTGTAAGACTAAAATTTCCTTTTAGTTTTATATCTTAGATATATATTTTGTAACTGTTCAAATTCTATATTATATATTGACATTGAAGTTTTACTTCAACATTTTGAATTCTCTTATTAAAAATAACTTTTTTCTTTAAAAAAAATATTCCAAAATTTTGGTTTTCTTTCCAACTAATCTTTTCAATTTAGATTTTAAAATTTTGAATTCTCAAAAATAAAAAAACTTCATAAAATATGCTTTTTAAATTCAGATAATTGATTTTCAACTTTATTCGATTTATTTATGTTATATATTTCAACATACATATATTAATTTATGTTTTGAAAATGTTGAAAATAAACATTTCTAAGTTCAAATTTTCTCAAAAAAAATAATAAACCTCTGTTTGAATAGAACGTGAAGTATGCAATAACATAATTTATTTTAATATTCTACCACATTTGTACTGTGTAATATATAGTCATATTCATAAACGGCAAAATATACAATGATGATGATGATCCAATTCCATTTAGCAATGCACATTATGTATACCGGTACTCAAGCACTCGCAACTGTGAAAATAAAGTGAGTATATTCATTAGTTTGTGCATGCAGTATGCCAATTAGATCAGGCATCATGTGCATCCTAAGGAATATAAAATTTTGCAGTTGTCATTCAAATGAGTATTATACACACTACTTTTCTAATCAGACTACTTTTATGTCACGTCTACAAAACTTTTGTATCTTATAGTTACAACATTATTATACTGAGACTATATTACCTGATAGATTTTGTGTGTGCAAGTGCAGTTCTTTACTTTTTCGTCTTGCTTGCAAGCACTTATGTTGCCGCATCAATCTATAGTTGGAAACTCATAACTCCTTGCATCGATATTCAAGTTGTTGTTTTGTCTGTATGTGTAGGATAAGAGAGCTGTAAAAAAAGACTATGTTAACATAATACTTTTGGCAATTAAAGAACGAAAATAATATTTATATATTTTTTAAAGATGAATATGATAGTATACATGGTTTCATATAGTGGAGGTAAAATGAATTGTTCCATATTATGTAGTAGATCAATAGCATATTCAATTTATATGAAATAATAGATAAGGTCCATGCTAAAGATGATGAAAACTACAACCTATTTTCTGAATCTAGTATGTGCATTGTTTATTTTCGAATTTGTGAAAAGGGCAAAATTTTAAAATAAAAATGGGAGAGAAGGTAGCAAGTAGTAGATGAGCTAAAAGCAAATGCAAAGTAGAAGGAAATGAAAAGAGATAAATTTGGATCATAGGGTTATAAGATATTGAATTTTGTGCATAATTAATTTGCTTACAAATTTAGGATACATCAAAATGTTATGGTCAGAACCCATAAAATTATAAGTTATTGAATCTTTGTATGAATAACTTGCTTACAAATTTAGGATCCAGGAAAAATTTCAATAATTTCCAAGGGTAACAAAAAGAATGCAGCATTCCAACCAACTTATTCACTGATTGTACAATGCTATTTGGTTTATGCTTGTATTTAGTAGATCTAGAAGACCAAAATCATAACTTAAAAACAATGTTTACGAACAGGCAATACCGCATGCATGCATTTATGCAAAGAGAAAACAACTTAAAGCATTTATTTTATATAAACAGATAGAAAAATATAAAGATTGCAAACACGGAGATGTTATTTTACAACTAACAAAATATCACCACACTATGTCTCATAAATAATTGAAAAACTCACTTGTTCGGTCTACAATAAAACCTATCAACTTCATACATAATATTCATAAAAATTATAACCAAATTAATGTCATTGAATAGTTGCCATATAAAACAAAATCAATGTCATTTAATAAATATTTCAATTAGTGCTCAACTTAAATCATTGCTTATCATAGTAGTTAATAGGGAAGAAGAAAAATGAATTCTAAGTGTATAAATTGATATTGGATTAAGATTATTTATAAATTAATTTAAATATTACCAAATTAAATAGTAATAAGTGATTCACCGCCAATCATACATGTGTAAATTCAAATGATACCAAATTGGACAAATTTTAATTATGCTCAAGTAAGAACACCGTGAACAAAACCATCGGAATCATTAATTAGTGTTCTTCACCCAGTGAATAGTTGGTTGGAAAATTTTATCCTCAAATAGACTGGATATCATTAGTTAATTTTAATATGCTACTGTTGTTGCCTAGCAGACATTGGTTGGATAATTTTATCCTCAAATAGATTGGATATCATGGTCAACTAATAAATTCCATTTTGAAACATATGCAACAAAACCGTTGAAATATAGCCTAATAAAATCTCAAATTCTACTAACTTGCTGTTACTTTAATCCAATTTAATGCATGTAATAACACTCTGGATTCAAAGAATAAAAAGCATAACTACCTAAAGTCTGTTCTCAAAACCATAACCTATGCTTGAGTTAATACCATGAAAAGCTGGATTTTCAATGATTTTCAAGGCAGTCCACTACATGTTTTACGAATACACACTTCACGTTACCTTCTGTATTGGAAAAAATTATGAGCTAAACAACGGATTGCAAAATTTTACGTACAAAATAACCGAAGTTAAAGTGGGGAGTAAAATGATTGAGACTTTAACTTCTCAAGCCAGTATAAGCGCAATATGGTTAAACTGCTATGATTAATGGAACAGCAATTCAATTTTAATCAAATAAACTTAGCTTTAGAAAAAAAGAAAAAAAAAAGCATAATCTGCTGAATTTTATCCCACTTGCATCCTTGATCATCAGGAACATAGAAAAAGAAAGAAAAAAAGGGAAAAAAGGAAAAAAATGATAGGATTCTATCATTTATCATGGTAATTAATTAGGAAAATTAAGATAGGCAATGAAGATGTTTCGCAATTTCTACTATAGAATCATTGAATGTAGGTGTATTATAGTGCAATTTTTTGCAAAGATAGTAGACCATACCATGTATCCATGATTACATGCAATTATAACAAATTATTTACGCATAAGAATATTATGACCGTTAATGCAAGTAAAAAATATTATGCTATAACATATAGTGAAAAATTTATACTTGAGCAGCTTCTTCAGATCTTTTTTATATTTCTTTGTTTTGAAATAATGAATACACTAACATATATGATTAAATTTCTTTTAATATCGTATTCTCCCCGATCTATGTAGATCAGATACATCTAACAAAAGGATATGACCCAGGAAGGAGTTGGTAAAAAGTTAACTCAATGTAATAGGTCGTTCGTATAATTTTAAGATGAGCTTAATCTGACAAAGCTTCTATTTTCTTTTTTGTAAATTCATTTTCTTTCCGCTTTAAATTTGGACTCCCATTTAGTTTAACACTTGAACTTTTAATGTATGATGTTTGTGCTATCTAACTTGAGTATTTTCTCTCATATACAAGTGATAGTGTCACTAGGAGTGTGAATAGTTGAAGATGTGCTTGTATAGGTAGTTTAATAATGTTGTTGTTAAATTCAGGGTACATTTATTTCCCCTTCATTCAATAATGTTTATTTTGTTTACTTTCCTTAATATTACAATATTAGCATATATAGCAACTCTTTCGCAGATGCAAAGCTTGCTAATTATTTTTTAGGTGAAAGGGTTTCTTTTTGTTGGGGAGGGGGGGTTGTTTATGTTTAATTTGATGCCTAAGCAGCAACAATGAACAAGAAAGCGAAGCAATTTTAAAGGGTATGCACTAATAACACTTGCTTTCTCTTTATTAGTTTCGTAGAAAGTTGAGCAACTTATAGAGTCAAACCAACTGTTAACCATGTCCTACAAATAATTTTATTAGTCGATCGGATTGTGCATGTTGTGAATTTGTATTATGCTAAGAAGATTATATATCATACCATAATATCAGCAGTTCAATGGATTTTTTAAATTACTAATGATCATTAGTTTTAGTTATACTATGTAAAATTTTATACTATAAAAATATATTCGATATTGACATAAAATGGGAAGTGGACAAATATTCCATTCTTCTAATCATCTCGGAATGGTAAGATATATTATGTAAGCTACAAATGGTACGGTGTACCACTAATAAAAAATAATTATTTTGGTATATTTGTTAAGTGATATTGAATGCTTTCCTTTTCCTTGTAAAACATGGATACATTTTGTCTGAACCATGTATATGTGATAAGGATCCACATCCCAACCTTTTAGGATCCCCGATTGGTGCCCAGCTTGATTTATGATATCCAGAACTGTTGGTATACGATAATCTTTTACAGGCGCATGATGTACGTATCATTAAACATCTTTCCAAAAACTTACTTTTTTTCCAATACATTTGGGCATCAAAATAAGGTACGCAATATATCATGTACTAGAATATTTATTATATTCAACGATTTCGAGGTATTTATTTTTAGTGGTTTACAAATATTGGTATATGATAATTTTATTATAAACATTTCTAAGTTCAAATTTTATCAAAAAAAATAATAAACCTCTGTTTGAATAGAACGTGAAGTATGCAATAACATAATTTATTTTAATATTCTACCACATTTGTACTGTGTAATATATAGTCATATTCATAAACGGCAAAATATACAATGATGATGATGATCCAATTCCATTTAGCAATGCACATTATGTATACCGGTACTCAAGCACTCGCAACTGTGAAAATAAAGTGAGTATATTCATTAGTTTGTGCATGCAGTATGCCAAGGGTAACAAAAAGAATGCAGCATTCCAACCAACTTATTCACTGATTGTACAATGCTATTTGGTTTATGCTTGTATTTAGTAGTATCTAGAAGACCAAAATCATAACTTAAAAACAATGTTTACGAACAGGCAATACCGCATGCATGCATTTATGCAAAGAGAAAACAACTTAAAGCATTTATATTATATAAACAGATAGAAAAATATAAAGATTGCAAACACGGAGATGTTATTTTACAACTAACAAAATATCACCACACTATGTCTCATAAATAATTGAAAAACTCACTTGTTCAGTCTACAATAAAACCTATCAACTTCATACATATTATTCATAAAAATTATAACCAAATTAATGTCATTGAATAGTTGCCATATAAAACAAAATCAATGTCATTTAATAAATATTTCAATTAGTGCTCAAGTTAAATCATTGCTTATCATAGTAGTTAATAGGGAAGAAGAAAAATGAATTCTAAGTGTATAAATTGATATTGGATTAAGATTATTTATAAATTAATTTAAATATTACTAAATTAAATAGTAATAAGCGATTCACCGCCAATCATACATGTGTAAATTCAAATGCTACCAAATTGGAAATTTTTTAATTATGCTCAAGTAAGAACACCGTGAACAAAACCATCAGAATCATTAATTAGTGTTCTCTACCCAGTGAATAGTTGGTTGGAAAATTTTATCCTCAAATAGACTGGATATCATTAGTTAATTTTAATATGCTACTGTTGTTTCCTAGCAGACATTGGTTGGAGAATTTTATCCTCAAATAGATTGGATATCATTGTCAACTAATAAATTCCATTTTGAAACATATGCAACAAAACCGTTGAAATATAGCCTAATAAAATCTTAAATTCTACTAACTTGTTGTTACTTTAATCCAATTTAATGCATGTAATAACACTCTGGATTCAAAGAATAAAAAGCATAACTACCTAAAGTCTGTTCTCAAAACCATAACCTATGCTTGAGTTAATACCATGAAAAGCTGGATTTTCAATGATTTTCAAGGAAGTCCACTACATGTTTTACGAATACACACTTCACGTTACCTTCTGTATTGGAAAAAATTATGAGCTAAACAACGGATTGCAAAATTTTACGTACAAAATAACCGAAGTTAAAGTGGGGAGTAAAATGATTGAGACTTTAACTTCTGAAGCCAGTATAAGCGCAATATGGTTAAACTGCTATGATTAATGGAACAGCAATTCAATTTTAATCAAATAAACTTAGCTTTAGAAAAAAAGAAAAAAAAGCATAATCGGCTGAATTTTATCCCACTTGCATCCTTGATCATCAGGAACACAGAAAAAGAAAGAAAAAAAGGGAAAAAAAGGAAAAAAATGATAGGATTCTATCATTTATCATGGTAATTAATTAGGAAAATTAAGATAGGCAATGAAGATGTTCCGCAATTTCTACTATAGAATCATTGAATGTAGGTGTATTATAGTGCAATTTTTTGCAAAGATAGTAGACCATACCATGTATCCATGATTACATGCAATTATAACAAATTATTTACGCATAAGAATATTATGACCGTTAATGCAAGTAAAATATATTATGCTATAACATATAGTGAAAAATTTATACTTGAGCAGCTTCTTCAGATCTTTTTTATATTTCTTTGTTTTGAAATAATGAATACACTAACATATATGATTAAATTTCTTTTAATATCGTATTCTCCCCGATCTATGTAGATCAGATACATCTCACAAAAGGATATGACCCAGGAAGGAGTTGGTAAAAAGTTAACTCAATGTAATAGGTCGTTCGTATAATTTTAAGATGAGCATAATCTGACAAAGCTTCTATTTTCTTTTTTGTAGTTTCATTTTCTTTCCGCTTTAAATTTGGACTCCCATTTAGTTTAACACTTGAACTTTTAATGTATGATGTTTGTGCTATCTAACTTGAGAATTTTCTCTCATATACAAGTGATAGTGTCACTAGGAGTGTGAATAGTTGAAGATGTGCTTGTATAGGTAGTTTAATAATGTTGTTGTTAAATTCAGGGTACATTTATTTCCCCTTCATTCAATAATGTTTATTTTGTTTACTTTCCTTAATATTACAATATTATCATATATAGCAACTCTTTCGCAGATGCAAAGCTTGATAATTATTTTTCAGGAGAAAGGGTTTCTTTTTGTTGGGGAGGGGGGTTGTTTATGTTTAATTTGATGCCTAAGCGGCAACAATGAACAAGAAAGCGAAGCAATTTTAAAGGGTATGCACTAATAACACTTGCTTTCTCTTTATTAGTTTCGTAGAAAGTTGAGCAACTTATAGAGTCAAACCAACTGTTAACCATGTCCTACAAATAATTTTATTAGTCGATTGGATTGTGCATGTTGTGAATTTGTGTTATGCCAAGAAGATTATATATCATACCGTAATATCAGCAGTTCAATGGATTTTTTAAATTACTAATGATCATTAGTTTTAGTTATACTATGTAAAATTTTATACTATAAAAATATATTCGATATTGACATAAAATGGGAAGGGGACAAATATTCCATTCTTCTATTCATCTCGGAATGGTAAGATATATTATGTAAGCTACAAATGGTATGGTGTACCACTAATAAAAAATAATTATTTTGGTATATTTGTTAAGTGATATTGAATGCTTTCCTTTTCCTTGTAAAAAATGGATACATTTTGTCTGAACCATGTATATGTGATAAGGATCCACATCCCAACCTTTTAGGATCCCCGATTGGTGCCCAGCTTGATTTATGATATCCAAAACTGTTGGAATACGATAATCTTTTGCAGGCGCATGATGTACGTATCATTAAACATCTTTCCAAAAACTTACTTTTTTTCCGATACATTTGGGCATCAAAATAAGGTACGCAATATATCATGTACTAGAATATTTATTATATTCAACGATTTCGAGGTATTTATTTTTAGTGGTTTACAAATATTGGTATATGATAATTTTATGTGAAGATGTTTATGAGAAGTAGATAATGCTTGCAAAAAATTATCAACTGCTGATAATTCTTCATATCAAAAATCATATTGGACAAATATTGGGATATTAAAAAGCTAAGAAGATTCGGATCCCTCATATGTATGTATGCATGTGCATGTATATAGAAGAAGGTTCATTTTTCATGCAGAGAGCTAATTTTTTGATATATCTAAATCCAAAATGATGTACAATTGCTCAATTTTGTTCGTGTGAAATAAGAACAGAGAGAAAAGGATGTAAAAAGAAACAAAATGTAATGCTTTTTTATGTTACAATTTTGTAAAAATTAGCAACATTTTTTATGCTTAGTTAACTGTGTTGTAGAAGATTAACGGCAGCTATAAACATTTTTTTTGTCATGTCAATTTGAGACGTTGATGTGCAGTATGACAACAAACTTAAGTAAAGACATCAGCATAGTACGTAGTTCCAATATGCTCGTGTTTATTTTTAAGTTGGTTAAAAGAACTATGACTGCCTTTACAGATTGTTTCATGGTCCGAATTTGGAAGGTCATTTACGATCATTTGAAAGTCGGAATAAAAACAAGTAAATGCTAGTGTCACAAATCTTTATCTGTTTGTTTTTTTATTTATTTTTTATATGTTAACAAGAAATCTTATCAACATCCTCAATGCTATTTGTAAGGTTATTAAATTCTAACAAAACTAATTTATTGAAGGGATCCACTCTTTCGGAAGCATGCCCTTCGACTAGATCGTTACAGTCGAAAGGGTTTAAGGTGATAGTTTCACCTTTCGACCTATTTGACTTAATCAAATAGTTTAATAAAGCCATCCCTACCTTTCGACCAAGTTAGCTTAGTCAAAAGGCTTTAAGGAGTCAGCTTTGGGATACAAATCTAGAGAGCAACAACCGATTGAGTCCTCTCTTTTGAGTGAGTCGAAAGTAGCAGATCATCCCTACTCTTCATTCCTTTCGACCATGTCGAAAGATGGCATTCGGGACCTTTCGATCATATCGAAAGGGTACTTCATTAGTATGACACAGTTGCTTCCGACCCTATGGGTTCGTTACTCTTGCTATAGAACTCCTTCGAAAGGGTCTTTGATGCCTCTAAGAATCGATACCCTTTAAATGAGTTCCCTTATATTCAATTGTTGACCAATTATAAACTAGGATTCCTCTTAGAAACACCCCTTTCGATCAAATCGATAGGGGTTCTTCCCTTTCTAAAACATTCCTAGCTTATCACTGCCAACAATTCACTTTGCTTTAATGTGTAAGATCGATCTGGGTATCCCTAAGTATCTTGAACTTAACATGGTCGAAACCCCATCATTACTCTGGCTTTTAATATTAAGCGCAGATTTCGATGATGATGTGTTTCGATCACATTCTCCCAGGCCGACTCTATGCATTGCATAGACAAAAAGAAATCAGGAGAATAGGTTAGAATCATATGCAATGGATCATTAGTCTAACTAATGATCTTAATGATCTTCCTCGTCGCCGTAATCCTTAATGAATAGCCATCTCCCTTTTTATTTATAAACTAAAATGAGTTACAAGATATAAAGCTCTTTTCCTTAATTTGATTTACGGTTCTTTAGAATACAATTGTGATTAAGAAAGTAGAGTAAAGGAAATGAATTCAGCATTCTAGAATTCGGTTCCCAAAACTGGACCCCTTGGGTTTTATTTATAGATGCAGGTCGGCTCCCTTCCGCACCTTTGCTTTCGACTGGGTCGGAAGGACCCCTTTTTATATGCCGCCTCAAGCCTTTCGACTTGGTCGAAAAACCATGACCCCCTTCAATGTTGTTTAAAGGCATCCTTTTGTTCTTATTGGTCTACTCTTCGACTCCTTTATCGTTTCCAAGACCTTTCGACTGAGTCGAAAGGGGTCTTTATTATCCTTTCGCCTTTGTTGATCTCTGAATGTTGCTTTCTCCTCAGCACCTTCCGACATTGTCAAAAGGTTTACTGAATGCACTTTCTCCCTTCCTATTGTTATTGAACATAAGTTTGAAGCTTCTGACACTATCGATAGGTCGTTCATATTGGTTTCGAAGATATTGAAGTGTCGATGGTTTCAATGAGGTTGCGTAGCCTTTGAATGCATGCCTTAGGACTGGGGCGGAATCTTCTCTTAAAATTATGGGCCTTGACCGGTTCGAAAGGCTTGTATATGCTTTCGAAAAGGTTGTGTTAGGGGCGAAACCGTTGACTTCGAAAGGTTTGGTACGTAAGCGAGAGAACATCATCCATTGCCTTCGAAAAGGGGTTCCGAAGCTGTCCTTGCTTGTTTATCTGCATCGAAAGGTTGAAAGTAGCAGAAAGGTATAAATGTTTCCATTTGGGTCGAAAGCCTTTGCACTGTATGAGTAGTTGGTTCCTTCGTACCTAATTAATGCTTTCGAAACATCCTCTTACGATCTTTATGAAGTCTAGGCCTGTTTCTTCGTCAAACCTCAATCTTACTAACCTTCTTTCATACTTCCGCTCTTAAGTAGATTTTATGGCTAACATTATACATCACTGCAACATTGTTACTGGAAAACTTACAACTTATACATAAATATGCTAAAGCATAATGTTTACACGATTTTAAATTGAGACCGTTGTTTACTCATGTCTAAAGTACATGGTCTGATGGTCATGCAGGGTTATAAGAAGTCTTCTTAAACTCTTCCTTTTTTGCAAATAAACACTACTTCTTCCGTACTAGAACTGTTTTTGGGTTTAGTAGGTTATAACTTCAGTTAAATGACAGTATATGCACAGGACTATGACATATGAGAGCATATTCTTTGCATTGTCGCTTCTACTATAAACATTATGTTTGTGTTAGAGTTGGTTACATTTATATGGATTATGTTATCAATTATACTATCGTGTATGTATACATTTATACATGCGTACATATGCATGTATATATTAATAGAAATGTATCTATAATCAGTGTATACACATGTAGGAGTGTGTCTGTGTGCTCGTCTACATATACAACACATGCATACATCCATACATAGATCCATATCGTATGTACATTTAATGAAATGAATTTAGGTGTGTTTATTTACATGTTCTGCTTTTGCACTCATACAAATAACTCTAAATTTTATTTTGATCACTTATGTCAATGTCAAGGAGTAGTGATTAACTGGACAGTTTCTACTTTCATAATTTTATTTGCTGACTGTAATACTGTCAAGTGTTTAAAAAAAGATGACAGTTAAAATTTTACAGGGGAAAAGAAGCTTATGTATTTTTAGTTAAAGTTTTACTGTGGCTTCAGCTATACCATTGTTTTAGTATAATATATTTGTCATGTTATGTACTCAGTATAATTTTCACTAAAAACTTGATTAGCTCATGTACTGTGTAAAATACGTATTTTCCAATTCCTCCATCTTGGAATCATACATTGTTCTTCTTTACACACACAAACACTATGTACAAGATATTATTTTCTTAGGTTTTGACACATCATGTAGATGGCAGATTAATGTGTTGTCAATTTGAAAATTGGCACTAAGTCGGGGATTTTTCTCCATATTTTATGGATTGAATACAATCTCGCATATAACAACAATCTACAAAGTGGACTGTATGCAATTCTTACACTTATTTTAAAAGCTGGTTTACTTATGTTGCACTATGACGATTACTACCAGCTTTCCCCTTCTGTAATTTGTGCTATCCTACTGCACTTACTGATATGTGCTCAATTACTACCATGTGCTGCTTTTATTACCTACTTATAAGTTTGTGGTATCACGCTGCATTGAGAAGTTGAAAACTTAACCGCTATTCATGTAAAGTTGGTTAAAAAAGTGTAAAAATTGGCCTGTCAGTTTTTGAGTTTTTACTTTATATTTTTACAGGAACACATACTGGGTCTGGTTGATAAACCTTGTGAAGTGAAATCTGCAAGGAATAACGAAGGTCACTCCCGTCACTGTCAATTATTGATACAATAAGAGAACATACGTATGTACAATTGGATAATGGTACGGTTATTAACATGGTTACAAAATAATGCTTATTTATACAGGTTATACCACCTAGCGAACAGAGCTCGACTTTGAAGACTGAGCTGATTAAGAACGGTCAAACTAGTCCAGCTGGAGTCGGATGTAAAAGAAAAGCAGATGATAACAGAGGTTGTCCATGCTACTTATTAAATTGCATTATCTGTGTAATAAGACCTTTCATGCTGATCGACAACATTGTCTTTTTACCAGGATGAAGAGCTATTCAATGATTCATTAAACATAAGGCTGAACATCTAACTTCCAAAAAGGGACATAAAAAAGGATCTGTTATAGAAGTAAGATTATCGTTTACCTTTTAAAAAATACTACATTTTCTTGAAAAATATAAATAACTTCCATAATTGTTCGGCCACCCCATTTATGATGGTAGAAGTAGTTATTCTACACTTATTCTATATTACAGTTACTTATTAACTCTTACTACATGATTCCACTGTAATGTTCATTATATATCATCATATGCATTCGATAATAAGTTAATGTTAATGTTTTTGAAATTGACGAGGAGACGCAATCCAAGCAACAATGTTAGTGATATTTGTTTGCAACAGTATGTCATTTACTTTCTGTTGGTACTGTTTTATATGTTGTTAATAATGTAAGCACGTGAACTAGTATATAAGCACGAACTTCCAGCTTGTTTTAGTTGATGAATTCATTTCTCTGTTTCTTATAAATAAGTCTGATCTCTATCATGGTATCAGAGCCCTAAATCAAACGATTATCACAAATTCAGATCTGAATTCATCCCAATCTCTTTTCTTCAATTCTCTCAAATCGATTAATCATCTACTCATTGAATCACATCCTTCCAGTTGAATCATGGCAAACAGTGGTGATTTGCAATCTAGATATGACTCTAATCATACTACCAATACAGCTGTTACTCAGACTTCGAAATCACTTGAGGAAGCATTGAAATCAATCACGAATCCACAGACGCAGCTAATCACGGTAACCCTAGATGAGAACAATTTTTTGCTATGGAAGTTTCAGATTGATACAGCAATTAGAGGGTACGGTTTGCAGAAATTTATAGATGAGACAACTATAATACCGCAACAATTCATTACTGGGCAGGATGGTTTGTTAACTGCTAACGTTGAATATACTGTATATCAAAGACAGGATAGCTTATTGTGTTCATGGTTGCTTTCTTCAATAAGTCCCAATCTATTAACTCAAGTCATTGGATGCAAAACATCTCTAGAAGTGTGGAATGCAATACATCAGAGTTTCAATTCCCAAGCGGCAGCAAGGATCATGAGCTATAAAAGACAGCTGCAGAACATCAAGAAAGAAGGCTCAAATGTCAGAGAATATCTGAGCAAAATCAAGAATCTATGTGATCTGCTGGAATCGTCAGGACATAAAGTGAGTGAAACTGAACATGTCCTCAGTATTTTGAATGGTTTGGGTGATGAATTTGAATCTGTGGTAGCAGTTATAACTTCAAAGGAAACAACTCCATCAGTGCAGTATGTTAGTTCTGTTTTACTTGGCCATGAAGGAAGACTTGAGCAGAGAAACAGTGCAGTGCAAGAGTTCTCTATCAACTATGCTGGTAATGTGAAGAATCAACAGTATAACCTTAAATCTGATTCTCCGAGCAATAGTCAGATGCCTCAAACTGGTAGAGGAAGCCAGATGTATGGAAGAAGAGGTACGTATGGTAGATGAAGAGGAAGAGGCAGGTTCACTAATAATCGGCCGAAATGTCAGATTTGCGAGAAACTTGGTCATACAGCTATATGGTGCTACTTCAGATTTGATTCCATCCATACAAGCAATCAGCTGATCTCTCCAAATCAAGATACTGTAAAGCCATATCCATACAATATTAATCTGAGTCAGGTACAAGGACGCACTGGATACAATTCAAGAAATCAAAACTCTCAAGTCAAGCATCAAGACACACTGGCCAAGAACTCAGATATTGAAGACGAAGCGTGGTTTCCTGATTCGGGTGCAACACATCATGTGACTAGTGACTTGCAGAACCTGAACCTTGGAGGAACCGCATACAGAGGTAAAAATTTAATTCATATGGGTAATGGTGCACCAGTTAATATTACTCATGTTGGTCATGCTCAGTTCACCACTGAAAATAGAAATCGAACTTTATTACTAAGAAATTTGCTGCGAGTACCTCAAATTAAAAAGAACTTGATTAGTGTGTCGAAGTTTGCGGATGATAATGATGTCTTCTTTGAATTTCATTCCAACATATGTTTGATCAAAGATAATGTGAGCAATGAAACTGTGTTACAGGGGAAGCTGCATAATGGATTGTACAATGTTCGATCTCAAAACCGATGGTAATGTTGAAGAAAAAGTTGTATGTTACAATGTAGGTAATAGTGATGTAAATGATGAATACGATATATGGCACAAAAAGCTTGGTCATCCAAATGAAAGTGTAATGAAGGTAATATTGACTAAAGAAAATCTATTACATTTGAAGTGTATAACGCCTAATATATGCAGTCAATGTCAATTGGGTAAGAGTCATCGATTACCCTTCAAACACTCTGAAACTGTATATCATAACCCATTGGAATTAGTTGAATGCGACCTTTGGGGTCCTGCACCTTTGAGCTCAGATTATGGATATAAATATGTGGAAATTAGCCACAAGGGCCTCTTTAGCTAGTGCAATTAGTTTCTAGGACGCACAATTGAAATAATTACTTTTAAGGACAAAATGCAAAATAATTAGTTTCTAAGGCCTAAAAACCTATGAAATTATGTCCTTGAAAGTAATTGGACTGCTGACTTTGTCCTTAAAAGTAATTATTCTGCTGACTTTGGCCTTGAAATTAATTTCTATGGATGTGTGTCCTAGAAACTAATTGGACTGCAAAGTTTGTCCTTCTAGTGAAATTCCCCTATAAATATTATGTTGCCTTTGTAGATGCATATACAAGGTTCACATGGATTTATTTTCTAAAGTTGAAATCAAAGACAGGTGAAGCAGTGCGACAATTTGTTACACAGGTGAAAAGACAGTTTGACAGGAAAGTGAAAATCTTCCAAACTGATGGTGGCTCTGAGTTCAAGCCATTAAGAGAATTCTTCAACAATAAAGGGATAATACACAAGTGTACTTGTCCTCATACGTCACAGCGGAATGACATGGTGGAAAGGAAGCACAGGCATGTAGTGGAGATGGGTTTAACTCTATTAGCACAAGGTTCATTGCCTCTGAAGTTCTGGCCTGAGGCATTTTCAACAGCAGTGTATTTGATCAACTGTTTACCAACCAAAGTGCTAAAGAATACCAGTCCATATGAAGCTATGTATGGCATTAAACCTGAATATAAAAGATTGAAGGTATTCAGATACTTATGTTTTCCTTTTTTGAGACCGTATACTTCTCATAAATTGGATTTCAGATCAGCTCCATGCCCGTTTCTTGGATACGGAACAAGGCAAAAAGGATACAAGTGCTTAACAAGTGAAGGTAAGATTGTTATGTCAAGACATGTCACTTTTAACGAAAGAGTTTTTCCATTTGCTAATATGGAAATGAAGAATACCAGGAAAGTTATCAATGCGCAGAAATCATTGCCACCCATACCTATGTGTAGCAGGATTGAAGAACATCATGGCATTGATGTTACCAACGAAGATGTTGTAGAAAGTCATGAATTACCGGGAACTCAAACTGAAGAAATGAATAATAGTACAAATTATGATTTCGTGCAGCATCAGAATGAAACAAGTAATGAAGATTCAAATAATACAAACAGTGCAGCTTCATCCAGTAGTCGAACTCGAGTGGAAGATCAGCCTCAAGGACACCCTATGATGACAAGAGCAAAACACGGCATTTTCAAACCTAAAGTATATACGATTCAGTGTGTATCTGAAGAACCAGTAAACTTCGAACAAGCCATCAAATGCAGCAAGTGGAGGAAAGCTATGGAAGAGGAGTATAGAGCATTGATGAATAATGGTACATGGACTTTAGTGTCTCTGCCCAAAAACAAGACAGTGATAGGGTGTCGGTGGACGTATAGACTCAAGCACAATGCAGATGGAACTATAGATAAGTACAAAGCTCGACTCGTAGCGAAAGATTTTACACAACAACCAGGATTTGATTTCAAGGAGACATTCTCACCGGTAGTAAAGCCTACTACAATTAGAGTAATGCTTACCATTGCGTTACATAATGGTTGGTTGGTGAAACAATTAGATGTTCATAATGCGTTCTTGAATGGAGAATTGGAGGAAGAGGTGTATATGGAGGAACCAAAGTGGTTTGAAGACAATCAAAATTATCACATGGTATGCAAGTTGAATAAAGCTTTGTATGGGATGAAACAGGCGCCTCGAGTATGGTTTGAGAAATTAAAAGCAACATTGGTGAAACTTGGATTTAGTCATACAAAATCCGATAATTCATTGTTCATAAGAAGAAGCAGCAATCATGTTATTTATATTCTCGTATACGTCGATGATTTTGTCATAACTGGAAGTAGCATGACAGAAATAGATAGATTAACTAAGTATTTAAATGAGCAATTCTGATTAAAGGATCTTGGGTTACTTAATTTTTTCTTGGGCATTGAAGTTAATAGAACTGAAGATGGAGGTCTTCTTCTAAGTCAAGCAAATTATATTCGAAGTATACTGAAGAAAGCTGGGATGGATAAAGCGAAAGCTTCAAATACACCCATGGTGAAAAACCTTCAACTATCAAAGAATTCAGGTGATCCTATCGACAATCCACATCTTTATAGGAGCATTGTGGGTGCTCTGCAGTACCTCACCATCACCAGACCCGAGATATCTTTCAGCGTAAATAAAGTTTGTCAATTTATGCAAAACCCAACAAGTGAACATTGGAAGGCGGTAAAGAGAATTCTAAGACACTTAGGTGGAACAGTGCAGTATGGACTAAAGTTATATTCTAGTGAATCATTGAAAATCAGCGCATTTGCTGATGCTGATTGGGCTACTGACAGAGATGACAGGAAGTCAGTTAGTGGATATTGTGTGTATTTGGGCAGAAATATGGTGTCTTGGTGTTCAAAGAAACAATCTACTGTGTCGAGATCGAGTGCAGAAGCAGAATATAGAAGTGTAGCGAGCACTGTTTCTGAAATTATGTGGCTGTAGTCCCTGTTATCAGAAGTGTTGAACGATGAACTAAAGCATGCTACAGTTTGGTGTGACAATGCAAGTGCTGTGATGTTAGCTGCCAATCCCGTATTACATTCAAGGACGAAGCACATTGAACTGGATCTCTATTTTGTGAGAGAACAAGTAGCAAAAGGGAAGATTTGTATTAATCATATACAAGCATTGTACCAAAAGGCTGATATATTAACTAAATCACTGTCATGTGCTAGGTTTATAAATTTGAGGAAGGATTAAATGTAGATGCTGTCGTAGGTATGAAGAAAGGTGAAAGCAGGAGCTAAACTGTCAAAGAAGAAGATGAAGAGAGATTGAATTGTGGGAGAGTATTAGTGATATTTGTTTGCAGCAGTATGTCATTTACTTTCTGTTGGTACCGTTTTATATGTTGTTAATAATGTAAGCACGTGCACTAGTATATAAGCACGAACTTCCAGCTTGTTTAAGTTGATGAATTCATTTCTCTATTTCTTATAAATAAGTCTGATCTCTATCAAACAAAATAATTTATTAGTACCGCTTGTTGTTATAATCAATTATACCTTGATATCTTTGACAACCTTTTCCTGGGATATGTTGTTAATAATATGAACTTTAGTCTAGATGACTGCCTTTCTGTCCTTACTCCTGTTTTTTCACCGTTTTATTACTACCGCGCAAGACTTTTTTCAAAAAGTTTAGGTAGTGTTTGATTTGTTATTTTTAGTTTTGGGTTTTCGTCCATACAAAAATGCACACGACGCATTTATATTGTCGAAAACGACCAATGTAGAAAACGAAGTAACATACAAACTAGAAAACAACTTTTTTATTTTCCGCGTTTTGAGAAATAACACAAGCACGTGAAACAATCCGTTCTTTCATCATCCCTCTATCTCCTTCGTCCTCTCATCCGTCTTTCTTTCATCCCTTCCACCGTCCCTCCATTCTTTTCATATTTGATATACATATTGAAAATCGAAAACACAAAATTCGTTTTTAAACCAAACACTACCTTAGAATCTAAAAACTATTCTGTAGTGTAATAGGCTGACCACTACAAATGCTGCTGCTATGCACACTCTGCAGCATCTAATTAATAACTTTAATGGCTGACGACATTTGGACGTCAATTATTTTTAAATGAGCTCATATTGTTTGAGTTGGATTAGAAAGTTTTGATGATCCTTTATCCTTATACCACTGATGCATTTGTGAATAACAATACTCATTATGTGTTAGTTGATTATTATTCAATTAGACCATCCATTATCTTTAGGTTAATTACCTATTGAAGTTAATAACTCTACTGGGTTTCGTGCCTTTCACTCTTTATGAATTAAAATGAAATGAATTATCAAGTATATGTTGTGTGGACTTTATCCTTATACAGCTACGAGTATATATGCACGTCCAGTTGGACCTGCATCTAATTACTTCGATACTTGAACTATGTATATCATGATATCTGTACTATTTTTTTCAACTAACACGTTGTTTTCTTCCTTTAACATCTAACTGGGTTGAGATGATGTCGGGTAGTTTAATAATACGGCCCATGAATAGATGGCATGTAAATTGAAAGACAAATAATTTTAGCTACTATGGAGATGTAAAAGGTATTTTAGGAAATTCAAAAAGACGCGGTTGAATCATATTCATAGAATTCTCATTATTAGAAGTAGAAATAAAGGCAGTTTTATGTTTAGTGAATAAAAGAAAATTTCCTTTCTACTTCAAATATATATATATATAGTTTTGATCTCACTTAGCAACAATAATAAGGAATTAAACTGCTCACATTTTTTTCATGTAAATTAAAAAGAGTAAGGAATTTAATTGAACATTTACCGATTTAAAACTTTGTTAAAACATGTTTAAATGATGTTATAAATAATATCAGGAACATCAAAAAATATGACTTCATCCATACGTTAAAACTAAAATCAACTTCATAAATAACATTCAAAAGGTTAAGGTCAAATCAATCATATTGAGCAGTGCTCGTGTAAAACCAAATCAGTGTCAGTTAAAAAATATTTTAACTATTGCTCATATCAATATCATACTCATCAAATCAATTTATCGGACAGTATAATAGGATGTAGCTAAATCATTTTGCATCTCATCAGCTCCAAAAGTGAACATATGAGTAATAGGACCAGAAAGCAGAGCATTGAAACCTAGAAAATTATATGAAAGAAGGACAAAAGACATCATATTATTAGTGCAATTAATCCTTATGGGAGGAGATGGAAAATGCAGTTTTAGAAAACCAATGAGATCAAATTCATTCCATACAATAATTGCATATCTTCATTAACTGCTAAATATGTAACTTGTATAAAGCTGAATGTACCCAAATGTTAATTTATTATGGTCTACAGCTTCACCAAATATATCTTTATGTTATCATCAATTTTGACTTCATCCCTATCGTAGAACAATGGAGATTAAACAGGACTCTTCTTCATAGAATGGTGCATTTTTCTATTGCAAGTGTATAATTATTGCTTTCTAAGATGAGAACAATAAAATGCATATCAAGGTTTACTGACCCGATCCTTGATCCTTTTAATGTAGAATTAGTCCTCTTTGAAAATAAAATAAAAGGAGTAAAGTTGAAACTGTTCAGTAATGCAGATTGCTCTAACATCATCACATAAAAAAGCAATTGGCGGGTTTAAAAGGTACAGGTCCTTCAGGGTAGGAAACATAAAAATTACAGATAAATCAAGTTTTTCAGAAAAAGCAATCACAATGTCTAAAAAGGTTAAAAAATTTATAATAATAGACAAAACATATGGAACATACTTTTTTATTACAAAGGGATTTCTAATATTAAATAAAAGGAAGTAGTTAAATAAATTAACTTTGAGGCAGTGGTTTAGCCAGAAAATAAACCTGGGTGGTTACCATCCAAACTAAGATGGTGACACAAACAATAAATTACAATTTGTCCTCAGATTTAAATCTTCTTGTGTAAACAACACACACACATATTCAATTATCCAAATATGTGCAAAAAAATAATAAATCATCAGTTGACCACAACTAAAACAACCATACACAAATAATACAAATCTAGACTTCCTTACATTGAGTTTTCTTGTTTTACAATCAAACGATAGTTACATCTTTGCTAAATCTATGAAAACGTAAAATCAAGACTGCAAAAAAAGTATGGTACAGAGAAGTCCATCACACTTGTCCTCAATCTCTCACTTTGATTCAAGCATAATACATCCCTCTTAGCAACCTATTTAACTGAAAATCACAATAGTAATAAATTTAGTAATGTAATTTATAACTGAAATGAAAATATCAGAAGCCTTACACATGACATCTATCATCTGGTTTTTTCAAAGTCGTTCAATTGGTTAAAGAGGAAGAAGAATGGATGCATGGGGAGAATTTGGACTGGAAAATTAGATTTGACAAAGCTTATTTGGATAGAGGAAGAAGAATAATGTAAAGGACTGGGAAACTAATAAATATGAAAAATCAAACTATGGTTAAGCAAGTAATGATAGAGTATGAGATTCACGATTCTGAGGGGCGTATGGGAATAGAGTTTCTGCTTCACAGTTGTTAAAAATGGATGCTTTAGTATTAATTATTTGAAATATTAAAACTTATATGGGATGGAACAACTGAACTAAGAATTTCTCCTCTATCTCTAATCTGACATAATACAAATCACAATGTTTATTATACTTAATAATCTAATATTCTAAAACCACCAAATTGTTAAAAGACTATAGTTATTGAATAAGTCATCTTAGACCCATTAAATATTGACTGTGCTCATTATAAAATATTGTACAATTCGGAACTATAGCCGGTTAATGAGCATAGTCTTTTGAAATTGGAAAATAGTCATTTAATACTCATAAAATTTGGTGAACGGTCATTTGCTGAGTATTATATGCATATAAGCCTTAGAGGTTCGTTTATTCACCTTTATGAATCCTAATTAACAAATGAGCATAGCTATTAAAATACTACGAATTAGTAATAGTTATTGAACTGCATTCTTAAATTAACATTATTTATTGAATGTAAATATTCAGATGTCATATATTTTAGGTTCCAATTTAACAAACCAATGAGAATTGTATATTACGTTAAATGGGCATAGTATAATGGGAGAAAAAATCTAGTGAAAAATCGACATTTAATGGAAGATAGACATTTTACAATGGAACCAAATCCAATAGAGTAATATTTATTCACGTTTATATCCTCTAATGAATATGGGAAAAAAGGGGAAAACAAAAAAGAAACTTAAATATTAGACTTTCCTTTTCTACACACATATGTTTGCAATAAGAAGGGAAAAAATGAGCATCAACTGATTATATATAAAACTTTTCCTGTAAGTGTAAAAGGCAAGTGTAGAAAGTAACAATAATTAACATCAACTTACCAAATGAAACCCATTCAAGAAAGACTAAGTCATCTAATATAATACCAAATGAAGTAAATAGAACTAATTTAATTTCAAAATTTGTTTCCAAATGACCAAGCACAAACCTTCTCAAAAATTAGAGACGACTGTTGTACATTCGCAATGAGGGAGATTATTGATTGATGTTGAAGAAGATTCACAACTGCTATTTTTTTCAATTCTTCTACCGCATGATCCAGTTCCTGGAAGGTTAAATCTGTTACATTGCAATGCTCAACGTATAATCAGATATTCCAATATGACATTAAATGCATAATCACCAAATTTTGGTTTTAACCTTCTACTATCAGTGTATATACAAATGTCAACTCAATCTGATGCATATAAATTTCTATATTCAGATTTCATGTTACCTGCTGAATCGAAGCCCTACTCCATAATTTTGAGGGGTCCAAAGTTAGAGAAATACTAACTTCACTGGTAGCAACGCAGTCCATGGAAATATCATTTTCATTAAATATTGCAAAGACCTAGCATCATAAGACCCATTGCAACATCATCTTCTATCTTTCTTTAAAGCAGCTAAAATATTAATTTTTTAGGATAAGGGTTAGATTCTACCTTAGCCAAGAAACCATATTGTCCAAGCATACAGGTGCTCACAATATCTAGCATTGTTGCATTTGATTTCAAGACAATGCTAGTTAATACAGCCTAAGAAAATAAAGGATATAACTTTCCAGGCTAAAGTGTGCAAGTAAATTAATTGAATGATGTAAAGTGTAAACATATATTAGTTACAAACCCCAATCATATCTCTGGATTTAGTGATGAGAGTGCCAGGAGCCATTGAATCGTATGAATTCTTCACTCTAACAGGTATATCACTTTCTCTAGCAGGTCGCATTGACTGGGAATGCGAATTCTGAATACAGGCACGTGACATTGTTGTAAGATGAATTCCAAAACATCAGGATTCAAATCTTTGCATTACAGAAATTTTATACCACATGTAACATTAACATAAACTTATACGATTTTATTAGCTACAGACTGCATGTCCCGTTGCTATTTCCTATTCCAGTAACAGGTGAAATTTGAGCCGCAAGTACAATTGTTTGTCGCTTCTGTTTACTACAATTATAGTTCCTTTTTGTTTCTGTTTAACTTATTAATCATTTATATTTTGTCAAAGTTGTCAAATTGTATAGAATCAAGTCACATTGGGATCCTACATTAGCTGGTATTAAAACGCAGTTAACATAATAAATGCTAGCTACTAAATTACATAAGATTGTTATTATGGATAAAATTCGACTTGAAAATTTAACCAACTTTCAATTTTCTATCATTATTTTAATTTATATCAAAGTTACTAAACTAACAAACCAATAGTATTTGCTATAATGGAAATGGACAACATATTTACATCATATTTACTAATTACAATTGATCCAAATATATTTTCATAAATAGCCAAATCAAGAGATGAAATCAAATTTTGAAAAGCAAATTAAAAACTTAATAGAGTAAAACTACATTTTCTAAAATTTGATTAAATTTTTATTCTTTTTTCAAAATGAAATAGTGTAAGACTAAAATTTCCTTTTAGTTTTATATCTTAGATATATATTTTGTAACTGTTCAAATTCTATATTATATATTGACATTGAAGTTTTACTTCAATATTTTGAATTCTCTTATTAAAAATAACTTTTTTCTTTAAAAAAAATATTCCAAAATTTTGGTTTTCTTTCCAACTAATCTTTTCAATTTAGATTTTAAAATTTTGAATTCTCAAAAATAAAAAAACTTCATAAAATATGCTTTTTAAATTCAGATAATTGATTTTTAACTTTATTCGATTTATTTATGTTATATATTTCAACATACATATATTAATTTATGTTTTGAAAATGTGGAAAATAAACATTTCTAAGTTCAAATTTTATCAAAAAAAATAATAAACCTCTGTTTGAATAGAACGTGAAGTATGCAATAACATAATTTATTTTAATATTCTACCACATTTGTATTGTGTAATATATAGTCATATTCATAAACGGCAAAATATACAATGATGATGATGATGATCCAATTCCATTTAGCAATGCACATTATGTATACCGGTACTCAAGCACTCGCAACTGTGAAAATAAAGTGAGTATATTCATTAGTTTGTGCATGTAGTATGCCAATTAGATCAAGCATCATGTGCATCCTAAGGAATATAAAATTTTGCAGTTGTCATTCAAATGAGTATTATACACACTACTTTTCTAATCAGACTACTTTTATGTCACGTCTACAAAACTTTTGTATCTTATAGTACAACATTATTATACTGAGACTATATTACCTGATAGATTTTGTGTGTGCAAGTGCAGTTCTTTTCTTTTTCGTCTTGCTTGCAAGCACTTATGTTGCCGCATCAATCTATAGTTGGTAACTCATAACTCCTTGCATCGATATTCAAGTTGTTGTTTTGTCTGTATGTGTAGGATAAGAGAGCTGTAAAAAAAGACTATGTTAACATAATACTTTTGGCAATTAAAGAACGAAAATAATATTTATATATTTTTTAAAGATGAATATGATAGTATACATGGTTTCATATAGTGGAGGTAAAATGAATTGTTCCATATTATGTAGTAGATTAATAGCATATTCAATTTATATGAAATAATAGATAAGGTCCATGCTAAAGATGATGAAAACTACAACCTATTTTCTGAATCTAGTATGTGCATTGTTTATTTTCGAATTTGTGAAAAGGGTAAAATTTTAAAATAAAAATGGGAGAGAAGGTAGCAAGTAGTAGATGAGCTAAAAGCAAATGCAAAGTAGAAGGAAATGAAAAGAGATAAATTTGGATCATAGGGTTATAAGATATTGAATTTTGTGCATAATTAATTTGCTTACAAATTTAGGATACATCAAAATGTTATGGTCAGAACCCATAAAATTATAAGTTATTGAATCTTTGTATGAATAACTTGCTTACAAATTTAGGATCCAGGAAAAATTTCAATAATTTCCAAGGGTAACAAAAAGAATGCAGCATTCCAACCAACTTATTCACTGATTGTACAATGCTATTTGGTTTATGCTTGTATTTAGTAGTATCTAGAAGACCAAAATCATAACTTAAAAACAATGTTTACGAACAGGCAATACCGCATGCATGCATTTATGCAAAGAGAAAACAACTGAAAGCATTTATTTTATATAAACAGATAGAAAAATATAAAGATTGCAAACACGGAGATGTTATTTTACAACTAACAAAATATCACCACACTATGTCTCATAAATAATTGAAAAACTCACTTGTTCGGTCTACAATAAAACCTATCAACTTCATACATAATATTCATAAAAATTATAACCAAATTAATGTCATTGAATAGTTTCCATATAAAACAAAATCAATGTCATTTAATAAATATTTCAATTAGTGCTCAAGTTAAATCATTGCTTATCATAGTAGTTAATAGGGAAGAAGAAAAATGAATTCTAAGTGTATAAATTGATATTGGATTAAGATTATTTATAAATTAATTTAAATATTACCAAATTAAATAGTAATAAGTGATTCACCGCCAATCATACATGTGTAAATTCAAATGCTACCAAATTGGACAAATTTTAATTATGCTCAAGTAAGAACACCGTGAACAAAACCATCGGAATCATTAATTAGTGTTCTTCACCCAGTGAATAGTTGGTTGGAAAATTTTATCCTCAAATAGACTGGATATCATTAGTTAATTTTAATATGCTACTGTTGTTGCCTAGCAGACATTGGTTGGAGAATTTTATCCTCAAATAGATTGGATATCATGGTCAACTAATAAATTCCATTTTGAAACATATGCAACAAAACCGTTGAAATATAGCCTAATAAAATCTCAAATTCTACTAACTTGCTGTTACTTTAATCCAATTTAATGCATGTAATAACACTCTGGATTCAAAGAATAAAAAGCATAACTACCTAAAGTCTGTTCTCAAAACCATAACCTATGCTTGAGTTAATACTGATATCCGCAATCACGTAAAAGTGTCGCGAAACCGATGGTAACCAAAGAAATGTTACCAAACCAGTTTACAATTTTGGTACAGAATGCTACGGTGCAGAACCGTTACAAAAAATTGTTATAATACCTATTGATATGTCCGAGTCCAGAGAGAATCTGTTTCCTTGAAACAATATTGCCGCCGTAGTAGTTTTACGGTTGTTAGCAATTTGCTTCCCAGGATGAAACGGACCAGCCCCGTGGTTGCAGACGGAGCGCCGACGAACTGAAGAGATTATAGCACTAGAACAGAGCTCGTAGAGGAAGAAGGAACAGAATTTGAGAGAGAGAACTTAATTCTTTTTCTCATATTCTGGCCGCCTATTTATAGGCTGGAGGAGGTGCCTATTCGGAGCGGTCGTGACTGCTGGAAAGGTTGCGACCCTTAAACCAACAGCAGTGACCGTTGTATGTGTGCGCCTGGAAGGAAATGGCTGCATCTGGTGACCGTTCAAACGAATGGACACGTCTGCTCGAAAAATAGACGTTTTGGCGCATGCAGGCCCAAACGGCAGTCGGCGGCCCTTTTAATCACTAGACCCCAAGAGCCCCAAGGCCCAAGGCCCTATCTTTGACATATTTAATATTAATATGAAAGCATACATGCCATGCCACATTGCCTCATTCCTTCCATTCCTTGTCCTTATTCCTCTTTTGTTTTGATTTAGTATAGTGGGTTGTGATATATATGGTGATATTGAAACAATTATCCCATGATGTGGGACTTTGTTTCAATTCACACTATAGTTCTTCCACTTCCTATTTCATTCATTTCTAACAATCCCCCACATGAATGAATAGTTGTTCTTAGTTTCACGAACCATTTATCGTATCGGTTAAAGTAGCACAGAGGCCTTGAACTTTTCTAGTGTTTATCCATTTGAATTACAGGTGAATCAGTAGACATAGGCTGTCCTTGAACTGTAAACCTTTTGTGTAATTCTACAATAGATAACACACGACAAATGTTTCTTATAATCCTTCGTTCTCTGTATGTGTTCATTTTTGCCTTGAACACCTGCCTGGTATCATAAGTGCTTAGAGAATTTGGCCTCGTAATTCTCTTTGAAGCGGCGCCTTCGCACTTACTTAGGTGATTCTGTAAAGGGTATTCACAATTCCTCAAGTACAGACATCATTAAAAGTATCAATACTTATCCTATTTTCCAACAAATAATGCACTGACTTATCATAGGAATGGTTTGAGTGTAACAGTGCTTTCAAGTTTCTCTTAAACTTAGTTGTCCCTTTGAACCTAGATCTTGGGATCTCCAGTCAACTAGGTAGGGTTTCCATTTTAGAAAAACTTTTATTCTATGGGCCTTAACCCCATTCCCATCGATAAGGTTTGAACTTTCTCTCTTGGCAAGCCTTTTGTTAGTGGATCCGCTATGTTATCTTTAGACCTTATGTAGTCTATAGTGATAACTCCATTAGAGAGAAGTTGTCTTATTGTCTTATGTCTACGACGAATATGCCTAGATTTACCATTGTATAATGTACTATTAGCTCTTCCAATAGCTGATTGACTATCACAATGTATACATATTGGAGGCACAGGTTTGCTCCAATTTGGAATATCTTCTAAGAAACTTCGAAGCCAGTCTGCTTCTTCTGCAGTCTTATCTAGTGCAATAAACTCTGATTCCATCGTAGATCTAGCTATACAAGTCTGTTTGGATGATTTCCATGATATTGCTCCATTTCCTAATGTGAACACATATCCGCTTGTAGACTTTGTATCATGTGATCCAGTTATCCAATTGGCATCACTGTATCCTTCCACTGTTGAAGGATAGTTTGTATATTGTAGACCATAGTTCTGCGTATACTTTAGGTATCCTAGAACTCTGATTATCGCTTTCCAATGATGTTTACCAGGATTGCTGGTAAATCTACTCAGCTTACTTACAGCGTATGCGATATCTGGCCTAGTGCAGTTCATAACATACATGATACTTCCTAGTATACGAGAGTATTCAAGCTGGTAGATACTATCACCAGTGTTCTTTACCCAATTCTGGGTCATATCTACTGGTGTTTTTGCAATAGTAATATTATATTGCTTGAATTTTTCAAGTATCTTGGCGATGTAATGTGATTGGGATAATGCATATCCTTGTGGTGTTCTCAAAATTTTGACACCCAATATCACATCAGCCAGTCCTAGGTCTTTCATATCGAATCTAGAGGATAACATATTCTTTGTAGATGTTATTATGGCCTTGTTATTACCTAGGATCAACAAGTCATCAACATAAAGACAAACAATGACATACCCAATATGTGCTTGTTTTATATAGACACATTTATCTGATTCATTTATTGTGAATCCGTTTGTTAACATAGTTTCATCAAACTTCTTATGCCATTGTTTTGGAGCTTGTTTAAGGCCATAAAGCGATTTTACTAATTTGCACACTTTATTCTCATTTCCAAAGCTCATAAACCCTTCGGGTTGCTTCATATATATTTCTTCCTCTAGTTCACCATTCAAAAATGCAGTTTTAACATCCATTTGATGTATTTCTAAATCAAGTATGGACGCAATTGCAATAAGCATCCTTATCGATGTTATCCTTGTTACTGGTGAATATGTATCAAAGTAGTCCAGATCTTCCTTTTGTCTAAATCCTTGGACTACAAGACGAGCTTTGTACTTGTCTATTGAACCATCAGGTTTCAATTTCTTTTTGAATATCCATTTATTACCTAAGGTTTTGCATCCTTGAGGTAATTCAACTAACTCCCATGTGTGGTTAGCCATGATGGATTCTATCTCACTGTTAATGGCCTCTTTCCAGTAAGGGGCATCGCTGGAGGACATAGCTTGTTTGTAGGTTAATGGATCATCTTCTAACATAAATGTGTAGAAATCTGGTCCAAAAGTTCTTGAGGTCCTTGACCTTTTGCTTCTTCTAGGTTCCTCCACTTGTAGATCGGCACTATTTTGCCGAATGTTATTTTGCTCATCATTTTCAAGAGAATCGGTAAATTCAACTTCCCTTGGTCTCTTTTGAGCATAATTGTCAGTGCCCTGCTTCAAAGGGAATATATGTTCGAAAAATCTAGCATTTCTCGACTCTATGATGGTATTTTCATGAATATCATCAATTTCTGATTTGTGTACTAAAAATCGATAAGCAGCACTGTTTTGTGCATATCCAATGAATACACAATCAATTGTTTTTGGTCCAATTTTGACCTTCTTTGGTTTAGGTATTTCTACTTTGGCAAGACACCCCCACACTTTTAAGTATTTGTAGGATGCCGGTCTATTTTTCCAAAGTTCATGAGGAGACTTTGATGTTTTCTTTCTTGGTATTTTATTTAAAATATGATTTGCCGAAAGAATAGCTTCTCCCCAAAAATTATTTGGTAAGCCAGAACTTATTAGTAAAGCATTCATCATTTCTTTAAGAGTTCTATTTTTCCGTTCGGCTATACCGTTGGATTGAGGTGAATATGGTGCTGTAGTTTGGTGTATAATACCATGCTCAGCGCAGAATTCCTCAAATTGAAATTCATATTCTCCTCCTCTATCACTTCTTAAAGCTTTAATTTTCCTATTGAGTTGATTCTCAACTTCGGCTTTATACTGTTTAAACATGTCGAATGCTTTATCCTTGCTTCTAAGGAGATATACATAACAGTATCTAGTACAATCATCAATGAATGTAATGAAATACCTTTTTCCACCTCTAGTTTGACACATTTTCAAGTCACATACATCAGTGTGTATAAGGTCTAGAGGTTCAGTTTCTCGTTCAACATGATGAAACGAGGTTCTTGTCAATTTTGCTTCTGCACAAATTTGACATTTATAATTGGAGTCTATATCACATTTTGGTATAAATTCTAGATTAATCATTTTTCGCAGTGTATCAAAATTCACATGCCCTAATCTAGAATGCCATATATTAGAGGAGTCAACAATATAAGCAGAAGATTCACTTTTATTCATATCATTGTTTGGTACAATAGTGGTTACATTTGCTTTGAATAAACCATCACACACATATCCTCTTCCTACATACACTCCATTCTTTGATAATACAAACTTATCAGCCACAAAGGTTAATTTAAAACCATGCTTGCTAAGCAAGGACCCTGAAATCAGGTTCTTTCGAATGTCTGGAACATGGAGAATGTCACTTAAGGTAAGTTCCTTTCCAGAAGTTAGTTTCAGCACAACTTTTCCTTTGCCTTCTACCTTTGATGCAGATGAATTGCCCATGAAAAGTTGTTCATCATCAGTTGTAGTTTTATAGGTCGTAAACATCCACTTATTAGCACATATGTGTCGAGTGGCTCCTGTGTCTACGAACCATTCCTTTGAATTACCAACCAGGTTGCATTCTGATATTACTGCACATAAATCCATATCAGAAATGCCATCTGCAACTTCAGCCATATTTGCTTCTGATTTCTTCTTTTTGGGAGCGCGACATTCGGCTGCTTTGTGCCCCTTCTTTCCACAGTTATGACAAGAACCCTGAAATTTCTTCTTCGACTTCTTAGGCGCATTTTCACGTTTTCTCTTGTTAGGGTTTTCTGACTCAACAACATTTGCTTTGGCAGCCATATTCGGAGAAATCTTTTTCTCGGAATTCCTATTATCTTCCTCAATCCGCAAACGAACTATGAGTTCTTCCATTGTCATTTTCTTACGCTTATGCTTAAGATAGTTTTTGAAGTCCTTCCAAGATGGAGGAAGTTTCTCAATGGTTGCGGCGACTTGAAAAGATTCACTCAGAGTCATCCCTTCATCATGTAGTTGACGGATGATCACTTGTAATTCTTGAGTCTGGTTGATCACTGTCTTTGAATCTACCATTTTGAAGTCGAGAAATTTGCCAGCGATGAATTTCTTCATGCCTGCATCTTCAGTTTTGTACTTTCTGTCCAAGACTGTCCAGAGTTCCTTGGATGTTGCAACAGTACAATAAACATTATAGAGGCTATTATCCAGACCATTCAGAATATAGTTTTTACATATAAAATCTGAATTTTTCCAGACAGTTGCAGCCTCTACTTTGACTGCATCGAGTTCTAGTTCGCCAACTTCAGGAGCATCTTCGGTTAGATATTTGGCGAGCCCTAATGTCGTCAGATAGAACAACATCTTCTGTTGCCAACGCTTAAAATCTGTCCCATTGAATTTTTCTGGCCTTTCTCCATGAGACATTGCCATACTTGAAACCAGAGCCGGAGGCTGAGCGGTTGTCACCGTCTGTGTTGGTGCAGCGTTATTGTTGCTATTTTGAGACATCGTCGTCTACAACAATACAATATTGTTTCAAGATTGATATCCGCAATCACGTAAAAGTGTCGCGAAACCGATGGTAACCAAAGAAATGTTACCAAACCAGTTTACAATTTTGGTACAGAATGCTACGGTGCAGAACCGTTACAAAAAATTGTTATAATACCTATTGATATGTCCGAGTCCAGAGAGAATCTGTTTCCTTGAAACAATATTGCCGCCGTAGTAGTTTTACGGTTGTTAGCAATTTGCTTCCCATGATGAAACGGACCAGCCCCGTGGTTGCAGACGGAGCGCCGACGAACTGAAGAGATTATAGCACTAGAACAGAGCTCGTAGAGGAAGAAGGAACAGAATTTGAAAGAGAGAACTTAATTCTTTTTCTCATATTCTGGCCGCCTATTTATAGGCTGGAGGAGGTGCCTATTCGGAGCGGTCGTGACTGCTGGAAAGGTTGCGACCCTTAAACCAACAGCAGTGACCATTGTATGTGTGCGCCTGGAAGGAAATGGCTGCATCTGGTGACCGTTCAAACGAATGGACACGTCCGCTCGAAAAATAGACGTTTTGGCGCATGCAGGCCCAAACGGCAGTCGGCGGCCCTTTTAATCACTAGACCCCAAGAGCCCCAAGGCCCAAGGCCCTATCTTTGACATATTTAATATTAATATGAAAGCATACATGCCATGCCACATTGCCTCATTCCTTCCATTCCTTGTCCTTATTCCTCTTTTGTTTTGATTTAGTATAGTGGGTTGTGATATATATGGTGATATTGAAACAATTATCCCATGATGTGGGACTTTGTTTCAATTCACACTATAGTTCTTCCACTTCCTATTTCATTCATTTCTAACAAATACCATGAAAAGCTGGATTTTCAATGATTTTCAAGGCAGTCCACTACATGTTTTACGAATACACACTTCACGTTACCTTCTGTATTGGAAAAAATTATGAGCTAAACAACGGATTGCAAAATTTTACGTACAAAATAACCGAAGTTAAAGTGGGGAGTAAAATGATTGAGACTTTAACTTCTCAAGCCAGTATAAGCGCAATATGGTTAAACTGCTATGATTAATGGAACAGCAATTCAATTTTAATCAAATAAATATAGCTTTAGAAAAAAAGAAAAAAAAAGCATAATCTGCTGAATTTTATCCCACTTGCATCCTTGATCATCAGAAACACAGAAAAAGAAAGGGAAAAAAGGAAAAAAATGATAGGATTCTATCATTTATCATGGTAATTAATTAGGAAAATTAAGATAGGCAATGAAGATGTTTCGCAATTTCTACTATAGAATCATTTAAGAGAATATAATAACAAATTTCATGAAAGAACATTGTAACATATCAATGATATAATCATATAATATTAAGTGTGATGAGATCAAGGAAATGACTAATATGTGCAATAAGAAGTAGAATAATATGAGAATCTACAAATACTATCTTAAACCATAGAAAACAAATTAAATAAGCATTATTAAAACAAATAAAGTACATGTGCTATCTTAAATAGTATATCCTACTTTATTCATGTTCTTGAGAAATTTCAATGTTATGCATCACTGTCCTTTCTATTCTATATTAACAACCTTTTACCACTTCTGCTAATAAAACAAAAATGATATAAATTTTACTTGATTAATGAATTAAATATATAAACTCACAATTAATAAAATAAACCTTTCCTAATTAGTTACAACCTTATTTGTAACATCATTCAACAACTTATTTTCAATGCAATAAACTACTGAGTATGTGTTTATAAACAACCTATTTTGATGCATTAAACTGCACGTACCAGCCTTACCTAATCCCAAGTTCAAGATGTTAGCCTGCAATGCTCAACACTCACAGAGTTATTTTTGCTATCCCCGAGCTTATATAGAGAGGACTCTATTCTGATTCTGGTACCTTTTTATTTTTACCGAGAAATTTTATATAGCAGTTTATAGTCTTAAGGCAGTTTAATCTTCAATTTAAAATTAAAAGTAGCACTCAATATTGATGTTTAAAAATAACATAGAGTAATTAAATTCCAAGCTACAAAAAAAGACTAATACAAATGTGGTTGCAAAATCTAATTACAGAAGATTCAAATCTAATGGTGACGTAAATTCAGCTAAAGGTGTTACCTTAAGATTGTTGAAGAACTATGATGCACGACCAATGATCATCAGAAAAAGGAAGCTTAAAGGATCTGATACACGAAACGATTTTGGTAACTAACGACAAAAGGTTCGATGTGAAAAAAGCGGTCAACATTTAAGGTTTGGAATGGTGGGGCGAGCAGCATCTAGATGAGGCGAGCGTCGCAAGATGAGGCGAGCGTCGTCGAGATGAGGCGAGCGTCGTCGAGATGAGGCGAGCGTCGTCGGAGGTACGGTAAGAGTCGTTGGAGGTCATGCTAGGGTTGTCGTAGATGAGGCGAGCGTTAGCGGTTTAATTTGGGGAATGTAGGATTAGGTTGTAGAATTTTGACGGAGGAGGTTGGATTTGATAACCGAATATGTTTTCGCAAGAACGATCGAAGTACGGTGGGACTGAGGGCATTTTGGATAATCCAAAAAGTCACGATTGAAATCAGTTTATGCAATTATCATTATTAGCAGTAAAGATGTGAAACATTTGTAAATGCAGTTGCTGAAATTGAGTGCGGATGATATAGTGAAACATCCCAAGTCGGAAAGTGTGCTAAAAGGGAGGAAACTATAGTTTCCAACTGGTGGTCAGGGATGTGGCAGTTGTGCTTTCCATCTATATTGTGGTGGCAGAGGCAGGATAAAATGGATTTCTTTTACATTTTAACGATTCAAGTTATTTGTATATTATTTTTGGGTTATTTGTTTCGCTTACTATGCTTGTTGTCCGTCTGTGGCTTAAGAACACACGATAGGAACTATTGTGATGAAATTAATTTGCTGAGATGTATTTTTATGCAATTTATGTCCTGTACTGTTTTTTATGCTATTGTGGTAGCCGCAGTTTTGAGTAAAGATTTAAAGAAAAAAGAAAGATCGTGTTGTACCTAGAAATAAAAGATTAATCTTCGCTTCAGCAAAAGAAAATGATTATGATTTTGTCCTTAATAGATGTTGTGGCATTCTGTGGATTGTTTATATAGTAATATCCCACATAGCTTTTCACAGCAATTAAGTGTACGTTCACATCACATGTATGAACCTTTCCACTTACCTTACTATTCAATATCATATCTTTCGAGTTTGGTTCTATCATCCATTTACACATGTCTGTCAAAGCAGATTACATTCCTGCTGTCCAGAGGGAAGAAAAATACTCACTTCCATTTCAACTACTTCCAAAGCTTTTCACTCCAAATTGATAATTTACGAAATCTACTATTGAATTCATCATTGTAAGATATAATATAAAACTTTATTAAGCTACTTACTTTCAATTCTAACGTATCCATCTACTCCAAAGTTCTCCATTTTCCCAATGTATGTAGCATAAACAACTTACGGTTCATTACTAAATATAGGGGGAAGAAACCAAAATAACTTGATTCACAACTATTGCTTTTAATTTTATACGGAAAAAACTATCTAAAGTTAAATATTTTTTATCCATAGAAAACAAACTATCACACATGCAAAGTCTATTTTTAAAATTTTCCTATGATGTAATATAATACAACTTGACGCAGCGGATTATACAAAAATTGATGATACGATGAAAATAGCAATCGATGGATTGAGAAATACTGAAATGCTCAAATTCGTTGATCCGAAGATACCGAATTCTAGCTATCTCTGACACGTTGATCGCGCACGATACCGTGAGGAGAGATCTACAATTCTTCGAGCGTTGATCAAGCGCACTTGATTCCGCGAATTGGCTTCAACGATCGAAGATTCGAGCGCACTCGAATGTCGAAGGTGGAGATAGGAGATTACACTCAACTACCAATTTGGTGAAAGCACAAAGCTAACAAAACAAGAGTTTTATTTCAAATCAACTAAACTATTACAAATGACCACACATGCCTATTTATAGGCTACAACTCAACACGTCAAAACAAAACAACACTTAGGTCGTGAGCGACCTACGACCTAAAATAGTGCGACCTAAAAACCAGGCGACTTACGACCTAAAAACATTACAACATAAGCAAATACAAGTTACAACAACACACGACTTACAATATTTACAACACAACATATTACAAGCCATTACGATACACGACTTGCGACCTAAAATGAACGGCATCTGGATTGAGCGACCTAAGAATGAACGGCATCCCTTCATCAGCGACCTAAAAGAAGCGGCTTCAGAAAAATTGCGCGACCTAAGTCTTCGCGACCTAAGGCCTCACGACCTAAGTCTTCACGATCTAAGGCCTCACGACCTAAGTCTTCACGACTTATAGCGAGCGACCTATCTCTCACTATGCCATAGATGGCCTATTGCAACGAAATTATAAGGTGTTGCTAGCTACAATGTAACGATAGCTATGCTAATTTTTGTCTATTGCAACATTCACTTCAATGTGTTAGCATAGATATTAGCAAAATGTTGCAGTAGCTATAAATATATTCAAATTAAAAAAATTAAAAAAATTTTACACCTCAGCGATCCACACCATCATTTAAAACAAAATCTCAACCATCAATCCACACCATCAATCCACACCTTAGCAATTTCCATTTCCCGCTTTACTTTTCTTTCTCGTTCCCCTCCGTGTGAAAATTAGGGCACGCGATTTTTCTTTGTCGTTCCTCTCTGTGAAAACTAGGGCACGCGATTCCAGTTGCTTTGATGCTCTGATTGATCGAATCTAGTATGAGAAACGTTCCTGGTAGCTTTCTCCTTCGTTCTCCTTGATTGATTGGTCGAATTGCTTTGACTTCGTCATCGGTTGCGATGTGATATTATTTGGTATGTATTCTGCCTTCTGGTTTACTTGATTATTCTCGATTTTGGTTACACTCGCACGCTTTTGTCGATGATGAATTGGGATTTATTTATATGCTTTATTTCCTAATCTCGAGTTTAATCTTTCTGTTGGACTTTGAGAAATCTGCTATGTTGGATTGCGATGATGTATTGGTATGTTGGATTTTGGTTCACTAGCTTGATTTTGCTTTGCCGATGATGAATTGCGATGTGATATTATTTGGTATGTTGGATTTTGGTTCACTTGCTTGTTTTTGAATTCTGATCTGAGCTTGTTAGCTCCTTTCTACTGCATTTGTTAATCCAGAACTTGAACCTTTGTTAAACTTGTTCACATACCTTTGTACCTTGCTCACATACCTTTCTGCCTGATGCATTCACTGTTTTTGCTTGATGGGCTGCCTATGTAACTGCTGTGTTTCTTGCACTGGCTTGTCTACATTTTGCTGAACCTGGTTCTTGTTTGTTTTGTTGGTTGCTTGCCCCTGAGTTGAATCCAGTCGATGACTCGGGTTTGACCTTGTGTCGTGTCCATTTTTTTTGGTTTGTCTACATATCTGGCTGCACTTGAGTATGAACTTGCACTTGATTAGTTGCACTTGAGTAGTTTCTTTTACCAAGCCTTATGATGCATGTATGTTCATCCATGTACATGCATTTCTTGGTCATGTTATGTTGCTTGCTGTGTTGAGTACTACTTTGTGCACTTGGCTTCTCCTTTGTGCATTTTTGCCTAAACTGTTGCTTGCTGTCTTCCATACCGTCTTGTATCCATGTGTTGCATTCATGTTTGGCTTATGCACTTGTGAATAGCTGACTTGTGCACTGTTTTGCTGCTGCACTGGTTTTTCTGCCATGTCCATTTTTGTGGGAATTTTCAAACGTCCATGAGATAAAAAATGGGAAACGGCCTTGTGATATATGCAGTGATACACTGTGTATATCATAGGTTGTCCGTGCAAATATTTGGTGCTTGTTAGAAAAAAATATGAAAAGAAACAACCCAAATACCTGAGGCAAATAATATAACAAAAATATTTTCATTTTCTGTTCGAGTTAAATATTATTTTCCAGATTACTGCTTTTGAATTATATGTGACAGGTATTGAAGACTGGACAGCTGGATACAAGCTTGAAGACAGAGTCAAATCAAATGTGCATGAGTTATGAGTGCATGAGCTTGAAGACAGGTTTCAAAGAAGGCTCGATCTTCCGAAATCGGATGAATCGGGCGGTGCCCCGGACCCCCGCCGGCGCTGCGCCCGGACCCGCTACTCGGCTCGCCTTCGGCTCGGCACTCGGGTCGTCATATATTTGTCAGTGTCGGTGTCTGTATAAATTGAAACTGCATATGTAATGAGTGAATTGAGTGATGTAGTGAGGAATATCTGTATATGTGAATATCAGTGTTATATATCATTGAATTGTAAAATAGTGGAGTCAGGAATTTGTACTATTTCAAATGTTGAAATAAAATATTTATTTAAATAAATTACTGTTTGAATATCAAATTCTGTGCAATAGCATTTTATTAAATAAATATTTATATTAAAAAAATCAAATATGCTGTACATTGTGGGCCCCACAAATTCAGAAAGTTAATATCTATAGCAACATTTTGGAATGTTGCTACAAACACCTATGGATGTTGCTATAGACCCAAATAGGGTTCTATTGCAACAATATTTCTTATGTTGCCTTAGTTAGTCAAAATGTTGCCTTTGAGGTCTGCGGCAACGCGGCAAAATGCATCACCGAGAAAGTGTTGCCTTTGCCCTTTTTTAGCATATAGCAACATTTTTTGGCACTTCCTGCATCACTTCTTGTGTGTTGCAGTATGCAATCTATGGCGTAGTGTCTCCTCATCTTCTCGCGACCTAACTTAGGTCGTTCCATTTTCCTGCGACCTAACATAGGTCGTTCCTTTTTCCTGCGACCTATCATAGGTCGTTTCTTTTTTAGGTCGTAGCACTTTTTCCTTCAGCTCGTTAGCTCGCATACGACTTAACAGTATGTTAGGCCGTTCCAGTGTCTTTCCCTTTAACTCGTTAGGTCGTAGACGACTTAAGCCTTCACTTTCCTTAGGTCGTAGACCGCTTGAGTTAGGTCGTAAACTTTCCTTAGGTCGTAGCCCTTTATCACTTGCCTTGTTAGGTCGTGGACGACCTAAAGCTTCGCCAATTACGGGTTGCGCTGCATCATCCTCCCCAGGTTGAGAAAAATTCGTCCTCGAATTTGTAAATTCTTCCACATCAGCTTGTTCATCCCCATAATAAGGTACCAGATGCTTAACATTAAACACATCAGATGTATATACATCCTCCGGCAGCTTCAACTTATAAGCATTTTCATTAATCCGTTTCACGACTTCTACTGGACCAATTTTCCTGGCTTTCAACTTGTTATAAGCGCCCACTGGAAAACGATCTTTTGTTAACACAGCATATACCAAATCTCCTTCATTAAACTCAACATTTCTTCGCTTCAGATCTGCAGATCGTTTATACTTTTCATTTGCTTTCTCCAATCGTTCCTGAACGACTTTATGACATTCCGTCAAGCTATAAACCAAATCAGCAGCTTTTTTAACTGTCCCCTTCGAGTGTGGTATTACCGTTAAACCCAACGGTCCCTTTGGTAAGCTTGAATACACTATCTGAAATGGACTGAAACCCGTACTACGGTTTATAGCATGATTATGAGCAAACTCTGCTTGACATAGCTTCACATCCCAACTTCTTAGATTATCTTTTACAAGGCACCTCAACAAGTTTCCCAACGATCGGTTAACCACTTCCGTTTGCCCATCTGTTTGCGGGTGATAAGCACTGCTAAAATTCAACTTCGTCCCGACCAACTTCCACAAACTTAGCCAAAAGTGACTTAGAAATCTGGTATCCCGATCAGAAACAATGGATTCCAGCAAACCATGCAAACGATATATCTCTCTAAAGAATAATTGTGCCACATGAACTGCATCAGCCGTCTTCTTACAAGCAATAAAATGTGCTATTTTAGAAAATCGGTCAACCACCACATAAATGGAATCATTACCACGCTGTGTTCTTGGCAACCCCAACACAAAATCCATACTCACATCAACCCAAGGCTTATTTGGTACAGGTAACGGCATATATAATCCAGCATTGGTCGCAGTTCCTTTCGACACCTAACAGATATGACATCGCTCCACAAACCTTTCCACTTCTTTCCTCATTGATGGCCAAAAATAAGATTGAGAAATCAGCTGTAGTGTACGGTCTCTACCCACGTGGCCTTCTTCGTGTAGCTCCTTTACAATCTTCATTCTCAAACTACAATCAGGTATGCACAATCGATTTCCTTTGAAAAGAAAACCATCCACCATCACGAACTCATACGTCTCCCCATTCTTGACTTTATCTACCAACTTTGCAAAGTAAGGATCATCGACAAATAATTCTGGAAACACATCAAACCCTGTCACCTCAACTTTCATTGTAGTCAACAAATGATTCCTTCGGCTCAACGCATCTGCCACACGGTTTGTAACTCCAGATTTATGCTTCACCACAAACGTAAACTGTTGTAGGTACGCAATCCACGATGCATGTCTCGCTGAAATGTTGTCTTTCCCTTGTAAATGCTTCAATGCCTCATGATCAGTGTAAAGAACAAACTCTTTCTAAAATAGATAATGTCTCCAGTGTTTAATAGCTTGCACAACAGCATAAAATTCCACATCATATGTACTGTATCTCATCTTTGCTCTTGATAACTTCTCGCTAAAGTATGCAATTGGACGTCCCCTCTGACTCAACATTCCTCCAATCCCAACCTTTGACGCATCAGTGTGTAGCTCAAACAACAACTGAAAATCTGGTAATACTAGAATTGGTGCAGACGTCAGCAACTCCTTGATCTTCCCAAAAGCATTCCCTGCTTCCTCTGACCATGAAAACTGTTTACCCTTCATACAATCTATAACAGGCGCCATCACACTACTAAAGTGTGGAATAAATCTTCTGTAAAACGAAGCCAACCCATGAAAACTCCGAACCTCTGTTATCGTCTTAGGTTGTGGCCAATCTCTAATCGCCTCTACTTTGCTCCGATCCACCTGTATCCCTTCCTCTGATACAACATACCCCAGAAATAAAACACTCCTCGCCATAAAAACACACTTCTTCATAGCAGCATAGAATTGTTCTTCACGAAGGATAATTAACACTTTTCTCAAATGTTGAACATGCTCCTCCGTACTAGCACTGTAAATCAGAATATCATCAAAGTAAACTACCACAAATTTTCCAATGTATGGCCTGAAAATTTGGTTCATCACCCTCATGAATGTACTTGGTGCATTCGATAGACCAAACGGCATAACCAGACATTCGTACAATCCTTCCCTCGTCTTGAATGCTGTCTTCCATTCGTCTCCTGGTCTAATTCGAATTTGATGATAACCACTCTTCAAGTCAATCTTAGAAAAGATTACGGACCCACTGATTTGATCCAATAAATCATCAAGCCTCGGCATCGGAAATCTGTATCTGACTGTGATCTTATTCAATGCTCTACTATCTGTGCACATCCTCCACGTTCCATCCTTTTTGGGTACCAATAAAGCTGGTACATCACAAGGACTTAAACTCTCCTACACATGCCCCTGTTTAAGCAATTCTTCCACCTGCCTTCGCAACTCCTCATGCTCTTTTGGACTCATTCTGTAGTGTGGTCTGTGAGGTAACACAGCTCTTGGAACAAGATCAATTTGATGTTGAATGTCCCTCAACAGCGGTAACTCCGTTGGCAACTCTTCTGGAAATACATCGTCAAACTCTTCCAGTACTGGTTTTACTTCTTCTGGTATTTCCACCACTTCGTGACTCTCCCGTCCGATCAATAAAAATACTTCAGGCTCCTCTTCAATTTCTTTAACAAACTCCTTCAAGGATAATAAAGTTTTCAGCTCTTCAATCTCCTCCAGTTTGTTCTCTTCTTGTGGTCGCTTCTTTGGAACTAGAGTAATCTTCGTGCCTTCAAACATGAAACTGTAACTGTTGGTACGCCCATCATGTTGCACCGCCCTATCATACTGCCACGGTCTCCCCAGCAACAAATGACAGACATCCATATCTACCACATCGCACCAAATTTTATCTTTGTATTTCTTCCCAATCGAAAAATTCACACAAGCCCTTCGTCCAACCTTCACCTCCCCGCCTTTCCTCAACCAAGCCAACTTGTACGGTTTCGGGTGTTTCTCAGTCTTCAATGCCAACTTCCTCACAGCCTCTGACGAAATTATATTATCACAGCTTCCAGCATCAATAACAAATTTGCAAACTTTCCCCAGAATAGTACATGTCGACTGAAAAATATTGCTCCGCAACCAACTACAATCCTCCTCTCGCTTTGGTGTCAAACAAGACCTCCTCATCATCAGATTACAACCTTCGTCTCCCGACACTTCTTCTTCCCCCTCATTAGGTGGTGAATTGGAACATTCGGCTTCTTCATCCTCATCCTCAACCTCCGCTATCATAGCTCTCTTCTTCGGCTTTGGACATTCATTACTTTTGTGGCCCATTTCTTGGCAATTATAACACTTGAAACCATTATTAATTTTTGTCTTCCCAACCTCATTCACAACTGGCTTTGCAACATATTTTGAAACATTAGAACTTCCACTAATACCCTTCACTGGATTGTTGGAATTTGTAAACACACCGCCTCCTCGTCTTCCCTGTTCCTCCCAAGCCAACGCCTTCTGGTGTGCTTCCGCTACAGATCTGGGATCAAACATATTTACCATGTCTTGAATCTGCATACGCAATCCTCCAACAAATCTAGCTGTTAATTGTTCCTCTGTCTCCATGATATCATTCCTTACAATCAGTTGATAGAATTCATTAGCATAGTCATTAACAGACTTCGTTCCTTGCCTCAAGTTTTGCAGCCTCTGATACATAAGCGATTGATAATTATAAGGTAAGAATGTGGCTTTCATCATTTTCCTCAACTTTTCCCATGATTCAACCCTTGACTTCCCCATCCGTTCACGTGTAAGTTTGGTTTGCTGCCACCATGCCAAAGCTCTACCCCTCAACCTTGTAGCAACCAACCTCACTCTACGATGTTCCGGAACTTCCTTGAAGTCAAAAATCTCCTCCATATTAGACAACCAATCCAAAAACTCCTCAGCTTGCATACCACCTTTGAATTCTGGAATTTCAGTCTTCATACCAGATTCCCACTTGTGATCATATTCCGAATGATTTCTTCCTTGAACTCGTCCATGAACACTACCTCCATCAAACTCCTCTTCAAAATCAGATGTATATCGATGTCGATCCTGACCACCAACATCTCTACTAGCATCACGTTTTCCACCCACATCCCTTTTATCTACATTCCTCCGTTCTCGATCATTCGCATTCCTATCACGCCTTCGATCATCATCATTTCTATAACTGTCTCGACTCACACTTCTATGATCAATATCAATACTTCTCTCTCGATTTGAATGTGGTGAAACTCTACTCCTTCCATGATTAGATTCAGGTGAAACCCTTCTCCGATTTTGATTCATCTCTAACATCATCTTCTCTAATCGACCAATTCCTTCATTAAGCTTTTCACTAAAATTTTCATTAATTCTTTGCTCCATCTCATCAACTTCTTCTCTTCTATACAAAGCTTCTACGTTTTGGTGACGATTAGCTCTTCTCGGCGGCATGGTTCAAACTTCTCAAATACTTTGACTTTCGGCTCCAACTCCAAATTTCAAACACTTCTCAACTTTTGATCCAAAAAGAAATGGATCGAAAACTCCCACTTTGTTGCAATTTGCGATGAACACGATGAACAATAACTTCTCGGCCTTGAATGATATTGCTCGGCTCGACTTGATCTCTTCAAACTTCTTCAAAAGAATTGGCTCCAAGGACTCGATTTAGCTATGATTGGCTAAAACAAGCTCTGATACCAAACTGACGCAGCGGATTATACAAAAATTGATGATACGATGAAAGTAGTAATCGGTGGATTGAGAAATACTGAAATGCCCAAATTCGTTGATCCGAAGATACCGAATTCTAGCTATCTCTGACACGTTGATCGCGCACGATACCGTGAGGAGAGATCTACAATTCTTCGAGCGTTGATCAAGCGCACTTGATTCCGCGAATTGGCTTCAACGATTGAAGATTCGAGCGCACTCGAATGTCGAAGGTGGAGATAGGAGATTACACTTAACTACCAATTTGGTGAAAGCACAAAGCTAACAAAACAAGAGTTTTATTTCAAATCAACTAAACTATTACAAATGACCACACATGCCTATTTATAGGCTACAACTCAACACGCCAAAATAGAACAACACTTAGGTCGTGAGCGACCTACGACCTAAAATAGTGCGACCTAAAAACCAGGCGACTTACGACCTAAAAATATTACAACATAAGCAAATACAAGTTACAACAACACACGACTTACAATATTTACAACACAACATATTACAAGCCATTACGATACACGACTTACGACCTAAAATGAACGGCATCTGGATTGAGCGACCTAAGAATGAACGGCATCCCTTCATCAGCGACCTAAAAGAAGCGGCTTCAGAAAAATTGCGCGACCTAAGTCTTCGCGACCTAAGGCCTCACGACCTAAGTCTGCACGACCTAAGGCCTCACGACCTAAGTCTTCACGACTTATAGCGAGCGACCTATCTCTCCTCATCTTCTCGCGACCTAACTTAGGTCGTTCCATTTTCCTGCGACCTAACATAGGTCGTTCCTTTTTCCTGCGACCTATCATAGGTCGTTTCTTTTTTAGGTCGTAGCACTTTTTCCTTCAGCTCGTTAGCTCGCATACGACTTAACAGTATGTTAGGCCGTTCCAGTGTCTTTCCCTTTAACTCGTTAGGTCGTAGACGACTTAAGCCTTCACTTTCCTTAGGTCGTAGACCGCTTGAGTTAGGTCGTAAACTTTCCTTAGGTCGTAGCCCTTTATCACTTGCCTTGTTAGGTCGTGGACGACCTAAAGCTTCGCCAATTACGGGTTGCGCTGCATCACAACTATATTTTAGGAACGATAAGCATATTGAAGAACGAGAAGGAATTCAACATTGCACAATACAACGATCACATTAATGAACCAAGTGTCCGTGTGTGTAGTATGGACCATTCACTAGTTATTAATACATATAAAATTAAATTAAATTATATTCACATAAAAAATACAATCAATTTTTACATCATATCCAATCTCTAACCAACCTCCAATCAAAAAGCTTGTCGGTGAACATTCTAATCTATAACCAACCTCCAATCAAAAAGCTTGTCGGTGAACATTCTAATCTCTAACCTCTAATCAAAATTGTTTACTAACGCATTCTTACACATGAGCTTAATACCTTTGTTGTTTTTTATGTTGAAATAACTAATCCATGACTAGTCTTATATTAAGTTGTGAATTTTTTCATTCCATGCATCATGCTAATAACCATTGCATGAGTAGTTTGGAGTTATTCGCTTATATACGAGCTTACACTACAAGGAACAGAAGCAATAGCAACGGCAAATAGCAGTGGCCGGCTGTTGCTAGCCGTTGCTATAAGCCGTTGCAAATAAGCTCGTTGCTACGAGCTCCAGCAACGGCAATAGCAACGGCTCCGTTGCCAATTTAGCAACGGCTAGCGACGACAAGTTGTCCACGTGGCAACAGTTAGTTCCAACCGTTATCGTCCCGTGGCGTCGCGAACCGTTGCAAGCCTGGAACCAGATAGCCGTTGCAAGCCTGGATCCAGATAGCCATTGCTAGCCGTTGCTAGCCGTTGCAAGCCTGGAACTTTTCTGTTTTCCAGCAGGTAGCTTTCACTCTTCCAACCTCCAAACCATTCCACATCACAACAATCACTTCCAATCCATCGTATACATTCCATTCCAACCATAATATAACCAAATACATCGCATATAATCAAATAAAACACATATACATCAATAATCACGCAACTATATAATCAACTAACACAAATATTTCATCATCAACCAAACAAAATACATCTCAAATCCATCACACATAATATCCATCACCAACACCATAGGTACACAAAACACCAAACAAACTACCAAGCCCATCAACAAACATAATTACACAAGTCCAACAAATATCCATTAAAACCACAAATCTTGCCCAAAAAAAATAACCATCAACAAAACATACCTACTCATCATCATCAGCATCATCGTCATCACCACCACCACCACCACCTGACCCTGGCATGGTCCGAATGCGGCAATGCGCTCATCTATCTGCTGAGACAAGAAGCTCTGTCGCCAATCATTTATCTCGTCCAACTGTCGTTGCATCTGGGCTATCTCCTCTTCGGCCATAGATTTCTTGTAAGCCCTTTGGAAGTTAAGAGCCTGTAAAACAATCAAACAATCTAGTTCTAATTCACGCTCGCAACGGCTATATTAAATTCAAATATAAGTTATTAAAACAGTTTACCTCCTGATTGCCGTATCCATAACGCCTATTACGAGAAGGCGGATTAATAATTCTATCCCATATTTGATTGGACTCTTGAAGCGTAATATCCTCCCGTCTAGTTCTTTGCGCCATCCCTGCCCGCTCCGCTTCATATCTACCCTGCAATTACGAATACAAATTTGACTCAATATATAGCTATACAATTTACTTATACACTACTAAAGGAATGTGAAACGTTGTCATTGCGAATAAACATATTTACCATAACAGATTCAGCCTTCGCATCTGTCCACTCATAGGTGACATTCCCATCATCATCGGTCTGCTCCACCGCATGAGTGACTCTAAAAACCTCGGCCATTGTAGGCTCCTGTCCGGTTTTTGAATGCTGAAATTATACATGAATAAAAAACGTTACTAATATAATTAAATAATATTACAGTTTATAAACTCAAATTACGAATTTACCAATTCCCTCCGCCATTGTTGGAATGACTTGGACCCACCGCGGTGTAACGCTGGATTTTTATTTTTGTTCGCACTATTTCGCTTTGCTATTTCCTGTTAATTTAAATACATGGTTAGTTAAATTAATAATGCAACTAACATACATAATTTAAATAAATAATACTAACAATACAGCAATACATAACTTACTTTGACAGCTTCACTTTCCCAGTAGGTGACAAATGCAGCCCAAACATCATTACCCATCCAACTGGGTTTTTTTTCCGCTTAGCTTGGCCTTCGAAAGAGTTTCCCTGTAATTTTTCCGCATCCTCTTATTCCAATGATTGAAGAAGACATTGTTATCTTCCGGGCGGACACGTATTACAGCCTGCTTATTGAAAATAATTTGAATTATATACAGTATAGTAATTTTACATTGAAATATAAAATTTTACTTACCATCAAATCAGCAACTATAGCGTTCATCACTTCGCCTGGGATGTCGTCCCAATAAGGCCAACAACCAGACATCCTACTCTTATAGGATTGCTTTGACACTTGAAGAATGTAATCCGCCGGCTCTATTTCGAAACTCCTGTATAAATGTTGATGTATATAATTAATATATTTTAAATAATTTAATTGAAATTATTTAGATACTTACCCAACACTCTTGGGAACTATCTCTATCTCACGGCGTAAGTCCGGAGCCGTACCGCTGGGACCTGCGCCATGAGAAGGCGAAGGACAAGGCTGAGATGTACTGCACCTTCTGTGAGACATATCTGCCACAAACATAATCATATCATATAATGAAAAGAAAACAAATTATTATTACAACACATGTTCCATTAATCATCATAATCATTCTTTGTAATTACATAGCTCAGAATAATGCAGAACATAATCATTATTATTATTAAACAGCTCTCTGAATAACGCATAGGTCAAAATAAAACAGAATGATAATACATAACAAAATTATTATTATTACATAGCTCAGAATAATACAGAATGCATTCATCATTCTTAATACATTACTCAAGATAAAACATCATACATGCATACATTAAAAAAACAGTGTAATGTATTAGTCTTCGTCGTTTTCTGATTCAGACTCGGTCTCGTACTCTATATTGTTTTCTTCGGTACTTTCAAACGCATCTATTAAAACATTCGCTTCATCATTCAACGATCCTACGTCAACATCGTCAGTTATTATTATTTCAGTATTTGGCTCCAGATCTGCTTGACACGCTGCTTCATCTGGAATATTATTTCCATCAAATGTAAATCTTGCATTTGTTTTTCCCAGCAGGTCGGCCTTGTTGTCTAAAAATAGATAACATTGTTTGAGAAGAATCATGTTCAACAGCTTCATCATTACGGGGAATACTGACAAACGATAACTTCACATCGTTACTAAAGTAATGTGAGAAAAAAAATGAAGATTCTTCTTCCAGATACGCTTTGCAAATTGAACCTTCTACTCGTGCTTTTTGTCTAATTTTCTTCTTCAAATGATTCAAGTACCTATAACAAAATTAATTTAATTTCTGTTTTGGTATATAAATCTAAATTTTAAGCAAACTTCATATTGCGGATATTCAAAATTACCTCTCAAATGGATACATCCATCCATACTGCACAGGACCTCGAAGAAGTGCTTCGGATGGTAGATGAACAGGTAAATGCTCCATTACATTAAAGAACCCTGGCGGAAATATTTTTTCCAGTTTGCAGAGCAGTATAGAGATTTCTACTTCAAGTTTACGTATGCGATCTACCTTTAACGTCGTCGAACAAAGTTGTTTATAAAACATACTTAATTCTGTTATAACACTCCATACTTTGCCAGGCAACAGTTCTTTGAAAAGCACAGAGAAAAAATATTCCATCATTATATGGCAATCGTGACTTTTCATCCCACTCAATTTACTGTTTTTAAAGTCAACTCATCTACGGAGGTTAGAAGAAATCCCATCAGGACATCTTAGTCCTTCCACCCACTTTAGCACGAGTTTTACTTGTTTGTTATCTAGCTCATAGCATGCTTTGGGTTTTTTTGTATCGTCGTACAAATGAAGCTCGGGCCACTTACAAAAGTGTAATATATCACGTCTCGAATTCACATCGTCCTTAGTTTTCCCCTTTACATTCAAAACTGTATTAAACACGTTATCAAACACGTATTTTTCATTGTGCATAACGTCAATATTATGTCGAAGTAGCAGATCTTTCCAGTAAGGTAACTCCCAAAATATACTTTGTTTGCACCAGTTATGAATGTCTGATTTACTTGGAATTTCAACTTGTACCCTAGTTTCATGTATCTTTGGATAGTCTTTTACGATTTCATATATCTCTTCACCTGACCAAACCTTCGGTGGTAGCATACTCTCTTCTCTATTTGCTTTAAAGTTCTTTTTATCCGTTCTAAATTTATGATTAACATGTAGAAAACATCGATGACAGTCAAACCAAGAAATTTTCTTTCCATACTTTAATGAAAATGCTCGTGTTTCATCCATGCAATGAGGACAAGCTAGACGTCCGGTTGTGCTCCAACCTGAAAGCATCCCATACGCAGGAAAATCACTAATAGTCCATAATAAAGAAGCGAACATACGAAAATTCTTTTTTCTTGAAATGTCGTATGTTTCAACTCCTTCATGCCACAATGTTTTCAATTCTTCGATCAATGGTTGTAGATAAACATCAATTCCTTGTGTCGGATCATCGGGACCAGGGACGACGATCGTTAGAAACATATACGAAGTTTTCATACACATCCATGGAGGTAAATTATAAGGAGTAACAATAATAGGCCATGATGAGTATTTACTACCAAACTGAGAGAATGGTGAAAATCCATCTGTACATAAACCGAGTCTGACATTACGGCTCTCTGCAGCAAACGCGGGATAAGTCTTATCGAAATGTTTCCATGCTTCTCCATCAGATGGATGTATCAAAGTTCCTTCTTCTGGTGTTCTAACACCGTGCCATCGCATATGACATGCCGTAACAGAAGATGCATATAACCTTTGAAGTCTAGGAGTGATAGGTAAATAATGCATTCTCTTGTATGGAACTTCTTTTCCTCTTTTTTTTCTCGGTTTGAATCTTTCCTCGTTACATATTCTGCATTTTCTAAGATCAACGTCATCTTTCCAATACAACATACAACCTTTTATACATGTATCTATCTTTTGGTATGGCAATCCAAAAGCAGACATAAGTTTTTTCACTTTATAATGACTATCGCACATCAAATTATTGGGTGGCATGTGTCGTTTTACAGCTTGTACAACTGCTGTAAATCCAGCTTCTGTAAGGTTGAATTTTGATTTCATAGTGATGTATTCGGCGGTTACGGATAATTCGGTTCCACTTTTACAACCATCCCACAAGGGTCTCTTAGCAGAATCCAATAAATCATAAAAAAATTTAGCTTGCGCGGTCGGTTCTTCTTCAACGTTATCATTGTCATCATCGCCCTGATCAATGGTAGGAAACATCGACCATGCTGCATCTTGCACCATATTTTCTATTGGATTCGTCATAATATTATCGTCCTCTAACAATACAGGATTAGGTGTACGTTCAACAAGTTCACCATGACGATCCCATAAGTAATAATTCGGCACAAAACCAAATTTATACAGATGTACTTCTATTACATCTAATTTCCAATGCTTTAAATGTTTGCACTTACTACACGGACAACGAATTTCATCGTTATTCCGATTATTAGATTTAGCGAATCTAATAAATTCATGTACACCGTTACAGAAATGTTCCTTTATTGATCCTTTCATACCAGTTCGGACTTCATACATCCAACTACGATCGAGAAAATAATCGAACATTTTTCCTGATTTGATAAAATATGTTAGAAGATTCAACTAAACACTTCACTTCATATTACAGTATTTTACGATTGATTTATAATTTGTCATTAAATCAACTATTTAACAATTGAAAAACATTTTATAATTCATTGACGGCCGGTCATCCTATTTTCCATTACAAACACAATATCGTAATTACATTTTATAAATTATTTCAGGTTAAACGATTCAACAAAATTTCGGCAGCACTTTCCTGTATTTCCTGTATCGTACACAAAATGCGTGTACACAGGGAACAAAAAGGAAGTGCCACCAAAATTTTGTAAACCGTTTAAATTGAAATGATTTACAAAATGTGATTACTTTATTGTGTTTGTAACTTGTCCAAATACTAGGACAAATCCAACAAATATTGTATCAGATGAATATAAATGTTTGTTCTTGAAAAAAACGAATATCCATATAACGATCATATACAACACTTGTTAGACGGGGCCAAAATATCTCTAAGGGATTTACAGAAATAAAACATATTTTCTAATTATTCTTCTAACAACTACAAAATATTTTATAATTAATTAATTCATTATATTTTAACTTTCACTGAATAATTAGCTCATTGTTATTACGTTCATTTCAAAATTTTATAATTCATTCAACGAATTATATTTATTTTAAACTACGATAACAGTTATAATTAGCACTTCTGAATTAAATTATCGTTAACTGTACCAATCTATCATAATATGTATTAATTTCTATACAATTAACTTTGGCGTAAACTATACACATTATTTTAAATAAAAACAAATATTATCATAAACTTAAATATCAACAAACATGTTCATCAATAATATACACTAATTTTAAAATCAAACCACCAATCAAAATCAACTAATACAAATATTACCATAACTAATACGTCGCATTAATCATCATTTTCAACATAATGATAAACTAATTTAACTTCCACCTAACTTAAAACACTATAATCATCACCCAATATCACTATAATCATCACCCAATATTACTATGATCAACTAATACAATTATTTTTGAAATTAGGGTTTTCCAATTAATCCTAAATTAAACCTAAATCAAAGCCAAATCAAAGCCAAATCAAGTTTAGAAGATATACCAACGAGTTTTGGAGGTGTTTGAGCGACGTGGAGGCAACGAGCAACGGCTGGAGTCGGAGAGGCGGCGGATTGCGACGGGGAGGAGGGTTTGGGGATGAAGTTTGTTTTGGTGGGAAATGAGAATCTGTTCGCGGGTTGCAGATCTGTAGTCGCGATATGCAACGGCTAGCAACGGCCGCTTTTTTTAGCCGTTGTCAGCCGTTGCAACATTCCGACACAAAATGGAGCCTTTTCTTGTAGTGTTAGTATACTGCTATTTGTTTTTTATATTAAAATTACTAAACCATGACAAGTATTTTATTAAAGTGTGATAGTTCATTTCATGCATGATGCTATTAATCATATTATTTTTCAAAATCAAGTTTATAGCTGAATATTTCAAAAAACCACATCTGTGTATATCCATCAGTGGTGTTTAGATGTTTTCTTATTAGTTTGTAGCTGAACTGAATTTACATTTGTTTTCAGTGTGTATGTTAAACTACTTGATAACTCCATACTAAACTGGTCCTTTTAATTCATGCTTTCTATTTTAAATAGCCAATAGGTTGATAGTTATCTCCTAATGCTTATTGTGAATTGCCAGTGAGCTGGACCTGCACTGTACAATAGCATTCTAAAGGAAAAAGAACTCTATACAGTAGACAGATAGGCCACCAAATGGCTATCAAAGACAAACATATCCACGCAATTTTTTTTACTGCACTTGCTTTGTATCGAATACCAAATTAACTTTCTATCTCATGAACACACACATGCATACATACATATACATAATTGTATTTTGACAGTGGAAATAAATTTTAGAAAACTAAATGTTATAACTAAGTAAACCGTTAGCGTCTGGTTTTTACTGTACTTCACCAAGTGTTATTTTATATAGGTTTAAATAATAAACTAGGAATTTCATATAGTTAAATGATTTTCTACAGGTTTGACTTAGAATTTGAGAATCAATCGAAATAGAGAAGAGTAGACTGAAATGGGATTTAAATTGTTTTTCTTATGTTTTACAGAACAGATTAATGTCCATTAACCCAAAACTGTATACAGATTGAGTTAAGTGTACAAATCAAACCAAATAAAACAGATACTGCAAGTTTGAAACAGAGTGGGTTACCTACATGGTAAGTTCCTAGAACATCAAGCTCTAAATTTTGGCAATTGAGCCACTCAGGCGAAACAGACTGTAACCATGCCAGTAAGAAGTACATCAGAATGGTTCAAATGAGTGAAATAAGATAGCATTAAACTTCAAATAAATCCTATAATCTTGCCTGCAAGTTCAAAGTAGTGAGACTTGGAAGTTGTTTATATATTCGCCCCAACATGTGATAATATAAATCCCAAGCCTGAAATAATGATCAAGATACAGTATCATTACGCCAAAGATGAAGTTTCAGCAAAAATGACAAATGAGTGTGATGGGCCATATTCAACATATACTTGAAACCTGAGTAAGTTCTGCATCTTTTCCCGTTCTATATTTCATGCAATATTCACGAGCTTCTAATAGTTCACGGCCATTTGCCTGAATATAATAATAATTTTGTGTGATTTAACACCGTATTGTACAGAGAACGTAACGTCTTAGATGTAACCGGTTTTGTACCAATAATAGGAAGAAAAAAATACACAAATTGGAAGACAAATTCATTGTACCAGTCTTGTTTTAGGCTGAGAACGCAAACAAGCTACCATGACTGTAATAAAATAAAATGATACATGTTGAAGTCCAGGATCCATTCCTATGTTGTCCATGACTCTCTTGTGCATTGTCCAATATTCCAGACTTGACATCGGCTCTGATACCACGCTGAAGTCCAAAATCCATTCGCACATCTATGTGGAGGCAACGTAAAGTTTGATCAACATATTTTAACATAAGTAATCCCTTGGTACTGCATATGACCAAACTCGTGTATATATCACTCCACTTCTGTTCTATTTCACTACGTGGGACTATCATTTTTAATATACGCTCATTACCCGTATACAATGCGAAACACACCAATAATACATACTTCAACGTGTAATAAAATAAGTCGTGTGATAACTAAGAAATAGAGAGTGCACTATAAAAAGATGGAAAAATTAAAATGTTGGATTCAAGGTTCGAACCAAGAGAAATGCTCGTCATCCCAAGAAAATTATATCTCTGTGATTGACTTGTGGTACAATAGTTTTTAATAGAATTTCGGAACTTAAAATTGTTAATGAATATTCAAATATCATTTCCTTAGTTTTTGTAGGATCATTATCTTATCACTTTTGTTACGGGTCTTATTTGATTACGTCAAGTCTTCCTTTTTAGTGGGTCAAATTATGTTGTTTTGCTATTTTATTGCTTGATATTTTAATGTTTCAGTAATATAAATACTTGGCTTACTGGGGATTGAAGTGTGTGTAAATAGTACCAAGTTTCATAATTATGAATGAGATAATGGAACAATACAGTATAACATACGAGAGCAGTATTCATGTATCGTATTATTAGTACATGCGGGTACATGGGCTTACAAGTGTAACTAAGCCTAGTATAAATACAAATATATTAACACTATAAATACAATGTACAAGCAATGTAAGAACCGGTTCTGAGATAATAATAATACAAAGTCTTCCACCTCTTCGAATTTGCTAACATGGTATCGGAGCCTTCAACCAAAGCTGCCTCACGACAACGAGCGTCTTGCCGGAACTTCATCAGAGTCAATGTCATAACTCGAAGTTGGCTGCGCCTTGTTGACCATCATCAGAGAATAGGCTTCTCTTCTTTTGATTCGGCCTAAATACCCTCATCCCTCTCTTCTAGCATCAAGAATTGTAGTTCTTGACAAAGAACTACAATTCCTCTTTGTATTTCTTGTTGTGCTGCGCCTAGAGATCACTGTCAAAGTGAAGATCATCATCTAGCTTCTTTGGCCGCACATTCTTTGATCTCAGAACAAAGTTCTTCATCTGGTCCCACCATTGTCTAAATTCCACCAAGTATTAGCCACTGCATTCAAGATTCTGAAATGGCAGAAGGTGACAATGATCATACTTCACCCACTTCTGATAACTCAAGAACGAACCCTTCTCAACAAACAGCCACCCAATAATTGCTCAAAGCCTTAGTTAAACCACAAAGCCAGATAATCACAATACTGTTGGAATTGAATGAATAGTTTAAGGAGGTTTGCATTGAGAAATGTGAGGCATTAAAAGCCTTGGAAGATGAATAGTCCCACATAGCAGAATATAATAAACATCATGTGTTTATATAGTACTATGTGGTCTTTAGAATAGTTACTATGGAATGAAACGTGAGCGTTTGAGGCGTATCAAAGGCATTTTGTAGTTGGTTTGGTTATTCAGATCGGAAATTTTTTTCTTCGTTCAAATCTGCTTCTAACAATAAAATGCAAACGGTCACGTCAGTTGGTAAAGGATCGCAACCTTTCCAACAGCCACGACCGTTCAAACATACACCTCCCCTTCCCTCCCTCGAATAGACACCTCCCCGTGCCTATATATAGGCGGAACGAAAATCAGAAAAAACATTATAATTTTCTACATTTCTTTCTCCTCCAAGCTCTATTCTTAAAATCCTCTCTTGAGTTTGTCATTGCTCTGCAATTGCCAGCGCATCACTGCAGAGATCGGTCTGTTTCATCTTGGGAAACAGTTGCTCTCGACCCTTAAGCGCCATTGAGAGAGCAATTCTGTTTCAAGAAAACAGTTTCACTAGACTCGGAAAAAATTCAACGGTAATTTGTTTACCAGTATTGCATATATTTGCGACAGTTTTATCAACATAATTGCAACATTTTTGTAACGCTTTTATAACGTACGGTTACTAATCTTTGTATACAGTTTAGTAACGCTTTTCTGACGTTACTAAATAACAATTTCGTAACACCTTTTTGACGTTACGAACAACAATCTTAAAACATATTGTTATTTTGTTTGTCACTGATTGGAGTCGCTTTATTTCAGACAATGGCTCAGAACAGTAATACATCGGCAGTCAAACCGACCATGACCACCACTGAGAACAGAACAATGGTTTCAACAACCACTATCGCTTTTTCACATGGTGAGAGGGCAGAATAATTTGCTGGAGTAGATTTCAAACGCTGGCAACAAAAAATACTGTTTTACTTGACTACTCTTAACCTTGTGCAATTTCTCACTAAGGATGCTCCGAAAGTGGATGAACTAGAGATTGATGCAACCAAAGTTGAAGCACTCAACATATGGAACAGTTCGGACTTCATGTGCAAAAATTACATATTAATGGACCGGATAACAGTCTGTATAATGTGTATTGCACAATGAAGACTTCGAAACAACTCTTGGCTTCCCTGGATAAAAAGTACAAAACGGAGGACGCTGGAATGAAAAAGTTCATTGTCGGAAAGTTCCTCAATTTCAAAATGATAGATGTCAAAACCGTTATCAGTCAAATCCAGGAGTTACAGGTAATAATACACGAAATTCATGATGAAGGGATGTCTTTGAGCGAATCATTTCAAGTGGCTGCTACCATTTAAAAAGCTACCCCCGTCATGGAAAGATTTCAAGAATTATCTAAAACATAAGCGCAAGGAAATGACTATGGAAGATCTTGTTATTCGACTTAGAATCAAAGAGGACAACAGAAAATCGGAAAAGAAAACGACCAATACAATAGTGGCAAAAACAAATGTAGTCGAGACTGAGAAAAACAACAAGCGGAAACGGGAATACAATCCAAACACAAAGAAACCAAAGAAGTTCAAAGGAAACTGGCATAACTGCGAAAAGAAAGGACATAAGGCCAGCGATTGCTGAGGTCCAAAGAAAAAGAAAGAACAAGCAAATATAACCGAATGCGAGAAACTCTCTGATGACAGTTCTAAAATGAACTTGTCTATGATGATTTCTGAATGCAACTTAATTGGCAACTCCAAAGACTGATTTGTGGACACTGGTGCCACAAGACATATCTGCGCCAATAAGTGGATGTTCTCCAACTATAAACCTATGACACAAAAAGAACAACTATTTATGGGAAATTCCTCCACATCAAAGGTAGAAGGAAAAGGCAGAATTGTGCTAAAGATGACATCTGGAAAAGAACTAATGCTGAATGACGTTTTGCACGTCCCGGACATTCGAAAGAATTTGGTTTCTAGTTCACTACTCTGTAAAAATGGCTTCAAGTTAGTCTTTGTATCTGATAACTTTGTTTTATCAAAGAACGGAGTTGATGTTGGGAAAGGACATGTGAGTGATGGCTTGTTTAAAATGAATGTAACGACTGTTGTAACAAAGGATTGTGATAATAAAGTTAATTCTTCTGTTTATATCGCTGAATCCTCTAATATATGGCATGCCAGATTAGACCATGTTTGTAACAACCCGCATATTTCACGATTATATATATATATATATGTTTTATTTAAATATAGCATCGTTAATCGGATTAAAATCCGAAATGTTACTTTTTGTAAACAGTCGAATTGGGACTCGAGACCACTTCCATTGAGTCCAAAATGGTGTTTATAACTTTTTTGAGTATAAACATCGATATGTTTGAAGTTGAGTAGAATTTTGCTATTTTTCTATTTTGGGCGTTGGGTTTGGGTTTCAGCCCACTAACCCAACATAATGCCCTAACTCCACCTCACTCCTCTTCATTCATTCATTCCATTTTCTAACACTTTCAAGCTAAAGAAAAATGGGGGAAGGAAAGGGAAATTAAAATTCCTAAGCCCTAGTTTACTAGGAAATTCAAATTCAAGCTCTATAATAAAAAAGAAGCTTAGGTAAGCATCATCTTCATCTTTTCCATCTCAATATCTCTTCAATTTTCAGAAATTCTTAAACTCTAACTTAGGAAATATTTGCTTAAGAGCTTAGATTGGAGCTTCTTGAGTTGAAATTGAAGAGGAATTGGTCTTGTTTTGTTTTAAAGCTTCTCACTTGTTGTTTTGGGTTTAAAGGTGAGTTTTTAAACTCATATCTATGTCTATAGTTTTCATTGTTGTTAGGTATGAATTCCTAACATTTATTCATATTCATTTGCTTTTGATTTGAATTGATTTGGTGAATTTTCCAATTTTTGGTTTTTGAAGTCCAATTTTATGAAAATCCTACTATGGATGTTTGGACATGATATTTGGGGTGTATCGAGGAGCCTATAAGGCTGGGTTGTCGCTTGGCATAAATCCCTAGTCTTCGTTGCTCGTCCGATCGCTCCCGAATCGTTTTGGCCATCATGGCCTAGTCAAATTGTTGCCCAGACTAGGTGACCAGACGTCTGGTTGGTCAAGTCCAGACGTCTGGTTATAGACCCTGGAGAAGAGAGAAATTTGTCAAATGCAGAAAAAAATGCAGAGAACAAAATCAGACGTCCGGTACACCCTTTTAGACGACTGATACAACTTGACAGACGTCTGATACAACCTTTCAGACGTTTGGAAGGTTTCAGGGAAAATATATATTTCCAGAAACTAAATCCAGACGTCTGGATTTTCAACCAGACGTCTGGAACTGCCAATTCTGCCTATTTTAGCTGTTTTTGATTGGATTTCCAATTTTAATCGATTTTTGTCGATCCGGTTAGTTGTTATCACTTATTATGGACTTTGATGACTTCTTTCTTTGGATTTTTTGGAATATCCATTTGATGGATTTGATATCGATTTTTATGGTTGGAATTCACGTCGTCGAATGTGAATTTTTGGTGATCGATTGTTTTTACAATCGTTTTCTGTGATTTGTCACTTTTAATTACAAAGGTTTCTATACTAATAGTAAATACTCAAACTCTTTCACAAAAATGATTTCAACATTTCTTTTAAATACAAAGCTCGTTTAAAACCATTTTCCAATCTATTAGTATATACAAACCTTTACCTCATTCGTACGAGAAATCCAATTAAAAGACTTAGCAAAACAAGTGGTATGAAACGCTTGAGTTTACTTTGTCGGTTAATTCTTAGACTTGTTCGATTGAAATCTTGTGACAATTTTTGAGTGAAAATCTACAATTTGTTCGTAAATATTTAAGTTAAGCCAGTGGTTATGGGACATGAAGCTAAACTCGTTTATTTACTAGCTTAGTGTAATTTACGCTTCTTGTTGATCAATGATGATCATTTTATGGTTTAGACTAGTGATATGCGATGTCTCTTTGTCCACGTGGGGGACTGTACCCCGTTCTATTGAGCTTCGTCTCATTTTTATAGGCTAACGACCTACGGGCTTTATGGAGTTCGGTTCATCGGGCGTACCGTTATTCCACTACGTCGTTGTTCTGAATTATTTGAGTTTCAGGTTCATCGGGCCTACCGTTATTGCACTACGTCATTGTTCTGGCTCATTTGAGTTTCAGGTTCTTCGGGCGTACCGTTATTGCACTACGTCGTTGCACCGGCTCTATGGTTAGCGACCATGGAATAGCGACCTGTTTGTAATACACGTGTTGGTGAGTTTTCATGCTTCCGTTTGTGATAGGCCTCCCCCTTTGTGTTTTCTGGATTTCTAATTGTTGATTTCTGGAATTTGTGCTTCACCAATTTTTTTGACTGACATTGATATGTTTTGTCAATATTTGGGGTTTGGTGAATAAGCTAAAGAATATGATATTCTTTTTGGATATTTGACGAGATTTGAGATATTGTATGATTTTTATTGTTATTGAATGTATACTTGTCACCGTATGACATTATTGTTATCATACATTTTTGTGGTATCTCTTATCCTTTCTCATCTCATATGATATTTTATAGCTAGACTGATCCGTTTATTATTTTTCTTCTTAAATAATACTCGGGTCAGACCGAGGTATTTCAGGTGCTTCCACTTGACTTCTTAGCTGGGACTAACTTCTGACTTTTGGCTAACTACTTTAGCTCAGTAGTTTTTGCTTTTATACATTTGAGATAGAGACTCTTGATGCATACATATTCTTTTGCTTAGCACTTGCACCTATTCTTTTTGGATGTAGTGGATCTTGTATGACCACTATTTTGATATACACTTTTGTGTGTTATATTCATATCTATTTCCGCCTTAGTGATATGAATATTTGTGACTGATTTGTGTTTACATTTACAGTAACTTAATTTGATAAGTTTCATTTACAGTAACTTAATTTGATAAGTTTCATTTTTATTTCATAATTCAACCTTAATTTTATTTAAATTTGAAAATATTCACTTAATCATTTTTAATAACATTTAAATAAAATCTCAAGTTACAAATTTAAATCAAAATTAAATGCTCAAACTCAAATTTAATTAAATTCGAAAATATTCATTTAATCACCTTTAATCAAAATCCAATTATCAAGTTACAAAAAAATCATATCTTTTAAAATCTCAAAATCAATAAGTTCAAATCAATTCTTATTTAAATTCAATTCTATACAAATTTAATTATAAATCAATTCTTATCTAATTTATCTTTCCAACCTCCATTTACTTAAAATTATTACAAAAAATCTATTTTAAAATATAAATATAAATTTAAATAAATACTTAACATATTATATATATATATATATATTTAGTTAAATTAATTTCTTAATGAAATTATTATATTAGTTATTATTAAACTAAATCTTATTATTATTAGATCTATCTTAAATCTTATTTTATATTATTTTAAAATAATAAAGTTATAAGTAAAATTTTATAATTTTCATTTTGAAACTTAACTTATAATTTTAAAATATCCAAAGCATATAATTTTAAAAATCTAACTTTTAGACATATATTAAAATTAAAATCTTTATATTATATTTTAAATCAATATTTATTAAAACCCATATATTTCCTTTCAAACTGTGGAAATCATTTTCAAAAATAGACCAACGGTGTCCGTATATAATTTTCTATCCTATGGTCAAGTGATACGAATATTTATCATTTCAATCCGCAATTTAAATTTATTATTTACGGGTATATATCATTTCAACCCTCAAACCCAAAATTCAAAATCAATGAAAATCGCTTGAGTTTATCATTTTCAACCCATAACGATTTTCCCTTAATCTACAAGATTGTTCGGGTATGTATCATTTCAACCCATAGGGATTTCTAAACTAACAGGGAAATTGCAGAGTGAGAACGAACAAGATAATAATATAACATATCAACAACAGGCATATATCATCAGTAACAAGTTTAAATATAATATATACAACAGGTTATGATGTCATATGTCATAGGTACACATTTACAGATAATGGCATGTCATATGTAACAACTAAATAACTTAACAATTCAAATTTAACAGCATATTTCAATCGTCATTTCATGTGAATTAAATTTACTATATATAAGAATGTTAATCGTGAGCGATTTCTCACCTTACGAAGCTAGAGAAACAACAGGAATGAGAAGCAACGGACACGGATACACACATGGACACAGATACGACACGCGGAACAACAATTAACAAAGCTAGAAACTGCTGCTGAGACCAAATTTTGGACAGCGACAAGCTAGGAATTGCTGGGAAAAATTCGATATTGAGAAAGTAAGTCAAGATGGACTAGAGATCGATGAAACAAAATATATGTTATATATATATATATATTTGTTTCTAAAATCAATTTAAAAACATATATTTTCAAATCAATATTTAATTCAAACACATATAAAAATAAAATCTATATATATATATATATTTGAAAACCAAACTCATATATACTTATATATATATATAATCTAATATATAAACATATATCTACACTTACATACATATTATACTTTAAAATCAATAATTATTATAAAAATCAATATAAACTTACTTTATTACAATATATATATATATAAACTCAAACAGATCATATATAAACTTATGTAAACTTATATATGAGAACAAACAGCCTATATATAACTTATATAAATATATATATATAATCAAACAGATTGTATTTCTTATATAAACATATATATATATATGAACATATATACAGATCAAATATACAACTAACATAACAAACCTTGTAAACAACTATATATATTTGTATATATACACATTTCTTTAAAATAAAATACATACGACGCATTGCTCACATGAGAAAAATAGCTAGGTAGGCTTGAGACTGGAGAGCGGGCTGAGGTTCAGCCACCGCGGCACAAGGATGAGCACAGGCTTTAAAAAGAAAATATACATGCTTTCACCTCCTTTCAATTTCTTTTTTTTTATAAAAAGAAGGCACAGTTGAGATGATGGTGGTTAAGGTGGCGAGACTGGGTTTGATCGGAGTTACATGGGTTCAAGGCGATGGGAGGCTGTTGTGCGAGTAGGCTGGAAGAATGGCAGACCTGGGGAAACGATGGCGGCCATTGGTGGGTACTGCTTGTGGCCTTGGAGATGCTCGGTGGAGGGCAGATGCTGCTGACAGTGGGACATTGGGCGAGAGTCATGATGGAAGAAACGGTAGGTTGTCAGAGGAGGGGTGTCGGTGCTTGGATAAGGTGGTTGTCGGAAATGGATATGATTGGGGAGGAAGGTTATCGGGTCTGGGTGCTTGGGGTTATGGCGTTGGCGACTGGAGGGAGAATGGAAGGGGCGAGCTGATAGGTGGAAGGAGATGCTGGGCGAAGGTGGAAGGGATGGTCGGCGAATTGTTTGTCAAGTGAGGAGGCGTACGAAGTGTCGAAGGGTGGAAAACAATGAGCAGTTTACCAAAATATAAACGAGCTCTGTTCCCAGATCCAAAACAATATGCTTTTTTCAACTTGGTTTTACTATATATATATATATATATAAGATTAGAAACGAAAGAAGGTAGAGAGAATGCAAATGGAAGAAGCGAGCATACTTCAGGTGGGAAGAAGAATGGCTTCAGGTAAAATATATATAACTTATATATTATTTTATGTTCTTCTCAACTGAAATAGCAGAGAATATGAGTGAATACATGAACCAAAGAATATGAATTGCAAATATGTTGAGCGGGTGGAATTGCAATAGTCATATGCTGAATTTCAGAAATATAAATTCTAGTGGCTGTTGGGTTAATACACGATGGAAACTGAATGGGCACAAGAAACCAGAAAGAACGAAACGGGTACCAGTACGGCAAACCGTTTCGGCGATTGCGCCACGTACCGGACACCAAATGCCCAAATGAATATACCGCGGAGATCAGCACGATGAGATGAACAGAATGGTACATAGATATCAACTATACGACCATCCTATCAAAAGTCGATATTCGTTGCCAAACTGCTGCTAATTCGCTAAAAATAAGATAAACGGGGCTATAGCAGTCCAAATTTGGCGAAACGAAATACGACATCTCAACCAGAAATTGATCTACATTTCTATTGTATAAAAATATTTAGATTTCGAAAATATTTAAATTTCATCAATTTAACTGTTTTAAATTGAAATTGAAAATTACACAACAGAACTAACTTTCATATTTTCCAATGAAAATCTGACATTTGCTTTGTTTAAATAGACGCATACCAAATATTCAATTTTCATTACCAAATTCAATTGTTATATTCTCGTGAAAAATTCAGTTAAATACGTTAATAAAAACCATTAAAATTTACGGGTCGTTACACGAACCATCGGCCAAGGTTCAACCGTAGCCTTCACCGTTCCAACCGATCGACCACTAGCGGTCGGCCAACTCAAAGAGGGAGAATTGACTAGTGGGGTCCAAGCGTTATTATATTATTTATTTCCTTTTTTCTTTTTAATTATTTTCGATCTGAAAACTTCAAATGCCAATAACATTTTCGTTTGAACTCTGATCGCAAAAAATCAAATATGAAAGTTGCTCAGAATACAACCATAAACATAATAGTGCAAATTTCACGGCTAATCCATTTTTGATCCTTAATAATTATTTATTAATTACCGTTCATTTTACGGAGTATTACAATAGTTAGTTGTAAATAAATCGTTTAATTGAAAATTTAGCAAACTAATGACTTAAATAATTTGTTTAAAGAGGAACGAATTAGGACTTCAGATCTAATCTATTGAGTTCATAATTTCATTTATATATGAAATACATATTAAGTTTTTGAAAATTGAATATAGTATGCAAAATGATAAGAAAGGAGAAAAAAGGGGAATAATGGTCTTTTAGCTACCACTTATATCATTTCTTAAATAGCTCCTCATCTTTTCATTCTTCTTTGTCCTTATTTCTAAACTAAAAGAAATTAAAGTTTTGTTTAATTCAAATCATTGTAATTTTTGCAAATCTCAGCAAAAAAACTCAAAAAAAATCCAAATTCAAGTTAGAAGATTAAAATCTATATCTCCAAGTTTGTATTTTGAGAACTTTGAGGCTGGATTTCAGAAATCAAAGGAGGGCTCTCAAATTGGGTTATATTAAGCTTAAAATTCTTAAAGACTTGTTAGTGGGATTTATTCTATATACTCTATGATCACTAGATATATGTTAAAAATCATTTTTGACGCTAATGTTGGTCAGGGCTTGAGTAATGAACTTGATTTGGGATTTTAGAGATGAGAATCTTGTTGAGTGAATTTTTTAAAGTATAAATTATATGGAATGGTAGTTGATTGTAATGTGTAGTTTATTATTGATTGAATTGTTGGATGAATGATATGATGGTATTAAATGGTTGAAGAAGTTGTCTTCTAGTGATGGAGTTAGGATGGTTTTTTGAGTATTTAAATGCGTTTTAAAGCATTCAAGTTTTAGAACAATTTTCGAATTATCATATAGTGGCGTTCGTCTCATAAAAGACCGCCAAAGAGGTGAAATCAAATGTGGGACGTAGTGGGTGACAAAAGGTCCCGAAGTGGTGGAATCAACATTGGGGCAAGGGAAGCCGTGATGATAGTCGAGTGGATTTTAAATGGTTATATAAATTGCCTTATGGAAATCTACCCTACTCGGATTTAACCTACTAATAGCTTTCATTCCCTCTCTCGAAGCCCGCTTTTTGTCATATCACTATAAGAGACCAGTCACCTAATAGGCTGACCATCAATAGACTGATCAAGTGAGAAAAGGCAGAGATTGAAATAGGAAAAATTAGACCAAATTAGGCCTAAAACAGTTGAATAGTCATACCCAACAAGTCGACTGATGAAGGGAGGAGTCCACAACTATTTAGTTGTAGCTAATTTTGGCCATAGCCAGTTGGTTGACTGACCAGTTATTATTAGTCGACCAATGAGCTACTTTTGGGAAGTTTGGCGGTTTCTCTCCGATGTGATCTCACGAACTTGGGACATGCTACCTTTCACGTACGAGGTTCGATTAAGATGCGATTTAGAATAGTTTTCATTATTTTCGTAGAACAACAATCCATGAATTATTGGATGGTTTTGGATTACTTTGATTTCGGTGTCCATGCGAGACCCACTCTGGCACGTGTTCCGAAACCATAGTTTTTAAGATAGAACAAAAGGGTGTATCAGATATGTTAAATGACATGTGTTAGTCCATGAGATGATGGTTTTGATGACAATAACCTTAGAATAGATTATAAAATATAAATACTAACATTACAAGTTTAGATATATATGTATATGCAGGATCTAACCATGCAGGTATCAAGAATGAAGACTGTACAGTATAGAGATTCAAGATATAGAGATGGAAGACTCATGAGTATCAAGAATTTCAAGAGTTCAAGTTTCCAAGATAAGTTATATAGTTAGGAATATTTGTTAAAACTCGTAGAAAAACACTGGCATCTTAATATCCAATTTATTCGTGGAATGGAATCCACTTCGAGCCTGTTAAAGGGATGGAACCCTAAGTAGGATGGAACCTACGAAAATCTAGTGGGACATTGTTTTGTATCCACTAATTTTAATTCAAATGATTTTACAAAATTATCTTGTTTTCAAAATGATTTCAAAACTTTCCTTTTAAAAGATTCAAAACTCTCTATCCTGATTTTAAATGATTTTAGCCTCAAAAACATCTTTAAATTCAAAGTCAAATTACTCCTGATTTTAAACTATCTTCAAATAATATATTTAACTTTTAAATATTTATACTTAGATTTAAATATAAAATTATAGTTAAATTATGTATATATTGTTCTTTATGTTTACTTATTTATTTTAACTATAGTTAAGTATATTTATAAAGTTTAAACTAATTTTAATATAAGATAGAGGTTATTTTCAAAGAAAATCAAAAGACCAAAAATCCCTTTGGGATGTCGACATGCCCAAGTACCCCATGTCGACATAGTGTCAGTTGGTTTCAAAATTCAAATTTCAAAAGAAGTGTCTATTCGCCATAACTCTTTATGAATGGTCATGGCTGTTGGTCTTCTATAAATAAGGGTCAGTTTCAACGAATTTTGAATCATATTTTTCTAGTTTTCACTCCTCTTCTTCTTCCACATTTCTTAATACAAAATCCTATCATTACTCTGCCGAGATCGACATTGAATCTAACTAGATTATCTCTGGTTTGATTCTCTATCACTATCTCAACAAGATCTAAGTGCTATTCAGAGTTATAGGCTTCTTTGTAATCTATCTAGCGAGAAAAGGTGTGATTGTAGCCTTGGAAATCAATCAAGCGAGAAAATGTGTGATTGTAGCCTTGGAAATCAATTGGGTGAACTTGTTGCCCCGGAAATCAAGTATCTCTACCCAGAGGATTGTTATTCTGGAGGGTGTACCTCGTAGCCTTGAAACCGAGGGTTGTAATTGTTGAATTGATCTTGAAAGGAAATCCGTACTTAGTTGTGTCGGACTAGATGTAGGGTAACTCCGAACCAGTATAAAATCCGGTGTGTTCTTTCCTTTACTGCTTTTACTTTATATTTGCATCTGTGTTTGATTCTGTGTTCATATCTGTGTCTGACTAGTGCATACATTGTTTACAAATTAAGATAAACTTGAAAAGATTAACAAATTTCTTAAAACACTATTCACCCCCCATCTAGTGTTAATTCTAGCCTTAAGATCCTTAATCCGCATTTCTCACATTTGGTATCAGAGCTTTGTTTTCAAAAGTTTCATAATCTGAATTTTGAAAAGTTTTAAAAATGGCTATTTTTGAAAAATCTGTTAAAACTAGTTTAGAATTGTTTAAATCATCATTGTTCCATGAGTCTGCATATGAATATTATTCAAATTCTAGTTGTCTACCCAAATTTTATAATGTGCAGGAAAGATGCTTTATGGGTATTAAGGAATCAATCCACAATGGACAATCTGTGCAAATCAAAAGGAATAAGTGGATACTTGATAGTGGATGCTCTAGACACATGACTGGTAATCCGGATATGCTGAATAATATTATATACAAAGACGGAGGACTAGTTAACTTTGGAGACGACTCAAAAGGATACGTGATTGGCATCGGCAATGTCGGTAACTCTGAAACTCCTATTATTACTAATGTTTTGCTAGTTAAGAATCTGAAACACAATCTGCTAAGTATAAGTCAACTATGTGATAAAGGATATAAAATTAAATTTGAAAAAGATAAATGTCATATTGAAGATAATAACTCAACCAAAATATTTGAGGGAACTAGGAAAAAGAATATTTCTATTCTTAGTATGAAAGTTTCAAATGATAGCCTATGTCTTCTGGCAAATAAAAGTGACCCTTGGATTTGGCATAAGAGATTTGGACATTTGAATTTCAAACTCTTATCTAGACTATCAAAACATGATCTAGTAAGAGGTCTCCCTAAAATGAATTTTAAAGTAGATAGTTTATGTGATGCATGTAAATTAGGAAAGCTTAGAAAAAGTTCTTTTAAATTAAAAGATATGATTTCAACTTCAAAACCCCTTGAGTTACTTCATCTTGATTTATTTGGTCCATCTCAAATTCAGTCAATAAATCATAGTAAATATGTTTTTGTAGTTGTAGATGATTATTCTAGATTTACATGGACAATATTTTTGAAACATAAAAGTAATACTTTTGAATGTTTTAAGAACTTTACAAAAAGGATTCAAAATCAATTATCTTTAAAAATTATAACTATTCGTAGTGATCACGGTGGTGAATTTGAAAATGAAAAGTTCGAGGAATTCTGCAATAAGAAGGGAATAACTCACAATTTCTCATTTCCAAGAACTCCACAATGAAACAGAGTAGTTGAACGTAAAAATAGAACGATACAAGAGTGTGCGAGAACTATGCTTTCAGATAGTAATTTACCAAAACACTTTTGGGCAGAAGCTGTTGCTACTGCCTGTTATATTGTGAATAGAATTTTAATTAGACCTATAACTGATAAGACACCTTATGAACTTCTTCATGGAAAGAAACCTAAGGTATCATACTTCAGAATTTTTGGAAGTAAATGTTTTATTTTAAATACAAAAGATAATTTGGATAAATTTGATCCTAAATCCGACAAAGGAATCTTTATCGGATACTCTAATAGAAGTAAAGCATACAGAGTATTTAATTTAAGAACTAATACCATCGAAGAAACAATGCATGTTTCATTTGATGAAAATTTCAAAAATTTTGAAGAAATAAATGATGAAGTGAATTTAATCATTCAAAACCAAGAGTCAACTGAAACTAATAATGAATTAAATCATCCTAATAAAATGATTAAACTTTTAAAAGATCACCCTATAGAAAATATACTTGGAGATATGCAATCTATTGTTACGGCTAGAAATCAACTAAGTAAAATGAGTAATGTAGCATTTATATCATCTATTGAACCCAAAAATCCTAAAGAAGCATCAACTGATGATTCATGGATTTTGGCTATGCAAGAAGAATTAAATCAATTCACTAGAAATGAAGTTTGGGAACTTGTTCCTAGACCTGAAGATAAAACTATAATTGGAACTAAATGGGTCTATAAAAATAAAATGAATGAACAAGGTGAGGTCGTTAGAAATAAAGCACGATTAGTCACCCAAGGTTCTTGTCAAGAAGAAGGTATAGATTGTGACGAAACCTTTGCTCCTGTAGCAAGATTAGAAGCCATTTGGATTCTACTTGCTTTCGCAAATCATAATAATTTCAAATTATTTCAAATGGATGTTAAAAGTGAATTTTTAAATGGTTTTGTAAAAGAAGAAGTATATGTTGAACAACCACCACTTTTTGAAGATGAAAATTTACCAAACCATGTGTACAAACTTAAGAAATCTTTATATGGTCTAAAACAAGCTCCTAGAGCCTGGTATGACAGATTAAGATCTTATTTATTACAATCAAATTTTGAAATTGGTAAAATAGATAATACTCTTTTTATTAAAAGAAATAAAAATGATATTCAATTAGTACAAGTTTACGTAGATGATATCATATTTGGATCAACTAATTTTGAAATGAATGAAGAATTTTCTGAAATAATGACAAAAGAGTTTGAGATTAGTCATATGGGTGAATTAAACTTCTTTTTAGGATTACAAATAAAACAGTTAGATAATGGTATTTTTATTAGTCAAGAAAAATATGCTAAAGAACTAGTTAATAAATTTGGTTTGACTACTACGAGTGGAAAACCTACTCCCATGGCAACCAATGAATATCTAAGTAAAGAAGATTTCTCGAAAGATGTAGATCAAAAGTTGTATAGAGGAATGGTCGGATCATTGCTCTATATCACTGCTAGTAGACCTGATATCATGCATAGTGTATGTCTCTGTGCAAGATATCAATCTCAACCTAAAGAAACTCACTTAAAAGCTGTAAAACGTATCATAAGATATATTAAACACACCTGTGATTATGGCTTATTTTATCCTAAAAATGATTCATTTGATTTAATATCATACTGTGATGCTGACAATGTTGGATGTAAATCAGACCGAAAAAGTACAAGTGGAACTTGTCACTTTTTGGGACACTCTCTGGTTTCCTGGTTTAGTAAAAAGCAAAATACAGTTTCTCTATCAACAACTGAAGCAGAGTATATTTCTACTGCTTTGGCCTGTTCTCAAGTAATATATATGCAACAAACCTTAAGAGATTTTGGATTAAATATCTCAAAATCGCCAATTTATTGTGATAATACTAGTGCAATAAATTTATCTATAAATCCTACTCATCATGCTCGAACTAAACATATTGATATTCGACATCATTTTCTTAGAGATAATATAACTAAAGAAGTAATTACTCTCGAATATATAAATTCTGAGAATCAAATCGCTGATATCTTAACAAAACCCTTAAATGAATCAATATTTACTAAATTAAGAAGAGAATTAGGTATTTGTTCTATAACTGAAATATAAAATATAAATAACAAGTATAATTAATAATTAATATTAAAATAAATCATAGAGTTAAAATATAAGGACCATGTCGACATGTAACGTTTTTATTTTTTAAAATTTTCCCACCAAATTTCAAAAATTCAGTTATATATTCTTCTCTATTTCGAATTCTTATTCATTCTCTCATTTTTCTCTTCATTTTCTATTCTGAAATATATAAAATAATGGCATCTTCCTCTAAACAAACATTAAAACCAACTTTCTTATTTCCCTCTCCTACTTATGGTCCATTTCAATGCACTACTCTCGCACGTGTAACTAAATTGGAGGAGTCTATGAAGGATACTCTTCAGATGGTGACCGAAATTCAAGTGACTCAACTTCGTATGGCGAAAGAGCAAGAGAGGCAAGGCAAGATTCTTAGGAATTTACAAAAAATCCTAATGGATAACTAGGCCAACCCTATCTTGATCGATGAAGACTCTTCACTCAATCAAGAACATGAGGTCAGCGATGAAGAAGAAGAAGAACCAATGGAAGAAGCACACGAGGAGGATAATGACCAAGTAGTATGCGTTGGAGAAGTGTGTTTCGACAAAAATGGGAATCTTGTTGAACAACGTGGAAATTTCTGTTTCCACTATCCAAACTGTTCAATTCATAAATCTCCTATGTTCAAAAACACACATTAGTTTCTTCTCTTTCTTTCCGTTGTTATTTATGTTTATATGTTTTTCAAACGCAAATGTAAATACAACCATACTCGTAATAAATAAACTCGTGTTCTTATATGTGTTAGTATTATTGTGAATTCTTAGTTAGGATAGTTAATAGTTTAGGATTATATTTTAGTTAAGTATTGATTATGTATGATAACACTATCATTATAATCACAAGTAATGTAGTCTTAGTTTCAGGGGGAGTTATATAGAGTTATATGGTTTTTGTTGATGACAAAGGGGGAGAAGTATAAAATAGGATAGTTAGGCATATATTAAGGGGGAGTTATTAGAAGTATTAGGATAGAAGTGATATTTTATAAACAAAGGTTGTCATCATCAAAAAGGGGGAGATTGTTAGTCCATGAGATGATGGTTTTGATGACAACAACCTTAGAATAGATTATAAAATATAAATACTAACATTACAAGTTTAGATATATATGTATATGCAAGATCTAACCATGCAGGTATCAAGAATGAAGACTGTACAGTATAGAGATTCAAGATATAGAGATAGAAGACTCATGAGTATCAAGAATTTCAAGAGTTCAAGTTTCCAAGATAAGTTATATAGTTAGGAATATTTGTTAAAACTCGTAGAAAAGCATTGGCATCTTAATATCCAATTTATTCGTGGAATGGAATCCACTTCGAGCCTATTAAAGTGATGGAGCCCTAAGTAGGATGGAACCTACGAAAATCTAGTGGGACATTGTTTTGTATCCACTAATTTTAATTCAAATGATTTACAAAATTATCTTGTTTTCAAAATGATTTCAAAACTTTCCTTTTAAAAGATTCAAAACTCTCTATCCTGATTTTAAATGATTTTAGCCTCAAAAACATCTTTAAATTCAAAGTCAAATTACTCTTGATTTTAAACTATCTTCAAATAATATATTTAACTTTTAAATATTTATACTTAGATTTAAATATAAAATTATAGTTAAATTATGTATATATTGTTCTTTATATTTACTTATGTATTTTAACTATAGTTAAGTATATTTATAAAGTTTAAAATAATTTTAATATAAGATAGAGGTTATTTTCAAAGAAAATCAAAACACCAAAAATCCCTTTGGAATGTCGACATGCCCAAGTACCCCATGTCAACATAGTGTCAGTTGGTTTCAAAATTCAAAATTCAAATTTCAAAAGAAGTGTCTATTCGCCATAACTCTTCATGAATGGTCATGGCTGTTGCTCTTCTATAAATAGGGGTCAGTTTCAATGAATTTTGAATCATATTTTTTTGGTTTTCACTCCTCTTCTTCTTCCACATTTCTTAATACAAAATCCTATCATTACTCTACCGAAATCGACATTGAATCTAACTAGATTATCTCTGGTTTGATTCTCTATCACTATCTCAACAAGATCTAAGTGCTATTCAGAGTTATAGGCTTCTTTGTAATCTATCTAGCGAGAAAAGGTGTGATTGTAGCCTTGGAAATCAATCAAGCGAGAAAATGTGTGATTGTAGCCTTGGAAATCAATTGGGTGAACTTGTTGCCCCGGAAATCAAGTATCTCTACCCAGAGGATTGTTATTCTGGAGGGTGTACCTCGTAGCCTTGAAACCGAGGGTTGTAATTGTTTAATTGATCTTGAAAGGAAATCCGTACTTAGTTGTGCCGGACTAGATGTAGGGTAACTCCGAACCAGTATAAAATCCGGTGTGTTCTTTCCTTTACTGCTTTTACTTTATATTTGCATCTGTGTTTGATTCTGTGTTCATATCTGTGTCTGATTAGTGCATACATTGTTAACAAATTAAGATAAACTCGAAAAGATTAACAAATTTTTTAAAACACTATTCACCCCCCTCTAGTGTTAATTCTAGCCTTAAGATTCTTAATCCGCATTTCTCACAACATGAAGGTCATGCATGATGTTGGAGTCCCGTTTTGATTTGTAAGGTAACTTTATAGAGTTGTATGATGGTTTTGAGACGTGACAATTAGGATATTATGATATACAATTTTGTATGATGTTATGTATACATAGTGAGTCTGTACCTCTTTGTTTCGACCTTGGGATTAGAAATTGAGTGATGATGGATATTGGTCTTAGATTAGTGATAGATCTGGATTGGTCTTATAGTAGTGATTATACATAGTATTGTTCTTATGTTAGCGACCATTTGTAGTATTGGTCTTACATTAGTGACCATACACATTATTGGTTTTACATTAGTGACTATATGCGTTAGGAAGTTGTAGTTTTAGTCTTATATTAGTGACCATATTTGTTGGGTTTTGGTCTTACCGAGAAACCCGTGGTTCATTAGCCTTGGAAGTGGCATTTGGTTTACGATTGATGCCATGATAGTTTTATTGTATGGCATAGCACAATCGTAGAAATGTTCTAACTTGTTGGATGCAGTTGAAGATGTAGACTGAGATATGGTCCATTAGTTCGAGTAGTACCACTTTCTATTATTTTTGATGTATTAGCATATTAGTACTCATGCAAGTTGGTGAGTTTTTCAACTAGACTTTATGTCTATCCAGTTTTTGGTGTTGGCGATTCATAGAGCCACACTTATATTACTGCTATTATTGTACCTATCCAATTTTTGGTGTATTGATATGTAGACTTATGTATTATTTTGAGAAATGTGTCCATGTGTGATTTGAAATATCATCTCCACTTTTTATTGTGATGTTTAACCTTATGTCTCTTTATATGATATGCGTCTAATCTTCTACATCTTTATGTTGTTGCTGAATTTTATGTCCTTTCGCTATGAGAATTAGCTTGGTGTGATGCATTTGATTTGTGATATTCATTGATGATTACATATATTATCCTTAACAGAACATCAATTGTAGCATTGTTGGAGAATTCAATTGCTTGTATGCATGGATTCTGCGTGTTATGAGGGGCGGGTTGTTGCATAACCTATCATTTATGCAGGCCTCTTTCGAGCTCGATGAATATTGGATTCTGCTATAGTTCCAATATTTTATGTTGTAGTTTTAGGATTTTATGCTGCTATTTGAGAAGTATCAGTAGCTTTTTGAGAAGTTTCAGCAGTTATTGGGAAGCCGTTTACTGTAATTTTAGGTACTGGAGGTGTTATAACTTACTGGTGTAATGGCTATTGTATTTCATCCTCTTCGCTATCAACTATAATTAAAGCATAGTGCTTCTCATTCCAATTCCAAGTACTATTTTCACCAAACGACATGTCTGTTAGTCATGATTTTTTTTGTAAGTGGATTGAACAATTTATAGGTTTTGGATGCCTCATTACACTAAGAAAGACACACATTTCACTTTATCGTTGAACATCTTCCTTATTTGTTCTGGAATATGCGCATAAGAAATGCAACCAAAAATTCTAAAGTGATTCACTACTGTTTTTTTCCACTACAACCTTCTTCTTATATAATGTTTTGTACAAGAAAAGTGGAACTTCTACTTAAGATGTGAATGCTCCAATTGACCGCCACCAGCCAAAAACATTTAGGTATTCTACCTTTTACTATTAGGATTCTTACCATATTAATCATAGTTCAATTTTTTCTGTACAATACCCCATTTTATTAGGGCACTTAAAAAGTTATGACTTCTCTCCTAATGCCATTAGCATCACAAAAGGCTTCAAATTCATTTGAGCAATATTCTCCACCACAATTGGTGCAAAGAGTTTTAACAATCCCTTTTTGCTTTATTGTCGACACGTACCTTAAAACTTTTAAATGCACTAAAAGCTTCATATTTTTCCTTTAGAAAGTAAATCTGGGTTTTCCAAGAATAATCATATACAATGGTGATAAAATATCCTCCACCTCCAGTAGAATTTGATTTTGCTAATCCATAAATTTCAAAATGAACCAATTCCAAGGCACCTTTTGTTCTCCATGGCTTTTCTTGAGGAACTGAGAATGATGTTGCTTTCCAACCTGTGCAGTTAAAGCACTTAATAGTTCTATAGCGGTGGAGGTGCAAAAAATTATAGTGAGGATAAAGTGGGAATATAAAAGTAGCAGAGTTGCAAAAAGCATTATAGAAAATAAAATTAAATCTCCAAAGTTAATTTATTCTCATTTTCATATCATCTTTGTAGGAAAAAGAAAGATTTTTTAATCTTATATAACTAAACGGAGAATATCTGATTTATGCAGTCATGACCCGGTTACTAAAATAGATTTCTAACTTATGTTGAGCACTCAGGCTTTAAACTTAGGTCTTTGCATTAATTTGTTGAATTGATTTAAAAGAGAACTAGTTAAATCAACCTTTTTTGCATTTATGTTGCTAAAACGGGTGCTAAAAACTTTTAATTTAATGATCATAGTAGAAAATAGTGGGACTTTAAATGGATCTATTATTTAATAGCTCTAAATTGAAAAGGTGTAGCGGCTAAAGGGTGCTACATGCTTTAGCAGGGACGTAGCCAGGCTATAGCGGGACATTAACTGCATAGTTTCCTACAACATGTTCTTTACAAATTTTTGCAGGAACAATAATTGTGGGAATGCCCGCACCATATTTTTTTTGTTAAGAGTCTTTTATCCACCAAAATTTAAGTAAGCATAACAAAAATGCCAAAGCCATGAAGGATCATTCTCTTGTGCGATTAAACATGGTTGAACACTGTTAATTTTAATTAGAAACAATCTATTTGGATTCATTTGGACAAAAAAATAACAAAAGCACCTCTAAAAGGATCAAATAACTCGCAAATACCTTTTTTAATTGTTATTACATAACCATTCTCTTGTAGTTTCCCAACACTTAATAGATTGCTTTTCAAGCTTGGCACATAAAAGACATTGGAAATTATTTCAACAAAATCATTCTTGTTTTTTATTTGAATTTCACCTTTTCCCAAAACATCAATAGTTGAAAAATCACCAAAAAAGAAAGGTAGAACAAAGTTCTTCATTTAAAGAGGAAAATATAGACTTACTTCCACACATATGGTTGCTACAACCGGTATCGACTTACCACATATAAAATTAAGGGTCCTCGTTCACTTATGCAACCATTAACAAATTTCTACTTCCTTGATGTCTGCAAAATTCGACATTTATCCCTTCTCTTTGTAAATAGGCAACCTAGAATAACACTTAGAGCACAAATGGCAATATTTGTTTCATCTAAATCATTCTACTTTTGATATATCAAATCATTGGATTCTTCCTCTTCCCTTGCTCTAAATTTGATCATCACTTGTTTTAATATTTCTGCTACCATCTCTATAACTTATATATGCTCTTCCCATTCCCTTACCTCATCCCCTTCCTCTAGAATTTAAAGAATACATAGGGGTAGAAACTTGTAAAGCTTTTCTTCTAAAAGATGAATATTAATTCATCTTTTGTTTGTGCATTAGTGAAGAGCTTTGAAGTTCATTGAGAGAAAGCACGTCGATGTCTTGAAATTTTTCAATTGAGCAAACAACATAATCAAAATTTGATGCCAAAGATCGCAAATATTTTTGACTATGACCACGTCTTCCTTTTTCACCATGAAAATGCATTTTGATTGTTATCCCCGTAGTTAAACAATAGCTATTTAAGATTCATCATCTTTCATTTGGAGATTCTTAAAATCTCTTCTCGATGCTTCAACATGTTCATGTTTTACTCTAGACAATCCTTGATATTTTTTCTTTATGGACTCCAAAATATCATTGGAATTTCCTTTTTTAAGAATAGTCTCCGAGATCGACCTTCAAATCTTTAAGCTTCCCAGTCTAAAACTCAACATTTTGGGTCTAGGTAAGGATTGCATTAGGTGTTGGTTCATCAATTCCCAATTCAACTACATTCACTACAACAAAATAGGCTTTTTACAACGGGCAATGCCCGTTGTAATATGTGTTCCACAACGGACAGCGGACCGTTGTAATAGGCGATGTTGTAATAGGTCACCCATATTTTACAACGGGCAGTTAATGTTGTAAAGAACGTTGTAGTAAACTTTGTTACAACGGTCGCCGACCGTTGTAATAGACTGTAATACAAGCTTCTTTGCCCGTTGCAAAATACTATCGTACAAGATGGATAGCATGTTTTACAACATTACCTGACCGTTGTAAAAAACATTTTGACAACGGTTTTTGACCGTTGTAAAAAACATTTTGACAACGGTTATTGACCGTTGTAATAGAGTATAATACAATGCGTTTTGACCATTGCAGAAAAAATGCAAATTAAAAAAAAATTACAACAACGTATAGGTAGCACATCCATACAAATAATGAATAATTTAACAGTAATAAATATTACGCACAAACAACCAAAATCACATGCGAAAAGACTAAAAGATAGTCGTAAAATTTCAACACTCCAAAAAGTCAGATAAGTTTACCTCTCAAATTCATAAAGCATTAATACATAACAGTCGGCTATAAATATCAAGTTCTAAGTACAATCATACTAGACTAAGTATATAAAGTCTTTGTGTCACGCGACGGTTGATCCAACGGCCTATGAGCATCAGTCTTGGGCGAAATGTGCCCATTCAGAGCTATCAACAAATTCCTTCCTACCAAACAAAGACTTATTAATCAGCACATTTTAATTAACCCAATATGTGTTTTATGTTCTGAATACAAGGAAGATGTTGAGCACTTGTTTTTCAATTGTAAGTTTTCCTATTCAGTGTGGAAGTGGTGCCATTATAAGCTGAAACAGACAGTATCTAATACCAATCATTTTCATTTAGTCAATGAGATTGACAATATCAGTAATAAGTTCAATGGCCGAATTGGTGACATAGCTAAATTGTTCTATCGACTACAATATGGTGTATTTGCCGTGAGCGTAATACTAGAATTTTCAAATCAATATACACCGCAGAGCAAAACATGTGTAAACCTATTAAAGATCTTGTTTCTATCAGAATGTGGAAATCTAAGCATGTGAACTATAATAACAACTCAGATCTGGAAATAAGTAATTAGCACTTTTGGGGGAAATATTATCCAAGGAAGGTGGGAGCAAGGACGAGAACTGCTCCCGTAGCTAGAAACATATTCATCTACAAAAATTAAATAATGGCAATCGAAATCTTAACTGTGACTTAACTATAATAAATCAAAAATTATAATAGTGGAAGATAAATACTTTAAAGGAATTTGTACCCGGTGAATATAGGATTTGCAATTGAAACAAAGCAATCCTCCTATATATACATGTTAGGCATTGCTACGTCAAAGCATTAACAAACATGTGTTATATATTTAAAATATTACAAAATTACATGTGACATATATCAGGTGGTGTTGAATCTTAATAAAATATTACATTGCACTGTATTTGAAATATTTGCGATATACATCATGCAACAGTAAACATAAATCTACGTGGAACATATTTTCCAGTATGCTTGAAATACTGCAGTACAACATATGGTGCCACTCTTTATGTTAGAGATGAATATTCACTTTTTTATATCTTTAATATTACAAAATCAGAATGGGTCTTTGTTTATCATTTCCAAAATTATAGGGAAGCACACCCATTTTCAAAATTCGTTAATATCATCAAGTCACATAAGTTTGGATTTCATATGTTTAGAACATACTAGCATCATAGATTCATGGTGTCATCGTGCATTCAAGAAATAAACTGTAAAATAATTTATTTTTTTAAGAAATATCGGCATATTTGCTTCTTGAGGTGGAGCTTTGGCGCAACCGTTATAACTGTTACTACTTTCATGCAGGGGCCAAAATTTATAATACCAGCTAAATGTAACTATCATTCATATGTCTCGATGTTATAAGTTGACTTAAATATGCATACAAGAATATGTTAATAGCATTATTTACCTGTAACATATCTCCAACATTAATAAAGAAAAAATCTTCATCAGGTGGTATTGGTAGCCAACTTCCATCTTTCAAAACAATTGGTATCCACTTGAATCTTTAGATCTTAATATGGAGATCGGTTGTGGATCAATGTGCTGTCCAAATCCAGTCAATCTGTGTTTGAGTTCTTAAAGAAGAGGAAATGGTGGACAGTTATTCACTCGAAACATCAAATCACTTTCTTCATGCATTCCTATTTCCTTTAGTACTCTTTTTTCTATATTTAATCCGTTTGCCATCAGTTCAAGTAACTCACATGATCGGCTCTTCATGGCTGCTATGTACTCATTCAAAGCTGAGTTGCAATACAATATTATGCAACCACATTGCCTGTAACTTCAGATCATACACAAAATAACAATACTAAAAATTCATTGTTGATTGATGGAAGAATAGTTCTTATAGAAACAATCTAGCAGAAGGCTCTTTAAGGAATGGCTAATTTTTAAGCTCAAATAATATATATTCACCTAGCTTTATTTTGCGGTTCTATGTAACTCTGATAACTAGTACCACATTTTACTGGTTACAGAAATGTGATGAAGTCAATTTGTATCTTTGTGATTAAGAAGATATATAAGGCCAGTGAAATAAAAAATTGTTTAAAAATGACTAAGATATAGTGATCAGCTTAAACATATTTATAGTTATAGTGAAATGGTTTCAATGCTAAACTTTAAAGGAAAATTATTTACTTGTCTACCACTCGACAATAAATCCAACAATTAAGCATATCAAATAAACCAGCGAATACTCAAAAGGATTAGGCAGGGGAAGAAGTTCACTGTCCATTAATTTCTATTAGTGTGCGTGCAGTATTCTATTAGCATTCAACCTATTCATACTTTTGTTAGTGTAAATAAGCAGTCCATACAATTCTCACTGATAATCATATATAATATATAGATGAAGTTTTGTATTAGTCAATTATTAAAATCTCTATACTGTGGTTTCATCCATCAACGAAGACAAACTAAAAGAATTAAGAAATCACATAGAAGATTATATACCTTGTTATAGCAACACACTACACCAGAAACAGCTTTTGACAGCGTTTCAAAAACGCTGTTATATGATACGACAGCGTTATTATAAACGCTGTATAACGACATGCCGTCGTAGATGCAAAAGTTTTAACAGCAAAATAGAAAATGCTGTAAAAAAATTGATACCACAGCGTTTATTAAACGTTGTTATATGACACAACAGCGTTAGAACAAACGCTGTATAACGACAAGTTATCGTATACAAAGAACTTACAACAGCTTAATTTTAAACGCTGTGGAAATTATTCTTTTGACAACGTTTTATTTAGGCTGTTAATATTTTTACTACAGCGTTTAATGCGTGCTGTGTTATGTTTTTACAGTTGGATGATGTTTTACTACAGTTTACAACAGCGTTTAATAAACGCTGTTACTCACTATTTAATGATAATTACAACACGAATTAAACGCTGTTGTTTCTTCATTGACAGCATTAAAATAGATGTTGTCTTCTATTTATATGATTTTTACAGCATTAACATTCCACTATATTTGCATATTCCAGAACTACATTTTGAGTATAATCAAGCAACCAGTATATATAACATGTTCTAATGAATAATAATCTGTTAAATAAACTAGCTAAAACAATATTAATATACAAAAAACATCTATAAATCAAGTTTCAATAATATCCATAAACAGAAATAACACAGTAGACCAAGTTATCATAATATTGTTAAACAAAGATAAGGTATATGTTAAACAAAAATATAATATCAATAAAGTAAGTCCGTACCAAATGCCAACAACAAAACGTGCATCTAAAAAGTTTCATATGCTTGCTACTTGCTACGGAAGAAGAATGTGCCATCGCCATCTTTAATTACCTACGATGAAAAAATTTGAAGTCATATCAGTTCTGAAAAACTAATTATACGATTACACTTAAACTTACACGCAAAAAAATATAAAACAAAGTAGCCTGGACAAGAATCCTTGCAAAGTTTACATGCACTCAAAGTACACGCACGAACCAAGTTCCAGGTTATTTTTACACATGCGTAACTAAACTGTACGCACGAAACTCTAACGACTTGGACACATTTTTGATTCACGAACAATCTAAAATCAAAATGCATGAACGTGACCAATTAAAATGAATGTAAAGTTTTAAACTCTTGTACACAAAAATGAAATGCCAGGACTTAGATTTCTTTGCAAACTTACTTGCACAAACGAAAGTATTTGCCTAAACAAAACTAAAGGCGTACACAAAAATGAAGTAGATAAAATAATTCAACTCAGACTACACCTTTATACACGCACGAAAAGAAATAAAGGTCAAGGCAAGCATAGTTTTCTCGAAAATATGAAGTGATGAATAAATTAGAAATGTGAGTTTTTACACTCACTAAATTGTTTCAAAGCCAATTGATATCGCATATAATGTATAAGCCTTGCATAAAACTTATTGATTTTTTAAACAATGATAATATACCTTGTTTGCAGGGTAAACTTTCTCTTTATACCAAGCAGGCCTATTTTGCAGATCAATCGAAACCAATTTTATCTTCTCTTGAAGACCCTTTATTTATTCCAAACAGTTGCAAAATTGAACTTATACTCGACAACAAAATAATCAATATGTAGAAAAAAGTAAAGATGAAACTAGGAGAAAAATACATACTTTTGCATTTCTAGCAATCCATGTTCTCTGGGCATAAGGGCATACATAGGAAATATACAACCTTAGGAGGAAAAAAAATAATAATAATCAAATTTGTACTTATAATCACCAAAATCAAATATAATTAAAACAAAATCGCAAGATATAATACCTTGTAGTTCCATCAAAAAGAGCAGGAGGATTCGCTGTGGCATCAAGGCTAGGAGGAAGGTCTTCTTTCACGGAACTGTAAATTTTAAAAATACATGAATTAAACAAATCGCATTTGAACAAGTCGATATGTCAGATATTTGTAGATCATAGAGAGACTAGAACTCACGCAACAGTAGATGCCATTGAAATTCAATAAATTTGATCGAAACATGGTTTAGGATAACGTAAAAATTTGAACTGAGGAGAAACAAAATTTTGCGTCTGATTTAAGAGAGAAGGAATAGCAGCTTCTAGTGATAATCGTCAGTGGTGACGGAACCTATTTCCATTTTCCACGGTCTTGCTTCTGGACGTTTTAATGGCTACGTTTATTGTGTGTGACTTTCACGTGAGGTTTCAATGCATTCGCATTTATTTTGTATTTCTAGGGAAGATTGGCTAGGTGACAGGTTGATACAGATCTCTTGCAATCTGTATGCATACAGACATTGGGCAGCCTAAACCAAAGCCCAATTTACATGAACAAAGATATGTGTGCATATGGAATGATGATGAATTTGGTAACATAATTCAGATTACCCTCAAAATAAACAACAGAGGATTTTGTATGGAGCTGGCAGTTTTCCCATCATGTATTTGTGAATTGTGAGTTATCATTTTCTAGCAAACAAAACATAAGCTGTTTTTTTTTAAAAAAAAAGAGAAAAAGAAAAGATGGCGATGAGATTCAATCTCACATCTTTCAGATCAATTCTTGAGCCTTACCATTACACCAATGGTCATTGTGAGTTGAAATACATATATTTTTTAACACGCAATTTTAAAATTAAAATTTAAAGGCATAATAGGATTAAACCATTCCCACAATTTCTATAGATGATCCACCAATTTCTAATAAAACCTGTACCCATTTTCCAACAAGTATCAATACTCCCGGTATAAATAAGACATTCAATGACAACGGATAAAAGACAACAGAAACTTAAACGAAAGCAATAAGACAAATATTACCCGCTAGCTTATGCATATTCATGTAGTAGTGAACACTTGTATGACAATCAGATGCAAGTTGGTTTGAAAAAACGGCATGTGCAATTATGTAAAATACCAAACGTGCTATGGTTTGCTATTAATTACTCCTCAAAAATGATATATTGATAGTTGACATTACATATTAAGACATATAATCAACTCAACTACTTCCTCCTTATTAAGATTAATGAGTCTGTTTGGAGCGAGATGCTTCATTAAAGGGAGAAAATGAAAGACGGTAAATTAATTTAAAGAAAATATGTGTGCTTTCAAATAAATGCATTTCATACTGTTGTCATTTTTTGAACTTTGAATTCCTTTTTTATAAATATGATAGAAGACTCTTAGCCAGCAAGCATAAGCATCTATAAACCATAATAATTTTTGGTTCCTTCACATAATCTTTTAGAAACTATTCACATTAAATAGAGACCTCACTTCTAGAAACCACAATGTGCGATCACAATCAAAGTGAAAGCTCACTCTTGAGTACACAAAAGTAACAATTAAGAAAGTAACAGATATCTTAACATAAGTCATTACTATCATCAATTTGACTACGCTTTCTCTGTTAAAAAGCCCACTCGTTTTAAAACATATTATGTATCATATCAAATGATCCCCTTCACCAAACTGTATAAAAATCGATTGTTTTAGTTTGAACATAAAGTCTTAGCTGGACCCACAACTATCTACAATGCTTAAATGTGCAGTTTTAAATTTGATAGCAAGCATTAAGTTTCAACATAAATTATTGAGAATGAAGGGAGCTTCGTTGTTGAATTGGGTTATGTTTCTCCTCTTTTTGCTCGCTTCTATGCATGCAATGAGAGGAGGGCTCGTCGATGAAGGTGACTTCTTTTTTTTTCTTTTTCTTTTTTTCATCTATGATCAGTGCTTATGTCTAAATTTAAATCAAACTATCCGTGAATATATTATGTCTAACGTATTTTACCTAAACTTAAAATTATGTAAAATCAAGCATAAAATTTACATTATATAATTATATTATATATATTTTCAATCATACATTCAACTTTGCATCTCAAATTCCAATGTCTTAGAATCCATGATATATCCCTTCTTGGCATCAGTATGACTATTAAGTAATAAACAAGCCCTACTGGGACAATTAAATAAACCGATCTGCACTTAGTTTGGGTGTGCAGATGGCTTCTCCACTACTTAGAAGGCATGGCAAACCATGGTAGAACCACTAGACTATTCTCAACGCAAACTACAATTCTTGGACCAGGAGATCTAAGTGTTAACTATGAATCCGCATTTTGGGAATTATCATTGATACATTAGTTCTTCTGTATTAAACTCAACTGAACAGCCCTCCAAAACAACTTGGTTAAACATGTGAAATATGATGACATTCTCTTGAATGCCCGGATAATCATGTTTTGTTTGTAAACTTTGAGGAGCATGCCTTATAACACAGAAAAGTAAACTGCCTACTTATTTCACTATGTTACGAAACACAACTTCACAGATACTTTTAAGCAGTGTGTTATTATGGAACTGCTATACATGTAGAATATGCTGCAAAAAAGGTTAATTTACATATTGACAAATCGATTATGTTTTTGTTAATATATATTACATGGAACTTAGCAATGAAATCACATTATTGTGAAAAGGGTCAGATATGTGATCAGTAAGGTTTAACTCTGATATATCCCTTCTTGGCATGACAATTGTTTTTAGATTATGATATCTTTAAGATTTGTCACACAGTTGTTAAACTGTGTAACTAATATCTCAAATGATGAAATTTTCCTGATGAGATTGAAGAATTTTCTCAAAAGATTGATTGATTTGTTGTTAAGCAATCTTAGATGGCTCTGATACCATATTAAAGAAAGAGATAATTGATTGTATTATTGCTGATATTTGATAATATTATAGAGTACATGGTATACTTGTATTTATATAAGCAAATATGAGTTAATGGGCTTGCGGGTAGGCCCAAAGCTAAGCAAATACAACCCGCCTACAAATAATATACTACTCTTTGTATATTCATATATTCTGAACAATATCTCACTTATTCACTTATAAATATAATTTGAAATCGTACCTGACATTTCATTAACATGTGAACCAACTGCTCTAGCTCTGATTCTACAAGTCTTCTTTGAGAGCGAGTAAGCTTCTTGTTTGTTGTTTTCTTCGTACTTTTAACCATTTTCTGCAAGTATGACAGAATTCTGAGCATTTCAACAAAAAGGTTCAAACTATGAAAATCTGTAGCGTATAAAGATTAGCATCAAAGAAATTAACACAAGAAAGAACAATATAAGTAATAAATGTTTTAATGTCATTGTTTACCAAAACAAATGGAGTTCTAACCATCAAAAATAAGTTTTCAATAACAATCTTCAGAACCATTTACGAACACAAATACATCTAAAATCAAATTACAACACATAATTACCAAACGGATTAAAATAAAATTTTAATAAATTAGAAAGTTGTATGGTAATGGCAAATATATAGTATTGAGAAAAATCTGTAGAATTTCAACATAGTTCTATAGGAATGGAATACAAATAAATTGAGCAAAGTAGCAATTATACATCGATAGCATAACATTATAAAATATCGATCACAAGTGCAATGATGTGGTGGATAAACGAAAGGCCGGTGTTAGTTTACTGGTAGGGAAACATGTACTTTTTTATGGTAAACTGGATATCTGAACGTACCTATGTTTGGGACTGGATGCATGCACGCTCGTGTCGCCAGAGAGAGGTCCGCTGTTGAACTTGTGTGAGGGTAGAACGTTGAGTAAATCATCGATAGTAATGTACACACCACTGATTGAATCGTTTAAGTATGCGTACGGTTACCTGTCCAGATGCAAGGACATGCCTTTTGAGTACCGGTACGATGACGAATATGTGTTATTTGGTGAAGTTTGTTACCTTGTTGATGCAGTTCTGCATTTGATTGTCGTGGTATGGAATATAGTTTTTGAGGTTTTTTAATTTTATGTTCTAGTTCTATCTGTGGGAATGAGTATTCCAGAACCTGGCAGATAATTTCTGAAAGTTAGTCTTGAGTGGATGTTTGGTAAGGGCGTAACGAGTTTCGGTGGTGTGTGAAGCGTACCTTTTGGGAGTATGTTCTCTTCTTAAGTTGTTGAAGAAATCTCTTTTCGTTCTGAGATCGTTGTAGCTCAACATTTAGCTTTCGGGGTGTTTGTAATTCAATTGACTTTACAGATCTACTGTAAACAGTTGACACATTACTGTTGGTGTGGAAATGCATTCACATTATATGTCTGTGATTCAATCCGGTCTCTAACTGATTTGTCGACCTTATTGTAAGCTTCAGAATCAGTCGTAGGATCACCATCAAAGCCCACTAGGACTAATTGATCATCATACCTGTTTATAGAGAAAAAAATAGCTCGGACAAAAAATAAACCAAAAGGCGTTTCTTATTGAAAATAAACCAATTGTTCACCATACCTATTTAGAATAATGTACTTCGATGTACATGTGGTAATTTAGCAGCCTTGAAAGATTCTGCAATGGCTTGAATTTGCTTCTCCCTTTGAATACATTTATGCATATACATGTAACGTCAATGTACAACGAAAAACATTGTTAAACATGTAATTTTGCTGATTACAAAACGGAAACAAAAATCTCAGCCTACCCGCTGTTAAAATTTTCCATGAAAATGTTATTTCCTACCTTGGCTTCCCGTAATTCTTTCGCTTGTTTCTCTGTCTGTGACTGAAGAACAAAACAAACAGAAATGTGAAGAGTCATATGTCACCATTTTCTTTTTCGTACTTCTAACCATTTTCTGCAAGTATAACATATCAACATATGAATTTCAAGCTAGAAGTAGTGAAATATGAATATAAATTATCACCATTTTCTGCAAGTATAACATATCACCATTTTCTGCAAGTTAACATCTCCACCTTTTCCATTTTACTAGTGCATATTTCACTACTGTCTGTATTGTCCAACTCTGTCTACTTTTGTGCAACCTCAGTCTATATTGCTGGTCTATATTACATTTGATTTCAATTTTCAATTGTCATCGCAGTTGCATTTACATTTACATTGCATTCTATTTCCTCCTTGTTCATGTTTCCTCACTTGTCTTCATTTTACAATTTCATTGCATCTTTAACCAATTCAACTTCAATCCTTAATTCTCAAGTTCCATTTTCTGGTTCGCTAGAAGCATTTATTTCATTTACTCCAACAGTGCACTTTTGTTTTACATTTCAGTTTCAAAAAAACAAAACAAAACAAATACAATTTTACAGTGCAACAGTTTGTTTAAATTGCATTTCATTGTTTGTTTACGCTCTCTCTTCTCTCTTTTCAGTGCAACATGTACAGCCTCCATCGCAACCCAACGCCTCTCTCTGTTCCTTCTTGCCTGCTCACAGTACCCTTCATTTCATCAACCACCAGAAAACACAACCTGACATCATACTACCATCAAACTAGCACCTCTACCGGCCAAAACTTCCACCACCATTAGTCCACAGCACAGCCTACCTATACCCGATCAACCACACTACCCTACTTCACGTCAAAGAAATAACAGATTAACATGTACCGAATTAAGCAATTTCAAAATGAAAAACTACCCAGATTAACAAATTCAATCTAGATCAGCATGACATGACCACATAAAATTCTTAACCATGAATCCGTAACAATACAAAGGTCAAATATTTCATTCAAATGTCCAAAATTGTACTTCATTACAACAGCAATCATATTATTCAGGAATCTGGTACACCGTGACAAAGTCAGGCTACCTTAAATCTGAAGATGGAGAAAATTTACGGGGATAACCTGCTCGGAAACATACAATTAAAAACGTCTATTACTTGCTGAATAGCCAAGAAGAAACGGCCATAGATCCATGGTATTTATTTTTGTTTTCATAGGTTAGCTATGGAATGTTAGCTTTAATTTTATTTATGGAAACAGTCATTACGGGCAAAAAGTATGTTATTTGGTATCAAATCTTCGAACTTCACTATTTATATACTCTGTGTTCAGGTTTTCAACGCTTTTATAAATATAGTCTATTTACATATACAAACATTTATGTTATCAAAATTTTTCTTTTATATTTCTTTTACCTCGCATTCATATATTATATACCCAATTGTAAAAGTACAAAGTGCACATGAGATTCATCCTCAAATTGCATGTGCCCCGTGTTCTAAAGCAATCATAACTGTATATCCTTTTGATTTAACAAATTAGTTAGAATATGTATAATAGAATGAGATTGTTTAGGGACATATGGCATGGTGCATATGATATAAAATCTATGCAGCATAAATTGGAACAGATTTAGTCACACACGCATGCCTATTTTAATTTCATAAAATTGAATTATTTCTCAATATGCTTACTTGATGGTCTTGTGTCCATGATGATTCACCAGGGGGAAATTTAGTTGATGGATTGAAGTATGAGCTTTATCATCATGACCACCATCAACAGGATTCCTCCACAGTCTGCCTTCAGGATCCAAAAGTCGTTCAACATATGAACCCCAAACTGGATGTTCCATTTAGCCCTTACAGTAGCCAAAATCAAAGTATTATGATACTGGAAACATCCATGTGAAGAGAATGACACAAATTTCAAAGCATCTGAACTTAACAATTCGTATATCAATGACCATATAATGCAAGCAGGGGAACAACTATTAGTGTTCATTTTGCAAATTACTCAGAACCGTTTGGAAGTATCATGCATTCAATGGAAATATTTTAACACGCATAACAAACCGTCAGCAATGAATCGAAATTACAAATTGGGTTTACCGTAGCGAGACAGCAACAACGGAGATAGCAGCAACGAATAACAGTAAGGTGACGAGGAACCCTAACATGAGACGATAGTGAGAGCGGACGACAGCAGGGAAACAATGGTAAGAGCGGACTGCGGTAGCGAGATGATCCACGAGCAATATGATGAAATGGAAGAGGGATTTGCAATAGCCAAGCAGGGGAACAACTATTAGTGTTCATGGGAGATTTCATGTGTATTTGGTATTTTGATTAGGTTTAAAATAATCCGTGGAAGGAATTGGGATTTTACGAGAAGTAAAAGGAAAAGAAAGAAAGGAAGGCGGCTAAAGTAACCGCGAAATGAAAAAATGTCAGCATTGAATGGCTTAGTTTAAACAGCGTTTAATATTCTAGTTTTTATTTTTCAGAATACTTTTGTTAGCACTTAGGGCAGAAACGCTGACTTTTAATGCATGTTTCATTTGATGCAAATTTCAAAATTTTTGAAGAAATAAATGATGAAGAGGATTTAATCATTCAAAACCAAGAGTCAACTGAAACTAATAATGAATTAAATCATCCTAATAAAATGATTAAACTTTTAAAAGATCACCCTATAGAAAATATACTTGGAGATATGCAATCTATTGTTACGGCTAGAAATCAACTAAGTAAAATGAGTAATGTAGCATTTATATCATCTATTGAACCCAAAAATCCTAAAGAAGCATCAACTGATGATTCATGGATTTTGGCTATGCAAGAAGAATTAAATCAATTCACTAGAAATGAAGTTTGGGAACTTGTTCCTAGACCTGAAGATAAAACTATAATTGGAACTAAATGGGTCTATAAAAATAAAATGAATGAACAAGGTGAGGTCGTTAGAAATAAAGCACGATTAGTCACCCAAGGTTCTTGTCAAGAAGAAGGTATAGATTGTGACGAAACCTTTGCTCCTGTAGCAAGATTAGAAGCCATTTGGATTCTACTTGCTTTCGCAAATCATAATAATTTCAAATTATTTCAAATGGATGTTAAAAGTGAATTTTTAAATGGTTTTGTAAAAGAAGAAGTATATGTTGAACAACCACCACTTTTTGAAGATGAAAATTTACCAAACCATGTGTACAAACTTAAGAAATCTTTATATGGTCTAAAACAAGCTCCTAGAGCCTGGTATGACAGATTAAGATCTTATTTATTACAATCAAATTTTGAAATTGGTAAAATAGATAATACTCTTTTTATTAAAAGAAATAAAAATGATATTCAATTAGTACAAGTTTACGTAGATGATATCATATTTGGATCAACTAATTTTGAAATGAATGAAGAATTTTCTGAAATAATGACAAAAGAGTTTGAGATTAGTCATATGGGTGAATTAAACTTCTTTTTAGGATTACAAATAAAACAGTTAGATAATGGTATTTTTATTAGTCAAGAAAAATATGCTAAAGAACTAGTTAATAAATTTGGTTTGACTACTACGAGTGGAAAACCTACTCCCATGGCAACCAATGAATATCTAAGTAAAGAAGATTTCTCGAAAGATGTAGATCAAAAGTTGTATAGAGGAATGGTCGGATCATTGCTCTATATCACTGCTAGTAGACCTGATATCATGCATAGTGTATGTCTCTGTGCAAGATATCAATCTCAACCTAAAGAAACTCACTTAAAAGCTGTAAAACGTATCATAAGATATATTAAACACACCTGTGATTATGGCTTATTTTATCCTAAAAATGATTTATTTGATTTAATATCATACTGTGATGCTGACAATGTTGGATGTAAATCAGACCGAAAAAGTACAAGTGGAACTTGTCACTTTTTGGGACACTCTCTGGTTTCCTGGTTTAGTAAAAAGCAAAATACAGTTTCTCTATCAACAACTGAAGCAGAGTATATTTCTACTGCTTTGGCCTGTTCTCAAGTAATATATATGCAACAAACCTTAAGAGATTTTGGATTAAATATCTCAAAATCGCCAATTTATTGTGATAATACTAGTGCAATAAATTTATCTATAAATCCTACTCATCATGCTCGAACTAAACATATTGATATTCGACATCATTTTCTTAGAGATAATATAACTAAAGAAGTAATTACTCTCGAATATATAAATTCTGAGAATCAAATCGCTGATATCTTAACAAAACCCTTAAATGAATCAATATTTACTAAATTAAGAAGAGAATTAGGTATTTGTTCTATAACTGAAATATAAAATATAAATAACAAGTATAATTAATAATTAATATTAAAATAAATCATAGAGTTAAAATATAAGGACCATGTCGACATGTAACGTTTTTATTTTTTAAAATTTTCCCACCAAATTTCAAAAATTCAGTTATATATTCTTCTCTATTTCGAATTCTTATTCATTCTCTCATTTTTCTCTTCATTTTCTATTCTGAAATATATAAAATAATGGCATCTTCCTCTAAACAAACATTAAAACCAACTTTCTTATTTCCCTCTCCTACTTATGGTCCATTTCAATGCACTACTCTCGCACGTGTAACTAAATTGGAGGAGTCTATGAAGGATACTCTTCAGATGGTGACTGAAATTCAAGTGACTCAACTTCGTATGGCGAAAGAGCAAGAGAGGCAAGGCAAGATTCTTAGGAATTTACAAAAAATCCTAATGGATAACTAGGCCAACCCTATCTTGATCGATGAAGACTCTTCACTCAATCAAGAACATGAGGTCAGCGATGAAGAAGAAGAAGAACCAATGGAAGAAGCACACGAGGAGGATAATGACCAAGTAGTATGCGTTGGAGAAGTGTGTTTCGACAAAAATGGGAATCTTGTTGAACAACGTGGAAATTTCTGTTTCCACTATCCAAACTGTTCAATTCATAAATCTCCTATGTTCAAAAACACACATTAGTTTCTTCTCTTTCTTTCCGTTGTTATTTATGTTTATATGTTTTTCAAATGCAAATGTAAATACAACCATACTCGTAATAAATAAACTCGTGTTCTTATATGTGTTAGTATTATTGTGAATTCTTAGTTAGGATAGTTAATAGTTTAGGATTATATTTTAGTTAAGTATTGATTATGTATGATAACACTATCATTATAATCACAAGTAATGTAGTCTTAGTTTCAGGGGGAGTTATATAGAGTTATATGGTTTTTGTTGATGACAAAGGGGGAGAAGTATAAAATAGGATAGTTAGGCATATATTAAGGGGGAGTTATTAGAAGTATTAGGATAGAAGTGATATTTTATAAACAAAGGTTGTCATCATCAAAAAGGGGGAGATTGTTAGTCCATGAGATGATGGTTTTGATGACAACAACCTTAGAATAGATTATAAAATATAAATACTAACATTACAAGTTTAGATATATATGTATATGCAAGATCTAACCATGCAGGTATCAAGAATGAAGACTGTACAGTATAGAGATTCAAGATATAGAGATAGAAGACTCATGAGTATCAAGAATTTCAAGAGTTCAAGTTTCCAAGATAAGTTATATAGTTAGGAATATTTGTTAAAACTCGTAGAAAAGCATTGGCATCTTAATATCCAATTTATTCGTGGAATGGAATCCACTTCGAGCCTATTAAAGTGATGGAGCCCTAAGTAGGATGGAACCTACGAAAATCTAGTGGGACATTGTTTTGTATCCACTAATTTTAATTCAAATGATTTACAAAATTATCTTGTTTTCAAAATGATTTCAAAACTTTCCTTTTAAAAGATTCAAAACTCTCTATCCTGATTTTAAATGATTTTAGCCTCAAAAACATCTTTAAATTCAAAGTCAAATTACTCTTGATTTTAAACTATCTTCAAATAATATATTTAACTTTTAAATATTTATACTTAGATTTAAATATAAAATTATAGTTAAATTATGTATATATTGTTCTTTATATTTACTTATGTATTTTAACTATAGTTAAGTATATTTATAAAGTTTAAAATAATTTTAATATAAGATAGAGGTTATTTTCAAAGAAAATCAAAACACCAAAAATCCCTTTGGAATGTCGACATGCCCAAGTACCCCATGTCAACATAGTGTCAGTTGGTTTCAAAATTCAAAATTCAAATTTCAAAAGAAGTGTCTATTCGCCATAACTCTTCATGAATGGTCATGGCTGTTGCTCTTCTATAAATAGGGGTCAGTTTCAACGAATTTTGAATCATATTTTTTTGGTTTTCACTCCTCTTCTTCTTCCACATTTCTTAATACAAAATCCTATCATTACTCTACCGAAATCGACATTGAATCTAACTAGATTATCTCTGGTTTGATTCTCTATCACTATCTCAACAAGATCTAAGTGCTATTCAGAGTTATAGGCTTCTTTGTAATCTATCTAGCGAGAAAAGGTGTGATTGTAGCCTTGGAAATCAATCAAGCGAGAAAATGTGTGATTGTAGCCTTGGAAATCAATTGGGTGAACTTGTTGCCCCGGAAATCAAGTATCTCTACCCAGAGGATTGTTATTCTGGAGGGTGTACCTCGTAGCCTTGAAACCGAGGGTTGTAATTGTTTAATTGATCTTGAAAGGAAATCCGTACTTAGTTGTGCCGGACTAGATGTAGGGTAACTCCGAACCAGTATAAAATCCGGTGTGTTCTTTCCTTTACTGCTTTTACTTTATATTTGCATCTGTGTTTGATTCTGTGTTCATATCTGTGTCTGATTAGTGCATACATTGTTAACAAATTAAGATAAACTCGAAAAGATTAACAAATTTTTTAAAACACTATTCACCCCCCCTCTAGTGTTAATTCTAGCCTTAAGATTCTTAATCCGCATTTCTCACAACATGAAGGTCATGCATGATGTTGGAGTCCCGTTTTGATTTGTAAGGTAACTTTATAGAGTTGTATGATGGTTTTGAGACGTGACAATTAGGATATTATGATATACAATTTTGTATGATGTTATGTATACATAGTGAGTCTGTACCTCTTTGTTTTGACCTTGGGATTAGAAATTGAGTGATGATGGATATTGGTCTTAGATTAGTGATAGATCTGGATTGGTCTTATAGTAGTGATTATACATAGTATTGTTCTTATGTTAGCGACCATTTGTAGTATTGGTCTTACATTAGTGACCATACACATTATTGGTTTTACATTAGTGACTATATGCGTTAGGAAGTTGTAGTTTTAGTCTTATATTAGTGACCATATTTGTTGGGTTTTGGTCTTACCGAGAAACCCGTGGTTCATTAGCCTTGGAAGTGGCATTTGGTTTACGATTGATGCCATGATAGTTTTATTGTATGGCATAGCACAATCGTAGAAATGTTCTAACTTGTTGGATGCAGTTGAAGATGTAGACTGAGATATGGTCCATTAGTTCGAGTAGTACCACTTTCTATTATTTTTGATGTATTAGCATATTAGTACTCATGCAAGTTGGTGAGTTTTTCAACTAGACTTTATGTCTATCCAGTTTTTGGTGTTGGCGATTCATAGAGCCACACTTATATTACTGCTATTATTGTACCTATCCAATTTTTGGTGTATTGATATGTAGACTTATGTATTATTTTGAGAAATGTGTCCATGTGTGATTTGAAATATCATCTCCACTTTTTATTGTGATGTTTAACCTTATGTCTCTTTATATGATATGCGTCTAATCTTCTACATCTTTATGTTGTTGCTGAATTTTATGTCCTTTCGCTATGAGAATTAGCTTGGTGTGATGCATTTGATTTGTGATATTCATTGATGATTACATATCTTATCCTTAACAGAACATCAATTGTAGCATTGTTGGAGAATTCAATTGCTTGTATGCATGGATTCTGCGTGTTATGAGGGGCGGGTTGTTGCATAACCTATCATTTATGCAGGCCTCTTTCGAGCTCGATGAATATTGGATTCTGCTATAGTTCCAATATTTTATGTTGTAGTTTTAGGATTTTATGCTGCTATTTGAGAAGTATCAGTAGCTTTTTGAGAAGTTTCAGCAGTTATTGGGAAGCCGTTTACTGTAATTTTAGGTACTGGAGGTGTTATAACTTACTGGTGTAATGGCTATTGTATTTCATCCTCTTCGCTATCAACTATAATTAAAGCATAGTGCTTCTCATTCCAATTCCAAGTACTATTTTCACCAAACGACATGTCTGTTAGTCATGATTTTTTTTGTAAGTGGATTGAACAATTTATAGGTTTTGGATGCCTCATTACACTAAGAAAGACACACATTTCACTTTATCGTTGAACATCTTCCTTATTTGTTCTGGAATATGCGCATAAGAAATGCAACCAAAAATTCTAAAGTGATTCACTACTGTTTTTTTCCACTACAACCTTCTTCTTATATAATGTTTTGTACAAGAAAAGTGGAACTTCTACTTAAGATGTGAATGCTCCAATTGACCGCCACCAGCCAAAAACATTTAGGTATTCTACCTTTTACTATTAGGATTCTTACCATATTAATCATAGTTCAATTTTTTCTGTACAATACCCCATTTTATTAGGGCACTTAAAAAGTTATGACTTCTCTCCTAATGCCATTAGCATCACAAAAGGCTTCAAATTCATTTGAGCAATATTCTCCACCACAATTGGTGCAAAGAGTTTTAACAATCCCTTTTTGCTTTATTGTCGACACGTACCTTAAAACTTTTAAATGCACTAAAAGCTTCATATTTTTCCTTTAGAAAGTAAATCTGGGTTTTCCAAGAATAATCATATACAATGGTGATAAAATATCCTCCACCTCCAGTAGAATTTGATTTTGCTAATCCATAAATTTCAAAATGAACCAATTCCAAGGCACCTTTTGTTCTCCATGGCTTTTCTTGAGGAACTGAGAATGATGTTGCTTTCCAACCTGTGCAGTTAAAGCACTTAATAGTTCTATAGCGGTGGAGGTGCAAAAAATTATAGTGAGGATAAAGTGGGAATATAAAAGTAGCAGAGTTGCAAAAAGCATTATAGAAAATAAAATTAAATCTCCAAAGTTAATTTATTCTCATTTTCATATCATCTTTGTAGGAAAAAGAAAGATTTTTTAATCTTATATAACTAAACGGAGAATATCTGATTTATGCAGTCATGACCCGGTTACTAAAATAGATTTCTAACTTATGTTGAGCACTCAGGCTTTAAACTTAGGTCTTTGCATTAATTTGTTGAATTGATTTAAAAGAGAACTAGTTAAATCAACCTTTTTTGCATTTATGTTGCTAAAACGGGTGCTAAAAACTTTTAATTTAATGATCATAGTAGAAAATAGTGGGACTTTAAATGGATCTATTATTTAATAGCTCTAAATTGAAAAGGTGTAGCGGCTAAAGGGTGCTACATGCTTTAGCAGGGACGTAGCCAGGCTATAGCGGGACATTAACTGCATAGTTTCCTACAACATGTTCTTTACAAATTTTTGCAGGAACAATAATTGTGGGAATGCCCGCACCATATTTTTTTTGTTAAGAGTCTTTTATCCACCAAAATTTAAGTAAGCATAACAAAAATGCCAAAGCCATGAAGGATCATTCTCTTGTGCGATTAAACATGGTTGAACACTGTTAATTTTAATTAGAAACAATCTATTTGGATTCATTTGGACAAAAAAATAACAAAAGCACCTCTAAAAGGATCAAATAACTCGCAAATACCTTTTTTAATTGTTATTACATAACCATTCTCTTGTAGTTTCCCAACACTTAATAGATTGCTTTTCAAGCTTGGCACATAAAAGACATTGGAAATTATTTCAACAAAATCATTCTTGTTTTTTATTTGAATTTCACCTTTTCCCAAAACATCAATAGTTGAAAAATCACCAAAAAAGAAAGGTAGAACAAAGTTCTTCATTTAAAGAGGAAAATATAGACTTACTTCCACACATATGGTTGCTACAACCGGTATCGACTTACCACATATAAAATTAAGGGTCCTCGTTCACTTATGCAACCATTAACAAATTTCTACTTCCTTGATGTCTGCAAAATTCGACATTTATCCCTTCTCTTTGTAAATAGGCAACCTAGAATAACACTTAGAGCACAAATGGCAATATTTGTTTCATCTAAATCATTCTACTTTTGATATATCAAATCATTGGATTCTTCCTCTTCCCTTGCTCTAAATTTGATCATCACTTGTTTTAATATTTCTGCTACCATCTCTATAACTTATATATGCTCTTCCCATTCCCTTACCTCATCCCCTTCCTCTAGAATTTAAAGAATACATAGGGGTAGAAACTTGTAAAGCTTTTCTTCTAAAAGATGAATATTAATTCATCTTTTGTTTGTGCATTAGTGAAGAGCTTTGAAGTTCATTGAGAGAAAGCACGTCGATGTCTTGAAATTTTTCAATTGAGCAAACAACATAATCAAAATTTGATGCCAAAGATCGCAAATATTTTTGACTATGACCACGTCTTCCTTTTTCACCATGAAAATGCATTTTGATTGTTATCCCCGTAGTTAAACAATAGCTATTTAAGATTCATCATCTTTCATTTGGAGATTCTTAAAATCTCTTCTCGATGCTTCAACATGTTCATGTTTTACTCTAGACAATCCTTGATATTTTTTCTTTATGGACTCCAAAATATCATTGGAATTTCCTTTTTTAAGAATAGTCTCCGAGATCGACCTTCAAATCTTTAAGCTTCCCAGTCTAAAACTCAACAATTTGGGTCTAGGTAAGTATTGCATTAGGTGTTGGTTCATCAATTCCCAATTCAACTACATTCACTACAACAAAATAGGCTTTTTACAACGGGCAATGCCCGTTGTAATATGTGTTCCACAACGGACAGCGGACCGTTGTAATAGGCGATGTTGTAATAGGTCACCCATATTTTACAACGGGCAGTTAATGTTGTAAAGAACGTTGTAGTAAACTTTGTTACAACGGTCGCCGACCGTTGTAATAGACTGTAATACAAGCTTCTTTGCCCGTTGCAAAATACTATCATACAAGATGGATAGCATGTTTTACAACATTACCTGACCGTTGTAAAAAACATTTTGACAACGGTTTTTGACCGTTGTAAAAAACATTTTGACAACGGTTATTGACCGTTGTAATAGAGTATAATACAATGCGTTTTGACCATTGCAGAAAAAATGCAAATTAAAAAAAAATTACAACAACGTATAGGTAGCACATCCATACAAATAATGAATAATTTAACAGTAATAAATATTACGCACAAACAACCAAAATCACATGCGAAAAGACTAAAAGATAGTCGTAAAATTTCAACACTCCAAAAAGTCAGATAAGTTTACCTCTCAAATTCATAAAGCATTAATACATAACAGTCGGCTATAAATATCAAGTTCTAAGTACAATCATACTAGACTAAGTATATAAAGTCTTTGTGTCACGCGACGGTTGATCCAACGGCCTATGAGCATCAGTCTTGGGCGAAATGTGCCCACTCAGAGCTATCAACAAATTCCTTCCTACCAAACAAAGACTTATTAATCAGCACATTTTAATTAACCCAATATGTGTTTTATGTTCTGAATACAAGGAAGATGTTGAGCACTTGTTTTTCAATTGTAAGTTTTCCTATTCAGTGTGGAAGTGGTGCCATTATAAGCTGAAACAGACAGTATCTAATACCAATCATTTTCATTTAGTCAATGAGATTGACAATATCAGTAATAAGTTCAATGGCCGAATTGGTGACATAGCTAAATTGTTCTATCGACTACAATATGGTGTATTTGCCGTGAGCGTAATACTAGAATTTTCAAATCAATATACACCGCAGAGCAAAACATGTGTAAACCTATTAAAGATCTTGTTTCTATCAGAATGTGGAAATCTAAGCATGTGAACTATAATAACAACTCAGATCTGGAAATAAGTAATTAGCACTTTTGGGGGAAATATTATCCAAGGAAGGTGGGAGCAAGGACGAGAACTGCTCCCGTAGCTAGAAACATATTCATCTACAAAAATTAAATAATGGCAATCGAAATCTTAACTGTGACTTAACTATAATAAATCAAAAATTATAATAGTGGAAGATAAATACTTTAAAGGAATTTGTACCCGGTGAATATAGGATTTGCAATTGAAACAAAGCAATCCTCCTATATATACATGTTAGGCATTGCTACGTCAAAGCATTAACAAACATGTGTTATATATTTAAAATATTACAAAATTACATGTGACATATATCAGGTGGTGTTGAATCTTAATAAAATATTACATTGCACTGTATTTGAAATATTTGCGATATACATCATGCAACAGTAAACATAAATCTACGTGGAACATATTTTCCAGTATGCTTGAAATACTGCAGTACAACATATGGTGCCACTCTTTATGTTAGAGATGAATATTCACTTTTTTATATCTTTAATATTACAAAATCAGAATGGGTCTTTGTTTATCATTTCCAAAATTATAGGGAAGCACACCCATTTTCAAAATTCGTTAATATCATCAAGTCACATAAGTTTGGATTTCATATGTTTAGAACATACTAGCATCATAGATTCATAGTGTCATCGTGCATTCAAGAAATAAACTGTAAAATAATTTATTTTTTTAAGAAATATCGGCATATTTGCTTCTTGAGGTGGAGCTTTGGCGCAACCGTTATAACTGTTACTACTTTCATGCAGGGGCCAAAATTTATAATACCAGCTAAATGTAACTATCATTCATATGTCTCGATGTTATAAGTTGACTTAAATATGCATACAAGAATATGTTAATAGCATTATTTACCTGTAACATATCTCCAACATTAATAAAGAAAAAATCTTCATCAGGTGGTATTGGTAGCCAACTTCCATCTTTCAAAACAATTGGTATCCATTTGAATCTTTAGATCTTAATATGGAGATCGGTTGTGGATCAATGTGTTGTCCAAATCCAGTCAATCTGCGTTTGAGTTCTTAAAGAAGAGGAAATGGTGGACAGTTATTCACTCGAAACATCAAATCACTTTCTTCATGCATTCCTATTTCCTTTAGTACTCTTTTTTCTATATTTAATCCGTTTGCCATCAGTTCAAGTAACTCACATGATCGGCTCTTCATGGCTGCTATGTACTCATTCAAAGCTGAGTTGCAATACAATATTATGCAACCACATTGCCTGTAACTTCAGATCGTACACAAAATAACAATACTAAAAATTCATTGTTGATTGATGGAAGAATAGTTCTTATAGAAACAATCTAGCAGAAGGCTCTTTAAGGAATGGCTAATTTTTAAGCTCAAATAATATATATTCACCTAGCTTTATTTTGCGGTTCTATGTAACTCTGATAACTAGTACCACATTTTACTGGTTACAGAAATGTGATGAAGTCAATTTGTATCTTTGTGATTAAGAAGATATATAAGGCCAGTGAAATAAAAAATTGTTTAAAAATGACTAAGATATAGTGATCAGCTTAAACATATTTATAGTTATAGTGAAATGGTTTCAATGCTAAACTTTAAAGGAAAATTATTTACTTGTCTACCACTCGACAATAAATCCAACAATTAAGCATATCAAATAAACCAGCGAATACTCAAAAGGATTAGGCAGGGGAAGAAGTTCACTGTCCATTAATTTCTATTAGTGTGCGTGCAGTATTCTATTAGCATTCAACCTATTCATACTTTTGTTAGTGTAAATAAGCAGTCCATACAATTCTCACTGATAATCATATAATATATAGATGAAGTTTTGTATTAGTCAATTATTAAAATCTCTATACTGAGGTTTCATCCATCAACGAAGACAAACTAAAAGAATTAAGAAATCACATAGAAGATTATATACCTTGTTATAGCAACAGATCATTTGCTTCACTCCAAGAGTTAAATGCAGCAGAGCATCCTTAGAAATACCAGCTTCAAAACCACCCGTAGTGGAACCAATGATGAGAACAACACAATCAGCCTGGGAAGTTCTAGTAGTCATGTTCTTGATGAAGTCAAGATGTCCAGGAGCATCAATGACAGTGTAGTAGTACTTGGTCGTTTCGAACTTCCATAATGCAATATCAACGGTGATAACCCTTTCATGTTCAACCTTAAGTTTTTTCAGCACCCATGCATACTTGAATGACCTTCTGTTCATCTCAGCTGCTTCCTTTTCGAATCTTCCGATCATACGCTTGTCAAGTAGACAAAACAAGGTCAGTTTCACTATCATTATAGTAATATATGGACTGACCTAAAATATACATGTAGAGTTCGTATACCGTAAAAGATGATAAAATATTCATTAGCCAAAAGAGCTGTCAGTTTTATAATTTTTTTTACTAACAAATTTTGTAAGCCCTGACATGGAATTTTTACATAAGATTATCTAATATCGTGTTTATCTACACCTGAATCCATAATTACGAGATTTCAACTAGTTTCTTGGTATACCAAAAGCACGGTTGTTCTTTATGCTATTTTAACCTTTTAACTTTTAAGTATGTTTTAGGCATAAAATAAGTTTACACAGAGAACATTAAGTGATGACAAAAAAGAAATTGAAACCGATGTTGCACAAAATTACGCATAACGGTTTGCATTGATAATGATGTTGAAATTGGAGAATTACATGCATAAGTGTAAATATTGCAGTTTAAACTGCAAATTATACCTGTACATAATAAGCTGCTAATCTTGCAACAGTTGATCCTGATTCTGAACGAAGCCACAAGAGAATAAGTACAGAACCAACATCCGCCACCATTCATCAACGAATCACCCTCTTCTGCCCAGACAGCAAACGCCCAAACTTCAACACCACCCTCTGCCTTGCAAATACCACCTCTGCACAATACAACTTGCCTTCCACCGCCTCATATCACATCACCTGCCAAACACCATACAACTGTGTACACTGTGAAACTGTGCACCATACAACATTACTGCCTGTCCTCCAAATCACGCGACAACAAACAACTCACCGCAAGTCCTCGGACTGAATCCATTCAATTCGAACCCCAAGTCAGACTCAATCGCAACCTTCTACTCGAGAAATCAATTCACCAATGCACAGTGCTACCACCATTACCAGTGAACAGTGCAACTGCCCCTTCCATACTCCAAGCATAGACAAACAACATACCCATCACTGCGACCTTCAACTTCAACGCGCAATCGAATTCGAGAATCGTGACTTCAATAACATCACCTGCTACCACTGCCTTCAACACCGACCATATCCATTTACTGCTACTGTCACTGATCCTCCTCCACTTAACTTCATCAGACCAGTCACTTTTCATAACACTCGCCCCGCATCCTTCACCTACACCAGAGCCACCGCAATCCATCACGACCTCCACCTGAACTTTATCGACAGAACTGCCTCGCTTGCTAATTGAACCACCCTTGCTCCCCTTTACTTTGCAAAAATCGCTGAACTATAAACCGTGATAAGTCGATTAATTTTGGTATTGAAATTTTTTGGGACAAGCAATTGGATTTTGTTTGCTTCAAGGCTTCGTTAATTTTGAACAGTGGTGGAGAAAAAAAAATTCATCGCGATGTACTCAAATCGCAGGTCGATTCTTTTTTTCTTCATTTGTTTAGTTTTTTATACTTCGATTCAGATCTGAGATGGAAGAAATAAAAAGGGGGTAGGGTTCGATATGAATGATTTTGGGGGCGACGTGTACGAGATAAAAGGGGTTTGATTTTACAACGGGCAGCAAAGAACTGTTGTAAAACTGGCATCTATTACAACGGGCATGAAAGGACTGTTGTAATAGCATTCTATTACAACGGGCAGCCATTGCCTGTTGTAAAAAGGACGTTGTATAGGGCATCTTTTACAACGGACCCGAATGGACCGTTGTAACAGTCTTCTATTACAACGGGCAGCCAATACCCGTTGTAAAAAGGGCGTTGTAATAGAGTATTTTTGTTGTAGTGATTCCATTACTCTTTGGATTGTAGGAAATGAAATCTAGTGGATTGGGTATATGGCTAAGCTAACAGAATATATATATATATATATATATATATATATATATATATATATATATATATATTAAACTAACTATCAGTAATAATTAAAAAAAATAAGAACCACCACACCAGGAATTTTATACTGGTTCGAAGCACTGTCCTATGTCTAGTTCTAGAATCTTTATTCTGTCTTTTCACTAGCTAATACCCACATTTCACTCGAAGGAACAGGTTTTTGTATTGCCTGAGCCGTCGAACATGTATTTCACTAACTCAAAAGAAAAACTATGTTCGACAAAAGTTGTGTCTAACTACACTGATTTGTCAACCTGAGTACAAGGGTCCTTTAACTCACAAGAAGCTTCATAGAGTTGAATGAGCTAGAATTCTAAGACAAGTAGAAATCAAAGAATCGACTTTATAATTGAAAGTTATTGATGCTTTTAGAAATTAAGAGACTTTGAAATCATAGAATAAGAATCAAAAAGCAAGTTTTAGATTTTTTTCAAAATGCATACATATTTATAAATACCAAAGAGATTTGCTAAAGAGAAACGTCTGTAACCATGAAACTCTATAGGAAAGATCACAATTGGATGAAGAGACGCGATGTTCAAAAGTTTCTCATGAGTTCAGAATTTTCAAAAATCCATCTCCACTAGTGCACCGGTTGGCCCCATCAATGGACCGGTGTATATGTTTTTTGCAAAATTCTAAAGCTATAAAATGGCTTTTAAAAAATAAAAAATAATTTTGAAAAAGGTACTAAAAATATTTTTAGCAAATTTAAAGCCTTGGAATTCTATGATGAGATTCTTGTGAGTTTTAACAAGATATATCTAAAACAATGTTAAAGTCTTCTATAGTTTTCTCCTTCACCGATACACCGATAAGTTAGCAAGCATTCTCTACTTCAATCTGAGCTCTGTTGATATTACCTCTTCAATTTTTGTATTATAGAGGGCGTATGAAGTTTTTGTCATCAAAATATAGGAAATCTAGCTTTAATAGAAAATTTTCCACTAGCATGCTCCAATGGTCATAGTAACTATCAAACTACGGAATTACTGTTTGTACAAATTTTGAATCTGTAGCTATGTTGAAAAATGGATGAGATAGTAAACCATTGCTTACTTTGGATAAATCTTGGAGAATTCATATGGCTATTATACCGCTTTTAGTATAAAATAAAGAAGCAAAATGGTGTATGTTTGGAAGAAACAACACACATCTTTACTGAACAAATTATAGCCCTTCATAGGTTGTACACAGCAAGAAAACAATAAAACATTATTAAATAACTTCTAACATATAAGCATGTTCAGTAGGAATAGGCCTACCAACTAGAACGACCGTGACTAATCAAAAACAACATAAACATGAATAATAATGGTGTAAGTTTGGGTTGCTGATGTTTTCGGGTTTTTTCAAGGCTTGAAAGTCTACCCTTTGTTATATTTTCGTGGTTGCTATTGCTTTTCCTATATGTGATGCTTTAGGGTTTCCGTTATTTCGCGTGTTGGATCTAGGTCGAGATCCTCGCCTTCTCGCTTCTCCTATCGGCTTCCTTGCAAGCATTGGGGTATTTGGTTGTTGCTGTTGGTGTTTTGCATTAACTCGTCTGGGTTTCCCTTCCTCCTCTCTGGAATCTTAGATCTCATTCAAGCTCTGCATCTGGTATATTTTTGGTTATTAATTTGTTTGGATGCTGAAATGCTTTTTGGCTGCAGATGAGTGTGGAGTTTATTTTCTTATATTGGAAATTAAGTTTTGGCTATTATCATATCAGCTTATTCTCCGATTGTCACCATAGATTAGTATGTTCGCTGTTGTCATTTTTTTTATCCTTTTGTTGGACTTTGGTATCCTTGTGAGTATGATCTTAATGCATGGAATCTTAGCTCTACGGAATTTCGAGTGCTGACTGCTCTTGGAAGTTTTTGTGGTTGTTTATCCCATTGTTCTTGATATTCCCTGAAGCTTTGCCTCTCTTCTCTTCTCATTTGTACTACTACATGATATTGTCTTATTTGCAACAGATGTGAGTGTGCGTATTAGCGATGTATGTTGTTCTTTATGGGCATGTTGGTGGATGGTGTTGTATCGAGGTTCCAGTGATCTATAGCTTGTCCATCTTTTGGGTATGTCAAGCTATGCTTGTTATGGTACATCTCTTGTTGCTTTGGAGTATGGTTACTATTATTTTTCTTTGATGGCATTTGGTACTTGATGGGATTATGTCACTTGCACGTCCTCTTGTGCTGCAAGTTTTGTGAAATATTGACGCGGCGGAAATAACAAAAACAATGTAGATCGATGAAAGTAGCAATCGGTGAATTGATGAATACTGAAATGCTCAAATTCGTTGATCCGAAGATACCGAATTTCAGCTATCTACGTCACGTTGATCGATCACAATACCGTGAAAGTAGATCTTCAATTCTTCGAGCGTTGATCAAGCGCACTTGATACCGCGAATTGGCTTCACGATCGTTGAATCGAGCGCACTCGATTGACCGAAGGTGGAGATAGGAGATCACACTCGACTACCAATTGGATGAAAGCACAAATCTAAAAAAGGAAATTTTATTTCAAAATCAACAACCCTTTACAAATGACCAACATCCCTATTTATAGGGTTACAACACAACACACACATAAGAAAATTACAACTCAATGACCTAAAGTACAACTCACGCGACTTAGCATACAGCCAACCCAGAAACACACGCGACCTAAAATATCAAAAGAAAACAACAGTAACAACAAAAAAAAGTCTCGCGACCTAACAATGATCTTCCATAGGTCGTTCGCGACCTAAGCATTTGCCGCGACTCAAGAATTAATCGGCAATCAATCAGCGACCTAAGGTAGGTCGTTCACGACCTAAAAATTCCAGTAGCTCGTTTGCAACCTACGATTCAGCTGAAATGGAGTGACTCGCGACCGAAGGCAAAGGCATTGGCAATCTGGAGTTCGCGATGTAATTCTGAAGGGGAAAGCGACCTACCGTATGTCGCTCGCGACCTAGAGAAGGTCGTTCGCGACCTAGGCTGGAAGAGTGATTTGCGGCATCGACTTGTTCGCGACCTAGAGCGGAGCGACCTAGGGCTTCTCGCGATCTTTTAGAGCTCTCCGCGATTTAAGGAGGCACGATAGCGACCTAATTGCAACGCGACATACTGGAGGCGACTTATTGGAGGCAATTCAAGTTGAAGCGATTTAGGGAGAGTTCGCCTGCGACCTATGGCTTCACGATCTAGGGTTTCGCAACTTATGTGGATCACTCGCAATTTAGAGGTACGCGCTGCATCAAATATTGTATTGTTGGAATGCTTGGTTTAGGACTACTTGATGGTTTGGTCTTGTATATCAGCGCTTGGAAATCAGTAGGCTATCTTATGCCGGTACCCTTGCATGTTGTCCATACTTGTAATGTATTTTGCAACTCATTGTGATGTCAAGTAATTGTGTCTTTTTAGCGAGTAGCTCGTTTGTAAGAGTGAGTGGCTAGAATTGTATGTTGTTAGTTGGTAGCAAATGAGGTGCTTTAGCCTCGCTCCTGTTTTTATTTGCTTTAAATTGCATGGCCACTATAAAACTAGCATAGTTACTAAGACATTTTTGCTTAACAGTTGTAATAATTTTGTATAGTGGTACGAACACTATAAAACTGGCTTGGCTATGCAAAATAATAAAAATTTATTTTGCCTGCAAAAAGTTATAAATAATTATTCCACAAGGGCTTTGCGAGTATGTCTATGACATATTTTATCAGGCTCCCTTAGTTCGTACCCTGAATTCTACAACATACAAATACTAGTACAACCGTACAGTAGTGAGGAACCGACCGTTTTGATATCATTTAACTTTAAAAACAATTTGTGCATTTTCATTAACTTACACTAAATATGGGGAAAAGTTGCTTCCATTACTATAAAATAAAAACAAAAATAATAAATAATCACGATGATATTGTTTATTTTTTCCAAAATAAATAAATAAAAATGTTTCTATTATTTCTTCGATTATTATTTCTTACTTGTTTCTTAGTTGGAGATGGCTTAACAAATTCCTCTATTGTTTTATTTATTTCTTCTATTTTTGATTCTTTACAATGGTACTTTTTCGTCTCATATTCATACCTGTCAATAGCTAAGCCCAACAAATGAAAATGATTGGTTACAGTTCATAACTAAAATAATGTACTATTTTTTCCTCTTAGTGAATAACTTTCATTTTAATTTACATGAATTAAATATAAGTAGCATAAATATTGAGCAACATAATATCAGAAAGTATGAATTACAATTCGAGAGCAACTCATTTGTCCTCCTATGCAAATTATTATGATAACTTTCAATTGAAACCTACTAAATTCATGCAATAAAAGAGAGAATGAAAATCAAAGCCAAAATTATCACTATTGTTTTGAGAAATACTAGACTTATTTTTCTTTCTGAGAAGAATTAACTTAAGCTCATCGTGGTATTTAAAAGCGCATAACATCGGCAATAAGCTTGTCGTAGTAGTTATAAAAGCACATAGCATCATCAATGACACACCAAATATTAGAATAAAGGATGTCTTGTGAGATGTAATTTAAAAGATCATATGTTAAACTTCATGAATTTAGACGTTTCTCATAGTCTAATCATTTTTTCATGCAAAATACTAAAACTTAATTGTTTGCGAAGGAATAACGTAAACATGTATCCAATAGAATTTTTTCCTATAATTTACTTGTTAATTTCGAAATCCATTTAAAGATAAATTTCACATATGAATTCATATATAACCATGCATAAACATCAAATATTCCTTACATGTTGCAATACTATATTTTCCCTACCTAATATGCTTGAGTAGAGGTATAGATGTCATAATAATACACTACAACAAAAATACTCTATTACAACTTTTATTTTACAACGGGCATTTGCTGCCCGTTGTAATAGATGACTATTACAACGGTCGATTCTGGACCGTTGTAATAGATGCCCTGTACAACGCCCTTTTTATAACGTGCAATGACTGCCCGTTGTAATAGAATGTTATTACAACGGTTCTTTCATGCCCGTTGTAATAAATGTCGATTTTACAACGTTCGCAAAATGCCCGTTGTAATAGATGCCAATTTTACAATGCTCATACCGCTCGTTGTAATAGTGTTCCTTGTTTTGCCGCTCCTACTTCTGTTAATTTTCATTTGCCCGCTTATCCCATTTTCACTTAACCTAAATTCCCTCTTTTTACTTAACCCTAAATCCAATCCCACTGCAAAATCTTAAACAAAATAAAAAATGTTTCGCATTCTCAATCCTAGTTCCTAATTCCTATGCTACTCGTAGTGCCTTCCGTTGTCAGTTCGCGATTAGGAGTCTCTCGTCATTGGTCGAATGTGGGTTTGGACATTTTGAAGTCCTTGCGGAAGTCGGAGTCAAGGTAGGAAGGGTGATTGACGCGATCCCACCAGTCCTTGGACCGGGTCTTGACCCAAAGACGTCTTTGGGATGGGCCAGGTAGGGATGTGGATGAGTCATTGGATTCCACTGCATCCTCTTCTGAGTCGGAGTGCATTTCGTGTGGGTAGGATCCCTGGAAATAGGTGGTGCAGAATGCGGAGAGGTCGTCTTCGAAACTGTTCACTGATTTTTGGGTAAAATCCTTGTCCAGGTTGCTTTTGTAGAAGGATTGTTGTATTTTTCTGAAAGTTTTGGAAACTGGTTTGAACGATGGAGTTGAAATTAAGTAGAAGTTGTTGCTTTATTTAATTTGGCCCAAATACAAAAAAATATCTTTATTTAATCATGTATGAAGATGAATTAATTAATATAAAATGCATAACTTAGTTTGTTAGTTAATAAACAACACCTGCATCTTTAATCGACTAAACAGAAAACAAAAACATCTACATCCTTGTTCAAATACCAATTCATTGCAAGAATTATGTACTTGGAATCTCACGAAACAAATTGAAAGAATTATGTACAAGTTATTATCATCAAATCACAAAACATGTACACAATTCCAGTTGCAAGAATTTTGTATAGAACTTGTACACAAATTACCTTGTTATTGTGTGACTTAAAACATGAAAATCTTATTACTGAGATACATTTGTAATTGCCATTCCAATTGATTCTAGAGATCTAAGAATAGAACTAAGGCTTTAGTAACCTAATATATTGTGCGCATCACAAATTCATAATAGAGTTTTGCAAATTTTAGCTGCTTAAGAATAGAACCAAGGCTTTAACTATCGCGGTACATAGTATGCATCACAAATTCATAACTTAGTTTCCAAAAGACTGCATTTCCAAACAGTAGTAAAACGTAAGTGATGATTGAGTAGCAACAGTTTGTAATTGATGGTCAAAAGGTTAATTTGATACCCAAACACTAACCCGATTGATATAGCAACCAGGGTAACAACTCTCAGGTTGCTGCCATTAAAGCATCCTCACTAGATGGTATGTATTAATTTTCTTTTGATCAGCTAACAATTTAAACTTGCATTGGAATCCAAAAGCTATGCGGTTAAAACACTTAGCGCTTTTATAACGGTGAAGTTGCATCAAGTTATAACCGAGATAAAACGAGAGCATATAAAAAAATAGCAAGATCTAAAAATCTTTATTGACGACCAAATCAAATATCCAAAGTTAATTTATTCTCATTATCACATTATTTGTGTAAAATAAAGAAATATCGTTCACTCCTACATAAAAAAACTGAATAATATCATGATCCATGCAATACAGATTTGATGAATATAATATATTTCTAATCTTTAGCGCTTAAAACATGAACTTAGACATATACCATAAATTTGTTAATTTGTGCAAGAGTTTCGAAGAGAGAACTCTCGTGGGATGACGATAGAGAACAGGTGTTAATTAATTAACTGGACGTCTTCTGAAAATTATTTTTATATATATATATGATACAATATCTTTAAATCATTATATGATACTGAAATTTGATTTAAGTTTGCATGTGCCGGTATTTTAATTACTGTACTTGTATTTATTGTTGTGCAGCTTGTCCCTGTTATGATTTGTACTAGAATATCATTTTTCTTGTTTTCTTCATGTAATTTATAAGTCCAAATATTATACATATTTAATCTTTTCTCCGGGATTTTATAAATTCAATATTATTCTATAACGGTACCTCTTAACTATTGTTTCACTGGATGTGTTTTCATTATTGGTTGAAAGGTGCCTGAAGGGATATAGAATTCGAAGAAAGATAAATATGTTATTTATATATGTTCCAAGTTCCAAAGATTTAATAAAAATATTATCATTTGCAGGGATAGTTGCCCTCACATCTGATGAGCAAGTTGTTGCTAAAATGGTCACGCAACATAAGGATGTAGAATCACAATGCAAAGGAATATTAAGTGAATTCCTTGAGGTAGCTGTTTTCTTTTTTTTCCTTTTTAAATTTATTCTACACACTATTATTGCTTCTGATTACGCAACTTTATCTTCATGGTGTCCCTGAATAACAATTATTTTTGTATGTTAATGCTAATTGTCAATGATGTAAAGTATTATGTGATGTCTTTTTTCTGTTAAGACAGTTTGTCACCATATCACACAAATGATCTCCTTGTAAATTCTTTGGAGAAATCTGCTTAGTATGTTATATACTTGTACCTAGTTCTGTACATGAAAGTCTTAATGAGTCATGGAATCTTCAAAATTCTGACATATACATGCATCTAAGATGAGCGTAATACACATAAGTTGGCTATTGGAACTTATTTTCAATATTAATCATGCCTTCCATTCCGATATTTGTTTCATAAATACATAATAAATGAAACATAAAAGTAATTTTATACTCCATGTTGATAAAAAAAAGGATATCGAAGCCTGATGCACATGATTAAACCTTAGAAATATATATCTGTTTATAGAAGACATAAGAAGTCGTACACATGTTTAAGATCACAAATAATTAAAGCATGAAGTAAAAACTATTCACAGACAATAATATCGAGTGACATCCAGACTCATCGTTTCCTTATATACGTATATTAACAGTTCGAGGTAGTTATACTGGGGTTCTCTCGTTTAATAAACTTCCGTTGGCATATTCACATAAATAAACTTGTATAAAATTGCCTGAACTAGCAAGTAGTGCTTTTGAAAATTTAACTAGCATGGAAAAGCATGTTGTTATTTTCATCGCTTTTTACTATATCACTCGCCTTATTTATTGCAATACTGTCTTCATAGTATTGTGGTTCTAGAACTTATAAATTGCAATACTGTCTTCATTGCAATACTGTCTTCATTGCAATATCACTCGCCTTATTCATTGCAATACCGTCTTCATTGCAATACTGCCTTATACATTTTAAATCTTAAATATTCTTAACATGGCCTTTAATTTTATAAATTGAAAGATGCATTTTTTAATGTATCCTGTTTCAATAGTCCAAATCATGAGCGCAGTTTGTAATTTTTTTCCCTCCTACTTTTCAAAAGTTATCACATAAGCATACCCCTTTCAGTTAGTCGTTTTATATTTTTTTCATATAAAGGTAGACAAGAGGCCACTGTGATTCAAAAGGAGTGGAACACCTAAGTACGAAGAGTTGCATTCCATTTTAGAGAATATCTACAAGAGAGATGCTTGCAATTAGTAGGCTTGATTTTGATTTGTTAACAGCCAGGCCAGTCATAAGTCTAAAAATTTCCAGAATGCGATTTAAAGATTGTAGCGACTTAGCATCGGGATTGGTTAAAATTATTATATCATTAGCAGAGTTTAGGTTTGTGATTAGAGGGTTCTTACACATAGGGAAAATGTCCATTTTTTCCTATTTATCGAGTTAGCAAGTAGACGGTTGAGCACTTCCATGATGTAGATGAATAAGTATGCTAATAGGGGTTCACCTTTCCTGATCCCCTAAGTACCGTTAAAGTATCCACAAGGACTGCTATTCATGATTATTGAATAGTGTTGGGGTTGAAATACGTGCTTATATCCAAGCTAGAAATGGATTGGGAAAATTCATCTTGAAAAAGATAGTGACCAAGGATGACCAATTAACACCATAAAATGTCTGCTGCATGTCAATTTTCGCTAAATGCTAGTGAATTGTATATATGTATAAATCTGCACTTCTCATCTATTTCTAATGAAATGGTGCATTATGTATATGGCAGTGAGCATAGTAGGGCTAAGAAGGCCTAGTGATAGTATGGCGATCAAAGCAATTAACGGCCAATCCAACAACACTAGAAGTTCAGGAGTTCTCATGACTATGGCGTAGTGGATGGAAGTCATGAGAAATATGTAGGTTATTTTGATTCAAAACAGAATGCAACAGTCTGCGTTACAAAGTACGTCGGAGGCTTGTCGTGACAATCGCCTTAAGACTTTATTCGAAGTCTCCCAGGGTACAACTGATGAAACCGCACGAGACTGTAAGGAGTATGTCAGTCTGAGACAATGATGGCAACAGAAATGAATTGACCAAAGAAAGTATGTCGGGGAAGAAGAAGAACTGATAAATTAGTTAGTGATTTGATCAGGATCCGTCACTAATTTATAGTTGCCGAACGGTCACGGTTGCGTCTGTTCAAAAATATATCCGTTTTTGAACGGCATCCCTTTATTCTTCCAACGGGTCACACCCGTATTCAATTCAAATTTAAACGGGCCGCGCCCGTATCTGGTTGATACTGTTACCGTAGCCAAAAAACCCGCCGAAATTTGCAGTGTTTTTTGTAGCAAAAATAAGATTTCATACCAAGCCCAAGCCCGGCCCGGCCCGGTTCGGTACGGGACGGGCGGGCGGCGTGCGCGCGTTCATCAGATTTGGGTCCTCCCTCTCGCGCAAAATTACCTGACCCTAAGGGCCAATATAGAGAATGAGGATCCTACATATATACACAATTTAATATTTCATTTTGCCAATGTGGGACTAAAGCATATTTCATTCATCTCTTTTAGAATTGTCAACAATCCCCCACATGAATGACAATATACTTTTCCTCCACATCAAAGTGGAATATCTCAGACTACGTATGGAATAATACTTTTGAAGGATAAGTAGATGTTTCACTTTGAACTTTCCCTTGTTAACACTCATCGAATATACTTGGCTAATCGGTGAATTATTTCATCTTGAACCGTCTACCGTTATTGTATAACTAGACAATAAGGTTAACTAAGCATTGTTTCCCTTCTCCTCCAATCTCTTGGTTGTGTTCATTTCGGTCCTAAACAAATTTGGTTCTGCGAGTGTTTATAGATAATAAAAGCCTTTAATATTCTCATAGAGCCGACCCAGCTCACACTAACATAGGTGATCGCAACCATAAGGAGTATCCTACATATACCCCACTTGTTATTTTACAAGATATGGTCATCATTAAAAAACATAGCTTTAACCTTTTAATACTTCTATAGGCATGCATTTATGTTTTGCACCATAGGAATGGAATGGACTATGTCCAGAAAAATGCGTTACGTCTTGAGTTACTCAGAACTGGTTTGCCTATTGATCCTAGTCCTTAGGATCTCCAGTCGCTAGGATAGGTTTCCGTATAAGATAACTCTTGGTGGTTTAGGCTTTTAAACCCATTCCCCTCGATGCGCAGTCAATTTTCTCTCTTGATAAACCTTTAGTAAATGGATCCGCTAGGTTATCATTTGTTCTCACATAATCTATGGAAATAGTTCCATTTGAGAGTAACTGCCTAACTGTGTTATGGCGTCGACGAATATGTCGTGACTTTCCATTATACACAAAATTATGCGCTCTGCTTAGCGCAGCTTGGTTATCACAGTGTATGCATATGGCCGGTACAGGTTTAGGCCAAAATGGAATATCTTCTAAAAAGTGACGAAGCCATTCTGCTTCTTCGCCTGCTTTATCTAAACCGATGAACTCCGATTCCATAGTGGATCGAGCTATGCATGTTTGTTTAGTAGATTTTCATGACACTGCTGCCCCTGCTAGGGTAAATACATAACCACTTGTTGATTTTGATTCCTCTGAATCAGCAATCCAGTTTGCATCATGACGCAGCAGCGGAATAACAAAATGATGATTCTGTGAAAGTAGCGATCGGTGAATTGAAGAATACCAAATGCCCAACTCCGTTGATCCAAAGATGCCGGAATCTAGCTATCCCAAACACGTTGATAACGCACTATACTGTGTTTAAAGATCTACGATTCTTCGCACGTTGATCTAGCGCACTAGATACCGTGAATCGGCTTAGGCAATCGTTGAATCGAGCGCACTCAATTAACCGAGAGTGGAGATAGGAGATTACACTCAACTACCAATTTAGATGAAAGCACAAAGCCAACAAAACGAAATTTTATTCAAAATCAACCACCTCAAAATGTACAACGCACTCTCTATTTATAGCAGTTTCACGCCCAATCCTTAAGTCGTAGACGACTTACGACTCATCCAATGTCGGCAGCGACTTAACAGATACACGGTTCACATTACAACACATTATCGACTTAACAAAATACAAACACGACTCAACTTAGGTCGTTACGCGACCTACGACTTAGATTAGATCGTTAACGACCTAATTACAACATACATCGACTTAATGAATTACATTCAAACGACTTAAAATGACATAAAACACATAACAGCAAAGTATCAACGACACACGACCTAAACATAAATGCTCGCGAGTTAACAGGTGCCGCGACTCAACAACAAACGACTTATCATTGCCACGAGTTAACATGTGCCGTGACTCAACAGCAAACGACTTATCATTCCCACGAGTTAACATTCAGCGACTCAAGAGAAAAATTGCTGCATCACGTCACGCGACCTAACTAGGTCGTAGGTCGTACGCGACTTATATTAGGTCGTGAACTTTCCTTAGGTCGTAGCCCGCTTGAGTTAAGTCGTGAATGACCTAAGACTTTGCAACCACTTAACTTCTTCACAGAATTCGTAGCCTGGGTTGCATTGTTAGGTCGTAACCCTTTATCTCTTGCCTTGTTAGGTCGTGAACGACCTAAAGCTATCCCTTCCTTAGACCGTGGACGACCTAGGTCTTGTGAATTCGTAGCTTGTACTGCTTCTATTCTGGCCTGAGCTGCATCATCCTCCCCAGATTGAGAAAAATTCGTCCTTGAATTTGTAAATTCTTCCTCATCAGATTGTTCATTCTCATAATATGGTACAAGATGCTTAACATTGAACACGTCAGAAGTGTACACATCCTCTGGTAGCTTCAATTTATAAGCATTTTCATTAATTCGTTTCAAAACTTCTACAGGATCAATTTTCCTGGCTTTCAACTTGTTATAAGCGCCCACTGGAAAATGATCCTTCGTTAACACAGCATATACCAAATCTCCTTCATTAAACTCAACACTTCTTCGCTTCAGATCTGCAGAGCGTTTATACTTCTCATTCGCCTTCTCCAATCGTTCCTAGACGATTTTATGACATTCAGTCAACCCATTAACAAAATCAACAGCTCGTTTAACTGTCCCCTTTGGTTGTGGTACTACCGTTAAGTCCAACGGTCCCCTGGGTAAAATTGAATATACAATCTGAAATGGACTGAATCCCGTACTACGATTCACTGCATGATTATGAGCAAAATCTACCTGGCATAACTTCATGTCCCAGCTCTTCAGATTATCTTTCACCAAACATCGCAATAAATTCCCCAACGATCTGTTAACCACCTCCGTTTGTCCATCAATTTGTGGATGGTAAGCGCTACTAAAATTCAGATTCGTTCCGACCATCTTCCACAAACTTAGCCAAAAATGACTCAGAAAACGAGTATCCCTATCCGATACAATAGATTCTGGAAATCCATGAAGTCGATATATTTCTTTGAAAAATAACTGAGCAACATGAACAGCATCCGCCGTCTTCTTACAAGCAATAAAATGTGCCATTTTCGAAAATCGGTCAACCACCACATAAATGGAATCGTTCCCCCTTTGAGTTCGCGGTAACCCCAAAAAAAAATCCATACTGATATCGACCCATGGTTTAACAGGTACGGGTAACGGCATATATAATCCAGCATTGGTCGCAATTCCTTTCGAAACCTGACAGATATGACATCGCTCCACAAACTTTTCCACTTCTTTCCTCATTGATGGCCAAAAGTAAGACTGAGAAATCAGTTGTAGTGTACGGTCTCTACCCACGTGGCCTTCTTCATGTAGCTCCTTCACAATCTTCATTCTCAAACTACAATCAGGTATGCACAATCGATTTCCTTTGAACAGAAAACCATCTACCATCATAAAGTCATCCGTCTCTCCCTCCTTGACTTTATCAACAAACTTTGCAAAGTAAGGATCTTCGACAAATAACTCTGGTAACACATCAAACCCTGTTACTTCAACCTTCATTGTAGTTAACAAATGGTTTCTTCTGCTCAACGCATCCACTACACGGTTTGTAATTCCAGATTTATGTTTCACAACAAACGTAAACTGTTTCAGGTACGCAATCCACGATGCATGCCTTGCTGAAATCTTCTCTTACCCTTGTAGATGTTTCAATGCCTCATGATCAGTGTACAGTACAAACTCCTTGTGAAATAAGTAATGTCTCCAATTTTTAATGGCTTGCACAACTGCATAAAATTCCACATCATACGTACTATATCTCATCTTCGCTCCTGATAACTTCTCACTGAAATATGCAATAGGACGCCCCCTCTGACTCAACACCCCTCCAATTCCAACTTTCGATGCGTCAGTATGTAATTCAAACAACAACTGAAAATCAGGTAATGCCAGAATTGGTGCTGTCGTCAACAATTCCTTGATTTGTTCAAAAGCAACCCCTGCTTCCTTTGACCATGCAAACTGTTTGCCCTTCATACAATCAGTAACAGGTTCCATCACACTACTAAAGTGTGGAATAAACCTTCGATAAAATGAAGCCAACCCGTGAAAACTTCGAACTTCTGTTATCGTCTTGGGTTGTGGCCAATCTCTAATTGCTTCGACTTTACTCTGGTCAACCTGTATTCCTCCCTCCGATACAACATACCCCAAAAATAAAACACTCCTCGCCATAAAAACACATTTCTTTGTAGCAGCATAGAATTGTTCTTCACGAAGAATAATTAACACTTTCTTCAAATGCTGAACATGCTCCTCTGTACTAGCACTGTAGATCAGAATATCATCAAAGTAAACTACCACAAATTTCCCAATGTACGGCCTGAAAATTTGGTTCATCACCCTCATGAATGTACTTGGTGCATTCGATAGACCAAACGGCATGACCAGCCATTCATACAATCCTTCCCTCGTCTTGAATGCTGTCTTTCACTCATCTCCCGGTCTAATTCGAATTTGATGATAACCACTTTTAAGATCAATCTTTGAAAAGATCACAGACCCATTGATTTGATCTAACAGATCATCAAGCCTCGGCATCGGAAACCTGTATCTGACAGTTATCTTATTCAGTGCCCTGCTATCCGTACACATTCTCCATGAACCATCCTTCTTCGGTACGAGTAATGCTGGTACAGCACACGAACTCAAGCTCTCTTGTATACGCCCCTGTTCAAGCAATTCCTCTACCTGCCTACGCAACTCTTCATGTTCTTTCGGACTCATTCTATAGTGTGGTTTATGTGGCAACACAGCACCTGGAACAAGATCTATCTGGTGTTGTATATCCCTTAACGGTGGTAACTCCGCCGGTAACTCTTCAGGAAATACATCATCAAATTCTTCCAGTACTGGTTTCACTTCATCGGGTATCTCCACCACTTCATGACTCTCACGCCCAATTAACAAAAACACTTCAGGCTCCTCTTCAACCTTCTTAACAAACTCCTTCAAGGATAATAAAGTTTTCAGCTCTTCAATCTCCTCCAGTTTGTTTTCTTCTTGTTGTCGCTTCTTTGGAACTAGAGTAATCTTCGTGCCTTCAAACATGAAACTGTAACTGTTGGTACGCCCATCATGTTGCACCGCCCTATCATACTGCCATGGTCTTCCCAGCAACAAATGACAGACATCCATATCTACCACATCGCACCAGATTTCGTCTTTGTATTTCTTTCCAATTGAAAAATTCACACAAGCCCTTCGTCCAACCTTCACCTCACCGCCTTTTCTCAACCAAGCCAACTTGTATGGTTTCGGGTGTTTCTCAGTCTTCAATGCCAACTTCCTCACAGCTTCTGAAGAAATTATATTATCATAGATTTCAGCATCAATAACAAATTTGCAAACTTTCCCCAGAATAGTACATGTAGACTGAAAAATATTGCTCCTCAACCAACTACAATCCTCCTCTAGCTTTGGTGTCAAACAAGACCTCCTCATCATCAGATTACAACCTTCGTCTCCTGACACTTCTTCTTCCTCCTCATCAGGTGGTGAATTGGAACATTCAGCTTCTTCATCCTCATCCTCAACCTCCGCTATCATAGCTCGTTTCTTCGGTTTTGGACATTCATTACTTTTGTGGCCCACTTCTTGACAATTATAACACTTGAAACCATTATTGACTTTCATCTTCCCAACCTCATTCACAACTGGTTTTGCAACAGCTTTTGAAACATTAGAACTTCCACTAACACCCTTCACTGGATTATTGGAATTGGTAAACACACCACCTCCTCGTCTTCCCTGTTTCTCCCAAGCTAACGCTTTCTGGTGTGCTTCCGCTACAGATCTGGGATCAAACATGTTAACCATATCTTGAATCTGCATTCGCAACCCCCCAACAAATCTAGCTGTCAATTGTTCCTCTGTCTCCACAATATCATTCCTTGCAATCAGTTGATAAAATTCGTCAGCATAGTCATTCACAGATTTCGTCCCCTGTCTCAAGTTTTGCAACCTCTGATGCATAAGCGTCTGATAGTTATAAGGTAAGAATGTAGCTCTCATCAGTTTCTTCATCTTATCCCAAGATTCAATCTTTGACTTCCCCATTCTTTCCCGTGTTAGTTTAGTCTACTGCCACCATGCCATAGCTCTACCCCTCAACCTTGTAGCAACCAACTTCACTCTACGATGTTCTGGAACCTCCTTGAAGTCAAAAATCTCCTCCACATTAGACAACCAATCCAAAAACTCCTCAGCTTGCATACCTCCCTTGAATTCCGGTATTTCAGTCTTCATCCCAGACTCCCACTTGTGATCATACTCCGATTGATTTCTTCCTTGGCCTCGTCCATGAACACTACCACCTTCGAACTCCTCTTCAAAATCAGATGTATATCGATGTCGATCCTGACCACCAACATCTCTACTACCATCGTTTCTTCCACCAACATCCCTTCTACCAGCATTCCTCCGATCACGTTCCCGATCATCAACATTTCTATAACTGTCTCGGCTCACACTTCTATGATCATTATCATTACTTCTTTCTCGATTGGAATGTGGCGAAACTCTACTTTTCCCATGGTTAGATTCAGGTGAAACCCTTCTCTGATTTTGATTCATCTCCAACATCATCTTCTCTAATCGTCCAATCCCTTCATTAAGCTTCTCACTAAAGTTCTCATTAATTCTTTGCTCCATCTCATCAGCCTCTTCTCTTCTATACAAAGCTTCTACGTTTTGATGACGATTAGCTCTTCTTGGCGGCATGATTGAATGCTTCACAAACTCTTCAATTCTCGGCTTGGACAACTCAAAAGATACCAAATGATGTAAACGACTTAACCCGGCCTCGCGACTCAACTTGGCTCGGCTCAATTCAAATTTTCTTGGTGCGCAAAACAACACCCCGCGCAAATCCAAACACCTTTCAACTTTTGATCCAAAGAGAAATGGATCGAAAACTCCTACTCTATTGCAATTTGCGATGAACACGATGAACAACAACTTCTCGGCCTTGAATGATATAGCTCGGCTCGACTTGATCTCTTCAAACTTCTTCAAAAGAATTGGCTCCAAGACTCGATTTAGCTATGATTGGCTAAAACAAGCTCTGATACCAAATGATGCAGCAGCGGAATAACAAAATGATGATTCTGTGAAAGTAGCGATCGGTGAATTGAAGAATACCAAATGCCCAACTCCGTTGATCCAAAGATGCCGGAATCTAGCTATCCCAAACACGTTGATAGCGCACTATACCGTGTTTAAAGATCTACGATTCTTCGCACGTTGATCTAGCGCACTAGATACCGTGAATCGGCTTCAGCAATCGTTCAATCGAGTGCACTCGATTAACCGAGAGTGGAGATAGGAGATTACACTCAACTACCAATTTAGATGAAAGCACAAAGCCAACAAAACGAAATTTTATTCAAAATCAACCACCTCAAAATGTACAACGCACTCCCTATTTATAGCAGTTTCACGCCCAATCCTTAAGTCGTAGACGACTTACGACTCATCCAATGTCGGTAGCGACTTAACAGATACACGGTTCACATTACAATACATTATCGACTTAACAAAATACAAACACGACTCAACTTAGGTCGTTACGCGACCTACGACTTAGATTAGATCGTTAACGACCTAATTACAACATACAGCGACTTAATGAATTACATTCAAACGACTTAAAATGACATACAACACATAACAGCAAAGTATCAACGACACACGACCTAAACATAAATGCTCGCGAGTTAACAGGTGCCGCGACTCAACAACAAACGAATTATCATTACCACGAGTTAACAGGTGCCGCGACTCAACAGCAAACGACTTATCATTGCCACGGGTTAACATTCAATGACTCAAGAGAAAAACTGCTGCATCACGTCACGCGACCTAACTAGGTCGTAAGTCGTACGCGACTTATATTAGGTCGTGAACTTTCCTTAGGTCGTAGCCCGCTTGAGTTAAGTCGTGAACGACCTAAGACTTTGCAACCACTTAACTTCTTCACAGAATTCGTAGCCTGGGTTGCATTGTTAGGTCGTAACCCTTTATCTCTTGCCTTGTTAGGTCGTGAACGACCTAAAGCTATCCCTTCCTTAGACCGTGGATGACTTAGGTCTTGTGAATTCGTAGCTTGTACTGCTTCTATTCTGGCCTGAGCTGCATCACATCACTATATCCTTCTAAGACGGCAGGATATTTTCCATAATGTAAGGAATAATTTGTGGTATTTTTTAAATATCCAAGCACTCTCATTACTGCTTTCCAGTGTTCCTTTCCTGGATTGCTTGTATACCTGCTTAGTCGACTTACTGCATAAGCTATATCTGGTCTTGTGCAATTCATGAGATACATGAGACATCCTATTACACGAGAGTATTCCAGTTGCATCACACTCTCATTAGTGTTTTTATGCAGTACTTCTGATGGATTAAAAGGTGTTCTCACTCCTTTAATTCCATAGTCTTGGAATTTTTCAATCACTTTGTCTACATAGTGTGACTGAGACAATTCATTTCCATTAGGAGTTCTTATTATTTTGATTCCCAAAATAACGTCTGCAACTCCTAAATCTTTCATATCGAAATTGCTAGTTAACATCTTCTTTATGGTCTCTATTACCTTAGTATTTGGACCAAATATTAACATATCGTCTACATATAAACAAATCATCACATATGATTGTCCAATTTGTTTATAATAAACACACTTATCGCATTCATTTATACGAAAACCATTTCTTATCATGACACTATCAAATTTTGCGTGCCATTGTTTTGGAGCTTGTTTTAGTCCGTATAATGATTTTACTAATCTACAGACTTTGTTTTCATTTCCTTTGGAAATAAAACCTTCAGGTTGCTCCATGCAGATCTCCTCATCGAGATCTCCATTTAAGAATGCTGTCTTTACATCCATTTGATGAATTTCTAGACCATAAATTGATGCAATTGCTATTAGCATTCTTATAGAGGTTATTCGTGTTACTGGCGAATATGTATCAAAGAAGTCTACTCCTTCTTTTTGACGATATCCTTTGGCTACTAATCTGGCTTTATACTTGTCGATAGAGTTATCTGCTTTCATTTTCTTCTTGAAAATCCATTTGCAGCCAATAGGTTTTATTCCAGGTGGAATATCAACAATTTCCCAAGTTTTATTACTTAGAATTGAATCAATCTCACTTTTGATTGCTTCTTTCCAACATGAAGATTCAGAAGATAACATTGCTTCCTTGTACGTTTGAGATTCATGTTCTAACACATATGTGAAAAAATCCGAACCAAATGTCTTGGAAGTCCTAGCCCTTACGCTTTTTCATGGTTCAACTTCCTCAATCTCATGATGAGTTTCAACTTCATGTGAATTGTTTGATTCTTCTCTTGTCCTTTTAGGGACATTATTCCCTTCATTCATTTTGTGCGGAAACACGTCTTCAAAGAATGAGGCATCTCTAGATTCCATGATTGTATTTACATGAATATCAGTTATATCAGACTTGAATACCAAAAATCTATAGGCACTACTATTTCGGGCTGGCCCTAAATAGTAACAATCTACTGTTTTTGGTCCAAGTTTGACTTTCTTGGGAGGCAGAACTGGAACTTTTGCCAAGCACCCCCACACTTTGAGGTATTTAAAGCTTGGTTTGTGTCCTTTCCATAACTCATATGGAATTTTCCTGTTTTATTGTGAGGTACTTTGTTTAATATATGATTAGACATATTTAAGGCTTCCCCCCACAAGTTCGTCGGTAGACCAGAAGTTAAAAGCATGGCAGTAATCATGTCTTTTAATGTTCTGTTCTTCCTCTCGGCTACACCATTTTGTTGTGGTGAATATGGAGCTGTTGTTTGATGAATTATACCATTTTCGGCATAGAACTGTTCAAATGGAGACTCATATTCTCCACCCCGATCAGATCTCAGTATCTTGATCTTTTTATTTAGCTGATTTTCTACTTCAACCTTATATTTTATAAAAGATGTAATTGCTTCATCTTTACTATTTAAAAGATATACGTAGCAATATCGTGTATAGTCATCAATAAATGTGATAAAATACTTTTTCCCACCTCTTGTAGGTAAGTTTTTGAAATCACATAAGTCAGTATGAATCATTTGTAATGGTTCAGTACTTCTATCAACGGTATGAAATTGTTTCTTAACCATTTTTGCTTCTACACATGTCTCACATTTGTATCTTTTATCTACTTGAAATTTTGGAATTAAATCCATATTTGCAAGTTTTTTCATTTTCCGAAAGTTTATGTGTCCTAATCTTTCATGCCATAATAAAATATCATACTCGACAACATAAGAAACTTCCTTTTTATTCATTTCGGAATTACAATACACATTATTATTGCCGATTACGGCTACATTGGCCTTAAATAGGCCATCACACAAATATCCTCTCCCTATATAGATTCCAGCCTTGGACAGAACAACTTTATCTGACTCAAAGACCAATCAGAAGCCTTTCTTCGAGAGTATAGGTCCAGAGATCAAATTCTTGCAGATGTCTGGAACATGAAGCACATCATTCAGCGTAATAGTTTTACCAGATGTGAACTTGAGGATTACCTTCCCCCTGCCCTCAATCATTGACACTGCAGAGTTGCCCATGTACAATTTTTCTTCATGATCGAGTTTGTTGTAAGTGGAGAACATGGACTTTTCCGAACACACGTGACGTGTAGCACCTGTGTCAAACCACCACTGAGAAGGATTCTGGACTAGATTGCATTCTGACACAACTCCAGAAAAATTAGATCCGTCAATATCCATGTTTTCCACCATATTTGCTTTAGAATTGTTCTGTTTCTTGTGTCTGCAATCCTTCGCTTGATGTCCAGGCTTGCCACAGACCCAACATTGCCCATTGAACTTCTTGGATGGCTTATGATCATGTTGTTTGTTTTCTGGCGCCTTCCTTTTCTTTTTGATTTTGTTGGGGTTTCCTTTTTTCTTTGCCCCTTCTGTAACAAAAGCCTCTTCGCTTTTTGGTTTAGTGACACCGCGATTATCTGCCTCAATCTTCAATCTGACGATGAGGTCTTGTAAGGATATCTCCTTCTTCTTGTGCTTCAAATAATTGCGGTAGTCCTTCCAAGATGGTGGCAACTTTCCAGCTATTGCTTCAACCAAAAAGGATTCACCAACTTCGTGGCCTTCTGCTTGCAATTCATGAATAATAATCTGAAGTTCATGCAGTTGTGCTGTGACAGATTTCGAATCTACCATCTTGTAGTCCATGAACTTGTCAACTATGAACTTTTTCAGGCTCACATTTTGCGTTTTTTACTTTGCATTAAGCGCATTCTAGAGAGCTTTCGCAGTCTTGAGTGGCTGATAAACTTTGTACAAAACCTTATCCAAACATTTAAGGATGTAATTCCTGCACAAGAAATCTGAGTGCCTCCATGCATCAATATTAGCATTCTCAGTTGACGCAGTAGTTTTGCCTGGTGTAGGTGGCACTGGTTCATCTTCATCAAAATACTTCTGCAGACCAAGGGTTGTGAGATAAAAGAGCATCTGACTCTACCATGTCAGAAAATCGTCTCCGTCTCCCTTGAATGGGTCTGGTTTGTTTAAATTCGCTGTCTTGATCGACATTTGTTCTGCCGCCATCTATGTTTGAACCAAAGATAAAGTCTTAAGATGTAGGTTATTTTGATTCAAAACAGAATGCAACAGTCTGCGTTACAAAGTACGTCGGAGGCTTGTCGTGACAATCGCCTTAAGACTTTATTCGAAGTCTCCTAGGGTACAACCGACGAAACCGCACGAGACTGTAAGGAGTATGTCAGTCTGAGACGATGATGGCAACAGAAATGAATTGACCGAAGAAAGTATGTCGGGGAAGAAGAAGAACTGATAAATTAGTTAGTGATTTGATCAGGACCCGTCACTAATTTATAGTTGCCGAACGGTCACGGTTGTGTCCGTTCAAAAATATATCCGTTCTTGAAAAAACGGCATCCCTTTATTCTTCCAACGGGTCGCACCCGTATTCAATTCAAATTTAAACGGGCCGTGCTCGTATCTGGTTGATACTGTTCCCGTAGCCAAAAAACCCGCCGAAATTTGCAGTGTTTTTTGTAGCAAAAATAAGATTTCATACCAAGCCCAAGCCTGGCCCGCCCGGTTCGGTTCGGTACGGGACGGGCGGGCGGCGTGCGCGCGTGTGTGTTCATCAGATTTGGGTCCTCCCTCTCGCACAAAATTACCTGACCTTAAGGGCCAATATAGAGAATGAGGATCCTACATATATACACAATTTAATCTTTCATTTTGCCAATGTGGGACTAAAGCATATTTCATTCATCTCTTTTAGAATTGTCAACAAAATATTCAGGGTATGCATTCTAAAAACTTGTGAGTCGATGTGAAATGGAATTAAAGTTCTAGGAAATAGTTACATTTTTTTTCAGCATCATTCCTGTACTTTTGCAGGTTGAACTTTTGACCTTTGATTTCATATTCTAAACTACAAACCAACTAATCCAATGTTGAACGTAATAAAGATTCTATGAAACTAAATTTTAAATATATTTTTTTCCATTTTGTTCCATGGCAGTGCTGTGTAACTATCTCCTACTTCCACTATAATTCTAGCGAAGTTTAATCTAGTCTCATTAGCCGTATTAGAAAATGACGTAATAGCATTAGCAAATTTTATTATAATTTTATATTGTCCAAAGTTTCAATTTTAATTATCCAGCCAATTGAGGTATGAATAACTGATAAATAAATATTTTATCAACTATTGGGTTGGTAGAAGAACGTAGTTGCAGAGGGGACAATAGCAAGCACTGATCCTGATGCTTCAGTACATTTTGTAAAGCTTGGAGCAAATGCTTGGAAAGTATGGGTTAATGTAGCGGTGGAACCAGAAGCCTTTTTATTTAGGCCAAATTCAGAGATGTAGACTATCAAAGAGGCCGTTGGATCAACCGTCGCGTGGCATAAAGACTTCATCTATGTGGTATAGTATGATTGTACTTAGAACATGATATTTGTAGCGGAATGTTATGTGTTAATGTTTTATGTATTAGGCACGTAAACTTATCTAACTTTTTGGAGTGTTAGAATTCTATGACTCTAGCTTTTAGTCTTTTCGTATGTGATTTTAATTATTTTACGACAATATTTAGTATTAGCATGGATGTATTGCATGGATGCTACTGTAATTTTTTTTAAAATTTGCATTTATTTTGCAACGGGCAATGTGCTTTGTTATATGAGCTTCTTACAATGGTTAACACACGTTGTTAAATAGGTATTTTACAATGGTCAATGCATGTTGTGAAAAAGGCTATGCAACTAGTATGGTTAGTTTATTGCAACGGGTTATGGTCGTTGTATTATAGTCTATTACAACGGTCATAACCCGTTGTAAAAAGATATACTGCAACGGTTTTTACAACGTGCATTGCCCGTTGTAAAATGTGGTGGATCTATTACAACGAGGCCTATTACAACGGGCACATGCCCGTTGCGAAAACCATATTAAAACGGGCATTGCCCATTGTAAAAAGACTGTTTTGTTGTAGTGATAGGCACCTTATATTAGTATGCTAGAAAATAAAAGTTAAGCCATGTTAGTTTTCATAACTCCCTAAATTTGATAAGCAGTAATTTAGTCAACGTTATAAAAGATTCAACACAACCCAAAGGGCAGTGATATTGCTTAGGACATGCAGTGCTCACATCTAAGGTACAACAATTGATTTTTAACTTTCAAATTACTGAACCAAGAAGAATAAAGCCAAAGAAGATAAACTTCAAAAATGCTATATTGCAAATAACAAAATACAATGCATGATAACTTGATACAATGAGTAATATAATGTCATACACATATACATACACACACACATAATCACAAACACACACACACACACAAATATATATATATATATATATAATTGGATTACATGGTTAACAAAACATACATCACATATGTGGAAGAGAAGCATGCAAAGGGGCTCATCCCATTTAAGGGATTTTGATTTCTAATGTTTACATGGACAAAATAACTATTGGGTATTTCCTTCAAAATAAGACAAACAATATTGTATAAAAATATAAGTAGAAATGTTGAATTTGTCAATAATGCAATTGACTATTATGTAATACCTCGGGTAGTTCTTTTGTAGGGATAGACACTTAATATGAACCAAAAACCTTAGTCACATAATATGTCGAGATCAAAATTTGGTAGGATCCAAATTTGGCTTTAGGATATCAATTTTAAATGTATCTAGTATATAAGTAGAAATATTTGAACAGACAAAAGCAAACTACGTGGAAAATCAATTATATATCATAAAAAGTTAATAACCAACCATTAGATCATGGAATAATGTTTGGTGCAAAAATGTGTAACTCAAATTATATGAATCTAGCATGCTTATAAGAAAAAACCAAATCCTAAAAAATTACAAATATAAAAGTAAAGCAGTTGCAAATAACAAAAAAATGAATGTTAATAGCTCAATAATAGAATATTACCAAGATAAGCGTTCAATTATGAAATTAACTAAGACTTCTTCTTTGGATGAATATGGCAAAAAAAGGTATTTGGTTACATGAAATCTATTTAGAGCATATTAGGCCATTTCCAACAAAACCCTAAATTCATGCTAAATATTCAGGTTATTGAATAGTCATGCCCCAATAGTCCCAGTTTAGCTGAAAATTCAACTGAATTAGGCTGCCATGCTTCATAAGATTGAAAAAGGGTAGGGACCCATTTTTTGGGCGTCTAAATTTGGACGTCCGAATAATGGACATCTAAGCTTGGGCGACCAAAATGGATCGTCAATCCTCTACCAAAACCCATATCCATTTGGATACAAGTGGTATCTAAAATGACGGTGACCAATATCATTTCCTCTTTCATTCACATCTTCTATAATGAAATATTCATATGCATATATTAAAGGTGGTGAGTCAACTTTTCGTTCGATTCCAGGTGGCATGAATCATTGTTCTTACCATATTGACTAGTGTCTACATTGATGTCTTTGTCTTTCTTTATGACATCTTCAATCTTTTACTTGTCTTTGAAGTTCTTCTTATTCTCTTTCATGCTCTCATAAATTTTCATAATGTCTTTCTTGCATTTCAATGTATAAATCAATGTTAGTTTCTGGTGATGATGGATTAGAAGGCATCGAGTGCCTTAGGGGACCTTCGTAGTCATACAATGTAGCCATCAGTTGCTCTTCTAGTTCAAGAAGAAGGTTAAACCAAATAGATATAAAAAAGAACGAATAACTACCTCATTCATGTCTAATCACCTTTATAATGTGTGATGTAGGTTTGTAATAAGTCAGTCGAACAATACCACTATTGATGCGGTTTGGGTCAACCCTAAGTAAATAATCACTGTAGAACTATGGCATCACATACACGCACACAAAAGGAAAATGGGTATGTTTTGGAATACTGATCTCTACACCGGTGAGCATGTAAATATCTAAATGAGTAATCCCTATCTCGAAGTTCGAAAAATACAAATGTATGGATTATATGCCACCACCTCTTGGCTAGGGCCTCAATAGGAGGTCGGTCAAAAGACTATATCGACCTAATCTATAAAAGGCCCCAAAAGGATTGACCTATAAAATAACTATGATATGTGCAAGTGAAGTGTTGCAAATATAAGTGATGGCCAAAGCCCAACTATCACGATGATGGATATACCGATCCTATAAATTTAAAATTTTCTGTATATAACTATTTCTATCCCTAGTCGAACTATAACGCATAATAAAAAGTTATACCAATATGTCTATGTACTATCAAAAGCAATAGCCAACCTATGAATGCAGTTCTCAAGCATCTCCTCGATAAACTGTAGTTCGTAAATTGTCGTATGTATAGTTGGTGTAATGTAAATTGGACTCACATCTAGTGTTGCACTATTCTGATGTCCTCCTAGCGATTTCGGTAGCTCGAGATGGCATTTTGACTTGTTTTTCCTTTTGAAAACTAAATAAATGATGAAGAAGTGAGAAATTTAGGGAGACTCGTTAACATATAAATACGCCTCCTTGGGCGCTCATTATTTAGGCACTTAAAAAAATGGATGCTAAGATGTTTTTGGACATCCTACTGTTGGGAAAAACATGGGCATTTAGCCCATAAAATTTGCAATGCTAAAGTAGTTATTGATGCCCTTAAGATTTACTAAATTGACTTGGAGCTTAAGGCAATATTACCTCAACTTATTAAAAGGTATTTGATCAAGAGAAATACAATCATGTATATACCTTATTATACATATGATTTTGTTGTCAAAATATTTTTTTGTACATGGCTAACGAAAACGAAGTAATACTGATCATTCCCTACAAAGATGCAAATAATAAATAACAAACATGTATTACAAGGATTTTGCTATGAAATATAAAACTTATATATCATTATCCAGTATGTAACACTCGATAAGCATCCTTACATGCATGAAAGTCAAACTAACATTGGTAACAACTAACGAGCACTTGTTTATTGTTTTAGTAATAAATTATTTAGAAGTTAACTATTTTGAATCATAATTCTTTGTTTAAAAAAAAGTAATAGCCACATTCACTAGAAGTTTAATAGTCATATTTGTTATATGATTATACTAGCATAAAAAGCTTTCATATTTGAATTTGTTTCCTTGTAGTTTATATCTTTATAATATATGCTGGTACTTTATTCCCTATGTTTCAAGTGTTATAGCCGCAAACAACTACAATTATAAACTAATTTGTTTACAATGAATTAATCTAATGAAATAACCAAATGTTAGTAATTATTTTGGTACTTAAATGAGCTCTCTATAGTATTCACGGACTTCAAAAGTATAAGCAACTGATCATTTTGCATAACTAGAAGAAAATTTTTATAGAAACAAAATATATGTAGCTTTTGTTTAAACAATCAAATTACAAAATAAATCATCAAGCACCAACGTTGTAAATACCCAATCAAAATACAACGACTGGAAGGTTTTATAATCGATTGGTAATTGTACCCGTCGAAGGTTTTCCAATCGAATGGTGGTTGTTCCAGTCGATTGAGAATCAACCACTTTTGAGGCCAAAAGCAGCTCTGACTCCACATCAATTGGGAGAACCTACCGATCGGCTGCTACCAGTCGATTGGTAGATATTTCTAATTGACTGATGACGAAAATATTAGATCAATTCGAGTTTGATTTTCTAGGGGTAATTTCATCATTTTCGGATTTTGTGGAGTTTCCACTGTAGATTTCTATATATATTTGATTCGACGACTGAGAAATGAAGAGAGCTCTATAAATATACCTAGGGTTCATTATTGTATGTTGAGATCTCCAATCAAATTGAAAAAGAGGATTTTGTTAATTCTTCTTCTATGTTTAGCCTCGAGAATTGAAATCAATCATGTAATCTCTTTTCTCTTATGAAAGTAACAAAAATACCCTCTTCCCAAGTAGACGTACATTATCTCTTGATAGTTGCACTGCTATAAATCTTTTGTGTTATTTATTTCTCTTTGTTGCATCAATGATCTATGTTTACTATTTTGAGATATTAGTCTTTATTTATTATACATCACATTCAACATGTTCCTATTATTATTTGTGTTGCATTGGGATAGATTTGTATTATCGAAAATTTTCGCAACAATTTGGTATTAGAGCTATTAGGTAAGTTGAAGGAAGTCGTTGGTCATTATGGCAGAAGATAAAGGTACCCCAGTTGAGGAAAAACCCTACATTAGAGGACTTATGTTGCATCAAGACCTCAGTTGGAAACTGAGAAGTGGATGTGGATAATGACTTTGAGAAGTAGCAATGGAGGATGAAGGCTATTCTTAGAAGGAATATAGTTCACCGGGTAGTGTTTGACACTAAGAGGTTGTATGTTGATGTTTCATCCATGAAGAAGAATGAGATAGAAGAATAGACTTTTACTACTCTATAGTTGGCCATGAGGGAGAATGTTATCTCAATGATTAGTAGTGAAACCGCTGCTAGAGAAATTTGGACCAAGCTAGAGATATTTACTTGAAGAAAATCATTCACTAACTATTAGATTTTACTAAAGACATTTTTCATCATGAATATAACAAAGGGTGCTCCAGTGAAGGCGCATCTTAATTTCTTCAAAGATATTTCGATAAAGATGAAGACTGTGGATTTAAAGGTGGACTAAGAAAAGAAGGTGATGGTTCTTTTGTTTTCTCTTCCATAGCGTTATAAGGGTTTCACCAACAGTCTTATAAATAAGAGAGACGCTTTAACGGTAGATGATGTGAAATTAGGTCTTCTATCTGAATAATTGAGGGATTAGATGAAGGAGATTAGTGAAGGTAAAGGAGGGAGTAATAGTCAAGGTCTATTTGTTGAGAGAGGAAGATGGGAGAAGAAGAATTAGAATTTTAGCGGGCGTTCCAAATCTAGGAAACCCACAAATAGTTGGAGAGGAAAGTCGAGAGATGAGAAGTGCCACCATTGTAAGGAACTAGGCCATTGGAAGAACGATCGTTGGGACTCAAAAAGAAAGACTGAGGATGGATCTTTATCGATTGCCATCGAGAAGGCTGTATCCGATGATGTGTTGACTGCAGCAGTATCAGAGGTATTGAACCATTGGTTGCTTGATTCAGGAGCGTCGTTCTATATGATGTCAAACAGGGGTTACTTTATCTCTTTTATTAGGAGAAGGGAAGTGCAATCTTTATGGGAAACAATGCTAGCTGTAGAGAAGTAGGATATGGTACAATGCAGATATGATTGTTTGATGAAGTGATATGCACTTTAATAAGTGTCTGTTATGTCCTAGGTATTCGAAAGTCGTTGATATCTTTAGGTCAGTTGACATCCATGGGATGTAAGTTGACTATGGAAAAGGATACTGTAACGACCCTGTAATTTTAGCGATTTTTATAATGTAATTAACTATATTTTTCATGAACATTAAACAATTAAATTTAGCAATGAAAAATTGATATTTGGTATGCGTCTATTTAAATATAGCAAATGAAAGATTTTCATCAGAAAATATGAAGGTTAGTCCTATTGTGTAATTTTCAATTTTTAATTTTCAATTTAAAATCAGTTAAATTGATGAAAATAAAATATTGTTGAAATCTGAATATTTTTATATAATAAAAATGTAAACTATTTTCCGAGTAAGACGTCATATTTCGTTTCGCCAAATTTGGACTGCTATAGCTTCGCTTACCTTATATTCGACGTTTTAGCAGCAGTTTTGGCAGCGGAAATCGAGTTTTGATAGGATATTCGTATCACTCATATCTGTGTACCATTCCGTTTGTCTTGTCGTGCTGATCCCCGCAGTATAATCATTTGTATATTTTAGCGTCCGATACGTGGCGAAATCAGTGAAACTATTCCCCGTATCGGTTCCATATTTGAGCTTTTGTTTCCTTTGTCTTTTCAATTGCCAGCCGTATGACACCAATAGTCTTTTACTATTAATAATTTTCTGAATCAACGTCTGACTTTTGTGATTCCTTGGTTGTAAAATATATATTCTCTGTGTCCTTTCATTTTTCTTGTTCGTGCCACTCTGAAAAAGAAAAAAAGAATTTAAGTTCCATTTTGCTTTCGTTCTAGAACAGTGCACGTGCTTCTCCTCAAATTGCCTAAAGCCAACCTGCTCCTTCATTTTTCGTGCATCTCCTACTTTCACCCGATGTAAACCCATGTTTTCCTATGCTCTTCTCCTTCCTACCCGTATATTTCCTCCCCTCTACCTAAACAACCCTATCACCTCCAAAAACGCCACAAAACCCCATCATATTTCGTATGCCACCACCTGCCCGCTCATCGCCCCTCTCATGCAAATCCTCTCCAACCGGTTCGCTTCTTCCCTTTTGCCCTGACGACCACCACTCCGGCCACATCACCCACAACTCACCACGCAACCGAGAGCCTTGCCAGTTCGCCACCTTCTGCCATATCACATCCACTACTCTGCCGCATGTCTCCCTATTTCACCACGCAAGCATCACCCCTTGAACCAATCGGCCTGCTCCTCGTTCTTTCCCTCAACAACTAGAGCACCACCACCGACAACCTAACCGCCTATCCTCCTACGTGAACACCCCTCCATGCAAAACCACTAGCCTCCTCCGTTCACATGCTGCCATGGTCGCCTCCTTCTATATATTTATTTCCCGAGATCAGCCATGCCCAGTCCATCAACTCCACCATGAATCCATTCCAGTCAACGCCTCACCGAGAAGCAACAAGCACCATCCGAGTCACCGCCTTAAACCTATGCCACTTTTCCCCTCAACAGCAGCACCTCCATCAAACGAATAGCCACCCACACAATCAGCCGCAAGCACCATGCCCACTGCATCGAACCCCTAATCCATGCCTTTGCTCCTCCGTCCCTCCGCACCTTCCTGCATAGCCATGTCGAGCCCCTTGCCTACCGAGCCTCCCTAGCTCTGAGCCTTCTCTCTTTTTGGTTATATATATATATATATATGTATATATATATATATGTAAACTTCTTTATATATTGCTCGTATTCATACTGCTAGTATCCATCACTACAAGAAAAACAGTCTTTTATAGCGGCATATAGCCGCTATTAAACACAACTATAGCGGTTTGATAAACGCTGTATATCGACATGTTATAAAAAAGAATTGCACATTTATAACACACACAAAAACCACTATAAAAGAGCATGATTTCATAGCATAGTATAGCCGCTATAAAATAGTTATTCTATAGCGCCTATTTCCCGCTATATATCAACATGTTTATAGTGTATTCTACATCCATTTACAGCATATATATACCGCTATAAAATGTGCAGATACAATAATGCCTATTTGCTGCTATCTTTGACAGTAACCTCATACATTGCATTTTCTTTTTATAGCACTTATGTCATATAGTTATAACACTTTTTAGGAGCTATGCTTTATTTTACTATATATTTGATGTACCACACTATTACATTTTAATAATAACAATCAAAATGAATCTTCTTTAAATAGATAATAATTTGAACAATGTATAAACGAAAAAAAAAAAATAATCAACAAATGTAACGCATATTCATGATAACAAAATAAAGTATCAACTGACAAAAAATAAGTTCAATACATGAGTTACCAAATTCAATACATATTCATGATAACAAAAGACAACATAGTTCAAAGTTAACGTCTACAAGTACCACATGCATCACTAAGAAATTGAACTGCTCAAAGTTTTTCTTCATGCATGTCTTCGGTCATTGGTAGTACTTCCTGAAAATTCAGAACAATTTGAAAATAATTATATAAAACTGTGATATGATACATAATTTATGTATTATTATCCCTTCGATATGATACATAAATGAGTGTTATTTATAAAAAATACATAGTTCAATTTATACTGTGAACACTGTCATAACTCCAACATGAAGCATACATCAACATTCCAAATTCAGAAAAAGGGCGGTTTAATCCGTACTCCTAATAAATCAGTACAGGTGTTTCATTTTTAGGTTTTACGAGGAAAAAAACATTCTCTGCATCATATCTTCATTCATTATAGTAAACGACGATTATGTGTGTTTGTGTACTTGTAAACTTAATTCCAATGATGGTTGTACATTAAGAAGATGTTTATGAAAGGAAAACTCTTAGCAAGCACTGAATTGTATCGCTTAACATTTCAATTCCAGATGTGAAACTTACAGATTCGAAAATTTAGTAAGGGAAGCCAAGTTGACATATGTTTACTTAATTATCTCAATACAATTCATTTTTTTGCTTGAAGTTATTTATATAATAAACATGCGCCTCAACATGTCAAGTACATGTGCAAATATTAAATTAAAATTTTCAAAATAAAATAGAGAAGTTATTGCCAAAAATTGAAGTATGATTATTTGTGCATTTTAGTTTTTAGTGACACTAAATCCAAATTTAGATGAGAGGAATGTATATTTGGTAGAAAAAATTTAAGAAGTTAAAATTTAAGAAGTTAAAATACTTTGACGGTATATCCATTGGAATAAGACTTCCATACTTCAGGCTTAAGACTTACATCGTAAAATTATGGAAGCTGGATGGTAATTTACAATACATGACACAAGAAATAGTTACTATGTTGTTCAATTTGCTGAAAAAGAAGACTATTATTCAATTCTGAATAAGAAAATTTACTCTTATTTTGGAAAACTCCATGGTACAAGAATGGTACCCAAGTTTTAGTTATAAAGAAATCAATTTATACGTTGTTCAAAATTCAAATATGGGAAAACATATATGACCCTGAAAACATATATGATCTTGACATGGAACTGCAAAGCCCTGATGCAATTTCTACAATTACAAGTTATATTGGCAAACTAACTCGACTTGATGCAATTACTGAAGAAATGAAAATAACTAAATTTATTAAGGTACTGGTTGAAATAAATGTACAACCCATATTACCAACATCAACCCTATATTAATGCATGCTGGAACCAAAAAGGAGTTCATGGTACCTTATGATTATATATACCACCTAAATGTTGCACATGTAAGCTCTTCGGCTATAGGGATTAGGGACTCATATACAATCTGAACAAGTTAAAGCAAAGTGGATTCCTAAAATTATAGACAAGCTTGATGGAGACACTGCACAATAGAAAGACAAAAATGAAAACAAGTTCAATGATATATGGCAAAGTAATGCAAAAAAGGACAATATAGGTTCATTGCATGACTAACCTGAATGCTCCTATCAAAATAATAGTACTGAAGAACCAGATTCATTGAATTTTCTGAATGACAACTTGCTTAATGAAATCTTAAATGATTATAATAGTTGAGACCTCTGCAGATATAGTTGAAGATGAGGTACCTGACATAAATGATAATACAGACATGTCAGATTATGTAACCACAGCAAGGAATATTTGGTTGTATTTGATAGTTATTGGAAAATCTACACAACCAGGATATTTTGAAGAAATTTAAGAAACATATGGATGGTTCTTGGTTATAGAAGTTGACGAATTGTATATATACTTATATCTCTCACAATTCAAACATACTGAATAAGGTGACATGGCGACTTAGGTGAATACAGTGTGTGTTTTGTCACGTCTTGCATGTGCATCATATAAATGGATCATATACGTGCACCCTAAATATTCGAGCATAGATAAAAACCGATGTCATAAAAAATTTATAAAAACAAAACCAAATCGCATGTGTTTGAAAAAGGTAATTCCAAAAAATATAATATAAAAATTTTCAATAAATTATTACGCGAACATTCTCATCACCAACAACCTACAATTAATTGTTCGTATTTTTTCTAAATTATTATCAAGTTTTCCAAATAATGTATCTTTTTATTATTAACTTGGCCAGAGAAGGAAGAGAACCTAACATTGAAAAATTCAAATTCTGACCATAAAATACTTATTGCTTGATGCAACTTTTGAACTAGTAATATCTGAAAGAATGAGTGGGGTATCATCTCCTTCGAATTATTTTGTATCCAAAACCATGACCACTGCAATCCTAGTAATAGAGCAGTTCAATGGAACTCCAGCATTTGAAATAGCCAAGAAACCACCACAAGCAGATGTTATGCGGCTAAATAAATATATTGAGTCCTCGAAGAGTGGATGAATGTGTAAAGGAGTCTTAACGTGGATGTCCACACAAATATGAATGTCCAGGCCCAAACTAATAATATTTGATAAGTGTGTTTAAAACAAGAGTTGGTAACTCCGTCCATATTTCAAAGTAATGAATGTATACTGATCACGAGCAATTATGAGACCTGCTTTTAATGAATTCAAAAATGATAAACCAAGGATTGCACACGTAACATATATCATGTCAAAATAAAAAGGACAAAACTGACCTAATATAATTTTACATAATGTTGCACAAGTGAATTCCTAAGCTTGGGACTGTGCATACCAGCAAATATCTAAGGTGAAGGTTTCTCATTTTTCATAAGGAAAAATAAGCAAATAATAGGTACAGCTTCAATACGCTTTAAAACATTCTCGTGGCTTCAAAATTCTACATTATGCAAAATACACTTAAAGCAAGTATTGGGCTTTAATTCACCCAAAAAATGTAAATACATAAGTGAATGAGTTTAACTTGATGTTATGGTAACAGAATTATTGTATTTTCTTACCTTATCAAAGGAGAACTGAAATACAATAATAAAAGATAGATTAGTATAGATTGATTGTAGGTTATGACTATGTACAAAGCTAGAAAAAATAGTCTGTACAATTTTTTGGTTTTATAAGTAAACTAACGGTTCTACTAAAGGTGAAACAACCAAAAGGAAACTAGATGGAAAAGAATAAGTAACAAAACATGTAAGCATGCACGACATACCTCTTTCACTTTCAACTCAATGCATCGGTGCAAATACATGTATGGTAGAAACACAAAACACTGCAAAGTCAATATGGCAAAGGGATTGTCTTAGTCAATAGTTTTCAATGAACCTAAACATCCATGCATTGAAATTTATGTAAACAAAAACAATTTCATATCTGTTACAAAAAATATTCTCAGTAAAGAAAAACATAGTAAATATTCTCAGCTTTCTGGGACCAGTGAAGAACGAAATAGACAATATCATAATACATAATGATAATGAGGAAGACTATTAGGCCTGGACATGTTCAAGAGATAAGAAATACAAATTTAATAACATTTGGGAAACTATAAGAACCGAGCATGATTGTAAACCTTGATCAATATGAAGAGAACGTAATAATAGAGTGTTCAAAAGATGCGTCAATAGTGAACAACATATTTGCAAACTAGTAAATGATGCAGTGATGGTCAGAGCATTTAAATCCAAACACAAGCATGATCAGAGCAACACGGAATAATAAATGTGTGATGAATGGGTTATATAGAAGGCTCACCAACCACCATTAGTCTAGAGGTCAAAGTTTTGGCGAAGGAATGATTGAACTTATCCCAACATCTGATGCTGACATGCCTTTTGGTACGAGGGCTCAGCCTATTTTAATTACATCATTACTTTACATAAATACAATTAAACTTTCTAATTATCAAATGACCTTGCGGCCCTATTCTTCCCAGATCTGAGATAGTTTACCTGATAATTTTGCTTCAAGATTGACATGCATAAAAATTATTATACAACAATTCCAGTAAAGACAAAGATTAAACATAATAAACGCTGCAACTTATCTGGCATATTAGATCTAATCTCCTGATCAATGTTAGATCTAGTGAATGGAAAGTTTGGATGAAAAAGGAGCACCGAGATTTTAAGTGATGATAGTATGGTTGAAGCGATAGGCTTCAACTTTCTAGAATTTCGATTTCGAAGAACGGATGGAGTACAATAGCTAAATTTCGAAGAATGGAGATGAAGTAGAACTTCGATTAGGGTTATTCTGTTTTAGGAGGGAAACGAAAATGGCTGAGTGTTATTTTGGGAGGGTGACGAAATTGGGTGTGTTTTTAGGAGGGAGATGAAAATTTGGTGCCAAAGCGTTGCATATGTACATACAAAACAAATTGTGTAAAAAACAAGTATTTAAAGGTAAACAATAATGCTTTAGAATAATGCGTTATTAAATGGTGTTATTAATGATATATTTTCTTGTAGTGTATGTTGCATACTTCGAGATATTATTGCTAGCATATATATTGCTGAATATATAATTTTGTTGCATATATATATATATTATAGTATGCATATATGTTTGCATTGAGTAGCCTGAATATATATAATTTTGCTGCAGATATATATATATATATATATATTAGAGTCTGCATATATATTTGTTTGAGTAGCCTGCACCTTTTCGAAACCTGGTAGCCGCTAGTCTCCACTTGTGCCACGCTCTTCCATCGTTTAGAACTCAACCTAGTCCTCTCTTCTTGGAAAAAAGGGGTATATATATAATTCATATATATATATATATATATTGATTCCATTTATATCAAGCTAGTTTTGATTTGTTTTCATCGATTCCAAACTATCTGCTTTGCTCGTCGAATTCATGTTCATCGTGTCGTACTTTGGAATTTGTGCTTGGATTCGTCGCATCTTGTTCTTGTTATTTCTCTAGCCTCGAAAGGTGAACAATCACTCACGATTAACATTTTTATATTTAGTAAATTTAATTCACATGAAATGACGATTGAAATATGTTATTAAATTTGAGTTGTTAGTTACTTAACTGTTAAATTAGGATATGCCATTATCTGCAATTGTTTACTTATGACATATGACACCATAACCTGTTGTATATATTATATTTAAATTGTTAATGATGATATATGCATGCTATTGATATGCATGTCATTTTATAATATTATTTTGTTGTTCTCACTCTACAAGTTCCCTTAGTTTTAGGAAAATTCCTATGGGTTGAAATAATACATACCCGAACGATATTTTAGAATAGGGAAAAATCATTATGGGTTGAAATGATAAACCCAAGCGATTCATATTGATTTTGAATTTTGGGATTGCGGGTTGAAATGATAAACCCGTAAATTTAAATTATTACGGATTGAAATGATAAATATCTGTATCACTTGACCATAAGATAGAAAACTATATACGGACACCCTTGGTCTATTTTTGAAAATGATATCCAAGGGTTTGAAAGGAATATTAGGTTTTATTAAATATTGATTTTAAAATATAATATAAAAAATTTATTCTAATATGTGTAAAATTTAGATTTTAAATTACATGAATGGAAATTTTAAATTTACAAGTTAAGTTTAAAAATGTAAAATTTAAGATTTTACTTATAATTTTATTATTTTTAAATATATAAAATAAGATTTAATATAAAATGAATTTATAATAAGATTTAATTTAATATAATTTAATATAATAATACTTAATTTAATTAGTATATAATATGTTTAAATATTTATTTAAATTAAATTAATATTTTAAAAATAGATTTTGTAATAACTTTAATAAATAGAGGTTGAAAGATAAATTAGAGTTGACTTAAAATACAAATCGGTTAATAATTGAATTTAAATAAGGATTGATTTGAAGTTATTGATTACGAGATTTTAAAGATATGATTTTATAATTTGATAACGGGATTTTGATTAAAGATGATTAATTGAATATTTTTGAATTTTAAATAAACTGAAATTTAATATTTAAATTTGATTTAAATGTGTAAATTGAGATTTTTTTAAATGTTTATAAAAGTGATTATGTGAATATTTTAAAATTAAATATAATAAGTTAGATATTTAATTTTTAATTTTATTTAAATGGGTAAATTTAGAGATTTTATTTAAATGTTATTAAAAATGATTAAGTGAATATTTTCCAGTTTAAATAAATCTAAGATTGAATTTTTGAAAATATAAATGAAATTTATCAAATTGAGTTATTATGAATTGTTTGAATATCTAAATGTTGAAACCTAATTGAATTGGAAGGGTTTAAATTTATAGTTCAAACCTGGATTTGAAATCGATATAAATTAAAATGGTTTAATGAGAATTTGAATTGAATTGAAATTTGTTGAACTGAGATTGATTTAAATTGAAATTTTGGAACTAAAGGTTGATTTGAATTGGTTTGTGAAAATTGGAAGAAACAATTCTAATTTGAAACTATTTCCGATACAAACTATTTTTAATATACAAACTATTTTAATATATAAAATCTATAACCTATTTTAAATATAAACTATTTTTAATGTATAACTCTTCCAATATAGACTATTTTTCAATATTCAAACGGTGATGGTTTAACTTGTAAAGAGAATATGATTTCGAAAGTTATATGATTTCGAAAGTGAATAATGATTTCGAAAGTGATATGATTTCGAAAGAGAATATCATTTCGAAAGTGATATGATTTTGAATTAAATATGATATTTTGATGTGAAGTATGAACTGTTTGAAATATAAAATGACTACGGTGTGAAATAAGCGTTTGGTTGTTAAAGAGACAGGGATCAGATATTGTCATACTCTTTGCCAATACCGAAAACCACTTTAACAACTGTGTACGTGGTGGAAATTCCAAAATGAAGTAGGATAGTTTGGCGAACGATTCTGTATGAGGTATTAATGTATCCCCGGCTCCCTCGAGTCAGCTTAATGTGGCTAAAACAAGAGCTATACCGAGCCAAGTGAGGTCGCTCCCACCTATCGGGCACATTTCTTCGATACCATTCTATTGCTTTTGTTATTTGATTGGGTGCACCTTTGATTTGGGAGTGTGTCTCGAGGTGGGCGGTAGTAGCTGTTATGCGTTACCACCCGTCCGGGAGTGCATATGGTAGAATCCTACCCTGGCATTGCCTCGCGTGCCTTGTCACATGCCCTATTGCGCCTTCTATGAGTTTAGTTTGTGTCGTACCTATGTAGTGCTCCGTGATAGCCCACTGGTTTAGTGGAGTTTATAGTACTGTATAGACTACGACATTTATATAAAATGTGTTAAGGAGGATATGGGTTAAGCCTTAATGTTATTTTAATAGTTTACTTTACTTTAGACATTATCTATGTAGCATATTGTACTATGTATATAGATAGTTTAATAGATCCTTAAAGGATGGGAATCCCAAACATCCTTTAAGTTATTTTATATTTCAGTTGACATTTCACTCGAGTTGAATTTACTGGTATAAGAATGTTAATCCTGACTCGAATGTTTTGTGTTTTGCTTTATGCTCGGGCCAGACTGAGTGTCCCAGCATTTGAGACTCAACTTTGGAGCTTGGAGCTTTGGTTGATGATCTGTCTTATATCTATTCAGCTTTCAATTATTTTCCAGTTGTTGTGTTCAGACTTGTCAGTTGCTTTGTATTAGAGACTCCTATGTATTTAAGATTTCTATTGTATTTTGTTTCAAACTCTGATGTTCTATAGTAGCTTCATGAACTACTATTTACCTATTCCCCTGCTTATTGTTATATTACTATGTATTTGTGATTCCGTGATTGATTTTATTTACTATATATGCTAAGTTTTTCCAAATATAAATTAACAATTTGTTGTTTTGAGCAATTCAAGTCTGACATGAGTGGATGATTGTCGATTTGAATGGTTTGAAATAGCGGGTCGTTACGGATACTTTGAAGGACCTAAGGGTGCGCTAGTTCCAATAAAGGGAGATGTGTTCCAAAATCTGTATTTGCCGAAGGTGACCATGATACTTAGAGAGTCTTATTTGGAGTAGATAGTTCTCATTCTTTGGGTGCCTCCAAACTTAGGCATCTCGTTTTGGATCATATTTCAAAGAAAGGTTTGGAATTGCTTCACACACAAAAGATTGTCCAAGCAGAAGGCTTTGATAAGTTAGATTTATACCATGAGTATGTGTTGGGAAAGTAGATAAAGATATCGGTGTTGGACTTCATAGGTCAGAGAGAGTGCTTAATTATGTGCATACAGATGTCTTGGGACCAATAGCTACAACTTCCAATAAAGAGCAAAGTATTGTATTTCCGTTATTGTTGACATTTCTCAAAAAAATTAGATGTTTGTGATAAACGCCAAATTAGAAATCTTTGAGGAATTTAAAGATTAAAGACGCTAATTGAGAACCAATTCGATTGTAATTTGAAGGTTTATAAATATGATTACAATGATAGATTTATTTCTAAGGAGTTCCTCAATTTTTGTAAGCAACATGGTATTTAGAGACATTTCACTACACTAGTGATCCGCTATCCAGTGTGGTTGTTGAAAAGATGAATTAGACTCTACTTGAGAAGGCCCGTTGCTTAAGATTGATGGTAGACTTATATAGTGGCTTTTGGGCTAAACCTTAATTTATCAACTGCAACACATATTATAAATTGAATTTCATACTTAGCTATAGATAGGAAGATTCCGAAGAAAACATGGAGAGTTAAAGCAGTGTATCTTGGCTTATTTTCATTTTTGGATGTCCTAAGTATGTGCAACATAAGGTGATGATAAGCTGAAGGCTAGAGCATACAAGGATATATTTATGGGATACACATATGAAGTCAAAGGGTTTTTCATTTGGAATCCCGTTGATAGAAAGATTGTGCATTCCAAATATGTTACATTTAATGAAATATGTACTGTTTAAGTCTAAAGAAGATTTAACCACCACATTAGTTGAATTTGGTAGGCCCAAGGAGATGAACAAGTTTCTACATTTCAGCCTAGTAATAGAGTTGTAGAACTTGTAGAAAAAGGTGAAGATGCAGTTGATAAGAAATCATAGAGCAGTCTATAGCCGCCTTCTAGTAGTATTGGTGATGTGCATGAAGCTAGAGGAAGTTCAGTTCATGATGGAGCAGAAAGGAGTTCAGATGAAGTTGTTCTTACCCAGGCCAGTCATAGGATAATTAGGTTGTCCGAGAGTTATGGAGATTGGTAATATGCAAACCTTACCCTTGGCGGTTAGTTTAACTATGTCCTATTCATGATGAGCCATTTGACCTTGAATAAGCCATGAACTTAAGTGATAGCTCGAAGTGGATGTGCATTATGGAAGAGAAGTTAGAGTCATTGATGAAGAATAATACTTGGGAGTTGGTACTTCCTCCTTAGGGAAGCCTAATCATAGGTTGCAAGTGGAAATTCAAGATGAAGGATAATAGGAGATATAAGGCTAAATTAGTTGCAAAAGAGATTTTACTGAGGAAGGAAATGAAGTATGATGGGATATTTGCTCCGGTAGTGAGACATGCCTCCATTCGGATTTTTCTTGCTATAGTTGCTAATAATGATTTGGAGTTGGAGCAACTTGATGTGAAGTCTGCTTTCTTGCATGGTAACTTGGAGGAGACCACATGAAGCGGCAAAAAGGATTTGTTGCAGATGGGAAGGAAGATTGGGTTAACAAGTTGAAGAAGTCACTTTATGGACTTAAGTAGTTGCCTAGGTAGTGATACAAGAGATTTGACACTTTTATGGTTTCATTTGGTTTTGATCATAGTATCAAAAAAGCTTGTCTATACATCAAGCATTCAAAGAGTGGTTATACGTGGATGATATGTTGATTTCTTTCAAGGATAAAGTTAAAATCGATAAATTGAAGTTGAAGATGGAATTTGAGATAAAAGACCTTGAGAAAGCAAAGAAAATTTTAAGAATAGAATTCTATAGAGATAGAAAGCTTGGACTTAGGCTCATTCAAAAGGAGTATATTCGAAAGGTGCTTGCTTTGTTTAGCATGAAGGGAGAAAATAAATTAGTACACCCATGCCTCTACACGTATAACTTTCTAGTAAAGGATCTTCAGCTCAGAGAAAGGACAAGGCCTACATGAAGAAGGTTCCCTATGCGAGTGTAGTTGGTAGCTTAATGTATGTTATGGTTTACACTGGGCCTAACATTGCACATGCTGTTGGATTGGTTAGTGGATATATGAAAAATCCGAGGAAGATGCATTGGGAGGCACCAAAGCAGTAAGGTATATTATCATATATCTTAGAGGGACTCCAGACCATGGGCTAGTTTTTGATTGTATGGATATAGGTTTCAGGTTTGTTAGATTTTGTGATTCTGATTATTCCAGGAATAGTGATCGAAGTAAGTCAAACTGAGGTTTTGTGTTCACTCTTGAAGTGACAAGTATTAGTTAGAAAGCTAGCTAAAGACTATAGTTGCTTTGTCTACTATAGAGGTAGAGTTGAGAGCTGTTGGTGGCTAAGGAGGCACTCTATTCGAAGTAGTTGATGTATGATTTGAGCTTCATGTGCTGTGAGTTGTGATAGGCAAAGTGAAATTCACTTAGTCGAAAGTCTAACTTTCAGCTTGAGGACGGAGCATGTAGAGGTATCCTCTCGATGGATGAAGAGAAGTTAATTCGTTTTCAAAAAGTTCACAAATAGAATGTTCACTAAGTCCTTACCTATTATAAAGTTCAAGCACTAATTGAACTTGATTTGCTTGATGAAGTGCTATGTGTCATATAGTGAAACATGGGAAGAGTGAGTTGGTTGATGAAGACGTTTGTTTTCATTGTAGAGATTGATATGTCCGATATGAAGAGGCTACTTTCAACACTTTGTTCGCGGGTGATGGCCTTGTCGGAGTTCATCGACAAAGAGAAATGGGTGATGGTAATGTGAAGCTCATTAATGAAATATCCATAGTGTCATATCTAAGATTGCCTGGAGTATGAAGGTGCAGGTTGAGTTGGATCGCTAGTAGGAAAATATAGTATCAAGGTGGATATTGTTAGATGTGGTACTATATTTCAGCATCAAAGAAGAAGTAGGAGTTGGATGGAGGTGCAGTGAAGACACATCGGACGAAGAGATGAAGATAGAGGAGAGTAATAGAGCATGAAAGCCAATAGCATGAGCTACAGGTATCCAGTCGACTGGTAGCAGCCATTAGTCGACCAGAAGGTTTTCTAGTCGATTAACAATTGGCCACTTTTGAGGTTGAAAGCAGCACTGACTCCGTTGTCGACTGGGAATACCTACTAATCGACAGGTAGGTATTTCCAGTCAATTGATGGCGATAATTCTGTAGCGATTCGAGTTTGAATTTCTAGAGATAATTTCGTTATTATTGAGCTTTTGTGGAGTTTCCAACGTAAATTCCCATGAGATTTGATTCGACGACTGGGAAAAGAAGAGAGCTCTATAGATAGATCAAGGGTTTACTGTTATATTTTGAGATCTCTAATCAAACTGAAAAGGATGATTTTTAAAATTCTTCATCTAGGTTTAGCCTCCGAAATTGAAATCAATCTTGTAATCTCTTTTCATTAGTGAAATAACAAAGATATCATCTTCTCAAAATGGACGTACACTATCTCGCGATAATGGAGTCACTATAAATCTCGTATGTGATTTACTTCTCTTTGTTGTATCTGTGATCCGTGTTTTCTGTTTTGAAATATTATTCTTTTGTTTGTTCTACCTCACCATGGACAGTTGCTATTTTCGCCATGTTGGGATAAAATTTAGACAAACGGAGTTTTCCCCAACAAACAATACTGACTACATATGTATATTGTTGCAAGAATATAGAGTTAAGTAAAACTTACACCGTAGATTTCACTTGGTTCGAAGTCAGAGTAAAGATTGTTCAAAAATCTCAAGCAATTCCCCGTCGCAAATTTCTCCATCCCCGACTGTGATTTATTGGAAGAAAAAAGGGTTTCAGGAACCAATACTGTCAAACGGGTTGGGTTGGGTCAAACTGGGTTCGGTCGAGTTTGACCCAACCCATTTATTACCCTTTCTTTTCTGACTCATTTATGACCCAACCCATTTATGATCCAATCTATTTAATAATTGAGTTATCCATTTAACCCATTTAAAGATTTAAATTTGATTTGACTAATAAAAAACAAATAGATATAAAATAATTCCAATTCTAATTTTTATGTTTTGACTTTTAATAAAAATCAAAATTTAAAATTTTAATTCTAATATTCATCAAAATTCAAATATGGGGATGTGGTAGCCTGTTATTTTTTGTACAACTGTCAGTCCCCATGGAGAACTACATTTTGTGTTTACAAGATGAAGTATCCAAGTGTTCCATATTGTCCTTAGTTTGGGTTGTAGTTAATCGATCGAAGTCGCGTCTGATTCCGAGTTAATATGAAGAAGTTATTGCAGTCTGAACAGAAAATAGTGGCTTCTGCACTAGGCGAGGATGTGGTAGTCTGTTATTCTCTAAGTACAACTGTTATCCCAATAGAGAACTACAATATACGTTAATAAGATGAAGTATCTGAGTGTTCCTATTGTCCGTAATTTAGATGAGAGTTTATTGGTCGAAGTCTCGCCTGATTCCGAGTTAGTATGAAGAAGTAATTGCAGTCTGAACAAAAAAAATAGCGGCTTCTACACTAAGTGAAGTTTAAATGTGAGGATGTGGTAGCCAGTTATTTTCTAAGTACAACTGTCAGTCTCCATGAAAAACTATATGCGTTTAAAATACTTATTTTCAAAATTTATATTTTTAAATTTTATGTTTTTAATAAATAGATAAATGACTTACTCATTTATAGCCCTTTTAAAAACAAGTCAACACAACGCATAACTAATTTAATAAAATTCATAAATGGATTGATCCAACCCATTTATAGATGGGGTAAATATGTTGGATTAATGGATTGGATCCTATTTTGATTCGTCTACCGATACTCGAAATAAACTTAGGAGAGGATATATGATATTACAGGGCCATAGATAGATACGTGACAGCAAATTCGAAAAGGATCCTATCTCTCTCCTTAAATGGTAGTGACAACTAGCATATATTTTTTATCATTATACTTGTACTTTTTTTCCTCTCCCTTTCTTGTGAATAGTTAATTACCTTTGTACCCACGAAATCATGCTTTTGCAAACTCTCATTGGTCTCTATATATCCATCTAGAGGAACAAGGTTACAATAGACTTAATCAACCCACGTGCTTGACCAAATAATTCAATATTCTTATTAGTGATTGTTTCTACGAACTTACCTCAACCGCTCTAGCTACAAATAATCCATTTCTTACTTGCCCTTTCTTTGCTCTATAATAACCTACCTATATATGCACAAACAAACATTACTATCCTATATGTAATTCTCCCTTACTTTTCTCTAATGGATACTTCATTCTTTGGTTTTCTTAATGGTAGTGAAGATGATTATAACATGAGCAGCAACTATGATACCCGTAATGGAATTCCAAAATTTAAAACTATCACCCCTCCATCTCTTCCTATTTCAACTTCCTTATCATCTTATTTTGCTACTTTATCTGGCCTCAGCCCCGCCGAGCTTTTACAATCCCCTATTATTCTTACTTCCTTCAATAATGTAAGTAACTCAGTTTTTTTAATCATATTTTGATTCTAATCATTTGATGACTAATTAGTTAAACTTAATTATATGGGTATTGTTCTTGTATGTTATGAATAGAAATTAATACACATGTAAAGATTATGTTTGAATGGTTGCTAGTTTCATAATCATCCTATCTACATCTTTAGAAGGAAAAGGAAAAATAGCTTACTTGGTTTCTATATGTTAAACAGGGCCTTCCATCTCCGACCACAGGAGCAATTCCATATCGATCTTACGATCCAAAGCCAAATCCTACAAATAACACAAACCCTCAACAAAGCATCAAAGAAGAAGAAAATATGACATTCAACGACTTTTCGTTCCAAATAACACACAGAAACAATACATATGAGCAGAGCAATGACTTATATTATGAGGCAGAAACAACCAATATTCCTCAAATATTGAAAGAGCAAAAGGGTGCAAATGATGGATATAACTGGAGAAAATATGGACAGAAAGCAGTGAAAGGAAGCGAAAATCCAAGGAGCTATTACAAGTGCACTTTTCCAAAGTGCCCAATGAGGAAGAAAGTAGAGAGAAGTGCGGATGGTCAAATAACTGAAATCATATATCGTGGAACTCATACTCATCCAAAGCCTCAACCTTCTAGAAGAAATTCAGGCATCTCTCATTTGATTATGAATAACCAAGCTCAACTTGAAGCATCTGAAAGTTCTTTTAGTGCACTATCTTGCACACCTGAAAACTCTTCTGTATCATTTGCTGATGATGACGGTGATGTTGATGCAAGTTCTAAGAGGAGCAATTTGGGTGTAGATAGTATTGATGAAGGTGAACATAATGCTAGGAGAATGTAAGTGTTCAAACAATCCAATATTTTATTTACAAATCGTAGGGTTATATTTGTTATCAAAATATAGAATCATCTAAATATTGTATGTTATGATTAATTCAGAAAGCAAGAAGGCGATAATGAGAGAATAAATATAAACGGGACTCGAACAGTAAGAGAGCCTAAAGTGGTGGTTCAAACAACAAGTGATATCGATATACTTGACGATGGATATAGATGGAGGAAATATGGACAAAAAGTTGTGAAAGGAAACCCTAATCCAAGGTTAGGAGCTCACCGAAGTTTTCATATAGAATTTACAAACGTAATACAATAGTTTTGTGCAATCTAACAAAGTTTCTTCAACAATTAGATACTGACAAGATTTTATATTTCTTGATTTCTCAGGAGCTACTACAAATGCACAAAGGCTGGCTGTGCTGTGCGAAAGCATGTAGAAAGAGCTTCACATGATATAAGGGCTGTGATAACAACTTATGAAGGCAAACATAACCACGATGTGCCACAAGGTCGAGGCAGTGGTGCGGCCAATAGATCATCAACAATTAACAACAGTGCTATTATAAGACCTTCTGTCATTTCTAAACACCAGGATAATCAAGCTCCTTTTACATTGGAAATGCTTCAAGCTCCTGATAGTTATAGCCATGGTTCTATATATTCTGGATATGGAAACTCAAATTATAACATGTATTCTAGAACCGGTAATGAACCAATAGGGGACTCTTTTGTGGATTCGCTGCTGCTTTGATTCCCTTCTGGGTTAAATGTACTGATATAGAGTATAGTTTTGTGCATATTTATACTTGTTGAAGATATTGTTTTAAGTTAAGATGTTAAGATAAAACGGGCATAGGGTACTTATCCTCTTCAGCATTCTCAAGCAATCTCAGCCCTTCATCTGAACGACTGATGTTTATTTCATTTCTGTTTAGGATCCTGGGCTAAAGCCCATTATCTTTTATTGTATAAATACCGCTACCTTTTGTATGTACAGCATTGCATTGAGAATAATAATACATTTCTGTTTCTCATTACAAATTCCATTATGGTATCAGAGCTTTTTTATGCCCAACGGCAGAGAAAAAGTGTATCTTGATCATCTCCTCAGAAAATTCTCATCATTGGAGATTATACCTTCCTCCTAATCAAGCTAAATCCATTCATCTGCCTCGCCTAAAACTCACAAAGAGCTAGGCTCTAGATCTCTCAGTTCTATTGAACATCATCGAGTCAGTTAACAACCATCACTGCGTGAAATTTATCAAGAAACCTGTTCTTGATAAACAACACCAATTCCTGATCTTTTCTTGAAATAAAAACATCAATTCTTGACTTCAGTTCGTTCCCAATTGCCTCAGAAAGCCATGGCTGGAGATGAAGAAAACTCAGGAACCACATCTCCAACCAACAGAAATATTAGCTCCAATCAAAATCTGCAAATCATCAAACCAAAAGGACACTTAGCAGTGCAACTGGATGAAGATAACTACTTGCTATGGAAATATCAAATTGAAACAGCCATCAGAGGTTATGGTTTAGAAGAATATATCAATGGCACACTAATCATTCCACCCAAAATGGTTAAAGATGATAAAGACAGTATGATACACAACAGTGAATATTCAAACTATCTAAAACAAGATAGTCTTCTTGCTTCCTAGATAATGTCTTCTTTAAGTGTGAACATACTATCTCAAATAATTGGCTGTAAGTCATCAAGCGACATATGGAAAGCTATTGAGCGAATCTTTAATTCGCAAACTGCTGCAAGAATCATGCACTACAGAAAACAATTTCAAAATCTAAAGAAAGACAATATGACAATGCAAGAGTATCTTACCAAAGCAAAGAACTACTGTGACAAACTTGCCTCAGCTGGACATGGAATCTCAGAATCTGAACAAGTACTAACCATCTTAAGTGGTTTGGATGAAAACTATGAATCACTAGTCACTGTTATATCATCTCAGAGAACTCTACCAGATCTACAGTATGTTCACTCTACACTTCTATCTCAAGAAGGAAGAATCGAACAAAAGAAAGTCAACAACACTGACTACTCAGTAAACTACACCACCAATCTTAAAGGAAAAGGGCAAGACAGAACCCAAACAGGTCAAAGAAGTAGCCAAAATTTCAGAGGTAGAGGTAGAGGAAGATGGACTGGCAACAACAGAATCAAGTGTCAAATATGCGAAATAACAGGACACATGGCATCCAAATGTTACTTCAGATTTGATCAGAACTTTGTCATAACTCAGCAAGCAAACAATACCCAGAGAAATCAAAACCCAAATGTCAATCTCACTCAATCAGAGACAAGAAATCAAGGCAGTCATTCAAAGAATCAGAATGAACCAGACAGTCAAATCAAGAATGATGATATTCTACATGAAGAATGGTATCCAGACTCTGGAGCGACGAATCATGTGACAAGCAATTTAGAGAATCTGAATCTTGGAAACAAGGAATATAAAGGTACGCAATCCATTTATGTTGGTAATGGTAACTCATTAAAAATCACTCACACTGGCAAAGCTAAACTAATTAGCAAAAGAGGGTTATACTTAAATAATCTTCTTAGAGTCCCTCAAATCAAGAAAAATCTAATAAGTGTATCTCAGTTTGCCAATGACAACCAAGTATATTTTGAATTTTTCCCAAAAATCTGTCTAGTCGGAGATATACTGAGTAAAGATGTTCTTTTACAGGGTAAAATGCACAATGGATTATATAGGTTCAATCTAGTGCAAAATAGTGAATCAAAGGAGAAGGATAAATGGTGTAATCACTCTGAAATTGATGAAACAATAGTTTTTAACAGAATTCTTGATACTTGGCACTGTAAACTGGGTCACCCCAGTATGGCTATTGTTAAAAATATTTTGAAAGACAACAATGTCAAATATAAAGAAACATCTTTACCATATATGTGTCAATCATGTCAATTAGGAAAAAGTCACAAAATACCCTTTAACAGTTCATTAACAAAGTACAACAGACCCTTAGAATTGGTTGCAGTTGATCTATGGGGACCTGCACCTATTAACTCTGATTATGGTATGAACTACTACATATCTTTTGTTGATGCTTTTTCTAGATATACTTGGATATTATTACTCAAAACAAAATCTGATGCAAAGGATGCAGTTATTCACTTTATTAGGCAAGCTGAGAATTTAACAAATCAAAAACTCAAAACCATACAAACAGATGGTGGGTCAGAATTTAAGACTTTAAAAGAATTTTTTTCTGAGAAAGGCATTAACCACAGAGTTACATGTCCACACACTTCTGAACAAAATGGTATTGTCGAAAGGAAACACAGACATATTGTTGACACTGGTCTAACACTGCTTGCACATGCATCAATGCCTCTAAAATTCTGGCCAGATGCTTTTACAACTGCTGTGTTTTTAATAAATAGAATGCCTACAAAAGTTTTGAGGAACAAAACACCATTGGAGTTATTGTCTGACACAAAACCAGACTACTCATTCCTCAAAACTTTTGGATGCTTGTGTTATCCATGTATTAGACCATACAATCAACATAAACTAAGTTTTAGATCTTTACCTTGCACTTTTCTTGGATATGCCACTAGCCAGAAGGGATATAAATGCCTTACCAGTGAAGGGAAAATAGTTACATCAAGGCATGTTGCATTTAATGAAAATGTGTTTCCCTTCACTACTAAAGACATAAAAACCACCCAAAAGATTTACAGTGCCAAGAAATATCTACCACCCATACCTGTATGGGAGAAATCAAAGAGCACTAAGAATAGCAAGGAACCAGCATCAAATCTCCAACACACAGTGCCCTCGGAAGGACCAGGTCAGGATGATGACAGAAACTCATATAACAATGAGTCTGATGAATGTGAGTCTGAAGATCAGAATAATGATCAAGACAACAGACCACTTCCAAACAGCAGTGATATAGCACCTGCACAAGAGGGACATCCTATGATTACAAGATCAAAAGATGGGATATTCAAACCAAAAGTCTACACTACCAACATAAGCTACAAGGAACCAAGCAATTTCGATGAAGCTGTCAAAAACAACAAATGGAGAAAAGCCATGGATGAAAAATATAGTGCATTAATCAAAAACAAAACATGGAGCTTAGTCCCAGCACCAACAAACAAGAACATAATAGGCAGCAGATGGACATACAAATTAAAAACCCTACCAGATGGCAACAAAATCAAATACAAGGCAAGACTAGTAGCCAAAGGATACTCTCAGCAATATGGGTTTGACTTCTCAGAAACCTTTTCACCAGTAGTCAAACCAACTAGTAAAAGAATTATTTTAACTATAGCCTTACATTATGAATGGGACATAAGACAGCTAGATGTAAATAATGCTTTTCTAAATGGAGAGTTACAGGAGGAAGTATACATGCAGCAACCCCAAGGTTATACTCAGAATAACCAAAAGAATCTCGTTTGCAAGCTTCATAAAGCAATATACGGTCTGAAGCAGGCTCTCAGAGTATGGTATGAAAAACTAAAAACTACCTTAACTTCTATGGGATATCAGGTATGCAAATCTGACAACTCTATTTACACAAAGTTTAGCGAAAGGTATATCACTTACATTCTTGTATATGTTGATGACTTCATAGTTACAGGCAACAACAAGGAAGAAATAAAATACGTTATCAATTTGCTAGACAAAACTTTCTCTATTAAAGATTTAGGCAAACTACATTACTTCCTAGGCATAGAGGTAATTGCTACTGCTGACAAAGGATTCATCCTAAGTCAACAGAAATACATCACTGAAATCCTAAGTAGAGCAAAGATGCATGAAGCTAAACCAATGCCTACACCAATGACAAGTAACTTACACTTATCTAAGTATAAAGGAGAGCCTTTTGATAACGTAAAGCAATACAGAAGCATTGTTGGAGCACTTCAATATGTAACTGTAACTAGACCAGATATATCTTTTGCTGTAAATAAAGTTTGTCAATTTATGCAGAGACCTCTAGATCTACACTGGAAAGCCGTAAAACGTATACTCAGATATCTCAAAGGCACTTCAAATCAAGGCATTAAACTTCATAAAAGCAGAAACTTATCTATTCAAGGGTTTGCCGATGCAGACTGGGCCTCAGATTGTGATGATCGAAGATCCACAACCGGACATTGCATCTTCCTAGGTCAAAATCCCATTTCCTGGTGTGCAAAGAAGCAACCCACTATCTCTCGCTCGAGTACCGAGTCCGAATACAGAAGCGTCGCATCAGCAACTGCCGAAATAATGTGGACAGAAGCCCTAATCAAAGAATTAGGGATAAGACTATCTCGCAAGACCATTATCTGGTGTGACAACTCTAGCACGGTTGCTATCTCTGCCAACCCAGTGCTACATGCTCGAACGAAACACATAGAAATTGACCTCTACTTCGTCAGAGACCAAATCGCAAATGGAAAGCTTGAAGTTAATCACCTTCCAACCTCAAGTCAAATAGCTGACATATTTACAAAGGCGTTATCTCGAAAATACTTTGAAGATCTAAAGAATAAACTCTGTATCAAAGACATTCGCGAAGATCAGATAGAAGAGGAAGAAAAGAAAACCCTAGCCGCAATTGAGAGGGGGAGTTAAGATGTTAAGATAAAACGGGCATAGGGTACTTATCCTCTTCAGCATTCTCAAGCAATCTCAGCCCTTCATCTGAACGACTGATGTTTATTTCATTTTCTGTTTAGGATCCTGGGCTAAAGCCCATTATCTTTTATTGTATAAATACCGCTACCTTTTGTATGTACAGCATTGCATTGAGAATAATAATACATTTCTGTTTCTCATTACAAATTCCATTATTTTATTTTTTGTAGTCCTTTTTACAGTGAAAGATAAACAAAACACATCTCTGTAATCTGTATACTTTTGTAAAACTACATTATATACAAAGATATAATAGTATTTGTATTACGAATGTTGTGATTACATTCAATCCAACGTCATCAGTGTCTTTAAAAGATTAATTCAAGCTCATGGTATGAAGAAAAGTAACTCGTTCCATCATAGTACGGGTTGTTATCAAGTTGAGTATGCAAAATAATATTTTGAGCACTTATTGTAAAGGGTATGATTGATCCTTCTCAAGCCCATTCTTTAAATAATATTCTACAAAACTATTGCCTATTTACATATTAAAAGAGCCAAAGCGGCAAGAATACCTCAAAGTCAACTACTAAACAAAACTGAGAAAATTATTTGTTCAAAAATGTTAAGCTCTTACTTGATTATTGGCTTACGCATAGAAACAGGTCAAATTCTCTGTCATCTTCCTATTTATCTCGTAGACCACAATCATCTTAACCATTCGATTTTGGGTGGATCCCATAAATTTATCAATTTGATGTAATTAATGACGGAGTTTTATTATGGCATAAAGATGTAGAATATGGGAACAGAGGATTTGGTCAAGCGCATAGAAGGGGTTGCTTGCACTGCAATAAACGTAACAACAAATTAATAATATCATTCTTTCCCTTTCTTGTTGTACAAAATATTCACAGACCAATGTTAAGCCACTAAAAAATTGCAAACCAGTTTAAAGTAATCAACCTGCCGAGATATCCATAGTTGTACTTTAAAAATGTGGTCGCTAGATTTTTCTCTAATCAACTGTGTACCTATTTTCTAGAGTCTTGGTGGCAAATTAAAGGTTAAATGGAAATCATGTGCCAGACTGTTTGTGACCTTCTAACCCCCAGATATTATGGAATGTACGCAAACTTTCTAAAGCATGGTAACTCTGATAACTTGAGCTAGAAGTCCCTACCATAGTCCAATATGAACAGCTATCAGAGATAACTTTAAAATAGACATGTGCATAATGTAAAATTATGATGAAATAATGAAAACAAAAAAGTCAGACAAGCATCAATGTACCTTTCAAAGTTTCTTCTACCGCAAGTCTTCTAGCCAAGTTGGTCGAGCTGTCGTGTGTATTATTTAATGCCTCTTTCGTCACTTCTCCAACGTTTTGCTGACATAATTTTAAAATAAGACCAAAAGAATCAAAAACTGTTCTCCATATACGGGAAATTGATTCGAGCTTCTTTCAGAGTAATTCTCCATAAATAAGTATATGTCATTGTTATCACAAAAATCAAAGTTTGAATCTGCGAAAATAAAATGATATTATTTACGCCTACTTAAACACTTTTCTAATTCATTTAGTGTGGTGCTAAGAACACCGCACATCTTGCTTTCTAACATCACATATTTGCAAATTATTTTTACACGGCCCTTAATCACCATAACATTCTTGCACGGACATCGACCACCATCTAATATATATTTGCACGGTTATCAACCGCCGAACTACCATTTTTCCACTTCACCCGATTTACATGACCAACAATCGCCGAACGAAACCTTTTTGCACAACCATAAATTGTCAAACCGAACCTGTGGTAGCCCTTAAAATGATATGGTAGTAGAAAACAAAATTTTATGGTATTTTTCAACAATGGTATGAAGAAACATTTTTGGTGGTGCCTTTAGCACCACGTCTCATTTATCCTCTCACTCAATCAATTAATTTACCGATCCATCCATACCCGCATTTTCACAACCTTTTATTTTCTCAAAACTATAACTAAATTTCTCATCTCTATATTTCTTCAAATAACCAAATCAAAATTTCTCTATCTAATTTCTTCAAAGACGATTCTCATTTGGTTTAACGTTTCATCGATACATAAATCCATCTAATTTTGTTACAACTAGACTTTAATTGTAACTAGAATTTCCATTTTTTATAAACCATGTAATCTTAACTAAGATTAATATATGAAGAACAATTTGCAACTCAAATTAGATGTTATTAGGGATGACAACGGGGCGGGTCTAGGGGCTAAACCCGGTAGACCCGTCCTTGTTTTTATCCATCTGGACCCGCTCCATTGGGTCATCAGGGCGGATAGACCCATGACCCGCTCAAAATAGCTCCGGGTCTAGGGTCGGGTTGGGGCTTGGCCGACCCTCCCCAACCCGACCCCCACTACTACGATCGCATGGAAACGCTTTATTACTACAACGATGATATGTTAATCCTTCTATACATAAGTGGTTATAACATGGATAATCTAATGTTTCATTCAATAAGTTATATTATTTGGTATTAAGTTGTATCACTAATAATTATATAATAACATATACATATTTTTCCTAAACCGTTATCATACGCCTCATTTTTATAATCTAACTTATCATTGTAAACACATTGATATCTACATTTATTGTATCATTTAGTGACAATCTCTCTTACAAATATAATGAATAAATACATTTATATTAACACATAATTTTGAATAAATATTTAAAGTATCACCGGGTCTTGGGGCGGGACGGGTCTACCCTGACCTGCATAGGTTTCGAGTACGGAGCGAAAGTTCGGACCCACATTGGATCTACGGGGCGGGTCTAGGGCATGGTTTAAAAAACCCGGGCGGGTCTGGGGCATAAAAAACCCGCCCCAATCCGCCCCATTGCCATCCCTAGATGTTATACTATAATATATTAAAAAGCATTCATTACTATTTCGATTAGAAAAATCCAATCATATTGCTTCTCATGTTGTTTGGAAGAAAAAACGAAAAAACAACTTAAGCAATTGCAATAGAAAAAAATATAATATGGTATAATCAATTATGATTATCCATTCCCTAGAAATTAAAAAGGTTTACAAAAAATATTGATGTACTTGTAGATTCTAAACAGAATTAAATATCTTAACTAATTAACTTCTAATCTGAAATTGATAAAAGAAAATTTCATACTTTTTCCTTATTTTCTTTTGTCATTAATGATTGATAAGATTAAAAATAATTAATTTTGAGTATTGGATTTCATTATTTCCATATAGTTCGGTTCTGCAAAACCGTCAGCGTTTATTTATAGATCGTCTTTAAGCTTAAGGTGGGTTTTCGAAATAGATTTCATGATTTAATTCTATCAATGTTTAGGTGGCGTAAGTAAGTATTTAGGTAGGTGTAAATAGTAACAACCAAAACTAAGGGTGTGTTCGAAATAAATTTTTGATCAGTTATGGCGTCTGACACTTCCGAAGCATCTAACGCCTGAAAATGGACAGCAGCGACTAGGGGTTTGAGGGTATGAATAGTTGAGATTCCTCCGTTTTAAAATATTTCCATCCTAGGTTTTGGTGTGTTTCAACCCCTATAAATAGAATCCTATCCTCTCCACTTTTATTCGTATTATTTTAAGGAGTGCAAAAAAATTCTGTCATTGTTATATATCTAATAAGTTTCAAAAACTTCATAGAGAATTCAGGTAAGAATTCAACTTATTTCTTATTTGTTTCTTCTTCTTCCAATCTATTCTTATCCTATTCTTTTTCGATTATTCTGAATCTAATGAACATATATCTCTTTCCTATTATGTGTCTATATATCAAAAGAAAGAGATTCTAGAAGAGATTGGAAGGCTACAAATCCATTTAAGTGAAGCTAAAGCTAATATGTGAGTGTAAACCTTAGTATTTCTTTTTCAATAATTGTTTAGTGTATTTCGTTTTGGATTTGAATATGCCTTAGGGATTTTGAAATTTTGAAATTATGATAGATAAAATTCCCTAAAATTCTTTTTTATTTCAAAATGTCATTTCTATGTTGAGGTTCTCAATTCTTACATTAAGTTGATGGAAATTATTTAGTTTATGCAATTTTTGATAATTTCATAGTCTATTCCACTTCTCCTTCTTCTTTGGGTCAAATTGTGATTCTTTAATAAAATAAGGGGTGTAAATTATGAATTCTATTCGTAGTTTAAACCATTTATTCTTATCTATTGTTTTGTAAAAAGAGGAGTTGGATAGAATATGGGGTTTAGATTGCAATTCTTATTGTTTAGGATATTCCATTGAATTTGTACAATAAATTGAGTTTCTATTTTATTTATAAGTTTGTCATTGTGGTATTGGTTATGAATATTTATTCCCTGTTTTGGGATATTAGAATCCTTTATATTGGTACGTTGAAATCTTGGGAATTTGAAGAAAAAGGACTTGTAATAATATTTAGTTAGGGAATTGACATTTAATGCTAGTTTAGAGTGTAAAATCCATGCGTTTATAACTTATTAGACACGAATATTTATTTATCTCTATTTGCGTAATTAAAGTATAATTATTGCATATATGGCATAGTTAATTAGGAATTTATTTTCATTTATTTCCCCATTAGGAAGGTAATTGATTGTTAGGCAAAAATAAGAGGAAACTCTTATATAGCCTAATTATTATTTTAAGACGTAATAAGGAAGATTCCTTATAAGGCATTATTTATGAAACAATGAGATGAGTATATGTGTGTGTGTATGGATAGTAATTGATGTATGGCTAAATCATAGGGATGCGAGGTCAATAGAGTTACATAATGGAAGTCCACCCTTCACTTTGAAGCTGTCAGCAGTTGTGTACACTTTGATTGATGTGAGATATCCTTATAATAAATATTTGTACTGACGTGAGATTGGTCCCAAATTCTGTAGGAAAAATCTGCCCAGCTAATCTGGCTACTAATTTCTACGAATATTCGGACTAATGTGAGACGTCGTTATGAGTATGGGCCATAAGACGAAGGGCCTGCTTTGGGGTCTTAAGGTATTAGTGGTTGGACCCGCCTCTTTTCCCTAATTGAAGTATTAAATGGCCAAAGGGTTATGCTAGATGGTATCTCAGTGAGGGGGTCCGCTTCTGGAAATAAGTATTAAATGATGAGATCCGTCTTAATTAAGGTAAAAAATAACCAGAGTTTGCTTATTTTCCACAAGGAAGTATTAAGTGGCCTAAGAGATTCCATATGATGTTAGTTAGATAGTACCATTGAGGAGCATGCCTTGGAAATAGGTATTAAATGATGGGGTCTGCCTTAATTAAGGTATTAAATAAGCAGAGTCTGCCAATTTTCCAATAAAAGGTATTAAGTACTTGGGTATCGTCTCTCACACTATTTTCCGTTTATGACGTATGATTAGGATATGGGATTCTAGAAACCTTCTTCTGAAATGGAAGGCACTAAGTGGTTGAACTTGCCTCCTCTCCTTATAAAGAAGTATTAAATGGTTCAATGGTCTATTTTCATAGACATTTTTATTTTGAGATACACTGTCGAAGTACTGAAAAGGTAAGACCCGAGGTTTTTATTTGCCGGACATTGTTGTTCTAACTCCCTTCTCATTATAACACAGGCTGAAGACGTTGATGGAAAAGGTGACGCTTGGAGACGGAGGTGGGGGACTTGTGGTAGTATTTATCATTTTTATTTGCTTTCATATATACCTATGTTTTTAAACTACTGTTGTAACTTACCTTGTTACGGTTTGACGGTATCTTGTATTTTGATATTGTTATGAATTAGTCACATATATAAAGAAGGATGGTAACTATGCGTTTGTGTAATGTAAAAGAAACACAATTTTCATGTTTAACCATTTTTCGACAAACTGTCAACGGCCAAAAACAACAAATTAAGAACGGGTTTCAAATGTTAAGTGGTTACATAGTGTTATAGCTTTCCAAAACAATTCTTGGATTACCAAAATGTCAAGTTCACTATGTGTTATGGGATTTTTCGTAAGCTGGGAAAAATCTAGTATCATGTTAGAAATGCAGGCCCACTTATAAAACTTGTGTTTTTAGCCCAAAAAAATTCAAAATTTTGTAAAACACTTAAAAAAAGTTGTTGCATAGGTTCTTAGCTTTCGGAAATAGGAAAAATCATTGAAATCAGATAAATCATTCAAAAGGTATGGTTAAATCACTTAGGCGCAAAATATAGAAAGCAAATACAGACTAGAATATTAATCCAGCTTCACCCATTTTTAAACACAACTATGTTTCAAAATTTCAAAAAGCGACAAGCACAAAAGTTGTTTCATACTGAAATATCTTCCCAACGGAAAATAATTCGTCAAAATCGGACAACAAAGTCATAAGCTATAAGCAAACAAATTTAACATTATTACGAAGGATTTCCAATTTTGGGACAGCCATGAACTACCTTCTTAATCCATATTTTAACCTTTGCAAACCACGTGATTTTGCTTTACGCTTAAAAAAATTTTGTTCAATAAAGGCAAAGCTTTTAATGAATTTAAAATCATCAAATACTAACCTACGGTCTGAGAATTATGTTTTAAACAACCCATAGTTTAGCACAAAATTTCTATATTAGTTCATAATCTTTAATTTATTTAAAACTACCTTCTACCATACCTAATTTTTTCCAACTTTGATATTTAAAAGCTCAGAACTCATAGTCTTATTTAGTGTTCGCTACAAATGCTTCTTACTTAAAAAACACATAAACTTTTTTCCCAAAAAAACAATATTTCACCTGTAAAATCCCAAAAAACTTTTATAAAGAATTTTCCTTGATACAATTTATTTTAAAAATTCAAATTTTTATCATTTTTTCCCCACATTTATTATTTCATATTTGAAATGCTTACCATTTTTAAATTTATTTTATTAATGCTTATATAAAATATCTTTTTCTTGTTTCATACATACATTTCCAAAAGTCAACTAACACTTTTAATTCTTTTTCTTTTTCAAACCACATATTGTATTTTATTTTCTCGATAGATAATTTATTTTCAACTCAAAATAAATCTAATTCATTACCATAAATATATTTTTCAACAAATACTTCTAATTCAATCTAAGGCAAATATTTATTTACTTACAATAATCCACACATTAATTTATATTAAAATATACAATGTTGATGCACCATAAATTTTAATGATTCATCTCGCTAATTGGTTGTAATGTTGACTGTTTAGGATGAGATATATCAGCTTGCCTCACCATTGATCTCAACTTCACACTAATATCCAATGGTTGCATACGTTGTTTAGTATACATACAAATCTAGAAAAATAATATTTTCGTTCTTCAAATTATATATTATTACACAAAACGATATATAATTCAGAATAAAATTATTCTTATATCAGTCCCAAATATCGTGTTAGTTTTGTCTTGTTTAAGAGTTTAGGAATCCCTATCAAATAAGTGTGTTCCCACATCGACCAAAATTCTTAAAGCACTCGACGAATAAATTAACTCCAAAATAAACTACTAAAACATTTTCAATCACTTAAGCTTGGGTTCTAAATATATATATATATATATATACACACACACCTATATAATTTATTTTATAGGTGTTAAAGCTAAAATATTGATTTTGAAAATATTATAAGATTTTTATTTTATTTTAATATGTGTTTTAAAATTTTATATTGATTTTGAGAAATATATATAACGATATAATATACATTTTGTTTTAGTTTATATCAAACCGATCTTTAATTTGTTCTCATCAATCCCTATTTATTAGCTTTGTCCATCAAATTCATGCCAATCTTGCTTTACTTTGAAATACGTTGCTCGGATTCGCGACTCAGTTCATTATCAAATTTCTCTAGCCTTGAAATGTGAGCAATCACTCACGATTAACATTCTTATAGTTAGTAAATTTGATTTCACTTGAAACGATAATTGAAATATGCTGTTAACTTTAAATTGCTAGTTATTGAATTGTTAAATATGATATGCAATTATCTGCAATTGTTCACCTTTGATATATGACACCATATCCTGTTGTGCATATTTTATTTTATTTATCACTGATGGTATATGTATGTTGTTGATATGTTATATTATTATCGTATATGTTCTCACTCTGCTAGTTCCCTGTTAATTAGAATTCCCTATGGGTTGAAATGATACATACCCAAACGATCTTGTAGAATAGGGGAAAATCGTTATGGGTTGAAATGATAAACCCAAATGATTTTCATTTATTTTAAATTTGGGATTGTGGGTTGAAATGATATATACCCGTAAATATTTAAATTGCGGATTGAAATGATAAATATCTGTATCACTTGACCATAGGATAGAAAATTATATACGGACACCGTTGGTCTATATTTTGAAAAATGATTTCCAAACCGTTGAAATGGGAATATATAGGTTTTAAATAAATATTGATTTCTAAAATATAATATAAAAATGTTATTTTTATATATGTCTAAATTTCATATTTTTAAAAATTATATATTTTGGAAATTTTAAATCTATAAGTTAGTTTTAAAATATAATTTTTAAGATTTTTCTCATAATTTTATTATTTTAAAAATATGTATAAAATAAGATTTAATACAAAAAACAATTAATAATAAGATTTAATTTAATAAAATTTAATTTAATTAGTATATAATATGTTCTAAAATATTTATTTAAAAATTTATATTAATATTTTAAATTTGATTTATAACTTTAATAATAAAGGTTGAGAAGATAAATTAATATTGACTTGAAATTTAAATTGGTTAATAATTGAATTTAAGAAAGAATTGATTTCAACTTATTAGTTTTGAGATTTTGAAAATATATGATTATAACTTGATTTATAATTTGATTGATAAAAAGTAATTAAATGAATATTATCAATTTTGATCAAAATTGAGATTGAATATTTAATATTGATTTAAATATATAAATTGGGATTTAAATAAAATTGTTAAATTGAAATGGTTAAACTGGAATTGATTTAAATTGAATTTTGTAATTTAAGATGATTTAAATCGATTTGCGAAATTGGAGGAATCTAATTTTATTATATAAAGTATTTTATTATATATATAAACTATTTTAACTTATAAAGTATTTTAATATATATATTATTTTCAACATCTAAACTGTTTAGGTGGAAAGTGTTATGATTTCAAAGTGTTATGGTTTCAAAGTGTTATGGTTTCAAAGTGTTATGATTTTGACAGTGTTATGATTTCGAAAGTGTTATAAATTTTGAAAGTGTTACATTCTGAATAAGAATATTATTTAAAGTGAATGATGATATCGAATTTATATGGTTTTGAAATGGGTATGACATTTTGATATGAAGTATGAACTATTTGAAATGAAATGACCACGGTGTGAAATAAGCGTTTGGTTGTTAAAGAGACCGGGATCGGATATTGTCATACTCTCTGTCAATACCGAAAACCACTTTAACAACTGTGCACGTGGTGGAGATTCCAGAACAAAGTAGGATGGTTACGATTCTATATGGTATTTACGTAGCCCTGACTCTCGTGAGTCAGCTTGATGCGGCTAAAACAGGAGCCACGCCGGGCCAACTGAGGTCATTCCTCCTATCAGACACATTTCTTCGATACCATTCTACTGCTTTTGTGATTTGATTGGGTGCACCTTTGATTTGGGAGTGTGTCACAAGGTGGGCGGTAGTAGCTGCTATGCGTTACCACCAGTCCGGATACGCAAACGATATATCTACCCTGGCATTGCCTCGAGTGCCTTGTCGCATGCCCTATCACGCCTTCTACGAGTTTGTTTTGTGTCGTACCTATGGAGTGCTCCTTGATAGCCCACTTGCGAGTGGGGTTTACAGTATCTGTATAGACTACGGCATTTTATAAAATGTGTTAAGGGGTATATGGGTAACGCCTTAACGCTATTTTAATAGTTTACTTTACTATAGACATATCATAATAGCGTATATTACTACATAGTAGATATTTCCACGGATCCTTAGAGGATGGGAATTCCGAACATCCTTTAAGTTACTTGTATTTCAGTTGACATTTCACTTAAGTTGAATTTATTCATACAAGAATGTTAATCCTGACTCGAGTGTTTTGTATTTTGCTTTATGCTCAGGTCAGACTGAGTGTTACAGCATTTGATACTCACCTTTGGAGTTTGGAGCTTCGCTTGGAGATCCATCTATATTTATTTAGCTTCCAGCTATCCAGTCGTTTTGGTTCAGACTTCTCATCTGTTTGTATTCGAGACTAGATTGTATTCGAGATATTATGTTGTATTTTTTTTCAAACTCTGATGTTTATATGTAGCTTCATGAACTACTATTTGTCTATTCCGCTGCTTATTTTGTAATACTCTATGTCTGTGATTCTGTAATTGATTTATTTACTGTATATGCTGAGTTTTGCTAAATATAAATAAACAATCTGTGTTTTGAGCAATTCAAGTTCGACATGTGCGGATGCGAATGGTTCGAAATAGTGGGTTGTTACATGTGGTATCAGAGCTCTGGTTTATGCCAAACTTAGCATATGGAGTAAAAAATTATTTACAGAATCACCTTCGTTCGAGTTTGAATTTCTTCCTCTTTGATTCGGATTTCTTTCGAACTTTGGAACCCTACCTTGTTCTGAAATCCACTCTTGTCCTTTTTTATTCATGTTCTTCTAGATACTGGAGCATCCCTTAGCTCCATTCTGTTCCGACAACCTTGGTATGATTGTCAAAAGGGGTGAAACTCTGTTACAATAGGCGTCGATTCACCGAAGACTTCCATATTCTCGGTTTAGATGTTGTTATTTCTTGCAAAGCCCAAACCGTCTCTAGTAGATGATCAGGGTAATTTCCTTATAATCTTGACTCCACTTTGATAATCAAAGATTATCCTAATATTGGGTGAAGTCGCTTCTCTCCCCTTCAAGCGGGAATTGAATTTCCGCATTGATCTATTTCCTGGAATCTCGGTTGACCCGGTTAAGGTCACCCGCGATTAATATTAGTATATCCATCCCTTTTCTTTTGTAATATAATTATCTTATCTTCCTTTCAAGCCTATCTTCATAGTTGAAATTCTTTTGATTAGGGTCCTTCAAAATTTGAATATCTATCCTTGTTTTGAAATCCATTCTTGAATCATCGTGTGAGGGAGTGTATTTATAATTAATATAAAAATGTTTTATACTGTTAAGTTTGATTTGGGACTTCGTTCGATTCGTCAGGCCAACGTTATCGATAGGAATTCCAAAACACTTGAACAGAGCAAACAGACACAATATTGTTTTCAAATTTGGTACATGAAATAAATTTTTGTATGATTATATTTTTCTGAAATTTTATAGTTAATTAAATTGGTTGTTCGGAATGATAATACTAGATTATCATTTATTATTTTGTCAACACTACTAAATCATTTTTTTATCGTTATATGTTGTAAGGTGTTGATATTTTATAAACAGGGTTTATTTAATTTGAAAATGAAATAAATTTAAAATTAAGGATTTGAGAATTTAATTTCCGGTACTTTTCAAAATTTGGTTTTCAAGGTTATGGAAGAATATATTATTTGAAAGCATTTTCGCATGAAAATTGTTTCCAAAATAAATTTTAAAGGAAGTAAATCAGTACTCTCCTATTTTGTCGCTGGAAAATAATTTCGGTGATGACTGCAGCATCATCGACATTCATTTTCGAGTCTCGAAGCGGAGAGGCCCCTTAGTAGCTTTGCTACACTTTTGTTTTAGAAAAATGGAATTGATTTGAATTTCTTGTGTATAATTTTATTTATAAAATATATATGTATATTTATTTCAAAATAGTTTGAAGTAAAACCGGAAATTTGAATCTTAAGTTTTATGTTAAGAAATGGTTTCAATTATTGAAATAAAGTGAAATTTTTGGAATACCTAAAATGATAAATGAAATTAAACCAACTTGTAATAGTTGAATTTGAATAAAACTTATTTGTACAATACTAAATTGCATTCTAATATATATATATATATAACATACCTAAAATATTCAAAAAGTTAAAATGTTATGGTGAATATATAATTAAAGGTTATACAAGAGAAAATGTAAGTAATAAATTGTTCAAACTAAAATTTGGCATAATATAAATGTTGTAAATAAAAGGAAAATTTGTAGTGTTTAATTACACTTAGAAACATTAATATAACTTACCTAGAAAAGTTTAAATGTAATTACAATGTAATTGGATAGTATACACTATGATATAATAATAGGATATCAAAAATGATATTTTGTTAAGGAAATTTACTGATAATAAAATTGGATAATAAATTGAATAATAAAAAGGGAAAATTTATTTATTGAATAATATATGGTTATAAAATGTGTACACCTAATATATGTTGCAAAATATGTTAAGTGAAGTAAATTAAATAAAGAAAAGAAAAATACTATCTAAGTAAATAAATATGAACTTAAGAATAGTTAAAATTGTATTTTATGGAATCAACTTAGCTGAAGATAAATGGATAAAATAAATGAGTTAATGTAAAAATGAATTCGTTTGAAAGAAATGTTGATAAAATGAAAGAGAATCAATTTTAAATTGAATGACTATTTATTAGTTGAATAAAACGGATTAAACCAAATTGTTGAATATTAATTTATTTAAAATTGAAATTTATATGGTTCTAAAGTAATTGTTTAATATTTCAAATCTATTTTTCTTTCTAGTTGTTTCTATTCTCCTACTTCCTTCCTTTTCGGAGACGAAAAGTTTTGAGTGAGGGAGAGTGTAACGACCCGTAAATTTTAACGGTTTTTAATAACGTAATTAACTGAAATTTTGAGAAATTTTAAATAATTGAATTTGGAAATGAAAATTTGATATTTGGAATACGTCTATTTAGACATAGAAAACGGTAGATTTTCACTGGTAAAAATGAATGTTAGTTCTGTTGTGTAATTCCAGATTTAATTTAAATCAGTTAAAATTGATGTAGATAAAATATTATTGAAATCTGAATATTTTTATATAATAAATTTGTAAATCATCTTCTGAGTGAGACGTCATATTTCGTTTCGCCAAATTTGGACTACTATTGCTCCGTTTATCTTATTTTCGGCGTTTTAGCAGCATTTTCGATACCGAATATCGACTTTTAATAAGATTATCATATCACTCATATCTATGTACTATTCTATTCGTATCGTCGTGCTGATCTCCGCAGTATATTTAATTGTATATTTCGGGGTCTAGTACGCCACGAAATCGGTAAAACGATTACCGTATCGGCAACCGTTTTTGAACCTTTTGACTTCTCTGACCTTTCATTTGTCTACCAGCTGAAATTAAACAGCCACCTGTTTTAATTATTCCTTGATTTCAATGGGATGACTCTTGTTATTCCTACTATTCAATATAACAATTCTGGTTCATGCTTTCGAAAAAAATAAAAAATAATAATAAGTTATATATATGTGCGTTCTGCCACTCATTACTCCAAACACTCGCTCCAATAAATCTGCACCTCTTCCCTTTCGCCTTCTATAATGAAAGATATAAAATATATAAAAACCTATAACATTTTGCTCTACACAAATTTTGGAAACTGCTCATCCACCATTTCTAGCTCCTTCCGAGCGCGAGCCCTTCTGCTGAAACCCACCCCGTCCATAGCCGAGTGTCTCCACCTCCTCCCTAACAAATCCGCCCTTCACTTGCTTTCCCACTCTTCCCACTTCCATGAGACTCACACTCCAGCGCCAGCATCCCCACCTTGACCCGCCTGAACCCGAGCCTCCACCATCCACGTGAACAGCCCTTTTTGCCGAACATCCCTCTGACCAACAGCTGTCCATCCACCCACCATCACCTACCCTCACTCGTAGCCTCGCCAAGATCCACACAAGTTCCCCTCCACCTTCCTCATCTTCTCCACCTTTCTAAGCATGGAGCCGAGGCCTAAATACCCACATCTCCCACCTGATAGCCTACCGAACCCCTCATCCACCAAATCCCGATCCACACACAGCCCAACGCTGAGCTTCCACTCGCAAGCCACCATCCACATCGGCCATTTCCCCACCTTCCCAGCCGAGACCCACCACTACTCTCTCCCTCTCTTCTCGCCCTCTCCACTCCTCTCTTCCATCATCAGCATGGCTGAAGCCTCTCACCACCCAGGCCGAATGCATATTTCATATATAGGTATTATATATGTGTTAGTTTTATATTATATTAGTTAATATAACATATTAGTATTGTATATTATATGAGGTATATAATTCAGAGCTTTATATTATGTGTTAGTCATATATTTTTATATGTAAGTTTGTAAATAACCTGTTTGTAAGTATATATATATATATATGCATTGATTTAAAAATATAATAGGTGTATATGCTTACAGTATATATAAAGGTTACTGTATATGTTATATAAGAGTTTATAAAGAGTATTTTATATGTCAGTACTAGTTAGTGTGACATATGTATTTTATTATCTGTTATGTTAGTATATATAATAAGTTATTGTTAATATTTTAAATGGTACTTTGATCTCAGGTGTATAAATATATATATATATATATACAGTTAGATTTGCTGGAAACCTGTTACATATATTTAAAGGTATATTATATTATTTATATTATAATATGAAGTGATGGTGTGTGTATATATAAGTACTATATACTTTGATATGTATGCAGTCAGATTCTTTGGTTGCAGTTTATAATAAAAGGTGAGTTATGTTTTCTTTTGTTTTATATATTTCTAGTTGGATAAGCATAATTAAATTATAATATATATTGTTTTAAAATATAACTTGTATGTAAGTTTTGTATACATGTTTATACATTAGTCTATATCTATAAGTATATATATATAGTTATATACATACAAATTCACATGAGCTTGGGTTCTAATATATATATATATATATATATATATATAGAATTTATTTTATAGCTGTTAAAGCTAAAATATTGATTTTGAAACTATTATAAGATTTTTATTTTATATGTGTTTTAAAATTTTACATTGATTTTGAGAAAAATATATAACGATATAATATACATTTTGTTTTAGTTTATATCAAACTGATCTTTAATTTGTTCTCATCAATCCCTATTTATCAGCTTTGTCCATCAAATTCATGCCAATCTTGCTTTGCTTTGAAATTCGTTGCTCGGATTCGCAGCTTAGGTCATTATCAAATTTCTCTAGCCTCGAAAGGTGAGCAATCACTCACGATTAACATTCTTATAGTTAGTAAATTTGATTTCACTTGAAACAATAATTGAAATATGTTGTTAATTTTAAATTGCTAGTTATTTAATTGTTAAATCTGATATGCCATTATCTACAATTGTTCACCTTTGATATATGACACCATATCCTGTTGTGTATATTTTATTTAATTTATCACTGATGATATATGTATGTTGTTGATATGTTATTATTATCATATATGTTCTCACTTTGCAAGTTCCCTGTTAATTAGAATTCCCTATGGGTGGAAATGATACATACCTGTGCAGTTAAAGCGCTCGGTGGATTTAATGCGGTAGAGGTGCAAAAAGTCATAGCGGGGATGTAGCGAAGATATAGCGGGATATATCGGATTACTCTAAAATAGCATATAAATCCCATACTTGTTGTTTTTACAAATATATAGATAGTAATTATGTGAAAAATTAACATTCAATTGAATTATAATTAATACAAAAATAATTTTAAATAAAATATGTGCAAATGTATTGTAAATGAACGTAAAACTGTTATATAACTTAATTTAATTTAGTAGAATATTAGAGCATTATCATTTCTAAACATATATAAAAAATTCAAAGAAATTAATTAATTTCATAATTTTTATAGCGTATAAATATCATTTTTCAATCCAATTTTTTATAGAAGATATAGCGGAAATAGCGGAAATAACGGGATATAGCGGAAATAGCGGGGATTAAAGCGGAAAGGCTATATGTTGGGGATATATGGAAAAATCGTAGCGGTAGGAATCCGCTATAAGATATATCGGATTTATAGCGGGGATATAGCGGGGCATTAACTGCACAGATACATACCCGAACGATCTTGTAGAATAGGGGAAAATCATTGGGTTGAAATGATAAACCTAAGCGGTTTTCATTTATTTTAAATTTGGGATTGCGGGTTGAAATGATATATACCCGTAAATATTTAAATTGCGGATTGAAACGATAAATATCCGTATCACTTGACCATAGGATAGAAAATTATATACGGACACCGTTGGTCTATATTTTGAAAAATGATTTCCAAACTGTTGAAAAGGGAATATATGAGTTTTAAATAAATATTGATTTTTAAAATATAATATAAAAAGGTTATTTTTATATATGTCTAAATTTCAGATTTTTTAAAATTATATATTTTGGAAATTTTAAATTTATAAGTTAGTTTTAAAATATAATTTTTAAGATTTTTCTCACAATTTTATTATTTTAAAAATATGTATAAAATAAGATTTAATACAAAATACAATTAATAATAAGATTTAATTTAATAAAATTTAATTTAATAAGTATATAATATGTTTTAAAATATTTATTTAAAATTTATTTAAAATTTTAAATTTGATTTGTAACTTTAATAATAAAGGTTGAGAAGATAAATTAATATTGACTTGAAATTTAAATTAGTTAATAATTTAATTTAAGAAAGAATTGATTTCAACTTATTAGTTTTGAGATTTTGAAAAGATATGATTATAACTTGATTTATAATTTGATTTGATAAAAAGTGATTAAATGAATATTCTAAATTTTGAACAAAATTGAGATTAAATATTTAATATTGATTTAAATATATAAATTGGGATTTAAATAAAATTGTTAAATTGAAATGGTTAAACTAGAATTGATTTAAATTGAATTTTGGAATTAAAATGATTTAAATCGATTTGCGAAATTGGAGGAAACTAATTTTATAATATAAAGTATTTTATTATATATATAAACTATTTTAACTTATAAAGAATTTTAATATATATACTATTTTCAACATCTAAACTGTTTAGGTGGAAAGTGTTATGATTTCAAAGTGTTATGGTTTCAAAGTGTTATGGTTTCAAAGTGTTATGATTTCGAAAGTGTTATGATTTCGAAAGTGTTATAAATTTTGAAAGTGTTACATTCTAAAAATGAATATTATATAAAGTGAATGATGATATCGAATTTATATGGTTTTGAAATGGATATGAAATTTTGATAAGAAGTATGAACTATTTGAAATGAAATGACCACGGTGTGAAATAAGCGTTTGGTTGTTAAAGAGACTGGGATCGGATATTGTCATACTCTCTGTCAATATCGAAAACCACTTTAACAACTGTGCACGTGGTGGAGATTCCAGAACGAAGTAGGATGGTTTGGTGACGATTCTATATGGTACTTACATAGCCTCGACTCTCGTGAGTCAGCTTGATGCGGCTAAAACAGGAGCCAGGTTGGGCCAAGTGAGGTCATTCCTCCTATCGGACACATTTCACCGATACCATTCTATTGCTTTTGTGATTTGATTAGGTGCACCTTTGATTTGGGAGTGTGTCACAAGGTGGGCGGTAGTAGCTGCTATGCGTTACCACCAGTCCGGATACGCAAACGGTATATCTACCCTGGCATTGCCTCGAGTGCCTTGTCGCATGCCTTATCGCGCCTTCTACGAGTTTGTTTTGTTTCGTACCTATGGAGTGCTCCCTGATGGCCCACTTGCGAGTGGAGTTTACAGTATCTGTATAGACTATGACATTATATAAAAGGTGTTAAGGGGGGTATGGATAACGCCTTAACGCTATTTGAATAGTTTACTTTACTATAGACATATTATAATAGCGTATATTACTACATAGTAGATAGTTCCATGGATCCTTAGAGGATGGAAATCCCAAACATCCTCTAAGTTACTTGTATTTCAGTTGACATTTCATTTGAGTTGAATTTATTCATATAAGAATGTAAATCCTGACTCGAGTGTTTTGTGTTTTGCTTTATGCTCGGGTCAGACTGAGTGTTACAGCATTTAAGACTCACCTTTGGAGTTTGGAGCTTCGCTTGGAGATCCATCTATATTTATTCAGCTTTCAACTATCTAGTCGTTTTGGTTCAGACTTGTTATTTGTTTGTATTCGAGACTACATTGTATTTGAGATATTCTGTTGTATTTTTATTTCAAACTCTGATGTTTATATGGTAGCTTCATAAACTACTATTTATCTATTCCATTGCTTGTTTTGTAATACTCTGTGTCTGTGATTGATTTATTTACTGTATATGCTGAGTTTTTCCAAATAAAAATTAACAATCTGTGTTTTGAGCAATTCAAGTCTGACATGTGCGGATGCGAATGGTTCGAAATAGCGGGTCGTTACAGGTGTTTTACTTCACCAGCTAAGACTACAAATTTCAGAGTAGATTAATAGTCAGAAAACGTATAGGTATGAAAATGTTATATGGCTTATCATAGATCATATATCATTCACTTTCAATATATTCTCATATATATTAGATTCTGTATTCCAAAAAAAATTATAGTGATTATATATCAATAATACAAAGTCTTTCATAGACAAAAATTTCGATGCATGTGGAGCATCAATATAAGTAACCAAAGCAGTCAATGTTATATCATTTAAGCATACAAAACATTATATTAGTTAATAATGGTTAAATGAAATTCCAATGTAGATTAAAGATCAAAAACAAAAAGCATTAATTCATACCATTATATTTTTTAAAAGTTGTATCGCGAGTGCACACAATAATATTCAACCAGTTTGAAAACTCGTTACGAAAAAGAACACAATATGAGCATATACATGTCTAATCAAATTCAGCAACAAATAAACCAAAGCATACACAATTTGATAATCTGAAAATTGGAAAATATCAAAACAAATAGATAAGAAACTTCAAATCGCCCAAATCATTCACCGCAACCAAAACCAAAACTTATTAGATAGTAAAATGGATAATTAGTAAGTCTGCAAAAAGCAAGACATAGTATGCACACCGACTCCTCTCAGAATTTGATTAGCAATGCATTATTTGATTTCTTGATAGTTGAACATGAAACCTTTTGAGGGTTATAACTTCATTTTGTGGTCCCTTTAAAATAGTCATTAGCTCCTAGTATTTATTGTAAATCAAATGCCGTTTAGTCATGGTATCTGTCATTTAAATGACAATATTTAATGCTATGCTACATTTTAGAATTTCAATAGAAAATAATATATGATGTCTAATAAAAGACGATGGAAGGTAACAAATATCTCACATGATGCTTATTAATTTAATCATCAAATTATCCATCTTATTATTCCTAATATTTCATAATAATATTAAGTGTTTAACTTGGGAAAATAATTAACAGGTATTCTATGTAAATTGGGTGACGTTGCATACTTCTATATGCTACCCGAGTAGTAAATGTAGTATGATCTTAGACATGTTCTGTAACGGCCCGGAAGATTTTCGACCCCGAAAATCGACACTAATACGTTCACTGTATAGAGTGCCGAGCAATCGAGTGCCGGAAACCCCAGACTGTTAGCGTTAAGAAGAAAAAGAGGTGGAAGAAGAAACAAAACAACAGCACAGAATCTCACAATCGCAGCGGAACAAATATAATATACAAATAACAACATTTTTATACAATGAAAATCTGTAACTGTCAATATATACACAAGGTATCAGAGTACAACAAAAACTGGACAGTTGTAACAACTTGTCCTCAACTGCTCTCTATACAGCCCCTAATATACAGCAGAATATAATATGTACATCTCTGTCATCCAGCTCGTCTCCTGAGCTCCAAACGTCCCAACCTGAAATCTATTATACTCGGTCTGACCCGAGCATTACAATAAAGTAACACCCGAGTCAGGCTGGAAACTAGCGTGAGTAAACCCATTTAATTTGAAATACTAAAGTTGTAAAACATTTTTGAAAATCACGGTAACTCGTCCAACATTACGAGTTCTTATCTTGTTATAACCAACACTTGTTACTAAATCCATTATTTAAAACAATATCTAAGTGCAGTTACTTATTCAAAATAGTCGGATTTACTTAATTTATTTAATTCCAGCTTATTAGATTCTACAAATCAAACCCGTAAACATTGAAGTAGTTATTAAATCGAAGTGGTTCCGGATATCGCTGATATCCGATCCCAATCTCTTCGAATCCAAACGTCATCCTTTAAACCAAGTTGTTTTCAACAAAACAAAACAATTTCAAAATGTCAACCTTCAGATAAAAATCCCATCACCATATCTATTCAAATAAAACATCTCACATTTTATATATATAACTGTTCACTTCAGGTTATTCCAATTTAACTATTCATAGACTAGATTAACTATTCACACAAACCATTAATTTACTTTAAAACAGAATTAATTAATTATTTTCAAATCATGTTTAATTATTCTTAAACTAATTACAAGCCATTTTAGTTTATTCTAATTAAATATCTGGAATTAACTAATAATCAACAAGTATAATTAACTTAAGACTTTTAATAAATTAAAGGTTTAGATCATTTTATTTTATCATTAACTATTAACTAGTTACAACTATTTATTCACTTTAATAAACCTTAGTAATTAGTAAATAATTAACATATACATAATTACCTTCACTTAATTGGTGTTTTTGATTTCAGAAGATAAAAATTGAATTGCCCGACAAAAAGGTATGTGTTTAAATTACCATATGAAATTTGATGGTTTTCAGATCTTGCCACTTGCCTTTTTGTAATGCCCCACCTCTATACTTATACTAGCCAAGGAAACTATGGAGTAATGCCGTCGACTAGCACGAAGAATAAGGCAGTTGAGGAGTGACCATCTGTGTAATTGCTTTGTGCGAGTACCGATATGTCAGATAATATAACTTACATTTCATTTCAAGAGGAAATCCGACACATCAAATACAAACTCAAAGCTACCACACAGTGGCTATTTGGGCTTCGAAAACAAATATTTAAATAAACATAACACAAATCAGTCACAAATATTCATATCACAAAGGCGGAAACATATATGAATATAGATCCACTACATCACAAAAGAATAGATACAAGTGCTAGACAAAAGAATAAGTATACAACAAGGAGTCTCTTTCTCAAATGTATACTAACAAAAACTAGTATGCTAAAGTAGTTAGCCAAAAGTCGGGTGAAGGACCCTGATAAGAAGTCAAGCAGGAGCACTTGAAATACCTCGGTCTGACCTGGGTATTATTTAAGAAGAAAATAATAAACGGATCAGTCTAGCTATAAATATCATCTAAAGTGAGATAGGATAAGAGATATCACAAAAACGTATGACAACAATAATGCCATACCATGACAAGTATACATCAGATAACAACAAAAATCATACAATATCTCAAATATTCTCAAACACCAGTAGAATGTCATATTCTTTAAATTATTCACCAAACACAAATATTGATAGAGCTTATCAATGAAATCCACGAAAATTGGTGAAACACAAATTCTAGAAATCATAAATTAGAAATCCAGAAATCACAAAAAGGGGAGGCCTATCACAAACGGGAGCGTGAAAACTCACCAACACGTGCATCACAAATGGAACGCTATTCCATGGTCGCTAACCATCAATTTTGAGCCGAAGCTCCACAAACGACCCGAAGAACATAGGTCGCTACCCCACTAATTTTGAGTTGAACTCGACAAACGGGGTTTAACCCCCACACAAACAAAGAGACGTCGCACATCGCTAGTCTAAATCACAAAATGATCATCATTGATCGATAAGTGTAAATTACACTAAGCTAGTAAATAGATGAGTTTAGCTTCATGTCCCATAACCACTAGCTTAAATTAAATATTTACGAACAGATTGTAGATTTCCTCTCGAAAATTGTCACAAGAGTTCAATCGAACAAGTCCAAGAATTAAACGACGAAGTAAACGCAAGCGTTTCATACCACTTGTTTTACTAAGCCGTTTAATTAGATTTCTCATATGAATGAGGTAAATATTTGTATATACTAATAGATTGGAAAACGGCTTTGAAAACGAGCTTTGTATTAAAAATAGTGTTGAAATCGTTTTGATGAAAAAGTTTGAGTATTTACTACTAGTATAAAAAACCTTTTATATTTTAAAGTGACAAATCACCGAAATGATTGTAGAAACAATCAATCACCAAAATCCACATTCGACGACGTGAATTAAAACCATAAAAATCGATATCGAATCCATCAAAATGGATATTCCCAAAAATCCCGAAAAAAGAAGTCATCAAAGACGATAAATGATAGTAACAATTCAGATCGTCAAAAATCGATTAAAAACCGAAAAACCCACACAAAACAACCTAAAATAGGCAAAAAGCAAACTTCACAGATTCAGTCGATTGTTCTGTAGGGTCAGTCGACTAAAACAAGCCTAAAAAATCTTGGGTTTCAGGTTCAGTCGACTGACTCTGCAGTTCTGTCGACTGATACAGGGACAGAGACATTTCTGTCCCCAGTTCAGTCGACTGAACTGTATGGTCAGTCGACTGACGCAGAGCCAGAGAGTTTTCTGGCCCCAGATTCAATCGACTGACACTGCAGTTCAGTCGACTGAATTGTGGTTTCCACTATTCTCAGCCTAGTCCCCAAAACAGGCAAAAATCCAAACGGGAGCGATTGAACGAGCATCGGAGGCTAGGGATTTATGCCAAGCGACAACCCAGCCTTATAGGCTCTTCGATACAGCCCAACAACGTGTTCAAACATCAATGATAGGATTTTTAAAGATTTGACTTCAAATCACCAAAAATTGGAATATTCATCAAACCAATTCAATTCAAAAGCAAATAAACAAGGAATAGATGTTAGGAATTACTACCTAACAACTATCAAAGATATAGACATAAATGTGAGTTCAAAAACTCACCTTTTAACCCAAAAACAACAAACGAGAAGCTCTAAAGCAAAGAAAAGATCAACTACTCTTCAATTTTAACTCTAGAAGCTCCAATCTAAGATCATAAGCAATATTTCCTAAGTTAGGTTATAGGAAATTTCTGAAATTGGAGAGAGATTGAGATGGAGAAGAAGAAGAAGATGCTTACCTAAGCTTCTCCTTGATGTCTAGCTTGAAGTTGATTTTACTTGAGAGAATTAGGGCTTAGGAATATCTAATTTCTTTTCTCTTCTCCCATTTTTACATTAGCTTGAGTGTTAGGAAATGTTATGAAGGAATAAAGTGGAGTGGAGTGGGAGTTAGGGTATTAGATGGGTTGGGTGTTAGGTTATTGGGCTTAAACCCAAACCCAAAGCCCTAAATGAAAATACCAAAATTTCACTCAACTCCAAACATATCGATGTTTATACTCAAAAAGGTCGCAAACGCCATTTTGGACTCAATGGAAGTGGTCTCGAGTCGTAATTCAACTATTTGCAAAAAGTGACATTTCTGACTTAAATCCAACTAACGATGCTATATTTAAATAAAACATTTAAATATACAATCGTAAACTATGCGGGTTGTTACAGACTCCCCTCCTTAAAGAAATTGCGTCCTCGCAATACTTAAGAAAAAGAAATAAAAAGTAACAACTATACAAAGGCATAACAACACAAAAAGAAGAAATTTTGAAATGAGAAGTTCACCTTAAGGAGCACGAGAGAGTAAGTCCGAATGTGTTCTGTCAATGAATTCTCCGGATTCCCTAGAGCAATCCTTAGGATTTGTGGACCATTGAACTTTCAAAAGAGGAGCATCTTTATTTCGAAGGCGTTTAACCTCCGTAGCCATGATACGAATATGATGTTTCTCATAAGTCAAATTAGGCGAAACATCAATTTCTTCAATAACACCGGGCTCAAGAATAGAATCGGAATCTCGAAGGCATTTCCGTAATTGAGAGACGTGGAATACGTCATGAATAGCAGAAAACTGAGTCGGTAATAAAAGGCGATAAGCCACGGAACCAATGCGTACAGTGATAGGAAAGGGGCCAATATATCGAGGTGCTAATTTTCCCGATCGACTGAAACGCACAACACCCTTCATAGGTGAAACACGAATGAACACCAAATCTCCCACAGGAAATTCTAGTTTCCTTCTTCTGTTATCGGCATAGGATTTTTGTCTACTTTGAGCTTCTTTCATCCTATGATGAATAAGGTCAATCGTTTCTGTGGCATCACGAATAAAATCTGGACCTAAAACCAACGTCTCACCGGCTTCAAGCCAACACGAAGGATATCGACATGGCCTTCCGTAGAGTGCTTCAAAAGGTGCCATACCAATACTAGATTGGAAGCTATTATTATAAGAAAACTCAACAAGAGAAATATGATCTTCCCAACTTCCACCAAAATCAAGAACACATGCGCGAAGAAGATCTTCAAGAGTTTGATTCACACGCTCGGTTTGTCCATTGGACTGAGGATGATAAGCAGTGCTAAAATTAAGCTTTGTTCCCAAAGCTTTTTGAAACCTTTTCAAAATCCACTAGTAAACAATGGATCACGATCGCTAACAATAGAAGTTGGAACTCCATGCAATTTAACAATTTCCTTGACATAGAGTTTAGCCAAAAGAGGTACGGTCCGATTGGACCGAACGGGAATAAAATGGGTGGATTTTGTAAGTCTATCAACTATCATCCAAAGGCTATCATGACCCGAACGAGAACGGGGAAGACCGTCAATAAAATCCATGGAAATTTGGTCCCACTTCCAAATTGGAATGTCTAAAGGTGCAATAACCCACCGGGCCTTTGATGCTCGGCCTTCATGAGTTGGCAAGTCATGCAACGCTTAATAAAGTTAGCAATATCAGATTTTATTCCATCCCAATAATAAAGTCGCTTCATGTCCGCGTACATTTTACTATTACCGGGATGAATGGTAAATTTAGAATGATGAGAATCTTTTAAAATATCTTTACGAAGATCACAAATATTTGGCACGATAAGTCTACCAAATTTTTGAATGCCACCACGAGCATCAATATCAAAGTCTTTTAGACCTTCAATATCAATTATATCCCTACAACTTTGGCTAAGAAGAACCAATTCGGGATCATGCTTTTGAGCTTCAAGAATGCGGTCTAAAAGAGAAGGATGAGCCTCAAGGCTACATAAAACAAGAGATGAACATGAATTGGATTCACGATCTCGAATCTCACAAGTGGATAAAGTCGCAAGATCATTCCATTCGGATATCATCGTGGAAACAACCGCTTGTTGCTTTCGGCTAAGGGCATCGACAACACGATTTCCCTTTCCGGGAGTATAGAGAATATCAAGATCATAAGATGCAAGGAATTCGAGCCAACGTTGTTGACGCAAGTTGAGTTCCTTTTGAGAAAATAAATACTTTAAATATTTATGATCGGTGTAGAGAACAAATTTCTCTCCCAAAAGATAATGACGCCAAATTCTAAGGGCGAAAACAATAGCCGTGAGCTCTAAATCATGAGTGGCATATCTAGTCTCGGCAGGCTTAAATTGCCTAGAAGCATAAGCGATAACACGTTCCTTTTGCATGAGAACGGCACCCAAACCAACATGACTAGCATCAGTATAAACAATAAAGTCTTGGTTCCCATCGGGAATCACAAGAATAGGAGCATCGGAAAGGAGTTCTTTTAATTTCTAAAAAGCAGCTTCACATTTGTCTGACCAAATGTATTTAACTCCCTTCTTTGTCAAACTAGTAAGAGGCACAGAAATTTTAGAGAAGTCTTTTATGAATCGACGATAATAGCCCGCCAATCCGAGAAAGCTACAAATTTCCGTCACACTCTCCGGTCTCTTCCAATTTTGAATCGCTTCAATCTTTGAAGGATCCATGGAAATTCCAGATTCAGAAATAATATGTCCCAAAAATTTCACACGAGATTGCCAAAAGTGGAATTTAGAAAATTTTGCTTTCGATTGGTTGCTCCTAAGAGTTTCCAACACAATCCGAAGATGATTTTCATGCTCCTCCTCGGTTTTAGAATAAATAAGAATATCATCTATAAAGATAAGAACAAATCGATCGAGGAAGTTTTTGAAAACTGGATTCATAAGGTCAACGAAATAAGCTGGAGCATTCGTTAAACCAAATGGCATAATAAGCCATTCATAAGATCCATAACAAGTACGGAACGATGTCAAAGGAATGTTATCCTCTGCAATATGGAGCTGATGAAAATCGGTTGTTAAGTCTAACTGTGAAAATACTCTAGCACCACTAAGTTGATCGAATAAATCATTAATCCGAGGTAAGGGATATTTATTCTTGATGGTGAGGTCGTTAAGCTTGCGGTAGTCAACGCAAAGCCTAAGTGTACCATCGGATTTCTTCAAAAAGATAGCAGAAGCTCCCCAAGGAGAGGAACTAGATTGAATAAACTGCTTCGCTTCCAATTCGGATAATTGTTTACGCATCTCCTCATTTTCCTTATTGGACATACGATAAGGAGGACGAGTGATAGGTAGAGCTCCAGGAATTAGATTAATTCTGAACTCAATTGCTCGCTTAGGTGGTAATCCTAAAACGGGCTCAAATATGTCGGGAAATTCACAAACAATGTGAATGAGGGAAATGACATCTTCCTCATCATCATTATCGTCATCATGAGGATTTATAGAATACAAGGATGCTCCCGAATTGGGATCTAAATCTTTAAAAACAAGAGAAATCTGCTTAACAGATTGAGGATGTCGAAGATATATAGTCCGCTCAGGACATAGGATATGGGCTTTATAACGGTTAAGCCAATCCATTCCAAAAATCATTTCGAAACCAAGGTAACGCATAACATGCAAATCGACACAAAAAGAGTAATGACATAAAATAATCTTGACATCTTTACAAAGTAAACTGAGTGTTGCGGATCCACCAACCGGATTTGCAATTCTCAATGAAGTCATCAAGCCAATAACATTCAAAGACAAAGCATCAACAAGTTCTTTTGATATAAAAGAGTGAGATGCACCTGTATCAAAAAGAACTCGAATAGGAAGATCACAAAATATAATAATGCCATCAAGGATAAAATGAGAATTACCTTGACCAAGAGAAGTGTTAGTAGGGGCTTGCACAACATTTAGCTTTCCTTCCTTCTTGTTTTGAAGTTTGGGACACAAAGATATAGTATGACCCGAACTCTTGCAATAGCGGCAAGTAAGGGGCTTCAGACACTTGTTTGCATAATGGTCCTTAGAACCACAATTTGACGCAGCGGCAAATAACAGAAATGAATGAAAAGGTGAAAGTAGCAATCGGTGGATTGAAAATACCAAACGCCCAAATCCGTTGATCTCAAAGATACCGGATTCTAGCTATCTTCGTCACGTTGATCGCGCACGATGCCGTGAAAGAAGATCTACAATTCTTTGGACGTTGATCAAGCGCACTTGATACCGTGAATTGGCTTCAACAATTTTTGATTCGAGCGCACTCGAATGCCGAAGGTGGAGATAGAAGATCACACTCAACTACCAATTTAAGAAGAGGCACAAAGCACTCAAACAAGTTTTTATTCAAAATCAACTAACTCTTACAAATGACACAACCCCGCTATTTATAGAGTTTTACAACCCAGGTCAGCGACCTAACTCACGCGACTCATGACCTAAGACAGGTCGTTACCGACCTAACAGACGCGACCTAATCATTACAACATCAAGCGACTTACCACATGACAACATACGCCCTAATATATACACAACGACATACGATTTAACAAAAATAAGAAAATTACAACACAACATACACGAGTTACAAATATACGACCTAACAGAATAGTTACAACACACGCGACCTAAGCTCCACGCGACTTAAGTCAAAGCAGCATATGCGGTATAAGGTCGTTAGCTCGCTTGAGCGACCTATAGAAGTTGCTTCTGGAAATCTTCGAACGACCTAACTAGGTCATAGGTCGCTGGTAACGGAATCTTCTTCACGCGACCTAACTAGGTCGTAGGTCGCTGGTAATGACAGTAATGGTATCACATTAGGTCGCTTGCGAGTTGCTTCTCCCTTCTTTCTTAGCTCGCCCTCCCCTAGTTCCAATGCATGCTCTGTCTCGTTAGCCTGTAAGTCGTTAGGTCGCTCGCGACCTAAAATTTGCGACGTAGTGTTGAAACGCGCTGCATCATCCTCCCCCGGTTGACAGAAATTCGTCCTCGAATTTGCGCCTTCCTTTTCCTCAACAAGCTCATCTCCATGATATGCAATCAAGTATTTGACGTTAAAACGTCTGCAGTGTGAATATGATCTGGCAATCTTAACTGATATGCATTATCATTGATCTTCTTCAAGATCTTTACTGGACCAATCTTTCGCGCTTTCAATTTATTGTACGTTCCGACTGGAAAACGATCTTTTGTCGACACGGCGTAAACCAAATCACCTTCTCTGAAGTTCACACTCCTTCACTTTTTATCTGCCAGTTGTTTATACTTCTCATTTGATGCAAGCAATCATTCATGAACAGTTCTGTGGCATTCCTGCAACTCAGTCACAAAATCACAAGCTCGCTTAACAACTCCCTTCTGATATGGCACTGTCGTCAAATCCAATGGTCCCTTCGGACTTGCTGAGTATACAACTTGAAACGGACTTAATCCAGTACTTCGATTGACTGCATGATTATGTGCAAACTCCGCCTGACATAATTTCATATCCCAGCTCTTCAGATTATCTTTCACAAGACATCTCAACAAATTTCCCAATGATCTATTCACCACTTCCGTTTTCCCATCTGTTTGCGGATGATAGGCGCTACTAAAATTCAGCTTCGTTCCAAACATCTTCCACAAACTTAACCAAAAATGGCTTAGAAATCTAGTATCCCGATCAGAAACAATAGATTCAGGTAGCCCATGTAATCGATACACCTCTTTAAAGAACAATTGAGCAACACGGACGACATCAGCTGTCTTCATATGAGCTATGAAATGTGCCATTTTTGAAAATCTATCCACCACAACAAATATAGAATCATTTCCCCTTTGAGTTCTAGGCAAACCCAAAACAAAATCCATGCTCACATCAACCCACGGTCTAGTATGCATAGGTAATGACATATATAATCCTGCATTTGTAGCGGTTCCCTTCGAAACTTGACAAATATGGCATCTCTCCATGAATCTCTCAACTTCTTTTCTCATTGACGGCCAAAAATAAGATTTTGCAATCAACTGCATTGTACGATCACGGCCCACGTGTCCTTCCTCATGCAATTCTTTGATAATCTTCATTCACAAACTCCCCTCTGGTATACACAATTGATTTCCTTTGAAGAGAAAACCATCCACCAACACAAACTCATCCGTCTTTCCCTCCTCGACTTCATCTACAAACTTCGCAAAATAAGAATCATCAATAAACAATTCTGGCAACACATCAAACCCCGTCACTTCAACCTTCATTGTAGTCAATAAATGATTCCTTCGACTCAATGCATCTGCCACACGGTTTGTAATTCCCAACTTATGCTTCACCACAAATGTAAACTGTTGCAGGTATGCGATCCACGAAGCATGCCTGGCTGCAATTTTGTCTTGTCCCTGCAAATGTTTCAGTGCTTCATGATCAGTATACAGAACAAATTCTTTATGGAACAAATAGTGTCTCCACTGTTTTATAGCTTGAACAATAGCATAGAATTCCACATCATAAGTATTATATCTCATCTTGGCTCCAGAAAGTTTCTCACTGAAATATGCAATTGGTCGTCCTTTCTGACTCAACACTCCTCCAATCCCAACTTTAGATGCATCAGTATGTTACTCAAACAATAACTGAAAATTTGGTAATACTAGAATTGGTGCTGTCGTCAAAAGTGCCTTGATCCGCTCAAAAGCAAATCCTGCTTCCTCCGACCATGAAAATTGCTTCCCCTTTATACAATCAGTAACTGGAGCCATCACGCTACTGAAGTGTGGAATAAATCTTCGGTAGAATGATGCTAAACCATGAAAACTTCTAACTTCTGTTATTGTACTGGGTTGTGGCCAATTTCTGATTGCTTCAACTTTATTCTGATCCACCTGTATACCTCCTTCTGAAATAACATATCCCAAAAATAAAACACTATGCGTCATGAACACGCATTTCTTCGTTGCAACATAAAATTGTTCCTGTCGCAGTATCATCAACACTTCTCTCAGATGATGCAAGTGTTCTTCTGTGCTTCTACTATATATCAGTATATCATCAAAATACACCACCACGAACTTCCCAATAATTGGTCTAAAGATCTGATTCATCACCCGCATAAATGTACTAGGTGCATTCGAAAGACCAAATGGCATCACCAGCCATTCGTACAACCCCTCCCGTGTCTTGAACGCTGTTTTCCATTCATCCCCTGGTCTTATACGAATTTGATGATAACCACTCTTCAAATCGATCTTCGAAAAGATAGTAGCCCCGCTCAACTGATCTAACAAATCATCAAGCCTCGGCATCGGAAATCTGTATCTGATAGTTATTTTGTTGAGTGCCCTGCTATCCGTACACATCCTCCACGAACCATCCTTCTTCGGCACTAACAAAGCTGGTACAACACAAGGACTTAAGTTCTCTTGTATGCGCCCTTGTTCAAGCAATTCTTCCACCTGCCTTCTCAACTCCTCATGTTCCTTTGGACTCATCTTGTAATGTGGTTTATGTGGTAACACAGCTCCTGGAACAGGATCTATTTGGTGTTGTATGTCCCTTAATGGTGGTAACTTCGTTGGTAGCTCTTCAGGAAATACATCGTCAAATTCTCCCAACACTGGCTTTACTTCTTCAGGAATTTCAACCACTTCATTACTCACGTCCAATCAACAAAAATACTTCAGGCTCCTCTTCTACTTCCTTAACAAACTCCTTCAAAGATAGCAAAGTTTTAAGTTCTTCAATCTCTTCCAACTTGCTTTCTTCTTGTTGTCGCTTCTTGGGAACTAAAGTGATTTTTGTGCCTTCGAACATGAAACTATAACTGTTAGTATGACCATCATGTTGCACAGCTCTATCATACTGCCATGGTCTCCCCAACAACAAATGACATACATCCATGTCCACAACATCACACCAAATTTCATCTTTGTATTTTTTCCCAATCGAAAAATTAACACAAGCTCTTCGTCCAACCTTCACTTCCCCACCTTTCCTCAACCAAGCTAACTTGTAAGGTTTCGGATGCTTCTCAGTCTTTAATGCTAACTTCTTCACAGCCACGGTAGAAATGATGTTATCACAGCTGCTCGCATCAATAACAAACTTGCAAACCCTTCCCAAGATAGTGCATGTTGATTGAAAGATGTTACTCCTCAACCAGCTAGTTTCCTCCTCCTGTTTTGGTGTCAAACAAGATCTCCTCATCATTAAAGTATATCCATCATCTCCTGACAACAATTCTTCTTCCTCCTCAACTGGTAGTGAATTAGAACATTCAGCTTCTGCATCCTCATCTTCAACCTCAGCAATCATCGCTCGCTTCTTTGGCTTCGGACATTCATTGCTTTTGTGACCAAACTCCTGACAATTGAAGCATTTGATACCACTATTGACCTTGGTCTTAGCAACTTCACTAATAACCGGTTTTGCAACAGCCTTGGAAACATTCACATTGCTACTAGCCCCTTTCATTTGATTGTTGGAATTTGTAAACACACCACCATCTCTCCTACCTTGCTTCTCCCAAGCTAGAGCTTTTTGATGTGCTTCAGCAACAGATCTGGGATCAAACATATTCACCATATCTTGAATCTGCATTCTCAACCCTCCAACAAATCTAGCGGTCAACTGTTCCTCCGTCTCCATGATGTCATTCCTCGCAATCAATTGATAAAATTCATTCGCATAATCATTCACTGACTTTGTTCCCTATCTCAGATTCTGCAATCGTTGATACATAAGAGACTGATAATTATATGGCAAGAATGTTGCCTTCATTAACTTCTTCATCTTCTCCCATGACTCAATCTTTGACTTTCCCATTCTCTCCCGTGTTAATTTAGTTTGCTGCCACCATGCCATAGCTCTTCCTTTCAATCGGGTAGCAACCAACTTCACTCTACGATACTCGGGTACTTCTTTGAAGTCAAAAATTTCCTCAACATTTGAAACCCAATCCAAAAATTCCTCCACTACCATTCCACCCTTGAATTCTGGAATTTCAGTTTTCATCCCCGACTCCCATCGTCGATCATCTTCTACATCCCGATATGCATTTCGTACTTGGTCTCGATCTCGATAATGAGCACTACATCTATCATCATCTTCATCAAAAATAGATGTACTTTGATAACGATCTCGACCATCCACATCTCTATGATCACGCATATCCCTTCTACTTTGTCTTTCAACATCACGATATGGCTCATGTTCAAACTCACGTGGAGTTCTTCTCTCTTCATCTCTATACTCATGATGTTCTCTTCTCAATGAAACTGAAGATTCTCTTCTTTCTCGGTAAGATTGCGACGACACCCTCCTCGCTTCCGTAACCGATGGCGAAACTCTGTTTCCTCCATGGTTCGAGATTGGCGACCTTCTCCTTTGACTTTGATTCATATCATTCATCAGTTTCTCTAACTTCCCAATGCCTTCATCAAACTTTTCATTAATGCGTTGTTGCATTTGCTCGGCTTCTTCTCTTCTATATAACGCATCAACATTCTGATGGCGATTAGCTCTTCTCGGCGGCATTGTCAAATGAAACAATCTTCCACAAAAATTAACTCTCGGCTTGAACTTCAAAGTGATGCACGGCCTTGACTCTTCAACACAAAGTGATGCACAACTTCAACTCCTAGCCCTCGGCTTTAACTCTTCAAACTCTTCTCCTTGGCTCCAAGACTCGGCTTAGCTATGATTGGCTAAGTCTCGCTCTGACACCAAATGACGCAGTGGCAAATAACAGAAATGAATGAAACGGTGAAAGTAGCAATCGGTGGATTGAAAATACCAAACGCCCAAATCCGTTGATCTCAAAGATACCGGATTCCAGCTATATTCGTCACGTTAATCGCGCACGATGCCGTGAAAGAAGACCTACAATTCTTTGAACGTTGATCAAGCGCACTTGATACCGTGAATTGGCTTCAACAATCGTTGATTCGAGCGCACTCGAATGTCGAAGGTGGAGATAGGAGATCACACTCAACTACCAATTTAAGAAGAGACACAAAGCACTCAAACAAAGTTTTTATTCAAAATCAACTAACTCTTACAAATGATACAACCCCGCTATTTATAGATTTTTACAACCCAGGTCAGCGACCTAACTCACGCGACTCACGACCTAAGACAGGTCGTTACCGACCTAACAGACGCGACCTAATCATTACAACATCAAGCGACTTACCACATGACAATATACGACCTAATATATACACAACGACATATGATTTAACAAACATAAGAAAATTACAACACAACATACACGAGTTACAAATATACGACCTAACAGAATAGTTACAACACACGCGACCTAAGCTCCACGCGACTTAAGTCAAAGCAGCATATGCGGTATAAGGTCGTTAGCTCGCTTGAGCGACCTAAAGAAGTGGCTTTTGGAAATCTTCGAACGACCTAACTAGGTCGTAGGTCGTTGGTAACGGAATCTTCTTCACGCGACCTAACTAGGTCGTAGGTCGCTGGTAATGACAGTAATGGTATCACATTAGGTCGCTTGCGAGTTGCTTCTCCCTTCTTTCTTAGCTCGCCCTCCCCTAGTTCCAATGCATGCTCTGTCTCGTTAGCCCGTAAGTCGTTAGGTCGCTCGTGACCTAAAATTTGCGACCTAGTGTTGAAACGCGCTGCATCACAATTGTAACATTCTCCACGACTAGAGGTAGGAGTCTTTGCTACCGAAGTTGCTTGCTTCCCTTTCTTGTTGGGATAAGGCTTGAACTTAAAAGGCCTCTTCTTATTGATGTTTTGTTTGACTTCAACATCACTTTCTTTATCGGCCTCTTCGAGTCGAAGAGCAACATCAACAAGCTGATCGAAAGAAACTTCTAATTTCAGAAGTAATGGCGTTTTGAGGTTCTTATTCAACCCATAGACAAATCTCTGATTTTTCTTCAATGGGGTATTAATATACTCAACCCCATATTTAAATAGAGATTCAAAAGATGCGACGTAATCCGTCACATAAGATTCACCTTGAACAAGGTCAATAAAGCGTCGAGCTAAAGATACTTTTTCAGCTTCCAGCACAAACTTTAACTCGAACCTTTCTCGGAATTGCTCCCAAGTAAGACCCGCTTCAATACTTTCGGAGATCAAAAGCTCATACCAATCTAATGCTCTCTCCTGGAGCATGCTAGAAGCCACTTGGACTCGATGAAGATCAATAAGATTCATGCGGGAAAAGATGCGATCGCATGTTCTAAGCCAAGCTTGGACTTCTATAACGCTCTCGGAACCTTTGACAGGCCTTCCACCTAAGTTGGTGTAATCATTGCACAAGCGTGCAAACCCAGATTTAGGATGAGTAGGCTCTGGAATGGGTCCGATAGCTTGAGCCTTTTTCACAAGATCTAGAAGTTGCTGAGCAGACATAAATACTTCGTCCTGAGGAGTAGCACTAGATTGACCGACGCTGGGACGGCTCGGTCTAACCATTTCTCTTCTTTAAGAAAGAAAGAAGAGGAAAAAAGTTATTCACAGAATGAATATCAAAGAAACTTGATTGATAAAACAAGGCATCATAAAAAGAAATAGGATAGAACGGTACGAAGACTCGAATTAAATCCTATGGCACGATTCCTAAGAAAGACTTAGGATAATAATCCTTGCTAGATTATTCTACATTGTTCCGAAGTTTGGCTTTGATACCAAGTTGTGACGCCCCACCTCTATACTCATACTAGCCAAGGACACTACGGGGTAATGCCGTCGACTAGCACGAAGAATAAGACTATTGAGGAGCGACCATCTGTGTAATTGCTTTGTGCGAGTACCGATATGTCAGATAATATAACTTACATTTCATTTCGAGAGGAAATCCGACATATCAAATACAAACTCAAAGCTACCATACAGTGGCTATTTGGGCTTTGGAAACAAATATAGAAATAAACATAACACAAATCAGTCATAGATATTCATATCACAAAGGCGGAAACATATATGAATATAACACATAATAGTGTACATCAAAATAGTGGTCAAACTAGATCCACTACATCACAAAAGAATAGATACAAGTGCTAGACAAAAGAATAAGCATACAACAAGGAGTCTCTTTCTCAAATGTATACTAACAAAAACTACTATGCTAAAGTAGTTAGCCAAAAGTCGGGTGAAGGACCCTGATAAGAAGTCAAGTAGGAGCACCTGAAATACCTCGGTCTGACCCGGGTATTATTTAAGAAGAAAATAATAAACGGATCAGTCTAGCTATAAATATCATATAAAGTGAGATAGGATAAGAGATATCACAAAAACGTATGACAACAATAATGTCGTACTATGACAAGTATACATCAGATAACTACAAAAATCATACAATATCTCAAATATTCTCAAACACCAAAAGAATGTCATATTCTTTAAATTATTCACCAAACATAAATATTGATAGAGCTTATCAATGCAATCCACGAAAATTGGTGAAACAAAAATTCTAGAAATCATCAATTAGAAATCCAGAAATCACAAAGGGGGGAAGCCTATCATAAACGGAAGCATGAAAACTCACCAACACGTGCATCACAAACGGAACGATATTCCATGGTTGCTAACCATCAATTTTGAGCCGAAGCTCCACAAACGGCCCGAAGACCATGAGTCGCTACCCCACCAATTTTGAGTTGAAACTCCACAAACGGGGTTTAACCCCCACACAAACAAAGAGACGTCGCACATCGCTAGTCTAAATCACAAAATGATCATCATTGATCGATAAATGTAAATTACACTAAGCTAGTAAATAGATGAGTTTAGCTTCATGTCCCATAACCACTAGCTTAACTTAAATATTTACGAACAGATTGTAGATTTTCTCTCGAAAATTGTCACAAGAGTTCAATCGAACAAGTCCAAGAATTAACCGACGAAGTAAACGCAAGCGTTTCATACCACTTTTTTTACTAAGCCGTTTAATTAGATTTCTCATACGAATGAGGTAAAGGTTTGTATATACTAATAGATTGGAAAATGGCTTTGAAAACGAGCTTTGTATTAAAAATAGTGTTGAAATCGTTTTGATGAAAAAGTTTGAGTATTTACTACTAGTATAAAAAACCTTTATATTTTAAAGTGACAAATCACAGAAATGATTGTAGAAATAATCAAACACCAAAATCCACATTCGATGACGTGAATTAAAACCATAAAAATCGATACCGAATCCATCAAAATGGATATTCCCAAAAATCCCGAAAAAAGAAGTCATCAAAGATAATAAATGATAGCAACAATTCAGATCATCAAATATCGATTAAAAATCGGAAAACCCACACAAAACAGCCTAAAATAGGCAAAAAGCAAACTTCACAGATTCAGTCGACTGTTCTGTAGGGTCAGTCGACTGAAACAAGCCTAGAAACTCTCGGGTTTCAGGTTCAGTCGATTGACTCTGCAGTTCAGTCAACTAATACAGGGACAGAGACATTTCTGTCCCCAGTTCAGTTGACTGAACTGTATGGTCAGTCGACTGACACAAAGCCAGAGAGTTATCTGGCCCCAGATTCAGTCGACTGACACTGCAGTTCAGGCGACTGAATTGTGGTTTCCAGTATTCTCAGCCTAGCCCCCAAAATGGGCAAAAATCCAAACGGGAGCGATCAGACGAGCATCGGAGACTAGGGATTTATGCCAAGTGACAACCCAGCCTTATAGGCTCTTCGATACAGCCCAACAACGTGTTCAAACATCAAATTTAGGATTTTTAAAGATTTGACTTCAAACCACCAAAAATTGGAATATTCATCAAACCAATTCAATTCAAAAGCAAATGAACAAGGAATAGATGTTAGGAATTACTACCTAACAACTATCAAAGATATAGACATAGATGTGAGTTCAAAAACTCACCTTTTAACCCAAAAACAACAAACGAGAAGCTCTAAAGCAAAGAAAAGATCAACTACTCTTCAATTTCAACTCTAGAAGCTCCAATCTAAGATCATAAGCAATATTTCATAAGTTAGGTTATAGAAAATTTCTGAAATTGGAGAGAGATTGAGATGGAGAAGAAGAAGAGGATGCTTACCTAAGCTTCTCTTTGATGTCTAGCTTGAAGTTGATTTTACTTGAGAGAATTAGGGCTTAGGAATATCTAATTTCTTTTCTCTTCCCCCATTTTTACCTTAGCTTGAGTGTTAGGAAATATTATGAAGGAATGAAGTGGAGTTGAGTAGGAGTTAGGGTATTAGATGGGTTGGGTGTTAGGTTATTGGGCTTAAACCCAAACTCAAAGCCCTAAATGAAAATATCAAAATTTCACTCAACTCCAAACATATCGCTGTTTATACTTAAAAAGGTCGCAAACGTCATTTTGGACTCAATGAAAGTGGTCTCGAGTCCTAATTCAACTGTTTGCAAAAAGTGACATTTCGGACTTAAATCCAACTAACGATGTTATATTTAAATAAAACATTTAAATATACAATCGTAAAATATACGGATTGTTACACTTTTGTTTTCTTTGGAAAATTTGGGGGCCGTAGAGGCAATTTTGTAGTTGTTCCAAGCTAGCCGTGCAAAGGAGATGCTGACAAAAATTTTCGAAAATTTAAGGAGTTGGAAAAATTTTGAGAAATTTTTTGATGGTTTAAAATTTGGTTTTAAACTATAATTTGAATTATTGAGGGATAATATTATTTGAAACGGATGGATGAGTTTGGAAAGTTAGCAAAAATGATAGTGTGTCTTTAATAAAAAGATTGTTTTGGGAAAGTTGTTTGAAACTGTTTGGTTTTGGGAAAAATATTTAACAGGTTATGGATCATTCTTCTTAACTAGCAATTTCGAGGACGAAATTCTTTTAAAGGGGGAGGAATGTGACGACCCGGGATCGGATCTGCTTTATTGCTGCATGATAGGGGGTTCTCACTTCGTGTTTGGTGGTGAGCAGTAGACTCTTACCCCTACATGTCCTTGAGAGGTAGTATAAGGCCTTGATGGGTTAGTTGCAGTTGAGAGGCAAATTCGAGGTACCAGTGTAGAGCCACGGGGGAAAGTGGCCGCTGTTGGGATGGTTGAAAAGCCTACCGACCTTTACATGTTCTCTTTTTTGTACTTATATTTGCTGGTAAAAAAATGTGAAGCTACACGTAGAAAGAAAAATAAATGACTAAAAATCATGAATGGCACTAAATCCAAAATAACGCAGTTGCCAGAGTTTTAAAAGCGTATGTATTACTCCATTATCGACTGAGATAAGTTTTTGCAACCACTTAGCTCACTGCTACTTCGTTACTCCTATTCGGGTATATTTTGTATACTAAAAACGTGAAAATTAGGACATTTTGTGGAACACCCTTCAAGAATTTCATAATCATCCCCGCCTCTTCCTAAACGGGTGTTTCACAGATAACGGCTGTAATTATTTTTATCAAGAATTTGTAGTTATACAGCAAATACTTACAGTATTAACTATAACTATTTGCAGGTAAAAATACATTTATAACTGGAAATATTTGTTGTGTAAATGGTATATGTTTATGGAAGATACTTATCAGTATCCACCAAAAAATGCCATGAACTTACTAATCCACAGTAATCAATGTCATGACAGTAAATAACTCAAAATACAGAGAATATGTTTAGAAACGGAACTACACAGTAAATGTATACACCATAAAAGCACCATATATTAAGTTAAACATTTTACATGCAATACAATAATGAAATGAAAATAAATCAAGTAATTTGAAAGATGATCCTTCCCCAAATGCATGAAAAATAAAGACGATCTCTTTTTTTCTTGCAAGTTAAAGTTTTGCCTGAAAGCCATGTTTAAACTGGGACATCCATCATAGCTTCGTTCTCCATATCAATGATGCATATGCTTGACTGTCCGTAGAGACAATGAGTTTTGGAGTCTATTTAGGAGCTTTTAATTTTCTGCTAACATCAATACATGCTTCACCAACATTTTGCAGCCACTAGGAGAGTTCCCTTTGAATTTTTTTAAAGCATCGCATACCCACTGTAGCCAAGACAAATGCTTTGAGCCAATATTAGCTTGCATCAATACCTTAATTTTACTCACACTTCCTCTGCAATTTTATTGTTTCCTAGAACGATGCATATTCATACAGTATTACCAATTATCAAATTGACAGACGTAGCTTGATTTGTTATTTAAAGATTGGATTGTATTCTAAAAAGTATGGTATGTTCTTCGACAGCCTTAGATTCACATGTATTTTCTTTGGTCTGGAAAAATAACTTATGGGCAACCTCAATAAGCCTTAAATGATGCCCTTTAAGAGCAATATAACTATTAATGTGGCTTTTATACTTACCATCAATGCAAAAACAAAATATGAGGAATATCCTAAGATTTGATAAGGATGTTTAATGTCGTTTGTTCATTAAGCTTGGGACAATTGATAAGTATACATGGGCTAGAGCTTCAGAGCATGCAAGAACTTCTAAATCCAAGAAGATCAGAGTAACAAAATGCTAAAATGATTTGTGACATTATATGAGCCCACAACATTCAAAACATGTCAGACATTTCATATGTTCTCCAAACTTGATCAATCAAAATCTAGCAAAGGAAAACATATGCAATGCTGGCATACATAGAATGATATTATGGAGCTCAAACCTCCCTATAATTTTTAAATCCAGCAAAAAGTTGTATTTTAGAAGTCATTACATGCGATGTACATGTATCATTAGCATAGGACAATCCAAATTTATTCACTGATGCGCGCCTTTCCCTTTTATGCTCTCAATTAACAATATTTGAAATTACTACTGTACATAAAGAAATGAAGTTCGTTTTGTACCAAAACTGAAACGGTTCATTTGAGTTTATATTTGAGTCGCATTAAACACCAATTTCTTTTCACATTTTTTCTTTTATCTTTACAACAGGAGAAGTAACAAAAACACTTTATGATAAATCTAAGAAATGTAGGAGAAATATATAATAGTTTCAGCAAAACCAACAACATATCTTATATCTACTTAATTTTAGGAAAAACCCAGAAATGATTTTTAGTTGTATTAACGAAATTTTCTTCCCCCGTTCGAAATTCACTTTAAAAACATTACATTTAGTTAGACTAATATCAAAATAAATAATATAGCCATTTAAGTATATGTTTGAATGTTACACATAACAAACTTTTTTACATTAATTTTAGTTAGGCTTACAAATAGGCATCTGCTATTTAGACTAAAAATAGGACACAAAAAATATAGACTTTGGATTTTTTGTCTTTACATGGGATGTGGAAATCAGGAGGAAATCTAATAGTCAAGGTCTCTTGTGTTCCATTTTGTGTCTATGTTTTTGTGTCCAACAAAATTTCCCTTAGAAATACCAATCGGTAACAATCTTCTGTTGACCAACATCACCTTTATGTTAACCATAAACCAATTTGCATCAACATTAGAAACTACCTAATATTTAAGGGCACCTAATCAATATAGCCAATCAATGACTCCAAATTAGCCCGATTCTCTTATTTTAAGAGAGAAATATGAAAATGTGATCCACTTTTGAGAAACATACATTCAATCCTCCTCTACTTTTGGATCCCATTTCACCTATCTATTTAAGGGAGAAATATGAAAACGACTCCAAATAAGTAATGTAATAGCATATTAATTCACTTCGATCAGAACTTCATATTGAGAAAGAGATTCGGTAAAGGTATAAAATAATAGATACATGTCCCTATAAAATTTCAATTTCATTGTGCATGTAAATATTGTTCTTTTATTAAGATTAAATAGTAGACATATTTTAACCTTTACCCCAAAGCAACATAAACAAACTGGCGTTAACACACCTATTGGTTACGAATTAACAATATAACGTATAGATCGTAATGCAAACTCGTAGCCATAACACTTTCCATATTGAAGATCATAGTGCGTGAAATTATTGCTCTATTACTTCATAACTACCGAGTTGTCCATAATTCCAAGGAAGAAAAGCATAAAACACATAGATAAAGTATGAATAATTAGTTGCTTGACATTATAACGCAATCCCCCATAAATCCAATGCTTTAAAATTTAAATACTACATGGGTGACTAAACTAAAACATTACTTAGATCTGATGCTTCATGAATCAATCCAAATAGTAGAAAATAATCTAGAATAATATGTGCAATCGGTGCTTTAATGCTAGCCAAAATAATTATGAATTAGTGCAAGCAATCGGATAAAGGAAAAATGGAGTAATAAAACCCTTATACTTTCTCTAATCTTATAACCTTCATTCTTCATTTCAATTGTATAATGAATCGTACTATCAAGTGGCCCGATATAGCTGAGTTTTGCCACCTCTTCTCTAGAACTACTTAATTAATAAAAGGAACAAATATTTCACATAAAGAAAACTCAAGCAAAAAGAGAAGGAGTATGGAATCTAATAAAAATATTGTTTTTGCTATAAGAATCAAGGACATGTGTGATTTAATTGATAACTCTATTAAGTATCCAAATCAGATAAATAATATTTTGAATGATTAGTTATCTTTAAGTAACCCAATAAAGCTCGAAAGAACTGTGTTATTGCAGATTTTTAAGCTTTGGTTTCCTAACAATAGCAACCTTTTTCACTATTGAAGAGACTAAACAAACAATTTCATTTGCGCCCAAACTTATCCTTTGGAGAAATCAAACAATCAATTTCAATAAACATCTCATTGGGAATTATCAGATGGCAATGTATCTAATATTTGTTTTGTCCAAACAAAGAAGCATCAGATAGAAATTTACAAATTTACAGATGTTAAAAATAGCTATCCAAATTGGGTCTTATGGATGAACTCTTGATTCTCCTCAATATTCATCTCAAGGAATTAATGAACTATATGCAAAATTAAAATTTATAAAAGGTAATGACTAATATTTTTATTCTAGTTAAAATTTACTGTAAGCATTTCCAAGCTATCTCAAGAATTAAAATTTAATTAATAATGAAACTCTGATAACACACAAACACTATGAATATTTGAAATATTTCATAAGTTGTATGGCCTACAAAAATATTACTCATTTTGAGTCCGACTTAAGCATGAACGAAAATAGCCAATGATGGGATATAAACTAAACGAAATCGAAGATAAATAATCGACAATAAAAAATAGAAAACAAAATTGGGAATAGAGAAAGGTCACCCAAATTACTGACATTCGACTAAGGTTAGGATCTTCAAATGAATCAATTTCACGCCGTCCTTAGTTCATCATTTAGTTGAGGTGTACTCATCAGCAAAACTGATTTGACACCATCGTGCAAGAGAAGAATCTAACGTGTAGCAAATTTTCACCCTTTCGACCTTAGTAGATGAAGAGTAGGATTGTTGATGAGTTGTTTTGGAATGGATATGTGAGATTTGATTTCAACTTTAAGTAGTAAAAGGAGTGGTGTTGATGGGGTAATGGAGGGATAGGGATTCGGCGATTTACGGAGAAACATGGGAGTACATGCGGATGGGTGGAGAGAGAAAATGTTGGATCTAGGGTTAGGTTTAGGGTAGAGAGAGTAGCGAAGGAGATGCCTGGAACAATGAAAATAAAAGGAGAGGAAGGGTACTAACATAAAGAAATTAAAAATATGATTGTTCATTTCAAAAGGGCTTGTGAGCTCTTGAAACACAACTCAGTAATAATATAATATTATAGATATAGTAAGAATTCTTTGTAAATTTTTTTTGAAAAACCTTTTTCAAAATAACAAATCCGTCTCTCATACGTATAGGTTTTTCCCGTTGGTCGGATAACCTAGAGCTCTGATACCAAATGTAATAACCCACTCCCAAATAGGCCTAAATTTTGACTCGGAAAAGGCCCATTGAAACTTATATCCATTCTAAGGCCAACTGTTGGTAGTAAAAAGAAATAACATTGTAGAGTCATAACTAAACTTTCAGAACTCAGAGCAGATGGAATAAAATATAATAGTACAGCGTACCCATTTATTTCAAAACCAAAAAATATCATAACACAAAATCCCATAAAATCCGTAATATAATATCTGTTACAATTATTGTTTAAATCCATGGGTACGCATGAATGCAAATAATAATAAATACTGCCACTTCCCAAGCTTCCTCTTTAAGTATCGTCACCGCCATCACTCTGTCCTTAACCTGTGTCGTAATGAGGAGGGAGTCAGAGCAACAATTGTCTGGTGAGCTCGAGTCTTACATTTTCAATACTTGGGTAGTATATTTCAAAATAAGAATATGTCCACTAACATAAAACCGTTAAAATCATTTAGTACTTCTTTATAAGGAAAGGAGGCGGTTCCAACCACTTAATACCTTCCATTTCAGAAGTAGATCCCAAATCCGAATCATACATCATAAATAGCTAATAATGTAAGAGACGGTACCCAAGCCACTTAATACTTTCCAGTGGAAAATAGGCAGACCCCGTCATTTAAGGCCTATTTTCAGAACCGTGCTCCTCCATGGTACTATTCTAGCTGACATCACATGGAATCTCATAGGCCACTTAATATTTTCAAGTGGAAAATAGACAGACCCCATCATTTAAGGCCAATTTTCAGAAGCGGACCCCTGTAGAGATACCACCTAACATAACCCCTTGGCGATTTAATACTTAATTTGGGGAAAAAGGTAGGTCCAACCACTTAATACCTCAAACCCTGAAGCAGACCCTTTGTCGTATGGCCCATACCCATAATGACGTCTCACGTTAGTCCTCTATCGTAGGAACTGGTAGCCTGATTAGCTGGACAGATTTCCCCTGGAGAATTTGGAACTAACCTCGCGTCATTACAAATAATTATCATATGGATATCTCACATCAATAAAAGTGTACACAACTTCTGGTAGTCTCAAAGTGAAGGGCAGACTTTCGTCATGTAACTCTATTGACCTCGCATCCCTATGACTTAGTCATAAATTAATTACTCTCTATATATCTACTGTTGGCCAAGTTTTCAAACACCGGACCAAATCCCCTCCACCGATCCAAGCCACCACCGATCCAAACTACCACCGAACCAAATACAACCGGACCAAATCCCCTCCACCGATCCAAGCCACCACCGATCCAAACTACCACCGAACCAAATACAACCGGACCAAATCCCCTCCACCTATCACCGAACCATCTCATGACCGAACCAAGAGGATGCCGAACCAGACTGCCAGGCCAGATCCCTTCAGCCCAGGCCCACCAGCAGCTGTATATATCCAAGACCCCTGCCCCCAACCTCACTCTATAAATAGAGAGGCAGGGGTACAACAATGGCAGACAAGTTTGAGAGCTCGAGCACGGAAGGAACTTTCAAACAACTTTCTTTTACTTGTATCAAAGCTTTGTACTTGTAATCAAAAGAAGAGAAGAGAAATAATATATAAAGTGGACGTAGGCACATTCTGGCTGAACCACTATAAATTTGCGTGTCTTTTTACAGTTTAGCCCCTGCTTTTCATATATTTTCGCAAATCACTCAAACCGCTAAGAACAACATAAGATCTACTAAATCATACAACTTTGAGATGTTTGTCCATTTTTTGTGCAAACATTTTTGGTGCTTTCACTGAGAACTAGAAGCTCGAAGCTTCAGCTTCATCTACTTAACAAGTTTTCCTAACAGCATCGTCCGCCACTTGGAAAACATGCCTCCCAAACAGAGAAAAGATGTTAACAAAGGAAAAAAACATCGCATCCAGCAGTCTTCCAGATCCAGCTGTCACGAATCAAGTAAATCGTCCTCCTCCAGCAACGGTAACAAATGGAGAACAGGCTAACCCGACTGCTCCCGACGTAGAACAGCCTGCAGCAATTACTAGAGCAGATCTGGACAGAGTTGTGGTTGAAGTAACTAACCGCTTCACGTCCCAGCAGGAAGCCTTGGTGGACCATCTCATGTCACGCTTGAGGGACGCTGAAGAATCCAACCGCAACACTGAATCATGGGGCGAGTCCCAGTCTGGAGGATCTCAGAGACAGCAAAGATCTTCCTTCTTCGAAGGAGCTAACGGCAGAAGTAGCCGTGGTAGGAGCCGAGACCGAGCACAGCCCGAAGTTAGGCCTGAGGAAACGTTTGGTACCGAACCCAACGGGGAAGGTACCGGGCGAAGGTCAACTGTAGCTGAGCCTGTCATGCTGCCTAACAACAGAAACACCGGTGAACGGGGCCGAGCTAGAGTTCAGCCCGAAGTTGGACCCGAGGAAGTGCTTAGATCAGAACCCAACAGGGGGAGATCAAGGCAAGGGCCAACTGTAGCTGACCCAAGCATGCTCCCAGAAGACCAAAGGCAGCCACGGGAAAATATGAGGAGTGATAGACGACACCATCCCTACAGGTCGTCTGGACGGAATCAATCCCACAGAACAGAACCAAACTCATTTCTATCCGCTCCAAGTTCTGATGAAAGGATGGCACGCTTATTCAGAGAGTGTGTCCAGCGGGAGCAAAGAGATCGAGAGATAGGCGCTAGGGTAACCAGCCCTTTTGCCCGCAATATCGAAATTGCTATCACCCCCCGAGAATGGAAGATGCCAACAATGGAACCCTACAAAGGAACCTCCGATCCCGTTGTACACTTACAGAGGTACACGCAGCATATGCTCATGAGTGGAGCAACAGAGGGAGTACTGTGCAAATGCTTTCCGCTCTTCTTAGCATATCTTGCTACCTCCTGGTTCTGTCATCTACCCCAAGGATCCATCAGCTCATGGGAAATGTTGAAAGAAAAATTTATCAGTCAGTTCCGCATTCATGTGGAGCAACCTAAGGACGCTTATTCCTTGTCCAGCGTCAAACAGAAACCCGGAGAAAAGCTGCAGCAATACCTAACCAGATTCAACGCCGCAGCAGCCGTAGTTCAAGATGCCGATGAGAAGCTTATCCTAATGGCCCTCTACAGCGGGGTGCATCCGGACACTAAATTTGCTAGAAGGTTGACAAAAGAAAAACCAGCTACTTTACCCGATTTCTTCCATGAAGCCGGGAAATACATGAGGCTTGAGGATGCTGCCATTGAGGGGCAGTCAGGACAACAAAGTAAGACGACCCATGGCAACGCCCCTGCTGTGGCGAGGGACGTTCGAAGAAATGATTCCAGAGACAATGCTGGGGGCAAGAAGGTAGAAAAGCGCCTATATCGGCCAGGACCAAGATTCGACACTTACACCCCTTTGAACGAGACCGTCGAAAATATCTTCCTTGCCACCCAAGGCGAAGTTAGATACAAACGCCCACCATATAAGAAGGAATCAGATAACGCACAGAAGTCTGGAAAATTCTGCCGCTTCCACGAATCTCACGGACATGATACCAACGAATGCCATCATCTCCGAGATCTGATTGAGGAACACATCAGAAGGAAGAAACTGGAGCGTTATGTAAAAAGTCAAGACAGAACTCCAGCTCCTGCCAATGAAAACCCAAGGCTACCCTCACCAGGGACCGACAGAGGAAACCGCAACGCTAGCAGCTCTAGTCAAGAGAAGATAGTGGTCCATACCATCTCAGGAGGTCCGCACATCGCAGACAGAAGTTGGAGAGAGATGGAAAGATATGGGAAGTCGCTTAAAGACAATAGAGACTGTGTCAATACGGTTATAGAAGAGCGCCACCCAAAGCGGAAAGAAAGTGATGACATCACATTCAGTAAACGCGACCTAGAAGGAAGACAGTACCCTCACATGGATCCCATGGTTATCTTTGCCCGACTCGGTCCCGCCGAAGTTTACCGAATCCTGGTAGACACTGGAAGCTCTGTAAATATCCTGTTCAAACACGCATTCGACAAAATGAAGCTATCAATGAAGGATGTATCTCCCTGCGATAAACCACTACACGGTTTCACTGGGGATGCGAAGATGCCCCTCGGGCAGCTGGACCTCTTTGTTGAGATTGGAAGCCATCCCCGCTCCGTTGTAAGGAAACAAATGTTTGTGCTGGTAGAAAACCATTCGGCCTACAACGCCTTCTTAGGAAGACCAGCCTTGTCTGACTTCCAGATTGTCCTAGCCCCATGGTGCCTGAAAATGAAATTTCCAACAGACAATGGGGTAGGGGAAGTGGAAGGAGACCAGGATATTGCACGAGACTGCTATGTAACCGAACTTCGTAACAACCACAAGAAAGATAAGGGGAAAGGTGTAGAGATTGCCCTCTGCACAAAAAACCTTGAAGCATAGCAACTAAAGAAAGCCCCTCCTCTTCGATACACCAGCGACCCTTTCAACGAATTAGACCCTAGGGACAAAGAGGAGGAGGCCACCGCCGAGCCTGCAGAGGCTATGGAGTTTATATCTGTAGACAAGCACGACTCAAGTAGGCTACTGAAAATTGGGTCCCAGCTGAAAGCTGAATTGAAGGAACAACTCATTGATTTTCTCCACCACAACTTGGATGTATTCGCTTGGTCACACGCTGACATGACCGGAATCTCCCCCGACATAGCGTGCCACGTATTAAACATTGATCCTACCAAGGCGCCTGTAAAACAAAAAAAGAGAAGTATGGGGGCAGAGCGATCAGCAGCCCTCGATGAAGAAGTAAAGAATCTACTCGCCAATGACTTCATACGAGAAGCTATTTACCCAGAATGGATCGCCAACCCGGTACTAGTAAAGAAGGCTAATGGGAAGTGGCGGACCTGCATTGACTTTTCCAACCTAAACGACGCCTGCCCAAAGGATTGCTTCCCGCTTCCCCGAATCGACCAACTTGTAGACAGCACAGCCGGGCACGAGCTCCTGTCTTTTATGGATGCATACTTAGGATATAACCAAATTCCTATGCATGCTCCCGACCAAGACCACACTAGTTTCATCACCGACCGGGGTTTATACTGCTACAAAGTGATGCCCTTCGGACTTAAAAATGCAGGAGCCACCTACCAGCGCCTCGTCAACAAAATGTTTGCAGGGCTAATAGGACGAACAATGGAAGTATATGTAGACGACATGCTGGTAAAATCACGGAAAGCCAAAGATCACGTAAGCCACCTAGGCGAAATGTTCCAGGTACTTCGACAGTATGGAATGAAGTTGAATCCACTAAAGTGCTCCTTCGGAGTGTCATCGGGAAAATTCTTAGGATTCATCGTCCATGCCCGAGGGATAGAAGCAAACCCTGAACAAGTCCGAGCATTAAGGGACATCAAGATACCTTCCACCCGAAAGGAAATGCAAAGCCTAAATGGAAAAGTGGCTGCCCTAAGCCGATTCATCTCCAAAGCAACGGACAAGTGCGTCCCCTTTTTCGAAGCTCTAAAGAAAGATAAAGGAAAGTTCGAATGGACGGACGAATGCTTAACCGCTTTCCTTAACCTAATCGAACACCTCCAGAAACCACCGGTACTCTCGACCCCAAGCGAAGGCGAAGAATTATACCTATACCTTGCTGTGTCATCTCACGCTCTAAGCGCTGCCTTGGTAAGGGAAGACAACCGCACGCAACGACCAGTTTACTTCGTCAGTAAAAGGTTTACTGGGGCAGAAGTCAGATATCCTAAGCTTGAAAAGTTAGCATACTGTTTACTAATCACTTCACGAAAACTACGTCACTACTTCCAATCCCATTCCATCAAAGTTCTGACCGATCAACCACTGAGGCAGGTACTCCATCGTCCCGACACTTCCGGGCGACTACTTAAATGGTGTATCGAGCTGAGTCAATATGATATCACCTATCACCCTCGCACCGCCATCAAGGGACAAGCCATGGCTGATTTCATTGCAGAATTCACTACCAACGAGGATAAGGAGCAACTGGAAATAACGGAAGATATCAAGTGGAATCTCTTTGTGGACGGTGCATCTAACGAACAAGGCTCGGGGGCAGGTGTGGTAATAATCACTCCCAAGGGAAATAAACTGCACTATGCTATAAGGTTGGAGTTCGCTGCCACCAACAACGATGCAGAATATGAAGCAGTGATAGCTGGACTAGAAATTGCCATAGAAATCGGAGCCAATTCTTTGTGTCTTCACAGCGATTCTCAACTTATTGTTAATCAAATACTAGGGGAATTCCAAGCTCGAGAGGAACGACTCATCGCATATCTAAAGAAGACCAAGTTGCTTCTCAGCCGATTGGATCAGTACTTAGTCAAACACATCCCTCGGGAAGAGAACCAAGAGGCCGACGAATTGGCAAAGCAAGCGAGTATGAGAGACATCGCCATCTTCGGGGCAGTAACCATCTCAAAGCAAACGGTCCCGAGTTTTGAACAAGTGAATCTGATAGCCGCAGCCGAAGAAGCAACTTGGATGACTCCCATCCGAGACTACCTACAAGGTGGCACACTACCCAACGGGCGCAATGAAGTCAAGAAAATCTTGAGGAAAGCGTCCCGCTATACGATACAAGAAGACATCCTCTATCGGCGCGGTTTCTCCAACCCATTATTAAGGTGTGTCGCCGGAAGGGAAGCCAAGGAAATCTTATCCAACATCCATCAGGGGAGCTGTGGAGATCACACCGGGGGGCAAACATTAGCAAAAAAGATACTCCGATACGGATATTTCTGGCCCACCTTAAGCAAGGACGCCTTAGATTTCGTCAAGAAGTGTGACAGATGCCAAAAATTTGCTAAGATCCCTCGGCTACCAACAACCGAGATTACTCAGATGACCAGCCCTTCGCGATATGGGGAATTGACTTAATCGGCGAGCTACCAATGGGCCGAGGCGGGGCCAAATATGCTATAGTGGCAGTTGATTATTTCACCAAATGGGTGGAAGCGGAACCTCTAAATAAAGTATCTTCAGCAAAAGTTATTAACTTCTTGATCAAAAATGTTCTGTGCAGGTACGGAGTCCCACTTAAAATCATATCAGACAATGGACTTCAATTTGACAGCGAGGAATTCGCCAACTGGTGCCAAGAACACAGAATTCATAAAAGCTTCTCATCCGTAGCATATCCCCAGGCAAACGGACAAGTCGAAGCGGTCAACAAAATTCTGAAAACTCTAATCAAAAAGAAGCTCGAAAAGTCAAAGGGCGCTTGGGTGGATGAACTTCCTACGGCACTATGGGCCTATCGCACATCTTTCAGAACATCGACAGGGCACACTCCTTTCTCTTTGGCATACGGATCGGAGGCTATGCTCCCAGTTGAAACTATTGTGCCTTCCCATCGTCGGATCCACTATAACCCAGAAGAGAACGAAGAACTCCTTCACATGTCTTTGGATCTAATCGAGGAGAGAAGAAACGATGCAATCCTCAAAACAGCAGCCCACAAGCAAAAAGTGGCAGCACAATACAACTCCAAAGTCAAGCATCGTACCTTACAAGAAGGGGATCTTGTCCTCAAGCGAATCTTCCCTCGCCCCGGAGCACTAGACCCAATCTGGGATGGACCATATGTAATTCATAAAGATCTCCACAACGGAGCCTATATTTTGTCAACAGTGGACGGAGAGGTGTTCCAGAGGGCATGGAACATCCAACACCTCCGTCGATACTTTTCTTAACTTGTATTTCCCATATGAAGTGAATTAACAAAGAGAATCAGTGGACGTAGGCCTTTTCGTGCCAAACCACTTTAAAAAACCTTGTCTCTTTTTTTTTGTTATTCCTTTGTATCTTGGCTGCTTGTTAACTTTATCCTTTTCTGTTGAACAAAATCCTGAGTATACAGCACTTCTATTCAAAGCGCTCCACAACACAACTTCACCTGGACAAGACCTAACAGGTACTATGCGAATCTATGCCCTCGCCAATGAGACACTTTTGCTCCAGCATCCCTCTGCTGCGGGTTAACTCATTGCTCGCGACGGCCCTTAAAGCCAACTGTAATGAGCCGATTATAAGCCACCGAGAAGGCCGACTATAGCCGAGGCAGCTCATTACGGCGTTAGGCTCGCCGGCAATTGTGAACCGACTATAAGCCCCAACATAAGGTGTGGCCAGCCAGGGGCAGTTCACAGTTGACGATCGGCACCCACGCTAGCCGGCCACAGTAAATCGAATAATACCCACGATTACGGGCCATAATGGCCCGGGTAGTTACTGTGCGCGATCTCGGCTCCGATGTGTCTTAAGTGCGGCTGTGGTAAAAAAGAATTAACTCCCCGCGGAGGCGTAAGATGGGTGACAAATGTCTCCAAGACCCATAGCTAGGGAAAGTGACTACAAAACCCGTTTGCCACGAACTTAAGCACATCGAAGGCCTTCCGTGATTGGAAGTTTTACTATTTCACGTATTTCAATTTTACTTAAAAAGCTTTTTTTTTCCTATCCCCTATAACAATCCCTAAAGTACATGATACAGAGTAGGAGATACTCGCCAATGGGTGTAGGGACTCACAGTGGCAGGACATTCGACTACATTCTATGCTCGGTCCTACGAGATATTCAAGACTGCCATCTACGATTAAAACATGAAAGGCGGTATTTTCTTCTTTTATGTACAAATACATGACTATAATTTGTTCACACCACACGCTAATATTGCAAGTCATAAAATTATGGTGTAGAACCAGAGTCTCACATAAAACACAATCTAATTACTAGAATATACATAGCTACAATTCTCACACGATATGTCGAAATAACAACAAATATTCAAGAAACGACAAAATCAGCTTAAGTTAAAAAATTACACGTCGAGAATAATGTTGATTATTACAAGTAGCAAGAATTACAACTTAGAAGTTACTCTACTGTCTTAAGACTAACAGATACAACAATGCCAAGCCTACAAAAAGAATTTTCCAGGTCTAATCAGGGAGCCGGTTGCGTCGAAGTCTTGTCCTTGCTCTTTTGCCCGCCTGTCCGGTCATAAAAAGGATTCGTTAGTGATAAGTAACCAAATTAACGAAAAGACTAGAAAGGAAGACTTACCAGCACCTGCTTCTTGACCGTCCTGGTCGTCATCCTCTACCTGCACACCTGCCTTTTCAGCAGCAAGCAGCCGCATACCCTCCTTTACCGCCACTTTCTCCTCCTTGGTGAACTGGGCAGTGACCACATCCATACTGAAGACCGTTCCACCCACTTTATCTGCATCAACCTTAGCCTCCTCCAAAGCCCGAAGATAGATCTTGGCCATGACCCTGGGATAATCATCCATCCAAGAGAGATTGCCCTGCTTCCAAGTTCGGAAATACATGTCCTGGAGCATGTCATCCATCATTCCCTCATTCTCCTCAAACTCCCTCATCCGGGCATCGGAAGCCGACAACCTTTCGACGGCAGCATCTCTCTCCAATCTGTATCTCGAGCAATCAGCCTGAAGGGACCTCCGCATCACCTCCATCTCTTCCCTCAACTTAGCTTGAGCAAGCTCTGCAGCCTCAAGTTTCTCGGACAATTCCTCCACCTGCTCGAGATCCGCTCTCCGAACCTCATCCACCGTGGCAATAGCCATGTCAATCCGCTCTTTGCAAGCAGCTTCCATTTTCCGCAATTCGGCCCGACTGGCCTCTTCCATGGTTTTCCTTAGTCGCCCAGTAGCAGCCTCATGCTGAGAAATCTGGATAGCCTGATCCGCAAGCTGTTTGGCCTGATCCGAAACCACCAATCGAAGTCGGATATTGGCGCTCCCAATCTCCTCTCCGGCCTTAACCAGCCGAGCATGATGCCCCATCAGCTTCTTGGTCTCCTCTGCCACCCGATCAATATTAGCTTTGGCCTCGTCTCTCATAGTGACTATACGAGTAGTGAGTAGATCGAGACCTAAGGACTTGGCTTCATCAAGTACTCGTACCATGGGGTTACGGGGGAGAAGGTGTTCGCCAGTGACTTCGTCAAAAGTAATATCATGAGAACTTGGATCCAGATCAGGATGACCCGCAAATGGATTGCGGGCCAAGTCGGGACGGTCGATATGAATAACAGAAGGGTTTCTGGACGGGTGCGGAGAAGGTGCAAACTCGCTACCCTCCTCAGTAATATCATGAATAGGCTGAGCCGGAGGCTGAGGACCGGGCGAAGTTTCGGATAAAGGATGACTCTTCTTCCTCTGCTGAATACCCTCTTCGATGACCCCAAGAAGAGGACGGTATCCGACTACATCCCCGGAGCGTTGGGTTGAGGGCTTCGGCTTAGCAGAAATTTTGGAAAGTTTGTATTGCTCAAGCCTGTGTCGAAGATCTGAAGCTTTGGGCGTCTTGCCTGCTCCTGATATAAAGAACAAGCGTCACAATCTTACATTACTATACGATTCAAGAAACGCGGTAAATTACAAGTTAAAAAAGGAAAAGAAACACAGCTGTGGTTGTACAAACCCTGGGGAGGAGTGGGATACTGCAATAAGTCTTGGATTTCATTCCAGGACGGGAGCGGGTCATAAAATATTCCTAAGTCCCTATCATTAATGAAGCATGCATGAGTCAAGAGTTCACCTTGAGTCGTCAGAGCCACCTTGGCTGGAATGGTCGGAGAAGACTCACTTGCACCAGTCCCGGCTTTGTCCGACTTCCCGGTCTTCTCTGCCAAAGCCGGATCCTCATCCAACCCCTCAAAAGCCTGGTGGAACGCATCATCCGTCCACTCCTGAATCTCGCCCGCTTGCCCAGGAAGTAGGGCCCCGACGCCATCGCCACCTTTGTCACCATCCCGACCATCTCCACCCTCGCCTCGTTCCTCCTCTATGTCTTCCTCCTCCCGGGTAAGTGGACAATTGCTGGGGGAAGGACCGTCCGATTTCTTGAGTTTCTTACCTCCGACAGCTGGAGGTTTTGTGAAGGGTTTCCTCTTGCTACCCTCTGCCGTAACACCCTCCTTGGTCTGAGCAGCAGCCCTCTCCTCCGCCGTTTCCCTCAACTTAACTACAGACTGCTGCGGAAGGATTAGGTTATAGTCCAGAAGAATCGCATTTCTAATCAAGAAGGCAGATGATCTATATTTCCCAAGAATGGCTTCTATCTCAGCCGCCGTCTGAACCAAGCGGTCAGTCTCCACAACCGGAAAGCCACCTGTCGCTAGCAAAAATGAGAAAGTATGAGAAGAAGCATCGCAATCGGAATAGAAATTATAAGTAAAAGCATCAACTTACATCCAGAGGTAAAGCGCCGGATTGAAACGGATTCGTCCCTAACAAAGAACCACTCTTTCTTGAACATGCTGAATTTAGAGTACAGATCCAAGACCGGTTTGAAGGTCACGGCTGACTCCAAGCTAATGTACGGGGATCCTTTCTTGTAGCCTCTCAAATTATATAAGTACCGGATCTCCCGGTTTGAAGGAGGGCGCCCGTACTTCCTCTAAAAGATAACGAAGAGGCTCGCCAGTATGGCATAGGAGTTGGGCTGAAGCTGGAATGGGGCCACCTTCAGATACGTGAGGAAGCTGACTACCCAAGCATTGAGAGGCGGGATAGCACCACACATACAATGGTACCTACTATAAGCAAAGTACCCTTCGGGAGGATTGTATGGCATGACTCCTGGGCCCGGCAACAGCATGAGGGCTCTATCGATCCCAAAGGAACGAGATATAACATCGAGCTGCTCCTCTTCGAGAGAGCTAGGAAAGCAGTCAGGCGGGGAATCCAGCAGCTCCTGGGGACCATGTCCATCCACTAATGACCTTGGGGCGGGCCCATGACGCTCCGATCCTGATTGAGCTGGGGGCACGGCCGAGGACTCTACTTCGCCATGGGACTTCTTCTTATCCGAACGAGTTTCCACTTTGCGAGACATTTATCTGCAAACACGGGAAAGTATATCGTTAGAATATACGAACAATGTAATTTGGAATTTCACTTAAAAGTCCGAAGTATGAAACACATGTTCACTCAGTACAACAATTCATTCGGCAAACAGATGCAGCACTTCAATAATCTCATTCGGTATTAAACGTTCATGTGTCATTCGGTATCAGAGGATTAAGTTCATTCGGCATGCAAACGTACAAACGCAAGTTCGTTCGGCAAAAAGGATTAGACTTGGTCCGGCTAAAGATCTCACCTGATTCGGTTATGGGTTTGGTTCGGCTAACGCTGACTGATTCGGTTATGGGTTTGGTTCGGCTAACGCTGAGGTTCGTGGGAATGGTCCGGCAGGTGGGAAGATAGAAGCCCTAGTCCCCTATTTTATAGGCGAAGGCAGTGTACCGGACCACTTGGATCGGCAATATGAAACACACGCAGACGTCAAGAATGGATGGACAAAAAACAAAGCACGATATATGGTAAACATATACCCTACTTTGGGGGGCAAATGTTGGCCAAGTTTTCAAACACCGGACCAAATCCCCTCCACCGATCCAAGCCACCACCGATCCAAACTACCACCGAACCAAATACAACCGGACCAAATCCCCTCCACCGATCCAAGCCACCACCGATCCAAACTACCACCGAACCAAATACAACCGGACCAAATCCCCTCCACCTATCACCGAACCATCTCATGACCGAACCAAGAGGATGCCGAACCAGACTGCCAGGCCAGATCCCTTCAGCCCAGGCCCACCAGCAGATGTATATATCCAAGACCCCTGCCCCCAACCTCACTCTATAAATAGAGAGGCAGGGGTACAACAATGGCAGACAAGTTTGAGAGCTCGAGCACGGAAGGAACTTTCAAACAACTTTCTTTTACTTGTATCAAAGCTTTGTACTTGTAATCAAAAGAAGAGAAGAGAAATAATATATAAAGTGGACGTAGGCACATTCTGGCTGAACCACTATAAATTTGCGTGTCTTTTTACAGTTTAGCCCCTGCTTTTCATATATTTGCGCAAATCACTCAAACCGCTAAGAACAACATAAGATCTACTAAATCATACAACTTTGAGATGTTTGTCCATTTTTTGTGCAAACATCTACGCTCATCTCACTGTTTCATAAATACGGCCTTATAAGGAATCTTCCTTATTACGCCTTAAAATAATAATTAGGCTATATAAGAGTTTCCTCTTATTTTCACTTAACAATCCATTACCTCCCTATTAGGGGAAATGAATGCCTAATTAACTACAACATATACGTAATAGTTATACGTTAATTACGTAAATAGAGATAAATAAATATTCATTCTAAATAATTTTTAAACGCATGGATTTTACACCATAAACTAGCCTTAAATGTCAATTCCTTAACCAATTATTATTACATGTCCTTTTTCTTCAATTTTCCAAGATTTCATAGAATTCTAATATTCAAACAGGGAATGAATATTTATAACCAAAACTGCAATAATAGACTTGTAAATAAATATAAACTCAATTTATTACACCAATTTGATGGAACATCTTAAACAATAAGAATTGCAATCTAAACCCCATATTATAGTCACCTCCTCTTTTTACAAAGGAATAGATAAAAATAAGCTATGTAAACAACGAATAGAAATCGTAATCTAAACCCCTTATTTTATTGAAGGATCACAATTTGACCCAAAGAAGAAGAAGTGGAATAGACTATTAAATTATCAAAAATTACATAAATGAAATAAATTCTATCAAATTAATGTAAATAATTGAGAATCTCAACATAGAATTGACATTTCGAAATAAAAAGGAATTTTGGAGGATTTTTTCAATCGTATTTTTGAAATCCCAAAATCCCTAAGGCATATTCAAATCCAAAAGGAATACGCTAAACAATTGCTAAAAAGAAATACTAAGGTTTCCACTCACAGATTAGCCATAGCTTTACTCAAATGAATTTGTAACCTTTTGATCTCTTCCAGAATCTCTCTCTTTATATATATATATATATATATATATATATATAGACACACACATACGATAGGGATTAAGAATAATTGGAGAAGAATAGGATAAGAATAGATTGGAGGAAGAAGAAACAAATAGGAAATAGGTTGAATCCTTACCTAAATTCTCTATGGAGTTTATGAATCCTACTAGACATATAGCAATGGCAAAGTTTGACATATTCCCCAAAATAATGTGAATAAAAGTGGAGAGGATAGGGTTCCATTTATAGGAGTTGAAACGCACCAGAACCGTAGGATGGATGTACGTAGGAAACGGATAAATCTGGAGCGCACAACCACTCTTGGGCTACTGATCGACTGCTAAGGTCGACCAGTTGACCTATTCGGGTCGACCACTCTTTTATTCAGGGACATTTGTTTTTGTTTCTGTTACCGTATTATGTTATTTCCTAATTATCTTTTTAACGTCAAGCGTTAATTAAACGTTTACTTAGCCACCAAGCTAATTTTTGAAATTTAAATCCTAAATTTGATTTATCATTTGATTATGAATTAAAACTAAATTAATTTAAATCTGAGAACTTCAAATGCTCATAACTTCAATGTTTGAGCTCCGTTTTCAGCATATTATATAAGGAAATAGATCAGAATTTTGCCATGAGCGCAAAGTAATAACTTTCATGGTCAAATTTAAATTTTATAAAATTTCCATATCCAATCCTTATCATATTTAATTTAATATACTTTTTTTGTTTATGGTTCATTTTACGAGATGTTACAAATTCTTCATTTATACTAGTAAAAATTCCATATATTCCAATACTATTGAAAATTCTCTATTTACATTTTCAAAACAAATTTTATATCCCAAAAAATTCCAATAAATCATTTTATTTTCCAACCACTTTTATTTATTTAAAAATATACCTCAATATAATTTTAAAATCTTATAAATAATTTTTCTGAAGCTATTCAAATTCTTTTGAAATGAGAAAAAATAAATTCAACAATATAAACTATGGAGAAAAGTACTCCAAAATCATCAAACAATCATCTAAAATATTTTATCGCGCGGCCAAGTCTAATTCCATCGAATTCCAACAATCCATACAATGCACGCAACATATAAATAAACTACACAAATCAAAATGAAATCGAGCGGCATTTCCTTTGCATTTTGGACAAACCAACATACACAAAATCTCACTATCTATTCCAAAATCATACCCAATATCACATAATTATTCAAATATTCTGATTAAATAATTCATCCAAGCAATTCAATCAATATTCACAATCAATTCAACCAAGCAATGCAATATATTAAGGATATACATACAGACATACACACACACACACACGATATAAAGGAAGATAGATGTAGGTGTGAGTATAAAACTCACCGAAATTACGCTCGAGCTACCGAAACAACAACAAACCGATGCCAATCTACTGTTATGCCTTCGATGCTGCCAGTAGTCCCTTATACCTCTCCATCGTCGCTACCATACTTGCCACACCAATCCAGAACATCGTAGCTTCTTCCTACGCAATAGCTGTCTAAGCCACCACTACACGTCATTCCTTAAATCACCATCAACATCGCATCGTAACTCTCCCACCATCACCCTAAACAACAACGCTCACATCGCCAACAAAGCCACACCACGTCGTGGCCTTTGGCTTCCGTTCGCAGGCACAAACATCGCCACGTCGAGGCATCTGGTTCGCCGCCATTGCCACTACGTCACGGCTCTTTCCCCTACGATGCGTCGCCGTTTCTGGCCTGGTGACACAATTTGGGTTGGGTTTGTTCTGATGGGTTCATAGTAGTTATATGATTGCTATATACAATTTGCAATCATGTTCTGATCGTTCATATATAGCAATCATATAACTACTAAGCCACAATTTTTCTTCCCTTCCTTACCGAACTCATTCTTCAGATGAGAAAACTCTATTAATTTAATTGTTGTTAAATGACGATCTATAAATGCTTGGGTTTGTTTTGGTTCAAACTCACCTCAACCATACAAATTTTAATAAGGATAATTACAAAGTATGCAATGATGCTCGCCTAAGCAAGTTTCCCCGTGCTTAGAAGATTATCCAAATCACGTCACAAAAATATTCGGATAGTCCTTTCCTGAACTATCAAAAGGAACCTTAACTAAACTATAGTATAATTTTACAATAATAAAGATCATCCAAAATAATATACGATGTCCGATCCAACCTTTTGTTCGCTCGCAAGATTTCCTTGTTAAACTATGGTCGGCCACTTGACTCTTCTCAAGTGAACTCCAATCCAGTTCCTTGGTTTGACCATTAAAATTTCATCGCATGACTAGAGTCGCATTTTGGAAATATATCAATCACCTCAAGAATCAGACTCGAGTGCTCGCATTTAAAAATTGATTGAAAACTCTTGCCCAATCGGTGTAAATCACCTAGAAACCTCAGTCTTGAATTAGGGATTAAGAACAGGTACGTGAATGGACTGGTCCATAGAAAACACCAATATAATCTATGGGATTAATCCCATCACTTAAGGTTTGATAACGTAAGGACAAACACTTCTATCTCGAATGACTCAACACAAAATGTATAACTCATCCATTCAATTCTTACTTTTTTCTTGGTAATCAGCAGAACCTACTTAGATACAAAATCCAAGTCATACTTCTTCGACCAACCCCACTCAACTTGAAAGCTTATGCATCAAGTTCGAATGGAAGTACTCTCGGTCGCTATAGCTTAGCTTAACAACCAAAACAACACAAGATTCAACATTATAAAGGAATTAACCTACACTAAGGTCAACTTTGGGGTATAACTAAGCAATATATTCCAAATCCATACATTAAGAACTTAGGCAAGCTTCCTTGCCTACTTCAAAGAAGTAGTAACCATTTCCACTTTGAATTTAACCAAAAGGTTAAATTGTCTAGCACACTCCCTCACCGACAAGCTACCCAACTACAAATGGATGAAATGCATAAGCTGTACGTCCCTTTCAATCTCAAAAATAAACTAAGACTCAAAGCGTCATCTAGAATCAATTCAAGTCATGGCATGCGCATCAGCCCTTTCTACTTCTATGCTCCAAGGGCTACACTACCTCAAATACCTACCGTAGCTGTCAGAATGTTTTCAGATGTCAAAATATCCCATGCAGTATCCGAGTAGTCTCTGAACCAATCAGGCATCTCAGATTTCCAAATTCACAATCGCTCGTGCACCCCATCAACTCATAGTGATAGCCTTAAACGAAAATACCTTAGCAATTATCAATTAAATAAATCAAAGTTTGGGAGACAAATGGCATATGCATTATTATATATTAGAAAAATACAAGTACGCTGTCTTAACATATCTCCAACTACCAGTCTGCTTAACTCAGACTAGTCTACTTGGTCCTGATTGTCGAGCCTAAGCTCTAATACATTAATTTATAGCCATCCTCTCGGCTACACACAAACCCGCAAGGGGATATCTAGGGGTAAGAGTCAAACCTTTACCATAGTTCACCAGTGTGAGAACCCCCTATCATGCATGCCCAACAATCACCAGAAATGATAACAACATACCATAATAGAGGCAACCCAATGTACCAATGTAGGAGCAATATCAACATCCCAGTATAAGTGTAGCACACAACGTTCAATAATAATAATCAACCAACCAATATAACATGCACAATCATAATGATTAGGGAAAAATAGAGAATAAATTGATTCCCATCATTACTGATGGGTGGAGTCCGCTACGGGCACCAATCGATTCAACGATCCCATTGAAGCATTTGAAATGCAAAACGGATACGATTGTATAACAATGCTACTAACATAGCATCTCCATACCCAAAACTAAAACATGTATATCTATAACTAATACCCATCTTGAATTGTCATTACCTACCAAAGAGACCTATCGAGGGCCACAAATAACTTGTGGACTCCTCTAAAAACCAACACTTCAAAAGAAGTTAGCCTGTAGGTCCTCATGTAGCATCCAATTGTACTATGGAACAACATACGACTTACTCTAAATTGGCATTCCAGTCTCTGTGCTCCTGCTTCGGGACCACATCTGTAGGTCATATACCTTAATGGTACAATGGATTTCCTCACCATCATCATTTCTTGCCGGTTGTCTATACCAATACACTACAACCATATGTGAACGCTAAACTCCATGTATACTCTTTCCACACCGGTACACAACACCAAAGTATTATTTTTCCATGTATATCTTGGTTCTTTCTTGAAGTGCTTTGCACTACCTAGTTGTTTCAAGTCAAGAATATCAAACCAATATATATAAATTTCCAAAACCATGCATCTATAATTATATATATATATATATAAATCACTTGAACCACATATTTATATATTTGTATAATATATTTCATCCACTATTCAGTAACCCCAACTCGGGCATACCGAACTATACATACACTTAAATTGTGTATTGATAAATCACGTTGAATTTCCATTAGCTACCAAAGAGACCTATCGAGAGCCACAATTATACTGTGGACTCCCCTGAAAACCAACACCTCAAAAGAACTTGGCCCATAAGTCCTGTCACAACCCCCAAGAGTACTACAAAATGGTATATAACCTACTTTAGACTTGCATCCCAGTCTCTCTCCACCTCTGCTCAGGAACCACGTCTGAACGTCGTACGCCTCAATGGTACAATGGATTCCTTGCACCAATCGATACCTCCAAGTTGAATATACCAAAATTATATATAGAAACTTTGAACCGCATATCAATGAATATATATAAAATATCACGTGCATCTCCCAATAGCCCCAAGTTAGACACACTAGAACTATATATAAATATAGACATATTTAACTCACATAAACTGTATGCAAGTGTGTGGATATACAACCAGTCCAACTATATGGAACTAATAAAAACATATCATACACATCTACACACATGAACGAAATACACAACCAAAGTAACAAATCTATCATTTAAATATCAATACCAATTCACACAAACAATCATATAAACAATTCAACAAAAATGCATCATACTTAAGTAGCCAACCTAATAATTTTATATCTTTGTCATATTATTTTATTGAAGTCTTCCACTTATTTAATAAAATAATGCACTTGCCAATCAATCATACTATAGCTTATTTTCACTTAATTCTTCTATTTAAGTGGAGTTTAGTTATCAATAAGGCCACAAAATATTATATAGCTAATGTATATAATTTCTATATATAAGTATACACATATATCTCAAACCATTCCTTAGGGTTTAAAGATAATAAATCAAGTTATTAAAATGTTCAATACTTTATAACCTTAATCAAGCCTTATTAAACAATACATTATTTCTTTAAAATCTCTTAGTTCTCAAACCACCTTTATAGAAATTCACTAGTTAGTTAATTATTTATTTACACTATAATAAACCAATATTAAGGGCAGATAAACTTCAAAGCCATTTTTAATATAGGTTTAACCTACATAAATCATTATTTTAGCCTTATAGCTTATTTTAAAGGTCATACTTCTAATTTCTGATTAGTAATAAAATATATAATAATATTTCTATCACTATATAACTACAAATTCGAGTTCCAATTAATTTATAACCATGTTATAAATTAATTTCAACTCCATCTGATTCTATTCGGTACAAATAGAACACAATATTCATATATACGGGATCTCAATCAATTATCCCGTATATCAGTAACAAAATATTCAATAATATCTCTATCACCAATCTAACTACAAATTAGAGTTTAATTAACTTATAACTATTTTATAAATTAACATCAACTCTATCTAACTTTATTCAATACGAATAGAACACACAATATATAAATACACACACGGAATCTTAATCAATTATCCTAAATATCTACTCAAACCAATCCAATCATATAAGGAATATAATTACTTATATATATATTATTTTACCTCTACTGGTTAATAATTTCCAATATATATAATTACGGGGATTTATACTGAAATATAAATTTAGAGTTATAATTCCACTTATCTGAACTATAAATCCCTAAATGCCCAAATCGAATCCAACCCTATACCATGTCATAGATAATATCACTACAAATGCAATGGTGAAGACCGCGTCTCAAATGGACCTCATATGCAAAAGACACGAATTTAATACAAAAGGAGACTAATTTAAAATAATTAATTAACATAATTAGTTAATTAATTATCTTCACCCTCGAATCCATTTTCCCTAAACCTTGCATGTGCATATCACATACACGAACCCACCAACGCATCACTTTCCTGATTGATTTCTCCCTCTATACTTTACAGTTCAATGAACCGCCTTCGCCAACGCGTCCCACTTTGTACATACTTCACAGCGGACATAGCAATTCCAAGTACGGCCTCCCTGGATAAAATGTGACATATATGCCCCCATGGTTAGGCAAAAGTCACAACACCCATTTCATGGCCTGAGTAGCTGAAATTATAGAGGAAGACACATATCACTAAGGGAAAACCAAAGACACTCTCAGTTCTTCTAGCTCCTCGTTAATCTTCGCCACAAGCCAACCCTATCCACAACAACCAAAAGCGGAGCTCGTCCTTGCCTCATCGCATATGCCATCAACACTATAAACGTGAAACCCTTCTCTCCATGAACGCAACGGATCTGGCCTTGTCGATTTTCATGAAGTGTAGCTCTTGATTAATTAAAGGAAGTGGAGATGCTATTTCATTCTTTACAAGAGGAGAAGAGTGGGAAAATAATGAGAGGAAAATATATGAGGGGGGTTATATACATAATAAAAATATATTTTTTGTTTGATTTCTCTCTACATGTTTCAAGCTCGTACGATTACAAGGTACACCTGCTCTCCACTAAACTTGTCAATGCACATCACCTCATTTTTTTGATAACGATGGTATAAATTTCATCATCATTTGAGACAGTGCTCTAGGATGATTTTCCACACATTTCGAGGTCGTTTTATCTATCAGATCATTCGATTCAAAAAATCCCCCAACCTTACGTCTCATAATAAAATTCTCATTCCGAAAAAACACAAGCTATCAATAGACATCCCACTGGACTCAACTACACATGTATTTTTACAAAATATATACAACAATCCATAAATTGTAAAAATACAGTGACTTCAAATATAGCGATATTTAAACTCAGTTTAATTTGTAACGTCGATCACGACTCAATGGAAATGGTCTCAAGTCCAATTAAACCGTATGCGAAAAGCTCAGTTTTTGGACCTTCGATCGATTAATGATTCGATATTTAAATTCATTATTTAAATTTCCTATCGTTAAAAAATGCAAGTTGTTATACCTTGGGTCCTGGATATGTTCCATAATAGTAGTAAGTGTATGGAACAACTAGTAGCCTCTATATGATGGGCAGATTCTATTGTATAACTCTACCGACCTTGCACCCTAACCCATTAAACCAAACTAACCATCCTAGGCTTAAATATTGAGCTAGGCCCATTAATTCATGCTTGTTCTAATCATATAATTATGGCTGTATAATTTCTTGCTATTAAAATTATATTGCATTCTATCATTTAATTCCTACCTTATACGCTTATTTACTATATTCCATCAATGTTAATTGTCCACAATAAATGGTCATTATTATTCTAATTGAAAAATCTTTAATAACATTTATTTGCTATTCTAATTCAACCTATTATGCTTATTCATTTCTCCATAAATTACATAATAAATTCTTTAACCAGACCAATAACATCTTTATTTCCCCATTTAATTCTGTAAATTCCTATTAAGTTCACCTATATTACCCTATTAATTTTTGGAGTTACTATCTCTTTTCCACCTATAACTCCTAATTTATTACGCTATTAATAACTAATATGAATAGCATCGTAAACTACGCTATATAAATTTCAATGTTATAAATAAATTATATAATTTTCCACTCACCTTTCTAGCTTTACAAAGCTCCCAAATCTCATTCCTCTACTTGATTCCTTTTATATTTTAATCCAAATGAATATGTATAACAATGTATATACATACTATTAGAATTACAGATCTGAGAAGAGATTCGGAGTTAAAGGGTATATAAACTTATAATAATGAAATTTACCTTTTCTCTACAATATTGATTCACTACTTCTCTTCTTCCCTTTCATTTTTTGCCTTCTTCGATTATGTCTCTGTGTGTGTTTATTTTATAATTAATAGAAACAGTGGAGAAGGGAAAATGGCAAAACATCACTGCTTTGACCAGAAAATATGGGAAGAGAAGTGAGGGATTAGGCCTATATTTATAAACGTTTGAACCAATCATAACAATTAGATTAAAATAATTAAATCTGGGTCGTTCGGCTAAGGTTCAAACCTTAGCCGCCACTATATAACCTATTGATCGCTCCCCTATTGGCAATCGACCATCAGCAGTAATTCGATCGAAGGAGGAGGTCAACCGATGGGGTCCACATTTAATAAAATTTATTTCCTATTTTTTTGTTAATTATATTTGTTTCAAAAACTTCAAATGCTGATAACTTTTTCGTTTGAGCTCCGATCATGAAACTCCAAATATAAAGTTGCTCAGAAAATCGCCATGAACACAACGACACAAGTTTCATGGCTAGATTCTGATGTATGCTCAAATTCCATTTGGAAGCCTTATTAATTATTTATTAACTATCGTTAAGTTTACGGTGTGTTACATTGGGTGATGGAAGAAGTTCCCACATTTTAGCCTAGTAGTAGAGTTATAGCTATTAGAGTTAATGAGACATCACAGAGTTGTCCATATATGCCTTCAATTAGAGTTGGTAATGTGCATGAAGCCAGAGGAAGTTCCGTTCAAGGTGGAGGTAAAAGGGGTTTATATGATGTTGTACCTACTTGAGTAGTCGTTGGAAAATTAGGCCACCCAATAGTTATGGAGATTGGTAGTATAAAACCCGATTCTTAATGATCGGTTTGATGATCCCTACAAGTGGTTCATGGTAAGCTATTTGACATTGAAGAAGCCATAAAGTCTAGTGACATGTAACAACCCTAATTTTATTGACATGATTCAGGAGATTTAATTATAATAAATTAAATAGAATAATGTAGACAAGAAGATTGAGGATTGATTAATAAATTAAGTGGCCTTGCTTATTTAACTAAATGAACTAATAAAAGATTAAGTAATTAAACATAAGGGCATTAGGGTAAATAGCCACAATATTTCCCACCCTTATACTATTCTCCTTAGTCATACACATTCTTTTTTATCTCAAACAAAATTTATAATCGTGAGAAGAAAGCAAGGCAGGCCATTAGGAAGAAGAGAAGAGAAAAATCAAAGAAAAAGCTTAGGATCAAGCTAGAAGAAATCAATCTCAATCAAACTTCAATTTCCTTGTCCAATCTATGCTGAATAATAATTTCTACATCTCTGTTTTGATTTTATTACCATATGGTTTTGGATTTAATCATAAATCTATTTTATGATATATTGATCGGTGATATGCTTGATTTATGATTTATATAATTCAAATAAGGTCGTTTAAAGGAGATATATACGGTTTTAGGGTAAAACCGAGACTTAATGATTTTTAAATGCCATGGGAAAATTTAATGTTATAGAAAACATGATTTTGGAATGGGGTTTCAATTTTTATAATTTTCCAAGCCGTGGAGAATTTATTATGAATTTTCAATGGAGAATATGGTTATTTGGGTTTATAAATTTATTTTGGAAAATATATCAAGAATTTGGGTCTGAAATTTTAATATGCTAGATGGCATGATTAAAGTGAATTTCAGGAAATTCTTGGGGATTTTTACTAAGTGATTTAGTATGGAAAATAAATTATTTCGAAAGGAGGTCCTAAATGGTTTAATTATTTTTATAAGAGGAAGGGCTTATTTGTTAAAAGTTAACTTAATTTTAGATCTTAGATAATGTGGAAAATATCATCCAAATTATTTAAAAGTTTGTGAAAGCCAATCAAATATTTACAAGTAGGCAAGTTTGTTACAAAAAGTTTACTTATTTTGGCAAAATCAGCTTTTACGCAGAAAAGATAGTTCCGCCTTCTTTGGTAAACCTTTCGACTTAGACCTCTAGGCCAAGACCTTTCGACTTCATTAACCAACAAGGTTGAAAGCAATGCACATGATACCATCTAGATGGTATGTAGTGAATTGGACCAAGTCGAAAGGTATGGTATCGAAGGATTGCATTCGAAGGGTTGCTTTCGAAGGAGATGGTCCCTTAGTTTACTTTGATTTGAAAAAGAAAAATCACTTACCTATTTTCTAAAGACCTTTCAACAAGGTCGAAAGTTTTAGTTTCAAAAGGTTGTTTTAAAGACCTTTTGACAATGTCGAAAGGTCTGGTTACAAAAGGCCGTTTTTATAAGACCTTTCGATAAGGTCGAAAGGTTTGGTTTCGTCTGGTTGTTTCAAAGAGGATTTTGAAAAGAGCCGCTGCCCTTATTTTAGTTCAAACCCTTTGAATGGGTTGAAAGCAGGTGCTTTCAACTGTGTCGAAAGGTTTAACGGTTTCTGTAAAACAAGCCGCTTCCCAAGCCTTCTAAAGGGGTCGAAAGGTTTAATTGTCTTCCCCAATGTTTTATAAAGAAGAGAGTGGTTTAGAAAACTTTCACCTATGATCCAAAGTAATATTTTTAAGTATAAACCCAATGTTTTCGAAAGGTTTACTTTTCAATGGTTTCGAAGGGTTCTACACTTATATATAGTAATGCTTTATCAAGGTTGAAAGGTTTCGAGTATTAAAAGGGCTGGAGCCTATTGTTTTTAAAGCGGATGATTAAACCTTTCGAAGAGGTGTAAAATGTAACCTTCCGACATAGTCGAAAGGTTTGAAAACCCATTCACTAAGTTTTAAAGAAAAACAAACCCACGGCTTATATAAAGGTGTTTGTAATGGCTTTGAGTATGAAATTTTGAAGAAGTATTGCCTTGACAAAAATATAAGTTAAAGGTGTGAACTATGTTTTATGAAATATATTTCAAGGACCTTAAATCCACAGGAGTGGTATAGTTAAAATTGTTGTTTTGCTTCTTCAAATAAGAATATATTCACATGATAACCCATAATTTTATTTTGGAAAAAGGGGTAGAAGAACCAGCTAGGTTAACTCAATAGTGAATATATATTGCTTAAACTCCTGAATGAGTAGAATTGCATCCAAGGAGTCAGGGTGACCCAATAACATAAGTTGCCTAAACTATGTAGTTATTGGAGTAAACCAAAAGGCTCATTGTAAACCCATGAAAACTATGATAAAGTAGTTATTGGAGTAAACCAAAAGGTTCATAGTAAACCCATGAAAACTAGAGTAAACCAAAAGGTTCATAGTAAACCCCTGAAAACTAGAGTAAACCAAAAGGTTCATAGTAAACTCATGAAAACTATGATAAAGTAGTTATCGGAGGAAACCAAGAGGTTCATAGTTAACCCATGAAAACTGTGTATTAAGGGCAGTTGGCAAGGGCTAATTGTTTTGTAGTGAACCCATGAAAACTATATCCGGATTAAGAATTAACATCAGTCGATAGGTTCTTAGTAAATCCATGAAAACTAGGATAAGAACGTGGCTAATGGAAGTATCAGTAGGTTCCTTGTCAACCCATGAAAACTAGGATGTGAGGTGAGTTACTAGATAAGTCCATAGGTTCACTACAAGAAAACCTACCTTTAGCTGCAATTATTGGTAGCATTTGTAGTGTAAATGCAACAAATACTACCTTTTCCAAAAAAAAATATTTTCCCGTACATATAATTTTAGGCTTGTCGCCTAGTGTTAAAATCTGTTAAGTTTTTTCCATCAGTTTCCCTCCACTGCCTCCTTTTCCCTCCAATGTTACGTTTTTCCCTTATTAAACAAAATTTCACTCCAATCATTTGCTTCAGCTTCCATCACCTCTAGCAACTTCATTGAATTGCTCCCCTCTACTTCGTTGAATCAGCTTTGTCTTCGGCTTTGTCTTCGGCTTCCCTCCACTTCGTCGATTTGCTTTGCTCGCTTCGTTCACGAGCCCTGAATTTACAAAACAAGGTAATCGCTGTTTTGGTTCTTGTTTTGTTCATCAATAAATCGATGATAGAAGCTACACATTTAATAAATTGATTAATAGAACATTTGAGTAAACATAAAGATCTCATATGGTAAAATAGATTTAGAAAAGTGGCGATTATGTTTTAGTTATTGTTTTGTTCATCAATACTCGAAAGCACGTGTCTTATATTATAATGTAAAGTGAATCTTTATTATTTTTCCTGATGTGAAATGTGATTCAAGTTCTTCCATCTTCATTCTCTGAAATTTATTTTTATCATGATCATCTCCTCGTACTGGACTTTTTCGGTCTTAACTTATTTCACCTACAATGATTTATTACTTGATAAATTGATTAGTTTATTAACAATCCCATATCTTGCTGCGATTGTGATAAAATGAAATCCGAATAACTGATTTTGTAATGGGGTTTTAGAAGATTGATTGAAAATTAGGAGGCAATTGGCCTAGAATTTTAAGATTCTTTTTTGAGAATTGACAGAAAAATTATGCAGCAATGGTTTGATTTTTTTTAAGGTTAAGTGATCTATGGCTATTGTATTATCATGTATGGAAGAGAAGTAAAAAAATACTTGTATCTTTATTAATTGAAATATGATTGTTATAAATGTTTGTATCAATATTTGTTTAGCTTTATGTATGAAAAACTTACCTCTTCTTTTACATCGTATAAAATGCAAGTTAGATGTATAGTTTAGAGACCTTATATATTTTAATAATGCAAGCTACCAAAGCCATTTAAGAGTTTTTACTTTTTTTCTACATAATTATAGTGATAGATATGTTGTATGCAAATAAATGACACAAAATAAGAATCAACTGCAGCTAGTATTAATGTGGACCTTCAGAAGTTTTATTGGCATGTATAATAATATAAAAATGCAGAGAATATAATTGCATATAAGAAAGTAGCAGGAACATTTATAGATATAACATGCATGTGCATGCTGATTCACAGCTTTAGGTTACTGGTAGTGTCTTAGTACACGTTCTTCATGCATTTACCAGAAGAAGGAGATGTGATTTTTAAGGTCATATCCCTGTTGGTATATTATTATTCACAACTGTAGGTTACTGGTAGTAATATTGTTTTATAGTTGTTGGAAAGAGTTTAATTTTTTGAAGTATATAACGGTATGCTGTAGCATTTTTGTTTACTGTTTATTTATAATCAATTATTTATGTAAATGTTTGAAGTGCTTTTGTTGTAAATCAACAAGGGTTATAAGTAGATCGTATGTGAAACCTTGATTGTGGACATGGTTCCTTTGGACTCTGGAATTTCTACAATGTATTCCCTCATTCTAATTCAAATGTCAGTGATAGGGTTGTAAACTTGAAGGGCCGCAAAGTAAAGACAACGGATCTCTTCAGTCTTCCCTTTTATTTATCTACTTTTCTTGTACTAATTAAAAATAGGTTCTTGTATGCAAATGCTGCTATTCTAGTTGTTGAAATTTATCGACGTGAAAAAATTGGCTTGAGGGATTTTTAGAAGAGGTGCATAAAATGATTGTTTTTAATTGATGTTCCACAGATGGAAGTTTGTAAGATTTGAATTTCCTTTGTCAAAGTTTTTTTTTCTTTTTCGAAAGCTTAATTTTATTTTGGATGTTTTTTTATAAGCAGCTCAGGCTTTTTCTATTTAAAGGAAGTCATTCTTTAAAAAAGAGTATTCATGAATATTAATGAAGTTCGTTATTATAAGTAAAATGCTCAAATTTCTAAAAGGTCCTTGAGTCTCTCCTATAGTGCATGAATTTCTTGAAGATTCTTAGTAACGTTTAAAAAAAATTCAAATTTCCTTATGATGTTTGATTTATGTACTTGATTTTTTTTTCCTAAAAACCGTTTTTATTTGTACTAGATATTTAAATTTTATCTCCATTAAATTTGTTAGAAAAATAATACACAAGAGTTGTTTCGAAAGATGTAGAAAAATACATACTGATAAAACATGTTTTTTTTTCATTCTTCAACCGTTTACCTCTTCCATTGCTGTTATAGTGTTATAGGGTGCTTGATAGGAAATTAGTACAATCAGACAATGGTGGTGGGAAAATCAATCATTATGCTATCATATAAAAACTAATTAAAAATTACTGGATATGGATAATGGTGATAGGTAATTAATATGAGTTTAACATAACCCTTGAAATGCTAGCAGAAAATTGTCTGCTTCAAAAATATAATTAATACGAGTTTATTTATGAATATAAACATCATTATTAATGTAAACATCATTTGCCATCCTAAGGAGCTTAGGTTAGCTCAGTTAATAAAACTAAGCATAGTTTAGTTACAAAAGCTTGGCTTAGCTCAGTTTTTAGAACCGAGCAAGCTCACTTAATAAAACAGAGTTTAGCTCAATTAATAATTGATAAGTATAATCACTGATTTTTAACTCTAAAAGAACTCAACTGGTCTACATGTTTATCAACTTATTAAAAATGAAATCAGTGATTTGTATATCTGATGAGTAATTTGTACCTGCATTACATCCAGTCCTCTATGCAATTCTTATGTTTCCAGTTGTTATAGATGTATACTGTCATTGTCGTCTAAGGAATATAAAAATAACTTGTCATAGATGTGAATTAGATGCTGTTTGGATAGCAATATAAAAATATAAAAGCTGTTATTTATTTGGATGTGCCTAATAGTTTGGCTTGCTTTTATAGTAAGTTTAATTTACATCAATCTTCATTTTTGAAGTTAGTTTGGATAATAGAAATTCGAATTATGAAATATGTAGTATTTTGTTTGATTAAAACAGAAAAGAAAATTCTACATCAAAGCTTCAAAAATTACTTGATTGCCTATATCGTCGATGGAAAAAGATTGGGTGTATTTAAACAGGTGACTATATAATACTTAACTTAAAACGTATTTTGAGAATTAACACATATATGCTAATATTAAAACTTAATTTTTTTTATGTTTTTAATTTTTTTCATAGGACTTGTGTAGAGTATCGACAAGGAGCTTTGAATTTTGTGCGTGAGGCAATGACAAATTTGAGAAATGTAGAGAAAATTTTATGCCCATGCATGGATTGTCGAAATCTTAGACGTCATGATGACCACATCATCATTGAGCATTTAATTATATAAGGAATGGATCCTAAATATAAGAGCAGCAGATGGTATAGCCACGACGAGCAAACAAATGTGGATAGAAAAACAAATTCGTTTGACACGTATGACTCAAGATGATTCACTATGAAGATGAAGATTTTATGAATCATGATTTTTTTGCTGATGATAAGGATGATGTTGATTCTCAAAGAAGAGAGGATGAGTTACTTAAAAATTTGGAAGATGCAGAAACTCCATTGTATCCTGGCTGTACAGATCATACAAAATTATCTGCCATCACTATCTTGTATAATCTTAAATGTGAGATCGGTTTGTCTGATAGTGGGTTTGACAAGGTTCTAAATGTGCAACAATTGTTTTTGCCGAAAGATAACGTACTTCCTAAGACTTTATATGAAGTAAAAAAATTTCATAAAGCATTTGACATGGGTTTTGAAAAAATACATGCTTGTGAGAATGACTGTTGCCTTTTTAGAAAAGAATACAAAGATTTAAATACTTGTCCAAAATGTGGTTCTTCAAGATGGAAAATAAATCAAGATACCAAGGAGATTATACAAGGTGTTCCAGTTAAAGTGTTGAGATATTTTCCGATAATTCCAAGATTTAGAAGAATGTTTAGATCTCAAAAAATGGCGAAAGATTTAAGATGGCATTTCAATAATAGAAGCAATGATGGAAAAATGCGTCGTCCTGTGGATTCTATGACATGGAATATGGTGGATGAACGACGGAAATCTTTTTCAGTCGATCCACGCAATCTTAGACTTGGTCTTGTTATAGATGGATTCAATCCATTTTCTATGTAAAGTTCTAAATATAGTTGTTGGACGGTAATGCTTGTGACATACAACCTCTCACCTATGTTGTGTATGAAGAAGGAAAATATTTTGTTAACATTACTTATTCCCGGTCCAAAGCAGCCCGGGAACGATATTGATGTATATTTGGCGCCTTTGATTGAAGACTTGCATTATTTGTGGAGTAATGGAGTTGATGCTTATGATGCATTTAGTAAAATGTGGTTTAAACTGAAAGCAATCTTGATGTGGACAGTAAATGATTTTCTAGCCTATGGAAATCTTGCTAGATGTTGTGTGAAGGGAGAAAAAGCTTATCCAATGTGTGGTGTTAATACTCATCATCATTGGTTGAATTATAGTCGAAAGAATGTCTACATGGGTCATAGAAGATATCTAACCATGTTTGATGCACGGAGGAAACAAAAGACTTGTGTTGATAACACCGTAGAGAAAGGTAACGCTGTGAGAAATGCGGATTAAGGATCTTAAGGCTAGAATAAACACTAGAGGGGGGGTGAATAGTGTTTTAAGGAATTACTAATTCTTTTTGAGTTTATCTTAATTTGAACACAAATATATGCAATATTCAGACACAGATATGATCACAGAATCAAACACAGATGCAGATATAAATTAAAAGCAATAAAGGAAAGAACACACCGGATTTTATACTGGTTCGGAGTTACCTACATCCAGTCCCGCAACACAAGTACAGATTTCCTTTCAAAATCAATTCTTACAATTACACCCTCGATTTCAAGGCCACGAGGTACACCGCTCCAGATTCACAATCCTCAGGGTAGAGATACTTGATTTTACGTGCAACAAGTTCACCCGATTGATTTTCCAGGCTACAATCACACCTTTTCTTGCTCGATTGATTACAAAGAAGTCTATAACTCTGAATAACACTGGGATCTTGTTGAGATAGTGATAGAGAATCAAACCAGAGATGATCTAGTTAGGTTCAATGGTGATTTCGGCAGAGTAATGGTAAAAATGTATATAAAGAAATGTGGAAGAAGAAGAGGAGTGAAATCGAAGAAATTATGAATATAAATTCGTTTAAAACATCCCCTATTTATAGTAGAACAATAGCCATGTCCATTCGTGAAAGGATATGATGAATAGACACTTCCTTTGAAATTCAAACTTTTGAAATAAACTGTCACCTTGTCGACAAAGGGTACTTGGGGTTGTCGACAGGCCTAAGTTATTTTTGGTAATTTGTTTTTCTTTGAAAATAATTTCTATCTTATATTAAAACTATTTTAAACTTTATAAATATACTTAACTATAGTTAAAATACATAAATAAGTATAGAGAATAATATTTTGGTATATATAAAATTTTACTATAATTTTATATTTAAATCTAAGTATAAATATTAAAAGTTGAATATATTATAATTAAAATATAGTTTAAAACCAAGGATAATTTGTAATTCAAAATAAAGATTATTTTGAAGCTAAAAGTATTTTAAAACCAGGATAGATGTTTTGATTTAAAAAAGGAAGATTTTGAAATCATTTTGAAAACAAGATACAATTTTGTAAAACATTTGAATAAAAGTTAGTGGATACAAAACAATGTTCGACTAGATTTTTCGTAGGTTCCATCCTACTTAGGGTTCCATCCCTTTAACAGGCTCGAAGTGGATTCCATTCCATGAATAAAATGGATTTTAAGATGTCAGTGCTTTTCTAGGGGTTTTAACAAAATTCCTAACTAAACTACTTATCTTGAAATCTTGAACTCTTGATAATCTTGATACTCATGAGTCTTGAATCTTGATATCTTCGATCTTGAGTTCATCAGTTCTTGAATCTCTCTACTGTACAGTCTTCATTCTTTGGTACCTGCATATACATATATATCTAAACAATAATGTTAGTATTTATATTTTATAATCTTATTCTAAGGTTTTTGTCATCAAAACCAACTTCTCAGGGACTAACAATCTCCCCCTTTTTGATGATGACAACCTTTGTTTATAAAATATCACTTCTATCCTAATAACTCCCCCTAATACTACTAACTCCCCCTTAATCTATGTCTAACTATCCTATTTTATACTTCTCCCCCTTTGTCATCGACAAAAACTAACTCCAAACTATATAACTCCCCCTTAATCTAATACTATATTACATGTGATTATAATGATAGTGTTATCATAAATAGTCAATACTTAATTCTGAAACTAAAACTTAGCCCTTAATAACTAACTCTCCTAACTAAAAATCCATATATGATAATATTTATAATAATGATAATGTGAGAATTCAAATATGAGAACACAATTCATTTATTAATTATATAATGTTATTTTTACATTTGCATAGAAAACGTAAGAAAGATCATATACAAATAACGATAAGCAAGAGAGAAAAGAAACTAATGTGTATCCTTGACAATGGGAGATCTATGAACCGAGTAGTTTGGGTAGTGGAAACAGAAATTTCCACGTTGTTCGACTAGATTTCCATCCTTGTCAAAGTACACTTCGCCAACGCAAACAACTTTGTCGTCATCTTCAGCGTGCTCTTCGTCCATAGGGGCTTCTTCTTCTTCTTCCTCGCTGTCCTCTTGCACTTGAACACCTGAAGATTCTTCATCGATCAAGATGGGATTGGCGTGATTATCCATTAGAAACTTTTGCGAGTTTCTAAGGATTTTTCCTTGCCGTTCTTGTTCTTTGGCCATTCTGATTTGCACCATTTGAATTTCAGTCATAAGTTGCAGTGCATTCTTCAAGGAAACCTCCATTTTAATCACTCGTGCAAGCGTAGTTCGTTGAAATGGTCCAGTAGAAGGAGAAGGGAACGAAAAGGTTGATTTTTTGTTTGATTTAGAGGAGGAGGCCATTGTTTTATTGTTTTCAGAAGTTAGAACAGAGAAAGAACAGAAAGAATGAACATAATTTCGAAATAAGAAGAATATATAACCACCTATTTGAATTTCGGTGTGAAAATTTCAAAAGAAAAAAATCGTTATATGTCGACAGGGGTAAAAGAGGGTTGTCGACAAGGTACTTATATTTTTGCATTTGATTTATTTTAATTTAATTTTAATTATACTTTATATATTTATATTCTATATTTCAGTTATTGAAAAATACCTAATTCTCTTCTTAATTTAGTAAATATAGATTCATTTAAGGGTTTTGTTAAGATATCAGCAATTTGATCCTCGGAATTGATATAATCGAGAGTAATTACTTCCTTGCTTATATTATCTCTGAGAAAATGATGTCTGATATCAATATGTTTAGTTCGAGCATGATGACTAGGATTTTTTGATAAATTTATTGCACTAGTATTATCACAATAAATTGGTGATTTTGAGATATTTAAACCAAAATCTTTTAAAGTTTGTTGCATATATATTACTTGAGAACAAGCCAAAGCAGCAGAAATATACTCTGCTTCGGTTGTTGATAAAGAAACTGTGTTTTGCTTTTTACTAAACCACGAAGCCAGAGAATGCCCCAAAAAGTGACAAGTTCCACTTGTACTTTTTCGGTCTGATTTACAACCAGCATAGTCAGCATCACAGTAAGATATTAATTCAAAAGAATCATTTTTAGGATAAAATAAGCCATAATCAAAGGTGTGTTTAAAATGTCTTATGATACGTTTTACAGCTTTTAACTGGGTCTCTTTAGGTTGGGATTGATATCTTGCACAGAGACAAACACTATGCATGATATCAGGTCTACTAGTAGTGATATAGAGTAGTGATCCAATCATTCCTCTATATAATTTTTGATCTACATCTTTCGAGAGATCTTCTTTACTTAGGTACTCATTGGTTGCCATGGGAGTGGGTTTTCCACTTGCAGTAGTCAAACCAAATTTACTAACTAGGTCTTTAGCATATTTTTCTTGACTGATAAAGATACCATTATCTAATTGTTTTATTTGCAATCCTAGAAAGAAGTTTAATTCACCCATATGACTCATCTCAAACTCTTTTGTCATTATTTCATAAAATTCTTTATTCATTTCAAAATTAGTTGATCCGAAAATGATATCACCTACGTAAACTTGTAGTTGAATATCATTTTTATTTCTTTTAGTAAAAAGAGTATTATTTACTTTACCAATTTCAAAGTTTGATTGTAATAAGTAAGATCTTAGTCTATCATACCAGGCTCTAGGAGCTTGTTTTAGACCATATAGAGCTTTCTTAAGTTTGTAAACATGATTTGGTAATTTTTCATCTTCAAAAAGTGGTGGTTGTTCAACATATACTTCCTCTTTTACAAATCCATTTAAAAAGGCACTTTTAACATCCATTTGAAATAATTTGAAATTATTATGATTTGCGAAAGCAAGTAGAATTTTAATGGCTTCTAATCTTGCTACGGGAGCAAAGGTTTCATCACAATCTATTCCTTCTTCTTGACAATAACCTTGAGCGACTAACCGGGCTTTATTTCTAACGACCTCACCTTGTTCGTTCATTTTATTTTTATAAACCCATTTAGTTCTAATTATAGTTTTATTTTCAGGTCCAGGACCAATTTCCCAAACATCATTTCTAGTGAATTGATTTAGTTCTTCTTGCATAGCCAAAATCCATGAATCATCAGTTGATTTTTCTTTTGGATTTTTGGGTTCAATAGTTGATATAAAGGCTACATTGCTCATTTTACTTAGTTGATTTCTAGTTGTAACAACAGATTGCATATCTCCTAGTATATTTTCTATAGGATGATCTTTTAAAAGTTTAATCTTTTTATTAGGATGATTAATTTCATTATTAGTTTCTGTTGACTCCTGATTTTGAGTAATTAAATCCTCTTCATCATTTGTATCTTCAAAATTTTTGAGATTTTCATCGAACGAAACATGCATTGTTTCTTCGATGGTGTTAGTTCTTAAATTAAACACTCTGTATGCTTTACTTCTATTAGAATATCCGATAAAGATACCTTTGTCGGATTTAGGATCAAATTTATCTAAGTTATCTTTTATATTTAAAATAAAACATTTACTTCCAATAATTCTAAAATAAGATACCTTAGGTTTCTTTCCATGAAGAAGTTCATAAGATGTCTTATCAGTTAAAGGTCTAATTAAAATTCTATTTAAAATATAACAGGCGGTAGCAACTGCTTCTGCCCAAAAATGTTTTGGTAATTTACTCTCTGAAAGCATAGTTCTCGCACACTCTTGAATCGTCTTATTTTTATGTTCTACTACTCCATTTTGTTGTAGAGTTCTTGGAAATGAAAAATTGTGGGTTATTCCCTTTTTATTGCAGAATTCCTCAAACTTTTCATTTTCAAATTCACCACCGTGATCACTACGGATGGTTATAATTTTTACAGAAAGTTGATTTTCAATCCTTTTTGTAAAGTTCTTAAAACTTTCAAAAGTATCACTTTTATGTTTCAGAAATATTGTCCATGTAAATCTAGAATAACCATCTACAATTACAAAAACATATTTACTGTGATTTATTGACTGAATTTGAGATGGACCAAATAAATCAAGATGAAGTAATTCAAGAGGTTTTGAAGTTGAAATCATATCTTTTAATTTAAAGGAACTTTTTCTAAGTTTTCCTAATTGACATGCATCACATAAACTATCTACTTTAAATTCATTTTAGGGAGACCTCTTACTAAATCATGTTTTGACAATTTAGATAAGAGTTTGAAATTCAAATGCCCAAATCTCTTATGCCAAATCCAAGGGTCACTTGTATTTGCCAAAAGACACAGGTTATCATTTGAAACTTTCATACTAAGAATATAAATATTCTTTTTCCTAATTCCCTCAAATATTATGGTTGAATTATTATCTTCAATGTAACACTTATCTTTTTCAAATTTAATTTTATATCCTTTATCACAAAGTTGACTAATACTTAGCAGATTATGTTTCAGATTCTTAACTAGCAAAACATTAGTAATAATATGAGTTTCAGAGTTACCGACATTGCCGATGCCAATCACATATCCTTTTGAGTTGTCTCCAAAGTTAACCAGTCCTCCGTCTTTGTATATTATATCATTTAGCATATCCGGATTACCAGTCATGTGTCTAGAGCATCCACTATCGAGTATCCATTTATTCTTTTTGATCTGCACAATTTGTCCATTGTGGATTGATTCCTCAACACCCATAAAACATGTTTCCTGCACATCATACAATTTTGGTAGACAACTTGAATTTGAATATCGATTATATGCAGACTCATGAGACAATGATGATCTGAATATTTCTAAACTAGTATTAACAAGTTTTTCAAACATAGCCATTTTAAAAGCTTTTTCAAAATTCATATTATGAAACTTTGAAAACCTCGCTTTGATACCAAATGTGAGAAAGGCGGATTAAGGATCTTAAGGCTAGAATAAACACTAGAGGGTGGTGAATAGTGTTTTAAGGAATTACTAATTCTTTTTGAGTTTATCTTAATTTGAACACAAAAATATGCAATATTCAGACACAGATATGATCACATAATCAAACACAGGTGCAGATATAAAGTAAAAGCAATAAAGGAAAGAACACACCAGATTTTATACTGGTTCGGAGTTACCCTACATCCAGTCCCGCAACACAAGTACGGATTTCCTTTCAAAATCAATTCTTACAATTACACCCTCGATTTCAAGGCCACGAGGTACACCGCTCCAGATTCACAATCCTCTGGGTAGAGATACTTGATTTTACGGGCAACAAGTTCACCCGATTAATTTTCCAGGCTACAATCACACCTTTTATCGCTCGATTGATTACAAAGAAGTATATAACTCTAAATAGCACTGGGATCTTGTTGAGATAGTGATAGAGAATCAAACCAGAGATGATCTAGTTAGATTCAATGGTGATTTCGGCAGAGTAATGGTAAAAATGTATATAAAGAAATGTGGAAGAAGAAAAGGAGTGAAATCAGAGAAAATATGAATATAAATTCGTTTACAACATCCCCTGTTTATAGTAGAACAACAGCCATGTCCATTCGTGAAAGGATACGATGAATAGACACTTCCTTTGAAATTCAAACTTTTGAAATAAACTGTCACCTTGTCGACAAGGGGTACTTGGGGTTGTCGACAGGCCTAAGTTATTTTTGGTAATTTGTTTTTCTATGAAAATAATTTCTATCTTGTATTAAAACTATTTTAAACTTTATAAATATACTTAAGTATAGTTAAAATACATAAATAAGTATAAAGAATAATATTTTGGTATATATAAAATTTTACTATAATTTTATATTTAAATCTAAGTATAAATATTAAAAGTTGAATATATTATAATTAAAATATAGTTTAAAACCAAGGATAATTTGTAATTCAAAATAAAGATTATTTTGAAGCTAAAAGTATTTTAAAACCAGGATAGATGTTTTGATTTAAAAAAGGAAGATTTTGAAATCATTTTGAAAACAAGATACAATTTTGTAAAACATTTGAATAAAAGTTAGTGGATACAAAACAATGTTCCACTAGATTTTTCGTAGGTTCCATCCTACTTAGGGTTCCATCCCTTTAACGGGCTCGAAGTGGATTCCATTCCACGAATAAAATGGATTTTAAGATGTCAGTGCTTTTCAAGGGGTTTTAACAAAATTCCTAACTAAACTACTTATCTTGAAATCTTGAACTCTTGATAATGTTAGTCTTCATTCTTTGGTACCTGCATATATATCCTGCATATACATATGTATCTAAACAATAATGTTAGTATTTATATTTTATAATCTTATTCTAAGGTTGTTGTCATCTAAACCAACTTCTCAGGGACTAACAAACGCTCCTAGAATTTTAACTGGAAGAAATATTTCTGTATTGTTAAAAGATTTTCCAAATGATTTTGGGAAAGAGAAAGAAAAGAAAAAAAGGAAAAAGAGAAATAATAAGAAAAGGGCCATTAAGATAAAATCCATTAAGCTGAAAAAGAGGAAGAGGAACATTGTCCATGATATGGAAGGTGAATATGACGAAGATAACGATCCTATAAAATTAAAGCTATCAAGGTGGAAAAAGAGATCGATTTTCTTTGATTTTCCATATTGGGAGGTTAATGGTTATTTTTTTAATAATAAAAAATAATAATATAATATAATTATGGGTCACACTACTGATTTTAACAGGAACTTCCGTTACGACATAATTTAGATGTAATGCATGTGGAGAAAATCGTTGGCGAAAGCATATTAGGCACAATGTTGCATGATAACAAATCAAAAGATGGAACCAACTCCAGAAAGTATCTAGAGGATTGGGGAATTCGGCATGAGCTTCATGCACAACCTCGTGGGAAGAAAACATATCTTCCACCGACTCCTTATATGTTGTCAAATTCCGAGAAAACAATATTCTGCAAAAGACTGTTTGATTTCAAAGGACCCGACGGCCACTACTCAAATTTGAAAAACCGTATATAGCTGGAGAATTGTAAAATTAGTGGCTTTAAATCCTATGATTATTATGTTTTAATGCAACACTTATTACCTGTAGCAATAAGAGGATTATTGTCAAAGAAGGCAAGAAAAGCAATAATTCGCTTATGCTCATTTTTCAACAAATTATGCCAACGTGTCCTTGACAGAGAGAAATTGCAACAAATCAATGTTGAGATTATAGAATTTCTATGTGAGCTTGAAAAGTATTTTCCACCATCATATTTTGACATAATGGTGCATTTGTCAATTCATCTTGGTAGAGAAGCGCTAATCTGTGGACCGATTCAATTTTGCTGGATGTATCCTTTTGAAAGATATACGAAAACACTTAAAGATTATGTAAGAAACTATTCACGACCCGAGGGATGTATTGTCAAATCTTATATTGCAGACAAATGCATGAAATTTTTTAGTGAATTTTTTAAAAAATCAGGACACATTGAGGAGACAGAGACTCAAAATGAAGATTATGAAAGCAATGTAATACTCGAGGGACGTCCAATTTCAACGTCTAAGACAGTTACATTATCCTCAAATAAGAAAGAAAGTGCTCATTTAGTCGTATTAATGAATATGACCATTGTGGAACCATTTTTAGAGTAAGTATATGTTATATTATGTTTCAATTATTTTGATGTGTTTCTACCAGTAAATATAACTTAACATTCCTTGTTTTATACTAGTTTGCATTTGGAGGAATTACAAAATTCAAGTAAGCGCATGGAGAGAAATTCAGCCTTGCTTTGGAAACACATACAAAAATTTTTGCTGATTGGATTAAAAAAAGGTTAAATTAATTTTTCAAATATACTCTCATTTTCTTAAGAATATTATTCTAAAATATCCATTGTAAATCAAACTTTTTATAGATACTTATTAACTCCAATGATCACAATGAAATGCTTAAGTGGATTGCATATGGTCCGAAGAATGATGCTTTGTCTTACAAAGGATATATCATCAATGAACAATGGTTTCACATAAAAGATGTAGGGAGAGAAACTCAGAATAGTGGAGTGACTTATGATGCGACTACTATGTGTAGAGCAAGTGCAAAAGATATTTCTCAAGTAGCTGATGTGGTCACTTATTATGGAATATTGACCGATATAATTTTATTAGATTATCACGTGTTTTATATTCCTGTTTTTAAGTGTCGTTGGGCACATATAGGAAATGGAGTAAAAGTTGATGAATATGGTTTCACTCTTGTCAATTTACATCAAAATCAAGCATCATTTTCAAAAGATCCATACATCCTTGCATCTCAAGCGAAACAAGTATTTTATTCAAGAGAAAACGATTCTTCAAGTTGGTACGTTGTAATGAAAGCACCACCAAGAGGTTTTCACGATTTAAAGACAACTGATTATTTAGATGAAGCTATCGATATTCCAAAAGATTGCGACATAACCGATATGGATGTTGAAGATGTTAGCTATGTTAGGGAGGACTACGAAGGCATAGCTCAATATTTTGTTTGATTATGGAAATTGTTTTTGAGTGCATGTGTATGTCATTCTTGTTTGTTTTTCCATTATTTGCTCATAAGGTCAATGATTATTATTTGTGTCTAAATTAGGAAAACGTAATTAATATGTTTGATAACCAATTTGTTATTTCATGTATGCAGGTATTGAGTTATTGATTATCATAGAGATTTAGATACTTGAAGACACACATAATCTTCATCATGAAGGTATGAAGTTAGCTTTAAATCACTTTTAGTTTTCGTTAAGTCAAAGTTATTAATTATTAATATTCTAAAAACTATATTATTGGCAAACAAACTCCTACTTTTATTTAAAATAGACACATTATTATTTAAAATTCTCATTCTTACACATTTTTTATCATAAGATAATCTGGACTATTACATATGATCTTTTCCATATGATATCATAAAAGCTATCGATATATTGATTTTTTTCTCAACACTCACACTTCTATGTCCACAATACTTGAATATTTGAACCTTCTATGCTATTAATGAGTATTCTTGAATTATTGTCCAACTGTCATTTTGTGGTTTGGGTGTTTCCATGTTGGGTTGCATGAGTTATTTGTGTGGGTTTACTGACATGCGTGTGTGAGTTTCTTCATGCTTGTGCCTATATGCGTGTGTGCGATAACATGTTGCGTGTTTTCTGGCTTTGTTGACCATAGTGTATTCCCTTGTACTTGATATGAACTGAAATGGTTCATATGTATACTGGTTTCACTTCTTTATTGATGCTCCTTGCTTGCCCCTGCCTGTTTACTAATTTCCCTTTCCCCGCTGCTGCCCTACCCACAGCCTATATGCTATATTAGTTGCTTGTTATCTTAAAGCCATATTGGTTTTGTTTTGAAAGCATTGTTTCCCTTCTTGTATTTTACTTAAAGGACTTTAGGGTTATAGTAATTAAATTTGAAAATTTTATCTACACACTTCTTGTATCTAGATATATAACAATCAAGTGAGATTTTACGTGCATTTAATTAATAGTTGGATGTTGAGAAGTCTGTGTACTATTTACTAGTGTTTTGTTTGGTTTTTAACTCATACATCCTACTATTGTTGATGTTTTGAAGCTGGGACTGTAATCGTAATGCATTGTATGCATATACATACATATGTATATGTCTATATATATGGGTGTATCAATTTAACCTTTTTGCCCCATGGTTCGAAATTTTCTGACAACAAAAGGAGACATTTACTAGTAGCAGAAAAAACACTGCTCAACTTGCTGGTGAAGTGAAATGTTATAACAAAAGCTACAATGATTTCCCTATAGCTTATGATACAACATATAAAAACATTCATATCAACAACTGCATATGCAACCACCGTATTTCTTACACAAAGTCAGAAAAGGAACAAATTTTACCATTCCTTTGAAACAACATTCAAGGCTAATATATATGTGCAGATTAGTAAATTTTCCTTATATTTTCCCTAACAGATCAATTAAAATATAGAAATGTATCAGCTTAAATTGACTTACAAGCATTTCCAAAAGGGAAAAACATACATTCAAAAAGATAGCTTCTACCTTTTGACATATTTGGTGTTGCCTGTGTGGATATTACACGACCAAATCACACTAACATAAGTGGATTTATCATCATTTACTTGCTCTTTTAAATCTGGGCACACAAATCGCACTAATAAAATTTGGTATGGTTTTATTCTATATAAATGGATATTAAAAACATATATTGTGACTGTTTATCTAATTTTGTTGTTTTTGTTAGTAAATGTTTTCATAGCGAAAGGATATGCATACAAGCTTAGTTCGTACTCGCCAACAATTGAAGAACGAGAAATCCCAAAAGCATAAGCCAAAGGTCAAATATATTAAGCCAATCGTTGAAGCTTGCAATGTAGACAAGGAACAAGAATTACGGCACGAGTCAATACAAATGTCGTGTGCAGAAAATGAAATGCCTTGTGAAGAAACTGAAATGCATGAAGAAATTGAAATGCTCCGTGAAGAAAATGGTGATGCCGAGGTAGAAATCAATAGACCAAGTGAAGTTAAAACTGCAAATATAGATGTAAAAAACATGCTAGAGGTCCAACAAGAGCAAAAAAAAACTCCCGTTAAGTCTTGTGAATCGAATTGAAGTTGAATTCAATGAGGTAGCCATACCTATAGGAGAAGGCTCGGTACATTTATCTTCTTATCTTGGGCCGCTTGTACGAGAGCATGTTCCGGTTACACTTGACGATTGGAGGCTTCTAAGCGATGAATTAAAAGTAGTATTGTGGGATTCGATTCAGGTATGAGAGATTACCATTTTTGTCATATAATAATTATTTTATTTACGAAAATAATCCATTTAGTGAAACGTCCTTTTAAAATCCTTTTAATATGAAATAACAACAATTTTATTTTTCTTTTTATTTTTACTTGTAGGCTAGATTCAAAGTGGATGAATGGAAAAAAATTCCATATTTCAACAAATGGGAACTATTTGGAGATCCTCAAAAAGCAAATTGGTCCGAAAAATAGTTAATGCAACGACGGAAGAGGAAAGACTTGGTTTGAAACCTTACAATATAAAAAACATGAAGGAGTGGAGAAAGTTTGTAAAGGCGAAAACAAGTTTGGAGTTTAAGGTATGGTTATGTATATATATTATATACATACATACATATATATATATACACATGTATTGTTGCTTGTTTGCTTTTTGGAATCAAAACCCTAGATCCCTAGCAGCTTGCAGCTTCTGATTATCATAATTCTTTTATAAGAAATGTTTGTAAGAAGCATACCATAGCTGAGTTCAACTCAGTTTACATTACAGTATAAATAATTTCAAGCAGATCTTAGTAAGAGCTCTTGAGACTGGTTACAATCTGATACTATTAAAGATGCTTATATATTTGTTAGTCCAAGGCTACATGTAGTAATCATAATACTCGATTGATAACTTAATACCCCTACCTAATCCTGTTATCACATGGAAAATTATTCAAAATATTTACATTCTATACATAAATTATTTGATGCCACTGTTATATTGTCCTTTGATTGATTCATTAAAAATAAATGAACATGTTGACCCAACATAATTATTAGCGGACTTGTATACAAAATAATGGATACAATATAAATGTATTGCAGCATGGCTCTTTTCTTTGACAATGGCCATACAATTTAAATCAATTAAACACATTATCCAGTAATTGTTTGAAACATAATGAATTGCTATTAATATTCGACTTAATATACCTTATCAGACCGAATTTATATTGAATATTTCATAGTTTCCCAAATCAAACATTTTTTTTAATGTACTATTCTCAAATCTAAATAGTATTTTGAATATCAATAATACTATTATGATTTATGCTACGAGAAATATGTGTACTATGAATTAAATTATGCACATATGTAATAGTGTTTATGCCAACTATGAATTGTATCAAAACTATTCCAAACTGTACGCATTATCAAAACTAATAAAACTGTCAGTGAGAAATTGGAAAGCTCTAAACAGGAACCCTCAATAAAAAAAACCAAAAGGATAACAATCTGTATCAACGGTGAATTTCCCAACAGTGGGACATGAATTTCCCAACATTGGAAGCAACAGTACATGTACATATATATGTAAATAATTAAAATTTATATATATAATTTGGTTGCAGCTCTTTCTTGCTATATCTGTTTTTTTGTCAATGTTTCTTCTCTTTCTTGCTATATTTGTTTATGTAGTGTTTCACTTTTATTTCACAGTTTCGCTCGTTATAGTTCCATCTTCATGTTTTAAGAGACTGTTTGATTTTATTTATTTCATCTAGAATAAAATCCTTTATCTTTTTTCAGGCAAGAAGTGAGAAATTTAGAGCCATTAGGCAAAAATAATTGTCGCACACAACTGGACGTAGAGGAACGACTAGATTTACTGACGATTTGGTTAGTTAATTAAACGTAGCATTATTTACCTAGCTAGTTAATTAACTATTGATTTATTTATTTAGTGTCTTTCTAAATGTAGAAAAAGCAGAGTCAAGATTCATCGTCCATATCTAGAGCGGATGTTTGGGTTAAATCTCATACTAAAAAGAATGGTGAACCGTTGAACACGGATGTAACGACCTGCTATTTTGGACCATTCGCATCCGCACATGTCGGACTTGAATTGCTCAAAATACCGCGTTGTAAATAAAAATTTGGCAAACTCATCATATATAGTAAATAAATAATCACAGATCACAGACACAGAGTAATAAAGCAGCGGAAGTAAAAGAAATAGTAGTTCATGAAGCTACTATGTAAATATATCAGAGTTAAGTAAGATACAATAGGAATACCAAGGTACAATAGGAGTAACAGTATGATAATCAGGAACAACTCAGAATACAACTGGAACCAACTAGAGGAATAGATATTAGGATCTTCAAAGCAAAACTCCAGCTCCAAAGGTGAGTCTCTAATGTTGTATCACTCAGTCTGACCCGAGCGTAAAGCAAAACACAAAACACTCGAGTCAGGATATACATACTTATACAATGTAAACCAACTCAAGTGAACTATAATAAAAGTTACAAGTAACTTAAAGAATGCTTGGGATCGCCCATTCTTTAAGGATCCGTTAAACTATTTACTATGTAGTAAGATTGCGCTATTATAATAATGTCTAATATAAAATAAACATGCTTTAAAATAGCATTAGGGCTTTACATTTAATCTGAACTCACCCTAACACGTAATAATGCCAATAGTCTATATAGTACCTGCATACCTCGAAAGGCTATGAGAAGATACTCCATAGGTACGACACAAATAGAAACTCGTAGTAAAGCTCGATATGATAGGTGACACGGCACAACTAGGCAATGCCAGGGTAGATATACCAATTACACATCCAGACTGGTGGTGACACATAGCAGCCACTACCGCCCACCTCGAACAACACTCCCAAATCAAGGGGTGCACCCAATCAATCACAAAAGTAATAGAATGGTATCGAAGAAGTGTGTCCGATCAGAGGTGCTACCTCATTGGTCCGCCAATCGCTCCTGTTTTAGCCACCTTATGCCAAGTCACGGGAGTTGGGTCCACGTATATACCTTAGGATTGTCGCCATCATCCTACTTCATTCTGGAACTCCACCGCGTACACAGTTGTTAAAGTGGTTTTCGGTATCGACAGAGAGTATGTCCATATCCGATCCCGGTCTCTTTAACAACCAATCGTTATTATAACCCCTAGTTATAATTTAAAAAAATATATTTTATACTTCAAAATAGAATATCATTTCAAATCCAAATCTTTATCAAAGTAAAGATTAAATCAATTCCAAACCATTTCAATATATTTAAAATATCATATCATTTCAAAACTTCATTTCAAATTATTTCAAAACTTCATTTCATATCATTTTAAAATATCAAAATATCATATCTTTTCAAAAACTTCATTTCAAAACATTAATATATCAGAATATCATATCTTTTCAAAAACTTCATTTCAAATCATTAATATATCAAAATATCATATCTTTTCAAAACTTCATTATCAAATCATCATTTGAGTTCAAATCGAAACATTCAACTTTAGATACCTTTTAAATTCAAAGATATCATTCATTTATTATCATTTCAAGTCACCTTTTAAATAGTTTATATTTAAATCAAAATAATTCATCTAAACCATTTAAAAGTGTGATTATTATACATTCAAATCAAGTATTCAATTTCCAAAGTTTTAAACTATTCTGAGTTCATTTACTAAGTTAAAAATCATAAACATTGAAAATTTCAGACTTTCACAGCATTCAAAAAAGCTGTTATAAGTTATTCTTGAAAACATTTTATTCGGCAAAGACAGCATTTTAAAACTGCTGTTAAATCTCAGTTTTGTTGAAATTTAGTTTAAAACAGCAAAGACAGCATTTCCAGAAATGCTGTAATAGCTCAGGTTTCAAATTAAAGGTTTTAATTAAATTCAGCAAAGACAGCAGACCACTATAGCATTTACAGAACTGCTGTAATAGGCCTTTATTAAGTTTTTAGCCTTTTAATTTACTTCAGCTACTACAACATTACAGAACTGCTGTAATAGCCTCTTATTTAAGTTTTAGTTCATTTACAGAAATCGTAACATTTCTGAATGCTATAAAAAGTAATTTCCTGATTTTAGTGTATTTCCAGCAAATAATAACCTTCAATATTAAACCTTTTAAACATTATAAAAATCATATTTTGAAATTCAAAAATGTACATTAAAATTACTCTTTTAATTTATGATTTTTATAAGAAACATTTACAGTAAAATCCATATTTCCAATAATTTTACTTAACAAATCCAAATGTACAATTTTCTTTTCTTCACATTTTTTTTACAAATAAACTTAACACTTATATTTTATTTCCATTTCACAAATTAAACTAAATTTTCAATTTTATTTAATTAAATTAAACCTTTAATAAAAACCAAATTCACATTTCCAAGTCAAGTTATATTTTAAAATTACACTTTTAAGCATTCATTTATTTAACCATTTTAATACATAGAAAACTCAATAACACTTTATTAGATCATTTGAATTCAAATTCAAATCAAATTATCATATTTACCATTTTCCAAATATAATTAAATTTCCATTTTATTTATATAATTTAAATATCATTTTAAAACCAAATTCTAAATTTCCAAACTTAAGTTATATTTCAAAAATTCACTTTTACCATTCATTTAAATTACATTTTTAACTTCTAGAAAAATCCAAATTTCTTTATTTAAAACATTAAAAATCCAATTTAAATCAAATTTCATAATTTTACACTTTTAAAAATATTTAAAATATTCAAAATACTTTATAAAAATAACCATGGGCCTGTATATAGTTTTCTAACCTAGGTCAAGTGATACGGATATGTATCATTTCAATCCGCAGTTTAAAAAGCAAAAATCCGGGTTCTATCATTTCAAACCCGCAATCCCAAGTTAAAATAAAATAAATAAAAATCGTTCAGGCCTATCATTTCAGCCCATAACGATTTTTCCCTATTCTAAAGTCCGTTCGGGTATGTATCATTTCAACCCATAGTGAATCTAATTACATGGAACTTGTAGTGATAAACATGTATAAATGAACAGTTTAACAATAAATAACAGTAACAGATAATATGACAGGTAAAATAACAGGTTTATTATCATATAATTAATAATCATTGGCAGTTATAACATCATATATAATATTCTACACATTCAATTGTTGTCAATTCACATTTGCATAAGTATAAATGTCAGGTGAGATTTACTCACTTGTTTACGCTGGAGTTATCAATTCAAATGACACAGACGGATTCCAGAAAGCACGATGATACAACAATAGATTGAAGAGGTAAGAGAACCAAGCAATTGATCTTGTACACAACCAATAAACAAGACAATAAAACATGAATCAATACAACATTGAATTGAGACAACTTTGAAAATAAAAGCAAAAATGAATTGAATGCTTTTGCCATGCTTTTGCCATGCTTTCCACACTCACATGCTCGGCCTAGGGGTTGATATGGCTTGGCCATAACATGGTTTTGGTTCAAGTTTGGACCTAAAAAGGCATGGCTACAAGTAATAGCAAGTGGAAGAGGTTACATAACATGAATACAAGGAGTCTTATGCAAACTAGTGAAGTTTTGCACAACATTTGGCTCGGCTACATGGATGTTTGGGCTTGGCTATACATGTTTCAGATCTGGACAGAGGAGATGGCTGAGAGTAAATGGTCATATCATGGTGGTGGTGGAGCATGGGGAGGTGGCCAAGGTGATCTAAGGTGAAGGTGATGAAGACTAAATGGCTAGGCATGCAATTTGGAAGGTTTTGTGCAACTTTTGAGGTGTTTGTCTTCATTTAAAGGCCATGGCCTGATCTGGTCAGAGGGGAAGAGAGGGGTTTGAAGCCGTGGAAGGGGAGGAGGAAGGTGGTGGAGGCTATGGTGGAGATGGTGGAGGGTTTGGCCGAGCAAAGCTAGGTGAAATCATGTCAAAACCAAGCAAAACAATGAAAAAGGAAGGAGGAAAAGTAGAAAAACGATGAGAAGCCATTACCTTTTCTTTTTGGCCATGAAAATGAAATGGGAGGAAGCATTTTTCATGTGAGAAACAAAATAAAACCCACGGCTATCAAAAAGTATACGGCCAAAAAGAGCAAGCAAGTGAAAAGTCAAGAAAATGAAAAGGTTTGGTAAATGAAAAGTCTTAGGTTAAAAGCTTTTTTAAACTCTTCACATTTCCATTTCTTTAAATCAAATAAAAACAAATAAAATTCAGTAAATGAATTTAAAAACTGAACAAAGTAAAATAAAATAAAAACAAATAATTAAATTTAAATAAAATAGAAAAAGAATTAAAGAAATAGCTTAAAAATTGGAAACAGGGTTCAAAAATTATAATTAAATCATCACAAGCTTTAGAAAAATATCTATTTCATTTTAAAAATATTTTAAAACAAAATGTGAAGTAAAATAATTCATTTATATTTTCAAAATGAAATAAATAATTAAATTTAGAGGAATTAGAAAAGGAACTAAAGAAATTGTTTAAAAATTCAAAACAGGACTTAAAAATTACAAATAGAATATCACTAGTTTTAGAAAATTTCTATTTCACTTTAAAACAAATAAAAGGTCAAATAAATAAAATAAATGAGGAAAAAAATAAAGTGGGAATGAGAATAAAGTAATGTCTTAAGGAAATAGAGAAATAAATAAAGAATTTCTTTAATTAATTGAAACTGGAAATTAGAAATTATAAACATAATACAACTGACATTGAAAAATGTTTATTACACTTTGAAAAATGTTTTAAAACCAAAATATATACATAACATGTTAGTTTACCCATATAAATATAAATTAGAACATTACATGACCAAATACAATATTATTTAAATAATTTAAAATAAACAATTTTTGTTAAATAAAACAATTTACACACAATATTGTAAAAAGCATAACTTTCACAATATAAATCGAATTTCAACGAAACAAAAAGCAGTATTCTTGAAATTTTATTTACTTTCATAATTAAAGATAAAATTCAAAAATTAAAATATTTAAATTTTAAATTTAAAAGTCAAAGTTTGACCAAATTGACCGAATTCACATTTCTGGAAAATATTCTATTTAGTCATGTTTGGAATTCTAACTTACATCAAAATCATAATTAATATTTAAAATAACAAAATCTTCCGTTTAATAAATAAAATAATTTTTTTTTAAATCAGGAAATTCAATTTAAAATAATTACAAAATACAGGGTTGTTACACTCTCCCCCACTCAAAACTTTCATCCCCGAAAAGGAATGAGGTGCGGGAAAACACAGAAAAAGATAGAATGAAATATGATTAAGACAAGATGACAAGAAGGTTGAAATTATACCTGGTAACTGTTATTATAGGTATGTTTAACAAGGTGGAAATGATCTTCCCAAGATCCTCCAGAATCAAGAGCATAAGACGAAAAAGATCATCTAGAATCTGATTCACCCCTTTTCGTTTGACCGACAGTTTGTGGATGGCAAGCAGTGTTCAGATTCAAAATGAGTACCAAAGATTATCAAAGATTATGGAAAGATTTCTAAACAGACTGGTATAAGCAATAGCCTTCCCATTCTGTAGCAAAATAAGGGGAATAAGGACAACCAAAAGATAGTTTGAAAAACAAAATAAGATAATAAGTTTGAAACCATGAAAATTTCAACTTAAATTGATAATTAATTTTACATAAGTTAAATAAATCTTAACTATCTCAAATTTCATTATCTTATCATCCAATTATCTTAAATCATGGATTTGAAAAAGAATCATTTAGTATACTCAAATGTACTCAATAAAATTAATTCTTCTCTATTCCAAATTAAAATTAAATTTATTCCTCTCAATATATTTCACCTATATTGATTATATTTACACTTATTATAACTGCTTTAACTTATTCTTAGTTCCTTTAACATCATTTTATATTGTAAGTTATTCCATTACCCCTTTTTCTCTATTTACCTTTGTTAATCTTTTTATAACTAAAATTTAAGCGTATAATATTCATTATAACCACTCAAATTTTATTTATAAAATTCCTTTTTTTATATATATATATAATATCTAATTACATATTCAACTTTTAAAATTAAGGTAAGTTATATTGGAATGCAATTTTGTATTATACAAATAAAACTTTCTTAACTCAATTATCCAAGCTTAAATATTTATTCAAAATTTGATTTCCTTTTATAATTGAAATTATCCTTTAAGATAAAATTTAAGAATTAAATTTCCGATTAACTTCAAACTATTTTAGAGATAAATTAAATATACACAATATTTATCAAATCAACTCTTAAATCACATATATTATAAATCAAGTCATATTTAGAAAGCCAAATCAATTTAATCCTCCAAAGAAAAACTGTAGCAAAACTACAGAATGGTCTCTTCGCTTCGAAACTCGAAAATGAATGTCGATGATGCTGCAGTCATCACCGAAATTATTTTCCAACGATAAAGAAAAGGGCACTGATTTACAAATTAAAAATCCCTTGAAACAATTTCTACTAGAAATACTTTTAAATAGTATATCCTTTTTAAAACTTTCAAAACAAAGTTCGAAATCATCGAAAATTAAATTTCTCACATTCTTGATTTAAATCCAATTAAGTTTCCAAATTAATTTATAACCATATTTAATTATTTCGATATGAAACTAAAGCCAATGATTATAAAATACATACAAAGTTAAATATTATTTCTTAACACCCAATTCCATTAATTATCAAAATTCAGAAAATTAACCTTACACATATTATAATTATACAAAATTTATATATCTACTAAATTGGAAAACCATATTGTGTCAGTTTGCTTTGTTCGAGTGTTTTGGTTATCCTATCGATAGCGTTGATCAGACGAACCGATCGGAAACCCAAATCAACATCAACAACTCAAACAACACAATATAAAACATCTTTAAAATATAAAATTTTCAAATACAAGATTAATGTTTCAAAATAAGAATAGGGATTCACATTGATGGACTCAAATCAAAGAGAATTCTGATTTGAAGATAAGTTGGAGACCAAAGATAAGATGATTAAACAACAGAATAGGGAGATGGATAAGCTTATATAAATCGCAGCCAACCTTAACCGGGACAACCGTGACTTAAAGAATAAGATCGATGTGTATTTTCTAGGGTAAATCTACATTCAATCTCAAGAGATAGAATTCAGAATAGTAAGAGATACTAGCATCTAAACCGAGGATATATAAAATCTCTGGTGAATCAATGCCATTGTAAAGGAGTTTCACCCCTTTACAAATCATTAGAATATTGGCGGGACCGCCAATTCATCATAAAAATCATCTGAAGTGGAGTTATGGGATACTCCAAAATTAAGAAGACACTAATAGGGGAGGACATGAATGGACTTGGAACCGATGGAAACGTTCCAAAATTCAAAGGAAACCGAATCGAAGAAGAAGGAATTCAAGTTCGAACGAAAGTGATTCTGTAATTAAATTTACCATATATGCTGAGTTTGCCTAAAACCAGAGCTCTGATACCACATGTAACGACCCGCTATTTTGGACCATTCGCATCCGCACATGTCAGACTTGAATTGCTCAAAATATCGCGTTGTAAATAAAAATTTGGCAAACTCATCATATACAGTAAATAAATAATCACAGATCACAGACACAGAGTAATATAATGCAGCGGAAGTAAAAGAAATAGTAGTTCATGAAGCTACTATGTAAATATATCAGAGTTAAGTAAGATACAATAGGAATACCAAGGTACAGCAGGTGTTGTATATGTTTCTACCATCATCGAGCCAACACGAGGAAGCAAGGGACGAGCCACCAGAATAACCGAACCAACTATACAGCATTCCCTAACCAACCTCACCTACCGGTCCAACCTCACCTACCGGTCCAAACCTCACTACCGGTCCAACATCACCTACCGGTCCAAACCTCACTACCGGTCCAACATCACCTACCGAACCAACCCCACTACCGGTCCAACATCACCTACCGAACCAACCTCACTACCGGTCCAACCTCACCTACCGGTCCAACCCCACTACCGGTCCAAACCCCACTTCCATGCATAGCCGAACCGGAGTGCTTCCGGACCAAGACGTACCGGGCCAGATCACATCAGCCCAGGCCCACCAACAGCTATACACATCCAAGACCCCTACCCCCAGCCTCACTCTATAAATAGAGGGGCAGGGGTACAATAGAGGGGGACAAGTTTGAGAGCTCAAGCACGGAGAGAACTTTCAAACAACTTTCTTTTACTTGTATCAAAGCTTTGTACTTGTAATCGAAACAAGAGAAGAGAAATAACATATAAAGTGGATGTAGGCACATTCTGGCTGAACCACTATAAATCTGCGTGTCTTTTTACAGTTTAGCCCCTGCTTTTCATATATTTGCATAAATCACCCAAATCACTAAGAACAACATAAGATCTACTAAATCATACAACTTCGAAGTGTTTGTCCATTTTTTGTGCAAACATTTTTGGTGCTTTCATTGAGAACTGGAAGCTCGAAGCTTCAGCTTCTTCCACTTAACCTTTTTCCTAACAACATCATCCACCATTCGGAAAACATGCCTCCCAAGCAGAAAAAAGATGTTAATAAAGGAAAAAACATCGCCTCCAGCAGTCTTCCAGATCCAGCGATCACAGATCAAGTTAATCGTCCTCCTCTAGCGGCAGTACCGAATGGAGGACAGGCTAATCCGACCACTCCTACCGTAGAACAGCCCGCAGCAATTACTAGGGCAGATCTAGACAGGGTTGTGGTTGAAGTAACTAATCGCTTCACGTCCCAGCAGGAAGCCTTGGTGGACCATCTCATGTCACGCTTAAGGGATGCTGAAGAGTCCAACCGCAACACTGAATCATGGGGCGAGTCCCAGTCTGGAGGGTCTCGAAGACAACAAAGATCTTCCTTCTTCGAAGGAGCTAACGGCAGAAGCAGCCATGGTAGGAGTCGAGATCGAGCACAGCCCGAAGTTAGACCTGAAGAAATGCTCGGAACCGAACCCCACGGGGGAGGTACAGGGTGGAGGTCAAGTGTAGCTGAGCCTGTCATACTGCCTAACCACGGAAACGCCAATGAACAGGGCCGAGCTAGAATCCAGCCCGAAGTTGGACCCGAGGAAGCGCTTAGATAAGAACCCAGCAGGGGAAGATCAAGGCAAGGGCCAACTATGGCTGACCCTAGCATGCTCCCAGAAGACCAAAGGCAGCCACCGGAAAATATGAGGAATGATAGACGATACCATCCCTACAGATCATCTGGACGGGATCAATCCCACAAAACAGAGCCAAATTCGTTTCTATCTGCTCCAAATTCTGATGAAAGGATGGCACGCTTATTCAGAGAGTGCGTCCAACGGGAGCAAAGAGATCGAGGGATAGGCGCTAGGGTAACCAGCCCTTTCGCCCGCAACATCGAAATTGCCATCACCCCCCGAGAATGGAAGATGCCAACAATGGAACCTTACAAAGGAACCTCCGACCCTGTAGTACACTTGCAGAGATACACACAACATATGCTCATGAGTGGAGCGACAGAGGGAGTACTGTGCAAATGCTTTCCACTCTTCTTAGCAGATCTTGCTACCTCCTGGTTCTGTCATTTACCTCAGGGATCCATCAACTCGTGGGAAATGTTGAAGGAAATGTTTATCAGTCAGTTCCGCATTCATGTGGAACAACCTAAGGACGCTTATTCCTTATCCAGCGTCAAACAGAAACCTGGAGAGAAACTGCAGCAATACCTAACGCGATTCAATGCCGCAGCAGCCGCAGTCCAAGATGCCGATGAGAAACTTATTCTAATGGCCCTCTGTAGTGGTGTGCATCCGGACACTAAATTTGCTAGAAGGTTGACAAAAGAAAAACCAGCTACTTTACCCGATTTCTTCCATGAAGCCGGGAAATATATGAGGCTTGAGGATGCTGCCGTTGAGGGGCAGTCAGGACAACAAAATAAGGCAACGCACAGCAACGCCCCTACTGTGGCACGGGACGTTCGAAGAAATGATTCCAGAGACAATGCTGGGGGCAAGAAGGGAGAAAAGCGCCTATATCGGCCAGGACCGAGATTCGACGCTTACACTCCTCTAAATGAGACCGTCGAAAATATCTTCCTTGCCACCCAAGGCGAAGTTAGATACAAACGCCCACCATACAAGAAGGAATCAGATAACGCACAGAAGTCTGGAAAGTTCTGCCGCTTCCATGAATCTCATGGGCATGATACCAATGAATGCCATCATCTCCGGGACTTGATTGAGGAACACATCAGAAGAAAGAAACTGGAACGCTATATAAAAGGTCAGGACAGGACTCCAGCTCCTGCCAATGAGAACCCAAGGCTACCCTCACCGAAGATCGGCATAGGAAACCGCAGCACTAGCGGCTCTAGTCAAGAGAAGATAGTGGTACATACCATCTCAGGAGGACCGCACATCGCGGACAAAAGCTGGAAAGAGATGGAAAGATATGGAAAGTCGCTTAGAGACAGTAAAGACTGTGTCAATTCGGTTATAGAAGAACGCCACCCAAAACGGAAAGAAAGTGATGACATCACATTCGGTAAGCGTGACCTAGAAGGAAGGCAGTACCCTCACATGGATCCCATGGTTATCTCTGCTCGGCTCGGTCCCGCCGAAGTTTACCGAATCCTAGTAGACATTGGAAGCTCAGTAAACATCCTGTTCAAACATGCATTCGACAAAATGAAACTATCAATGAGGGATGTATCTCCCTGCGATAAACCATTACACGGTTTCACTGGAGATGCGAAGATGCCCCTCGGGCAACTGGACCTCTTTGTGGAGATTGGAAGCCATCCCCGCTCCGTTGTACGGAAACAGACGTTTGTGCTAATAGAGAACCATTCGGCCTACAACGCCTTCTTAGGAAGGCCAGCCTTGTCTGACTACCAAATTGTCCTAGCCCCATGGTGCCTGAAGATGAAATTTCCAACAGACAACGGAGTAGGGGAAGTAGAAGGAGACCAGGACGTTGCTTGAGACTGCTATGTGACTAAACTTCGCAACAACCACAGGAAGGAGCAATTGGAAATAGCAGGAGACATCAAGTGGAATCTCTTTATGGATGGTGCATCGAACGAACAAGGCTCGGGGGCAGGTGTGGTAATAATCACTCCCAGGGGAAATAAGCTGCACTATGCTATAAGGTTGGAGTTCGCTGCCACCAACAACGATGTAGAATATGAAGCAGTGATAGCTGGATTAGAACTTGCCATAGAAATCGGGGCCAATTCTTTGTGTCTCCATAGCGATTCTCAACTTATTGTTAATCAAATACTAGGAGAATTCCAAGCTCGAGAAGAACGACTCATAGCATATTTAAAGAAGACCAAGTTACTTCTCAGCCGATTGGACCACTACCTAGTCAAACACATCCCTCGGGAAGAGAACCAAGAGGCCGACGAATTGGCAAAGCAAGCAAGTATGAGAGACATTGCCATCTTCGGAGCAGTAACCATCTCAAAGCAACTGACCCCAAGTTTTGAGCAAGTGAATCTGATAGCTGCAACCGAAGAAGCAACTTGGATGACTCCCATCCGAGACTACCTACAAAGCGGCACACTACCCAACGGGCGTAACGAAGTCAAGAAAATCTTGAGGAAAGCTTCCCGCTACACAATACAAGAAGATTTCCTCTATCGGCGCGGATTCTCTAACCCGTTATTAAGGTGTGTCGCTGGGAGGGAAGCCAAGGAAATCTTATCCAACATTCATCAAGGAAGCTGCGGAGATCACACCGGAGGGCAAAACATTAGCAAAAAAGATACTCCGATATGGATATTTCTGGCCCACCTTAAGCAAGGACGCCTTAGATTTCATCAAAAAGTGTGACAGATGCCAGAAGTTTGCTAGGATCCCGCGGCTACCAACAACTGAGATTACTCAAATGACCAGCCCTTGGCCCTTCGCAATATGGGGAATTGACTTAATCGGCGAACTGCCAATGGGCCGAGGCGGAGCCAAATATGCTATAGTGGTAGTCGACTATTTCACCAAATGGGTGGAAGCGGAACCTCTGAATAAAGTATCTTCAACAAAAGTTATTAACTTCTTGATCAAAAATGTTCTGTGCAGGTACGGAGTCCCACTCAAAATCATATCAGACAATTGACTTCAGTTTGACAGCGAGGAATTCGCCAACTGGTGCCGAGAGCATGGAATTCACAAAAGCTTCTCATCCGTAGCATATCCCCAGGCAAACGGACAAGTCGAAGCCGTCAACAAAATTCTGAAAACTCTAATAAAAAAGAAACTCGAAAAGTCAAAGGGCACTTGGGTGGATGAACTCCCTACGGCACTATGGGCCTATCGCACATCTTTTAGAACATCAACATGGCATATTCCTTTCTCTTTGGCATACGGATCGGAGGCTATGCTCCCAGTTGAAACCATCGTGCCTTCCCACCGTAGGATCCACTATAACCCAGAAGAGAACGAAGAACTCCTTCACATGTCTTTGGATCTAGTTGAGGAGAGAGAAATGATGCAGTCCTTAAAGCGGCGGCCCACAAGCAAAAAGTGGCAGCACAATACAACTCCAAAGTCAAGCATCGTACCTTACAAGAAGGGGATCTTGTCCTCAAGCGAATCTTCCCTCGCCCCAGAGCACTAGACCCAATCTGGGATGGACCATATGTAATTCATAAAGATCTCCACAATGGAGCTTACATTTTGTCAACAGTGGACGGAGAGGTGTTCTAGAGGGCATGGAACATCCAACACCTCCGTCGATACTTTTCTTAACTTGTACTGCCCATATGAAGTGAATTAACAAAGAGAATCAGTGGACATAGGCCTTTTCGTGCCGAACCACTTTAAAAAACCTTGTCTCTTTTTTAACTTGTTCCTTTATATCTTGGCTGCTTGTTAACTTTATCCTTTTCTGTTGAACAAAATCTTATGCGTATAGCATTTCCACTCAAAGCACTCCACGGCCTAACTTCACCTGGACAAGACCTAACAGGTACTATGCGAATCTATGCCCTCGCCAATGTGACACTTTTGCTCCGGCATCCCTTTGATGCGGGTTAACTCATTGCTCGCGACGGCCCTTAAAGCCAACTGTAATGAGCCGATTATAAGCCACCGAGAAGGCCGACTATAGCTGAGGCAGCTCATTACGGCATTCGGCTCGCCGGCAACTGTGAACCGACTATAAGCCCCAACATAAGGTGTGGCCAGCCAGGGGCAGTTCACGGCTGACGATCGGCACCCACGCTAGCCGGCCATAGTAAATCGAATAATACCCACGATTACGGGCCATAATGGCCCGGGTAGTTACTGTGCGCGATCTCGGCTCCGATGTGTCTTAAGTACGGCTGTGGTAAAAAAGAATTAACTCCCCGCGGAGGCGTAAGATGGGTGACAAATGTCTCCAAGACCCACAGCTACGGAAAGTGACTACAAAGTCCGTTTGCCACGAACTTAAGCACATCGAAGGCCTTCCGTGATTGGAAGTTTTACTTTTTCACATATTTCAATTTTTCTTAAGCAACTTTTCTCCTATCCTTTGTAACAATCCCTGAAGTACAAGACACAGGGCAGGAAACATTCACTAATGGAAGCAGATGCTCACAACAAGATACCGGACCGCACCCCTTACTCGGTCACACAGGATATTCAAAGCTGCCATCTACAAGCAAGATATAAAGGGCGGTATTTCCTTCTTTCATATATATAAACACATGACTATAATTTATTCGTGCCTCACGCTAACATTGCAAGTCATAAAATTATGTTTTAAACAAGAACCTGACATCAAACACAATTTGATTACAAGAATATGCATAGCTATATTTCTCATACAACATGTCAAAATAGCAACAAACATTCAGAAGACGACAAAATCAGCTTAAGTTAAAGAATTACACGTCAAGAATAGAGCTATTTATTACAAGTAGCAAAAGATTACAACCTAAGAGTTACTTTACTGTTTTAAGACTAACATATACAACCATGTCAAGTCTACAAAAAGAATTTTTCCAGGTCTAATCAAGGGGCCGACTGCATTGGAGTTTTATCCTTGTCCTGTTGCCCACCTATCCAGTCAGAGAAAGGATTCATTAATGATAAGCGACCAAGTTAATGGAGAGACTAGAAAGGAAGACTTACCAGCACCTGCTTCTTGACCATCCTGGTCGTCATCCTCTACTTGCACACCTGCCTCCTCAGCAGCAAGCAACTGCATACCCTCCTTTACCGCCACTGTCTCCTCCTTGGTAAACTGGACAGTGACCACATCCATGCTAAAGACCGTTCCACCCTCTTTATCCGTATCGGCCCTAGCCTCCTCCAGAGCCCAGAGATAAATCTTAGCCATGACCCTGGGATAATCATCCATCCAGGATAGATTGCCCTGCTTCCAAGTTCGGAAGTACATGTCCTGAAGCATTTCGTCCATCATCCCCTCATTCTCCTCAAACTCCCTCATCCGGGCCTCGGAATCCGACAACCTTACGACGGCGTCATCTCTCTCCAATTGGTATCTTGAGCAGTCAGCCTGAAGGGATTTCCGCATCGCCTCCATCTTCTCCCTCAACTTGGCTTGAGCAAGCACTGCAGCCTCAAGCTTCCCAGATAACTCCTCTATCTGCTCAAGATCCGATTTCCGAACCTCGTCCACCGTGGCAATGGCCATATCAATTCGTTCCTTGCAAGAAGCCTCCATTTTCCGCAGTTCGGCCCGGCTGGCCTCTTCCATAGTTTTCTTTAGTCGTCTGGAGGCTGCTTCGTGTTGAGAGATCTAGAAGGCTTGGTCGGCAAGTTGCTTGGCCTGGTCGGAAACCACTAACCGCAATCTTATGTTGGCACTCCCGATTTCCTCCCCGGCCTTGACCAATCGAGCATGATGCCCCATCAACTTCCTGGTTTCCTCAGCAACCCGATCGATGTTTGCTTTAGCTTCGTCCCCCATAGTGACAATCCGAGTAGTAAGCAAATCGACGTCCATGGACTTGGCCTCATCAAGCACCTTTACCATAGGGTTGCGAGGAAGAAGGTGCTCACCGGTAACCTCGTCGAAGGAAATATCATGAGAACTCAGATCCAGATCAGGATGACCCGCAAATGAATTACGAGCCAAGCCAGGACGATCAATCTGAGTAACGGTAGGATTTTTAGACGGGTGCGGAGAAGGTGTGAACTCGATATCCTCCTCCGTGATATCATGAAGAGGCTGAATTAGGGGCTGAGGACCAGGTGAAGGCTCGGATAGGGAACGACTCCTCTTTCTCTTTTGAACGTCCTCTTCAATAACCCCGAGAAGAGGACGGTAGCCAACTACATCCCCGGAACGGTGGGTCGAAGGCTTCGGCTTGGCGGAAGCTTTGGAGAGCTTGTATTGTTCAAGCCTGTGCCGAAGATCTGAGGCCTTGGCCGTTTTACCTGCTCCTGATATGAAAATCAAGTGTCACCAACATGTATTGAGCCATCATTCAAGAATTAAAAGAGTAAAAGTGAAATTCACCTTGAACCATCGAAATTGCTTCAGTAGAGGCGCTCCCGGAAGATAAATCAACGCCGGTCCCAACTTTATCGGCTCCCTTGGACTTCTCCGTCCCCTCCAAACCTTCGAAGGCTTGGCGGAAAGCGTCATCCGTCCACTCTTGCATCTCGCCTACTTGCCCAGAAGACAAAGCTCCGACACCGTCGCCACCTCCAGCGCCTTCTCCTCCATCTTCGCCTTGCTCCTCCTCCACGTCTCCCTCCTCCGGGATATCTGGACATGAGCTGGGAGAGGGACCGTCAGACAAAAATGGACAAACAGCAGGAGTAACAGTATGATAATCAAGAACAACTCAGAATACAACTGGAACCAACTAGAGGAATAGATATCAGGATCTTCAAAGCAAAACTCCAGCTCCAAAGGTGAGTCTCTAATGCTGTATCACTCAGTCTGACCCGAGCGTAAAGCAAAACACAAAACACTCGAGTCAGGACATACATACTTATACAATGTAAACCAACTCAAGTAAACTATAATGAAAGGTACAAGTAACTTAAAGAATGCTTGGGATCGCCCATTCTTTAAGGACCCGTTAAACTATTTACTATGTAGTAATATTGCGCTATTATAATAATGTCTAATATAAATAAAAATACTTTAAAATAGCATTAGGGCTTTACATTTAATCTGAACTCACCCTAACACGTAATAATGCCAATAGTCTATATAGTACCTGCATACCTCGAAAGGCTATGAGAAGATACTCCATAGGTACGACACAAATAGAAACTCGTAGTAAAGCTCGATATGGTAGGTGACACGACACAACTAGGCAATGCCAGTGTAGATATACCAATTACGCATCCGGACTGGTGGTGACACATAGCAGCCACTACCGCCCACCTCGAACAACACTCCCAAATCAAGGGGTGCACCCAATCAATCACAAAAGTAATAGAATGGTATCGAAGAAGTGTGTCCGATTAGAGGTGCTACCTCATTGGTCTGTCAATCGCTCCTGTTTTAGCCACCTTATGCCAACTCACGGGAGTTGGGTCCACGTATATACCTTAGGATCGTCGCCACCATCCTACTTCATTTTGGAACTCCACCGCGTACACAGTTGTTAAAGTGGTTTTCGGTATCGACAGAGAGTATGTCAATATCCGATCCCGGTCTCTTTAACAACTAATCGTTATTATAACCCATGGTTATAATTTAAAAAATATATATTTTATACTTCAAAATAGAATATCATTTCAAATCCAAATCTTTATCAAAATAAAGATTAAATCAATTCCAAACCATTTCAATATATTTAAAATATCATATCATTTCAAAACTTCATTTCAAATCATTTCAAAACTTCATTTCAAATCATTTTAATATATCAAAATATAATATCTTTTCAAAAACTTCATTTCAAATCATTAATATATCAAAATATCATATCTTTTCAGAACTTCATTATCAAATCATCATTTGAGTTCAAATCCAAACATTCAACTTTAAATACCTTTTAAATTCAAAGATATCATTCATTTATTATCATTTCAAGTCACCTTTTAAATAGTTTATATTTCAATCAAAATAATTCATCTAAACCATTTAAAAGTGTAATTATTATACTTTCAAATCAAGTATTCAATTTCCAAAGTTTTAAACTATTCTAAGTTCATTTACTAAGTTAAAAACCATAAACATTGAAAATTTCAGCCTTTCACAACATTCAAAAAAAGCTGTTATAAGTTATTCTTGAAAACATTTTTATTCGGTAAAGACAGCATTTTAAAACTGCTGTTAAATCTCAGTTTAGTTGAAATTTAGTTTAAAACAGCAAAGACAGCATTTCCAGAATGCTGTAATAGCTCAGGTTTCTAATTAAAGGTTTTAATTAAATTCAGCAAAGACAGCAGATCACTACAGCATTTACAAAACTGCTGTAATAGGCCTTTATTAAGCTTTTAGCCTTTTAATTTACTTCAGCAACTACAGCATTACAGAACTGCTGTAATAGCCTCTTATTTAAGTTTTAGTTCATTTACAGAAATCGTAACATTTCTGAATGCTATAAAAAGTAATTTCCAGATTTTAGTGTATTTCCAGTAAATAATAACCTTCAATATTAAACCTTTTAAACATTATAAAAATCATATTTTGACATTCAAAAATGTTTATTCACTACAAGAAATTTTATTTTTTGTGGCGCTCAAAAAACGCTACAAAAACTTTTGGTGGCGTTTTGATAAACGCCGCGAGAAAACATGCGACTAAAAATCCATGATTTTTTGTTGCATTTATTTTAACGCCACTATAAATGCATTTTTGGCAGCGTTTTTCAAACGCCACCATAAATCTTTTTGTAGCGTTTAAAAAACGCCACCAAAAGATTTTTTGGCGCTACTAATAGAATTTCCAACTTTACCCATGTTTTACGGTTGCATTTACTCAACGCCACTATATATATTTCGATAGCGTTTTTGAAACGCTACTAAAAGTTGTTTATTATTTTACACCATTTTTTCATGTTATTATTTCCTGTTAATGGTCTATTTTGGTTCTATTATGTCAATCAACAATCACTCATATAATCATCATATTCAAATAAGTTAAAAAACACATTAACCATATAATCAAATAAAATATCCATAACCATTCCAATACAATAGTTTTTCGACAAAATGACCTAACTCACATACAATAACCATTTGTATACAAATTTACACATCGGGTACTAATAAATGTTATATCTAACTAGTGCTAAGAAAACGTTTGATTACCCATAATTCTTTGTTGCATACACAAGTGAAAGCTAGCATCATCAAGTCCAAATTTGCTCTCTTCAAAAGTCCGATGCCTACACAAATGAAAGCACAATAGATATTCAAACAATTACGTTAACTCGTTCGTAGGACTTCAAATATAAGACAAACTTAAACATTCTTGTTGCCTAAAGATAAATTTAGACATGATACAAGAGAATATCCCAACGGATAAATATACTCATTTAATAAAGAGTTTAGTAACCCATTCCAAAGTTGCTATAATCGATAAATAACGAAAATAATTCGTGAATAAATAACTATTTCTCACTTACCCGTCAACGATCACACCTGCCAGTAGCTTGTCCAACTGCACCCCTGCTACTTCATCTCGAATAGCAACCCAAACACCCCCGACCTCCTTCACAAATACAACATTTGTAGCCTGTAACCTATTAAAACTACCACCAGTCACATGAAAATCCTCCCTGACTAGTTCTGCATCAACCATTTCCCAAACCCAACCTACCACCAAAATCCACTACCATAATTCATCCAATCTCCATCTATAAACAACCCCATGCAACTTACCCCTTAACCAACTGTTGGGCGTGTTCTCACCCAGAAGATCTCAAGACCAAGAAGCTTGATTCATCCAAACTTGCCTAAGCTCCATTCGGCATCCATCTCACTGCCGGACCAACTTACTCCCTATCACTGCCGGACCAACCTACTCTACCACTACCGGTCCAACATCTCAATGCCGAACCAAGCTTCACCGGACCACTCACCTCCTTCCACTGAACCAAGCTTCACCGGACCACTCACCTCCTTCCACCGAACCAAGCTTCACCGGACCACTCACCTCCTTCCATCGAACCAAGTACCACCGGACCAACATGCATCCCACCTCAATGCCGAACCAAGCTTCACCGGACCACTCATCTCCTACCACCGAACCAAAGTAAACCGGACCAGCTCCACCAGGCCAGATTACGTCAGCCCAGGCCCGCCAGCTGCTATATACCTCCAAGACCCCTACCCCCAGCCTCATTCTATAAATAGAGGGGTAGGGGTACAACAATGGGGGACAAGTTTGAGAGCTCAAGCACGGAGGGAACTTTCAAACAACTTTCTTTTACTTGTATCAAAGCTTTGTACTTGTAATCTAAACAAGAGAAGAGAAATAACATATAAAGTGGACGTAGGCACATTCTGCCTGAACCACTATAAATCTGCGTGTCTTTTTACAGTTTAGCCCCTGCTTTTCATATATTTGCATAAATCACTCAAATCACTAAGAACAACATAAGATCTACCAAATCATACGACTTTGAGGTGTTTGTCCATTTTTTGTGCAAACATTTTTGGTGCTTTCACTGAGAACTTGAAGCTCGAAGCTTCAGCTTCTTCCACTTAACCTTTTTTCTAACAACATCATCCATCATCTGGAAACATGCCTCCCAAGCAGAAAAAAGATGTTAACAAAGGAAAAAACATCGCTTCCAGCAGTCTCCAGATCCAGCGGTCACGGATCAAGTAAATCGTTCTCCTCTAGCGGCAGTACCGAATGAAGGACAGGCTAATCCGACCACTCCTACCGTAGAACAGCCCGCAGCAATTACTAGGGCAGATCTAGACAGGGTTGTGGTTGAAGTAACTAATCGCTTCACGTCCCAGCAGGAAGCCTTGGTGGACCATCTCATGTCACGCTTAAGGGATGCTGAAGAGTCCAACCGCAACACTGAATCATGGGGCGAGTCCCAGTCTGGAGGGTCTCGGAGACAACAAAGATCTTCCTTCTTCGAAGGAGCTAACGGCAGAAGCAGCCATGGTAGGAATCGAGATCGAGCACAGCCCGAAGTTAGGCCTGAAGAAACGCTTGGAACCGAACCCCACGGGGGAGGTACAGGGCGAAGGTCAACTATAGCTGAGCCTGTCATACTGCCTAACCATGGAAACGCCGGTGAACGGGGCCGAGCAAGAGTCCAGCCCGAAGTTGGACCCGAGGAAGTGCTTAGATCAGAACCCAGCAGGGGAAGATCAAGGCAAGGGCCAACTATGGCTGACCCTAGCATGCTCCCAGAAGACCAAAGGCAGCCACCGGAGAGTATGAGGAATGATAGATGATACCATCCCTACAGATCATCTGAACGGGATCAATCCCACAGAACAGAGCCAAATTCGTTTCTATCTGCTCCAAATTCTGATGAAAGGATGGCACGCTTATTCAGAGAGTGCGTCCAATGGAAGCAAAGAGATCGAGGGATAGGCGCTAGGGTAACCAGCCCTTTCGCCCGCAACATCGAAATTGCTATCACCCCCCGGGAATGGAAGATGCCAACAATGGAACCTTACAAAAGAACCTCCGACCCCGTTGTACACTTGCAGAGATACACACAGCATATGCTCATGAGTGGAGCGACAGAGGGAGTACTGTGCAAATGCTTTCCACTCTTCTTAGCAGATCTCGCTACCTCCTGGTTCTGTCATCTACCTCAGGGATCCATCAGCTCGTGGGAAATGTTGAAAGAAAAGTTTATCAGTCAGTTCCGCATTCATGTGGAACAACCTAAGGACGCTTATTCCTTATCCAGCGTCAAACAGAAGCCTGGAGAGAAACTGCACCAATACCTAACCCGATTCAATGCCGCAGCAGCCGCAGTCCAAGATGCCGATGAGAAGCTTATTCTAATGGCCCTCTGTAGTGGTGTGCATCCAGACACTAAATTTGCTAGAAGGTTGACAAAAGAAAAACTAGCTACGTTACCCGATTTCTTCCATGAAGCCGGGAAATATATGAGACTTGAGGATGCTGCCGTTGAGGGGCAATCAGGATAGCAAAATAAGGCAACTCACAGCAACGCACCTGCTGTGGCAAGGGACGTTCGAAGAAATGATCCCAGAGACAATGTTGGGGGCAAGAAGGGAGAAAAGCGCCTGTATCGGCCAGGACCGAGATTCGACACTTACACTCCTTTGAACGAGACCGTCGAAAATATCTTCCTTGCCACCCAAGGCGAAGTTAGGTACAAACGCCCACCATACAAGAAGGAATCAGATAACGTGCAGAAGTCTGGAAAATTTTGCCGCTTCCACGAATCTCATGGGCATGATACCAATGAATGGCATCATCTCCGGGACTTGATCGAGGAACATATCAGAAGAAAGAAACTGGAACGCTATGTAAAAGGTCAAGACAAGACTCCAGCTCCTGCCAATGAGAACCCAAGGCTACCCTCACCGGAGATCGGCAGAGGAAACCGCAACACTAACGGCTCTAGTCAAGAGAAGATAGTGGTCCATACCATCTCGGGAGGACCGCACATCGCAGACAGGAGCTGGAAAGAGATGGAAAGATATGGAAAGTCGCTCAGAGACAATAAAGACTGTGTCAATTCAGTTATAGAAGAACGCCACTCGAAAAGGAAAGAAAGTGATGACATCACATTCGGTAAGCGTGACCTAGAAGGAAGGCAATACCCTCACATGGATCCCATGGTTATCTCTGCCCGGCTCGGTCCCGCCGAAGTTTACCGAATCCTAGTGGACACTGGAAGCTCAGTAAATATCCTGTTCAAACATGCATTCGACAAAATGAAACTATCAATGAAGGATGTATCTCCCTGCGATAAGCCACTACACAGTTTCACTGGAGATGCGAAGATGCCCCTCGGGCAACTGGACCTCTTTATTGAGATTGGAAGCCATCCCCGCTCCGTTGTACGAAAACAGACGTTTGTGCTAATAGAAAACCATTCGGCCTAAAACGCCTTCTTAGGAAGGCCAGCCTTGTCTGACTTCCAAATTGTCCTAGCCCCATGGTGCCTAAAGATGAAATTTCCAACGGAAAATGGAGTAGGGGAAGTAAAAGGAGACCAGGATGTTGCTCGAGACTACTATGTGACTGAACTTCGCAACAATCACAGGAAGGATAAAGGGAAGGGTGTAGAGGTTGCCCTCTGCACAAAAAGTCTAGAAGCATAGCAACTAAAGAGAGCTCCTCCTCTTCGATATACCAGCGACCCTTTCAATGAATTAGACCCTAGGGACAAAGAGGAGGAGGCCACCGCCGAGCCTGCAAAGGCTATGGAGTTTGTATCTGTAGACAAGCACGACTCAAGTAGACTATTAAAAATTGGGTCCCAACTAAAAACAGAGTTGAAGGAGCAACTCATCGACTTTCTCCACCACAACTTGGATGTATTCGCATGGTCACACGCTGACATGACCGGAATCTCCCCCGACGTAGCATGCCACATACTAAACATTGATCCTACCAAGGCACCCGTAAAACAAAGAAAGAGAAGTATGGGGGCAGAGCGATCAGCAGCCCTCGATGAAGAAGTAAAGAATCTGCTCGCAAATGACTTCATACGAGAAGCCATCTACCCGAAATGGATCGCTAACCCGGTGCTGGTAAAGAAGGCTAATGGGAAGTGGCGAACGTGCATTGACTTTTCCAACCTAAACGACGCATGCCCAAAGGATTGCTTCCCACTTCCCCGAATCGACCAACTTGTAGACAGCACGGCCGGGCATGAGCTCTTATCTTTTATGGACGCATACTCAGGATATAACCGAATTCCTATGCATGCTCCCGACCAAGACCATACTAGTTTCATCACCGACCGAGGTTTATACTGCTACAAGGTAATGCCTTTCGGACTTAATAATGCAGGGGCCACCTACCAACGCCTCGTCAACAAGATGTTTGCAGGGCTAATAGGGCAAACTATGGAAGTATACGTGGATGACATGCTGGTAAAGTCAAGGAAAGCCGACAATCACGTAAGCCACCTAGGCGAGATGTTTCAAGTACTCCGCCAGTATGGAATGAAGTTGAATCCTCTAAAATGCTCCTTCGGAGTATCATCAGGAAAGTTCTTAGGATTCATCGTCCATGCCAGAGGGATTGAAGCAAACCCTGAACAAGTCCGAGCGCTAAGGGATATCAAGATACCTTCCACTCGAAAGGAAATGCGAAGCCTGAATGGAAAAGTGGCCGCCCTAAGCTGATTCATCTCCAAAGCAACGGACAAGTGCGTCCCTTTTTTCGAAGCTCTAAAGAAAGACAAAGGAAAGTTCGAATGGACTGACGAATGCTTAACCGCTTTCCTTAACATAATCGAACACCTCCAAAAACCACCGGTACTCTCGAATCCAAGCGAAGGCGAAGAATTATACCTATACCTTGCTGTGTCATCTCACGCCCTGAGCGCTGCCTTGGTAAGGGAAGACAACCGCACGCAGCGGCCAGTTTACTTCGTTAGTAAGAGGTTTATGGGGGCAGAAGTCAGATATCCTAAACTTGAGAAGCTAGCATACTGTTTACTAATCACATCATGGAAAATGCATCACTACTTCCAGTCCCATTCCATCAAAGTTCTGACCGATCAGCCACTGAGGCAGGTACTCCATCGTCCCGACACTTCTGGGCGACTACTTAAATGGTGCATTGAACTAAGTCAGTATGATATCACCTATCACCCTCGCACCGCCATCAAGGGACAAGCCATGGCTGATTTCATCGCAGAATTCACTACCAACGAAGATAAGGAGCAATTGGAATCAGCAGAAGACATCAAGTGGAATCTCTTTGTGGATGATGCATCGAACGAACAAGGTTCGGGGGCAGGTGTGGTAATAGTCACTCCCAGGGGAAAAAAGCTGCACTATGCTATAAGGTTGGAGTTCGCTGCCACCAACAACGATGCAGAATATGAAGCAGTGATAGCTGGACTAGAACTTGCCATAGAAATCGGAGACAATTCTTTGTGTCTTCATAGCGATTCTCAACTTATTGTTAATCAAATACTAGGAGAATTCCAAGCTCGAGAAGAATGACTCATAGCATATTTAAAGAAAACCAAGTTACTTCTCAGCCGATTGGACCACTACCTAGTCAAACACATCCCTCGAGAAGAGAACCAAGAGGCCGACGAATTGGCAAAGAAAGCAAGTATGAGAAACATCGCCATCTTCGGAGCAGTAACCATCCCAAAGCAACTGACTCCAAGTTTTGAGCAGGTGAATCTGATAGCTGCAACCGTAGAAGCAACTTGGATGACTCCCATCCGAGACTACCTACAAAGCGGCACACTACCCAACGGACGTAACGAAGTCAAGAAAATCTTAAGGAAAGCTTCCCGCTACACAATTCAAGAAGACATCCTCTATCGGCGCGGATTCTCTAACCCGTTATTTTGGTGTGTCGTTGGGAGGGAAGCCAAGGAAATCTTATCCAACATCCATCAAGGAAGCTGCGGAGATCACACCGGAGGGCAAACATTAGCAAAAGAGATACTCCGATATGGATATTTCTGGCCCACCTTAAGCAAGGACGCCTTAGATTTCGTCAAAAAGTGTGACAGATGCCGGAAGTTTGCTAAAATTCCGCGGTTACCAACAACTGAGATTACTCAAATGACCAGCCCTTGGCCCTTCGCAATATGGGGAATTGACTTAATCGGCGAGCTACCAATGGGCCGAGGCGGGGCCAAATATGCTATAGTGGCAGTCGACTATTTCACCAAATGGGTGGAAGCAGAACCTCTGAATAAAGTATCCTCAGCAAAAGTTATTAACTTCTTGATCAAAAATGTTCTATGCAGGTACGGAGTCCCATTCAAAATCATATCAGACAATGGACTCCAGTTTGACAGCGAGGAATTCGCCAACTGGTGCCGAGAGCACGGAATTCACAAAAGCTTCTCATCCGTAGCGTATCCCCAGGCAAACGGACAAGTCGAAGCCGTCAACAAAATTCTGAAAACTCTAACAAAAAAGAAGCTCGAAAAGTCAAAGGGCGCTTGGGTGGATGAACTCCCTACGGCACTGTGGGCCTATCGCACATCCTTCAGAACATCAACAGGGCATACTCCTTTCTCTTTGGCATACGGATCGGAGGCTATGCTCCTAGTTGAAACCATTGTGCCTTCCCACCGTAGGATCCACTATAACCCAGAAGAGAACGAAGAACTCCTTCACATGTCTTTGGATCTAGTTGAGGAGAGAAGAAATGATGCAGTCCTTAAAGCAGCAGCCCACAAGCAAAAAGTGGCAACACAATACAACTCCAAAGTCAAGCATCGTACCTTACAAGAAGGGGATCTTGTCCTCAAGCGAATCTTCCCTCGCCCCGGAGCACTAGACCCAATCTGGGATGGACCATATGTAATTCACAAAGATCTCCACAATGGAGCTTATATTTTGTCAACAGTGGACGGAGAGGTGTTCCAGAGGGCATGGAACATCCAACACCTCCGTCGATACTTTTCTTAACTTGTACTGCCCATATGAAGTCAATTAACAAAGAGAATCAGTGGACGTAGGCCTTTTCGTGCCGAATCACTTTTAAAAAAAACCTTGTCTCTTTTTTAACTTGTTCCTTTATATCTTGGCTGCATGTTAACTTTATCCTTTTCTGTTGAACAAAATCCTATGCGTATAGCAATTCCACTCAAAGCACTCCACGGCACAACTTCACCTGGACAAGACCTAATAGGTACTATGCGAATCTATGCCCTCGCCAATGAGACAGTTTTGCTCCGGCATCCCTCTGCTGCGGGTTAACTCATTGCTCGCGATGGCCCTTAAAGCCAACTGTAATGAGCCGATTATAAGCCACCGAGAAGGCCGACTATAGCCGAGGTAGCTCAATACGGCGTTCGGCTCGCCGGCAAATGTGAACCGACTATAAGCCCCAACATAAGGTGTGGCCAGCCAGGGGCAGTTCATAGTTGACGATCGGCACCCACGCCAGCCGGCCATAGTAAATCGAATAATACCCACGATTACGGGCCATAATGGCCCGGGTAGTTACTGTGCGCGATCTCGGCTCCGATGTGTCTTAAGTGCGGCTGTGGTAAAAAAGAATTAACTCCCCGCGGAGGCATAAGATGGGTGACAAATGTCTCCAAGACCCACAGCTAGGGAAAGTGACTACAAAGCCCGTTTGCCACGAACTTAAGCACATCGAAGGCCTTCCGTGATTGGAAGTTTTACTTTTTCACATATTTCAATTTTACTTAAGCAACTTTTCTCCTATCCTCTGTAACAATCCCTGAAGTACAGGACACAGGGCAAGAAACATTCACTAATGGAAGCAGATGCCCACGACAAGATACCGGACCGCATCCCTTACTCGGTCACACAGGATATTCAAAGCTGCCATCTACAAGCAAGATATAAAGGGCGGTATTTCCTTCTTTCATATGTAAACACATGACTATAATTTATTCACGCCTCACGCTAACATTGCAAGTCATAAAATTACGTTTTAAACAAGAACCTGACATCAAACACAATTTGATTACAAGAATATGCATAGCTATATTTTCTCATACAACATGTCAAAATAGCAACAAACATTAAAAAGACGACAAAATCAGCTTAAGTTAAAGAATTACACATCAAGAATAGAGCTATTTATTACAAGTAGCAAAAAATTACCACCTAAGAGTTACTTTACTAGTTTAAGACTAACATATACAACCATGTCAAGTCCACAAAAAGAATTTTCCAGGCCTAATCAAGGAGCCGGCTGCGTCGGAGTCTTGTCCTTGTCATGTTGCCCACCTGTCCGATCAGAAAAAGAATTCGTTAGTGATAAGCAATCAAGTTAACGGAAAGACTAGAAAGGAAGACTTACCAGCACCTGCTTCTTGACCATCCTGGTCGTCATCCTCTACTTGCATACCTGCCTCCTCAGCAGCAAGCAACCACATACCCTCCTTTACCACCACTTTCTCCTCCTTGGTAAACTGGGCAGTGACCACATCTATGCTGAAGACCGTTCCACCCTCTTTATCCGCATCAGCTTTAGCCTCCTCCAGAGCCCGGAGATAAATCCTAGCCATGACCCTGGGATAATCATCCATCCAGGATAGGTTGCCCTACTTCCAAGTACGGAAGTACATGTCCTGGAGCATCTCGTCCATCATCCCCTCATTCTCCTCAAACTCCCTCATCCGGGCCTCGGAAGCTGACAGCCTTTCAACGGCAGCTTCTCTCTCCAATCGGTATCTCAATCAGTCAGCCTGAAGGGATTCCCGCATTGCCTCCATCTCCTCCTTCAGCTTAGCCTGAGCAAGCTCTGCTACCTCAAGCTTCCCAGATAACTCCTCTATATGCTCAAGATCCGCTTTCCGAACCTCATCCACCGTAGCAATGGCCATATCGATCCGTTCCTTGCAAGTAGCCTCCATTTTCCGCAGTTCGGCTCGGCTAGCCTCTTCCATAGTTTTCTTTAGACGTCCGAAGGCGGCCTCATGCTGAGAGATCTGAATGGCCTGATCAGCGAGTTGCTTGGCCTGATCGGAAACCACTAACCGCGATCTTATGTTGGCGCTCCCAATTTCCTCCCCGGCCTTGACCAATCGGGCGTGATGCCCCATCAACTTCCTGGTCTCCTCAGCAACCCGATCGATATTTGCCTTAGCTTCGTTCCCCATAGAGACAACCCGAGTAGTAAGCAAATCAAGGTCCAGGGACTTGGCCTCATCGAGCACCCTTACCATAGGATTGCGAGGAAGAAGGTGCTCACTAGTAACCTCATCAAAAGAGATATCATGAGACACCGAGTCCAGGTCCGGATGACCCGCAAACGGATTGCGTGCTAAGCCCGGATGATCTATTGGGATGACGGTTGGGTTCTCAGACAGATGAGGAGAGGGCATAAGCTCGGTATCCTCCTCTGTAATGTCGTGAATAGGCTGGAGTGGGGCCGGGGGTTCAAGAAGAGGTTCAGACAAAGATCGACTCCTCTTCCTCTTCTTTATATCTTCTTCGATAAATCCAAGAAGAGGACGATAGCCGACTACGCCTCCCGGGCGGTTAGTAGAGGGCTTCGGCTTAGCAGAAGCTTTGGAGAGCTTGTATTGTTCAAGCCTGTGCCGAAGATCCGAGGTCTTGGCCGTTTTACCCGCTCCTGATATGAAGACCAAGTGTCACCAATATGTATTAAACCATCATTCAAGAATTAAAAGAGTAAAGTGAAATTCACCTTGAACCACCGAAGTTGTTTCAGTAGAGGCGCTCCCGGAAGACAGATCGACGCCGGTCCCAACGTTATCGGCTTTCTTGGGTTTCTCCGTCCCCTCCAAACCTTCGAAGGCTTGGCGGAAAGCATCATCCGTCCACTCTTGCATCTCGCCTACTTGCCCAGAAGACAAAGCCCCAACACCGTCGCCACCTCCAGCGCCTTCTCCTCCATCTTCGCCTTGCTCCTTCTCCATGTCTCCCTCCTCCGGGATATTTGGACATGAGCTGGGAGAGGGACCGTCATACTTTTTGAGCTTCTTCCCCCCAGCAACCGGGTGTTTCGAAAAGGGCCTCCTTTTACTGCTCTTTAACTCGGTCCCTTCTTTAGCTTGGGCAGCCTTCTCTTCAGCCGTTTCCCTCTGCTTGACCACAGACTGCTGTGGAAGGATCAAGTTGTACTCCAAGAGTGTGGCGTTCCTGATCAGGTAGGCAGCCGACCTATCTCTCCCAGTAATAGCTTCTATTTCCGCTGCCGTCTGAACCAGGCGGTCATTCTCCACGACCGCAAAACCACCTGTCGCTAGCAAAAAAAATAAAAACACATAAGAAAGAGTATTGCAACCAGCATGGAAATTAAAAATGAAACTTTGACTTACATTCGGAGGTGAAGCGCCGAATAGAAACAGAATCATCCCTGACAAAGAACCATTCCTTCTTGAACATGCTGTACTTGGAGTATAAATCCAGGACCGGCTTAAAGGTTACGGCCGATTCCAAACTGATGTAGGGAGACCCCTTCTTGTAACCTCTCAAGTTGTATAAATACCGGATCTCCCGGTTGGAAGGAGGACGCCCATATCTCCTCTGGAAGATAACGAAGAGACTCACCAGAATGGCATAAGAGTTGGGCTGAAGCTGGAAAGGAGCTACCTTTAGGTAGGTGAGAAAGCTGACTACCCAGGCGTTGAGAGGCGGGATGGCCCCGCACATGCAATGGTATCTGCTGTAGGCAAAATATCCTTCGGGAGGATCATACGGCATCACTCCCGCATCCGGCAATAACATGCATGCTCGGTCGATCCCGAAGGAGCGAGATATAACATCGAGTTGCTCGCCCTTGAGTAAGCTAGGGAAGTAATCAGGAGGCGAGTTAAGAAGTTCCTGAGGACTGTATCCATCCACTAATGATCTCGGGGCGGGCCCGTGACGGACAGGTCCTGGCTGAGCTGGGGGCATGGTGGAAGGCTCTTCTCTGTCATGAGATCTCTTTTTCTCTGATCGGGTTTCCACTCTTTGAGACATTTATCTGCAACACGAAAAAGTACGCCGTTAAAAACAAAGGATGTAGAAATATAAACAGGCAAGTGCGTACAATCCAGAATTCCATTTGTAATTCGAAACATGAAAGGTTCAAAGTTCATTCGGCACTCAGAGTACACGTTCATTCGGCATTCTCATCTCAAAAAGCCCATTCGGAATTCTCAATCTCAAAAAACTCATTCGGCATTCTCATCTCAAAAAACTCATTCGGCATTCTCAACTAAAATTCATTGGGTACGTAGGACACACAAACTTCATTCGGTGAATACAACGCCAAGCCATTCAGCGAAGGGAAGTTAAGTACCTGATTCGGCAAGCTAAAGTGGTTCGGCAGTAGGGTAAAATCTGATTCGGCTATGTGACTGATTTGGCTCGGCTGTCTTGTTCGGTAGAAGGTAACGGAGGCCCTAGGCCCTTACTTATAGGCAAACATAGACGACCAGACCGGCTGATTCGGCGAAAGCATCCAAGCTAACTTCATTGGTTTTAAAACAAAGCGCGGCATATACCGGCATATGCCCCACTTTGGGGGGCAAATGTTGGGCGTGTTCTCACCCAGAAGATCTCAAGACCACAAATGTTGGGCGTGTTCTCACCCAGAAGATCTCAAGACCAAGAAGCTTGATTCATCCAGACTTGCCTAAGCTCCATTCAGCATCCATCTCACTGCCGGACCAACTTACTCCCTACCACTACCGGACCAACCTACTCTACCACTACCGGTCCAACATCTCAATGCCGAACCAAGCTTCACCGGACCACTCACCTCCTTCCACCGAACCAAGCTTCACCGGACCACTCACCTCCTTCCACCGAACCAAGCTTCATCGGACCACTCACCTCCTTCCGCCGAACCATGTACCACCGGACCAACATGCATCCCACCTCAATGCCGAACCAAGCTTCACCGGACCACTCATCTCCTACCACCGAACCAAAGTAAACCGGACCAGCTCCACCAGGCCAGATTACGTCAGCCCAGGCCCGCCAGCTGCTATATACCTCCAAGACCCCTACCCCCAGCCTCACTCTATAAATAGAGGGGTAGGGGTACAACAATGGGGGACAAGTTTGAGAGCTCAAGCACGGAGGGAACTTTCAAACAACTTTCTTTTACTTGTATCAAAGCTTTGTACTTGTAATCTAAACAAGAGAAGAGAAATAACATATAAAGTGGACGTAGGCACATTCTGGCTGAACCACTATAAATCTGCGTGTCTTTTTACAGTTTAGCCCCTGCTTTTCATATATTTGCATAAATCACTCAAATCACTAAGAACAACATAAGATCTACTAAATCATACGACTTTGAGGTGTTTGTCCATTTTTTGTGCAAACACCAACATATCCCCATACCACTACTACTTCATCACATTCAACCACACTGTAGCAAATCAACCTCTACTTGCAACATCAAATCGTCACAATCGCAACTTCATTAATCATTACCTCTTCACTGAAATTGCAAGTTACCTGCCAGAACCTTCATTACCATCTCCCCTCTGTCTCCATAAACCATCAGCAACTTCAAACTCCATACTTCCCACAACTTCGTCCTTCACATCCCGAACAACCTAACATCGAACAACTTTAAGCAAATGACCAAAATTCACCAACCAAAGCTGCCTAAAACATCCACTCATTCACTGTCCAAACAGCAACAACAATGTATCACTCCACTTCAACCAACATCAGTTTAACCTTCATCAACCCAAACCGGCGTTCAGTTTACTGCCACCCACCACCACTACCGCAATAACACCTACAAACCATTTCAATCTACAACCCAAAATCACCATACGCAATGGCCATTATCTAGTACAAAAGAGGAAATGTCAAATCAAATGTAATTTTTGACTTTTAAACTTATAAACAAAGGCATCATGTAACCAAATCAACTAGTGTATTTTCAAAAAATCAAAGGTGGATACACGAATGAAAGAAACAATGCTTTTTATCATTTTTACCAATAAAGGACAACAGTCAAACACAAATTCATATTTTCTATGCAGTTTAATATAGGGTTATGAACCATTTTGAAATGCCTCTCTCATCAAACTTAGGATCATCATTAGCCATGATTAAAAGCAAACGGTAATCCAATCACATAGCAAGCTTGAACCCTGAATCTCGACCCCATATACAAAGAGAAAATAATTAAGAGTGGTCTTAAAAGCCAAATTTTTCAAAAAAAAATCAAATATCATGCACCAATTTTTAAGCACGAAAATAAATCAATACAATAGCCATAATATCCAGAGAAATATTCTACTTGCCTGAGGGATAGCACAAAATCTAAAGATCGCAAAATCTTTCAAAGCAGACACGTACTGAAGACAGTCTTCAGCATGAAGCAAAGCATTAGTAACCAATTCATTCAAGCACTGCACTGCTTTCACTGAATTTTCCTCGTACTTGAAATCCTGAACCACCATAATACCAAATGATATAAAATATCAGTCTATAATGTGAGAATAGCTGAAATCTTTACACATTAACAAAACTTATAACTTATTCAGCCATGCAAACCTAATGCTACTTCAGCTTGAAAATCTACATTAAGAAAGACTTCAAGAAACATGTAAAACATGTTAGATGCTTGTTGTATTTGACCATGGACATAACTATTTTAGAGAATATCTATATCGTATAATTTCGGTCAAAGCATTAGTTGATAATGAAATGTTTGAGACTGTAAATTCAAATTTTCTTAAGGCAGCCTTCCCTAGACATAACTGTTTGTGATTCAAAATGGGAATAATGTCAAATGTAAATAACTGTTTGGGTTGTAATTATAATTTCAAAAAAGCATTGAAGTATAGCCAATGATGAAAACCTCACCTGGCTTGTAGTAATAATGAATTTGTACGTAATAAAATTATTACTGAATCAATTTCCTAAGTTGTAGGTAACAATAAAAGAGTCTAAGGTGATAAAATGTGAGAGTCGTTGGTGTTGTAATTATATGTCACAAAAATGAACCTAACAATCTGATGCAGCTCAGGCCAGAGATGAAGGTCTAAGTCGCACACGACTTAAGGAAAAAGTTATAGGTCGTCCACGACCTAAGGAGTCACGTGAGGGGGAGCTGCGACTTATTTCCAGCAGGTTGCGACTTAACAAAGCTCGGGGAAAAAAACTACGACCTAACAGTTCCGATGAAAAGGAGTTACGGCGTAACGAGAGCTTAAGTCTATCGGGTTTGATAAGTCGCACACGATCTAACGGCATTGCTATAAGTCGTCCACGACTTAACAAGAAGCAGGAAGGAGAAGCGGGTTACGACTTAGTTGAGTCGTTGAATGCTAAGTCATAAGTCGGGAAGTTGCATTCACTTTAAGTCGTTAGTCTTTCGTTCTTGAGTCGTGAGTCGACTACGACCTAAGTGTTGTAATGAGTCTGTATTTCTTTAAGTCATTCGTTTCTTGAGTCATGAGTCGTTAGGTCGTCTACGACCTGTGTTGTTGTTGAGTCGTCATGTTGTAAGCCGTTGTACATATTGTTAAGTCGCATGTTTTTAGGTCGTTCTATTATAAGTCGTAAGTCGCAGGTTATAAGTCGTACACGACCTAAGAGTTGTAAATTTGTGATGTTGTGTGGGTTGTAATACAAGTGCTTGAGTCGTGGGTTGTTGAGTCGCTGTCGACCTAGTTGAGTCGTAAGTCGTATACGACTTAAGGGTCAGGGTGAAAACTGCTATAAATAGGGAGTGTGTTGTACATTTTGAGGTTGTTGATTTTTGGAATAAAATTCTTGTTTGTTAGCTTTGTGCTTTCAATTAAATTGGTAGTTGAGTGTAATCTCCTATCTCCACCTTCGACATTCGAGTGCGCTCGAATCTTCGATCGTTGAAGCCGATTCGCGGAATCAAGTGCGCTTGATCAACGCTCGAAGAATTGAAGATCTCTTTTCATGGTATCGTGCGCGATCAACGTGTCAGAGATACCTAGAATTCGGTATCTTCGGATCAACGAATTTGGGCATTTTAGTATTTCTCAATCCACCGATTGCTACTTTCATCGAACTACCTTGTTTTTGTTTAATTCGCTACGTCAGTTTGGTATCAGAGCTTGTTTTAACCAATCATAGCTAAATCGAGTCTTGGAGCCGAGAATTTGAAGTTTGAAGTGTTGTTTTGTACGATCTTGAGCTAGGCCGTGATCAAGTTGAAGTGTTCATCTTTGTTTGACGTGTTGGAGATTGGATTTGTATCATTCGGAGAAGTTGTTGTTCATCGTGTTCATCGCAAATTGCAACAAAGTGGGAGTTTTTGATCCATTTCTTTTTGGATCAAAAGTTGAGAAGTGTTTGAATTTTGGTGGGAAGCTTTGCGCGCCAAACGAGCATTTGAATTGTTGAGCAAGTTTGTCCGAGCCAAGTTAGGTCGTTCGAGTCGAGCAAGCTAAGTATTGGCCACGTTAAATTGAAATTCTTGAAGTTTGAATTTGTTGAAATATTTGTGAAGATCAATCATGCCACCAAGGAGAGCTAATCGACATCAAAATATTGAAGCATTGTATCGAAGGGAAGAGGCCGATCAAATGGAGCAACGTATGCATGAAAAATTTGATGAAGGTATTGGTAGATTGGAGAGAATGATGCTTGAATTGAATCAGAGTAGAAGAAGAAATTCACCCGAATCAATCCATGGAGGAAGTATTGTTTCGCCACATTCAGAATGGGAGAGGAGAGAAAATCATGATCATAGAAGTGCTGATAACCGTAGTAGGAATGATGATGATCGTGATAGAAGGAATGTAGATCGGAGGGATGTTGGTGGTAGAAGTGGAAGTGGAAGAGATGTGGGTGGACGGGATAGACAACAATATACATCAGATTTTGACGAGGAGTTTGACGGTGACAGGGGAAGTGTTCAATTCCGAGATCGAGATCAGGGACGACGTCAGTATCGGGATGTTGAAGATGATCGACGTTGGGAATCAGGAATGAAAACTGAAATTCCAGAATTCAAAGGAGGTATGCAAGCTGAGGAATTTCTGGATTGGTTGTCTAATGTGGAGGAGATTTTCGACTTCAAAGAAGTTCCAGAACATCGTAGAGTAAAGTTGGTTGCTACAAGGTTGAGGGGTAGAGCTTTGGCATGGTGGCAGAAAACCAAACTTACATGTGAACGGATGGGGAAGTCAAAGGTTGAATCATGGGAAAAGATGAGGAAAATGATGAAAGCCACATTCTTACCTTATAACTATCAGTCGCTCATGTATCAGAGGTTGCAAAACTTGAGACAGGGGACGAAATCTGTGAATGACTATGCTGACGAATTTTCTCAACTGATTGCAAGGAATGATATTATGGAGACAAAAGAACAATTGACAGCTAGATTTGTTGGGGGGTTGCGAATGCAGATACAGGATATGGTTAACATGTTTGATCCCAGATCAGTCGCTGAAGCACATCAGAAGGCGTTGGCTTGGGAGAAGCAGGGAAGACGAGGAGGTGGCGTGTTTATAAATTCCAACAATCCAGTGAAGGGTGTTAGTGGAAGTTCTAATGTTTCAAAAGCTATTGCAAAACCAGTTGTAAATGAGGTTGGAAAGATGAAAGTCAATAATTGTTTCAAGTGCTACAATTGCCAAGAAGTGGGCCACAAAATTAATGAATGTACAAAACCGAAAAAGAGAGCTATGATAGCGGAGGTTGAGGATGAGAATGAAGAACCTGAATGTTCCAATTCACCACCTGATGAGGAGGAAGAAGAAGTGTCGGGAGACGAAGGTTGTAATTTGATGATGAGGAGGTCTTGTTTGACACCAAAGCAAGAGGAGGATTGTAGTTGGTTAAGGAGCAATATTTTTCAGTCAACATGTACTATTCTGGGGAAAGTTTGCAAGTTTGTTATTGATGCTGAAAGCTGTGATAATATAATTTCTTCAGAAGCTGTGAGGAAGTTGGCATTGAAGACTGAGAAACATCCAAAACCGTACAAGTTGGCTTGGTTGAGAAAAGGCGGGGAGGTGAAGGTTGGACGAAGGGCTTGTGTGAATTTTTCAATTGGGAAGAAATACAAAGACGAAATCTGGTGCGATGTGGTAGATATGGATGTCTGTCATTTGTTGCTGGGGAGACCGTGGCAGTATGATAGGGCGGTGCGACATGATGGGCGTACCAACAGTTACAGTTTCATGTTTGAAGGCACGAAGATTACTCTAGTTCCAAAGAAGCGACAACAAGAAGAAAACAAACTGGAGGAGATTGAAGAGTTGAAAACTTTATTATCATTGAAGGAGTTTGTTAAGGAGATTGATGAAGAGCCCGAAGTATTCTTGTTGATTGGACGAGAGAGTCGTGAAGAGGTTGAGATTCCAGAAAAAGTGAAACCAGTGTTGAAAGAATTTGAAGATGTATTCCCAGATGAGTTACCAAAGGAGTTACCGCCACTAAGAGACATTCAACATCAAATTGACCTTGTTTCGGGAGCAATGTTGCCACACAGACCACATTATCGGATGAGTCCGAAGGAACATGAAGAATTAAGGAGGCAAGTGGAAGAATTGCTTGAACAGGGACGAATACAGGAGAGTTTGAGTCCATGTGCTGTACCAGCATTACTCGTACCAAAGAAGGATGGTTCATGGAGGATGTGCACCGATAGTCGGGCATTAAATAAGATTACAGTGAGATATAGATTTCCAATGCCGAGGCTTGATGATTTGTTGGATCAATTAAGCGGCGCTACTATATTTTCGAAGATTTATTTGAAGAGCGGTTATCATCAAATTCGAATCAGACCAGGAGATGAATGGAAGACGACATTCAAGACGAGGGAAGGATTGTATGAATGGCTGGTCATGCCGTTTGGTCTTTCGAATGCACCGAGTACATTTATGCGGGTGATGAATCAGATTTTTAGACCATTCATTGGGAAGTTTATAGTGGTGTATTTTGGTGATATTCTGATATACAGTGGAAGCGCAGAGGAACACTTGCAACATCTGAGAGAAGTGTTGATGGTACTACGACAGGAACAATTTTATGCTACCACGAAGAAATGCGTGTTCATGACGCATAGTGTTTTATTTCTGGGGTATGTTGTATCGGAAGAAGGAATACAGGTGGACCAAAGTAAAATTGAAGCTATCAGAGATTGGCCGCAACCCAAGACGATAACGGAGGTTCGAAGTTTTCACGGGTTGGCTTCATTCTATCAAAGGTTTATTCCACACTTTAGTAGTGTGATGGCACCTGTGACTGATTGTATGAAGGGTAAACAGTTTGCTTGGAAAAAGGAAGCAGGGATTGCTTTTGAGCGAATTAAAGAACTCTTGACGTCTGCACCAATTCTAGTATTACCAGATTTTCAGTTAGTATTTGAACTACATACTGATGCATCCAAGGTTGGGATTGGAGGAGTGTTGAGTCGGAGAGGACGTCCTATTGCATATTTTAGTGAGAAGCTATCGAGAGCGAAGATGAGATATAGTACATATGATGTGGAATTCTATGCTGTTGTGCAAGCTATTAAAACTGGAGACACTATCTATTTCAGAAAGAGTTTGTTCTTTACACTGATCATGAGGCGTTGAAACATTTACAAGGGCAAGACAAGATTTCAGCGAGACATGCATCATGGATTGCGTACCTACAACAATTTACTTTTGTTGTCAAACACAAATCAGGAGTGACGAATCGTGTGGCTGATGCTTTGAGTAGAAGGAGTCATTTATTGACAACAATGAAAGTTGAGGTGACAGGTTTTGAATTATTGCCAGAGCTGATTGAAGAAGATCCTTACTTTATGAAATTTGTTGAGAAAGCTAAGGAGGGGAGTGCGGATGAATTTATGTTGGTGGATGGTTTCTTGTTTAAAGGAAATCGATTATGTATACCAAATAGCAGCTTGAGAATGAAGATTATCAAGGAGTTGCACAAGGAAGGACATGTAGGACGTGATCGTACATTATATTTGGTCTCTCAGTCTTACTTTTGGCCATCAATGAGGAAAGAAGTGGAAAGGTTTGTGGAGCGATGTCATATCTGTCAGGTTTCGAAAGGAACTACGACAAACGCTGGATTATATATGCCGTTACCTGTACCAACTAAGCCTTGGGTTGATGTGAGTATGGAATTTGTGTTTGGGTTGCCGAGAACACAGCGTGGTAACGATTCCATTTATGTGGTGGTTGACCGATTTTCGAAAATGGCACATTTTATTGCTTGTAAGAAGACGGCGGATGTTGTTCATGTTGCTTAATTATTTTTCAAAGAAATCTATCGACTTCATGGATTGCCAGAATCTATTGTGTCGGATAGGGATACTCGTTTTCTGAGTCATTTTTGGCTAAGTTTGTGGAAGATGATCGGAACGAACCTGAATTTTAGTAGCGCTTACCATCCACAAACCGATGGGCAAACAGAGGTGGTTAACAGATCGCTGGGGAATTTGTTGCGATGTCTGGTGAAAGATAATCTGAAGAGTTGGGACATGAAGTTATGTCAGGTAGAGTTTGCTCATAATCATGCAGTGAATCGTAGTACGGGATTCAGTCCATTTCAGATTGTATATTCTAGTATGCCAAAGGGACCGTTGGACTTAACGGTAGTACCACAACCAAAGGGGACGGTTAAACGAGCTGTTGATTTTGTTGATGGGTTGACTAAATGTCATAAAATCGTCCAGGAACGATTGGAGAAGGCGAATGAGAAGTATAAACGCTCTGCAGATCTGAAGCGAAGAAGTGTTGAGTTTAATGAAGGAGATTTGGTATATTCCAGTGGGCGCTTATAACAAGTTGAAAGCCAGAAAAATTGGTCCTGTAGAAGTCGTGAAACGGATTAATAAAAATGCTTATAAGTTGAAGCTGCCGAAGGATGTGTACACTTCTGACGTGTTCAATGTTAAGCATCTCGTACCATATTATGGGGATGAACGAGCCGATGTGGAAGAATTAACAAATTCGAGGACGAATTTTTCTCAACCTGGGGAGGATGATGCAGCTCAGGCCAGAGATGAAGGTCTAAGTCGCACACGACTTAAGGAAGAAGCTATAGGTCGTCCACGACCTAAGGAGTCACGTGAAGGGGAGATGCGACTTAATTCCAGCAGGTTGCGACTTAACAAAGCTCGGGGAAAAAAACTACGACCTAACAGTTCCGATGAAAAGGAGTTACGGCGTAACGAGAGCTTAAGTCGTTCGGGTTTGATAAGTCGCACACGATCTAACGGCACGACTATAAGTCGTCCACGACTTAACAAGAAGCAGGAAGGAGAAGCGGGTTACGACTTAGTTGAGTCGTTGAATGCTAAGTCGTAAGTCGGGAAGTTGCATTCACTTTAAGTCGTTAGTCTTTCGTTCTTGAGTCGTGAGTCGACTACGACCTAAGTGTTGTAATGAGTCCGTATTTCTTTAAGTCGTTCGTTTCTTGAGTCATGAGTCGTTAGGTCGTCTATGACCTGTGTTGTTGTTGAGTCGTCATGTTGTAAGCCGTTGTACATATTGTTAAGTCGCATGTTTTTAGGTCGTTCTGTTATAAGTCGTAAGTCGCAGGTTATAAGTCGTACACGACCTAAGAGTTGTAAATTTGTGATGTTGTGTGGGTTGTAATACAAGTGCTTGAGTCATGGGTTGTTGAGTCGCTGCCGACCTAGTTGAGTCGTAAGTCGTATACGACTTAAGGGTCAGGGTGAAAACTGCTATAAATAGGGAGTGTGTTGTACATTTTGAGGTTGTTGATTTTTGGAATAAAATTCTTGTTTGTTAGCTTTGAGCTTTCAATTAAATTGGTAGTTGAGTGTAATCTCCTATCTCCACCTTCGACATTCGAGTGCACTCGAATCTTCGATTGTTGAAGCCGATTCGCGGAATCAAGTGCGCTTGATCAACGCTCGAAGAATTGAAGATCTCTTTTCACGGTATCGTGCGCGATCAACGTGTCAGAGATAGCTAGAATTCGGTGTCTTCGGATCAACGAATTTGGGCATTTCAGTATTTCTCAATCCACCGATTGCTACTTTCATCGAACTACCTTGTTTTTGTTTAATCCACTGCGTCACAATCTAGTTCATTTTAATGAAAAGTTTATTCTATATGCAGTCCATATAAAAGGCCGATTTATCATAAATAAATTTATAAACCGACCCATAATGATTAAGTGGGTTATAATTTTATAAAGGATCCAATATTATTTGTAATCGAACTCATAGCCCGTACATAAAGTAATCAATGGCAAGCCATCAGAGTTTAATCAAGTTGTCCTTATGGTGTAAACACTTAATATAAAGAAGATTAATATGGAAATTCAATAACTCACCACTGAACAAATTCCAACTTTAGACTCAACTTTGGGTGCTGTCATATATACAATCGTATATACAATTTCATGACGGAAAGACTTTGCAGCTTTACGTGCTTGTAAACATTCTTCCCTAACTGCTAGGGAGTTTTGCGAATATTTTATTCCCTTCATAAATTTACGCTTTTTGGATTTTGCTTTGGCAATTCTGATATGAGCATTTTCTTTTCCATAAATGGATACAAAGATCATTATGATACTTGGAGACAATACAACGCATACAACACATACAACTCACCTATGTTCTTCTTAATGTCGAATTCATCTATGTTAAAGCCAATACAAAATTTAGTTTTATCAGCTCTGGAAAAAATTTCATGCATATTCATACAGCTAACAAAAGAGTATTATTATATATAATGTTTTTCACCAACTTTATGAAGCTCATTTTCACCATTACCTATTTTTTGTTAGCAGTGTGATTTTTTTCATATATTACTTTTTTCTCTCTTTTCTTTGGTCACCAGTGTATTACAATCTGAATGTTTAGCCACTAATACTAAAAATAATTGGGTAAAACCCAAAACATAGTATTAGGAACTACCTTCATATGTTGAGAATTGGAACTGACAAGGAAATTGTCAACACCTAATGCTCTCGGGCTTCCCTTCTTTGGAGGGCGACATGCTAATAACCGTGACATGAAGTCCAAAAGCTTTATCACACTTAACAGCCACATGTCCAAGTCCTCCAAACCCAAAAATACCAAGCTTCTTGCCTGGTGTTTCTAGCGTGTTTTGTTTTTTCATCGGAGAAAATATAGTGATTCAAGCACATAGAAATGGTGCTGCAGAGTCTAACGGTCGATTGTTCGATATATGCACTACAAACCTGTCGGACATTACAACATCTTGATTTAGAACTCGTCTTTGGTTTCCAAAACCCATATAAGCTAAACACAGATAAACCAAACTCTAATCTCTAAACTTATGAGAAAATATGAACTAATCGTACTAATGAATTAACCGTTGTCATTGAAATTCTATAATTACCATGTCTTCTACGTATTTTGACATAGAAAACATCATAAATCTCGCAATTTTCTTTACTCTTTAGCATAACGCTTACCATGAACAACAACCTGAATTTATGATTTTTTTTTGCAAAATTTCATAATATCTAATTCTAGTTGGTGGAATGGAAAAGTGATCATTTGTAAGTTGGTAGTACCTTCATATTTTAATACATATTACATCCAATAACACTGCAACAACATGATAAAATTAAAGATGCAAACTGTAAATTTTCAAAACAATTAACCCTTAGATCCTTGCATTATTCAATACCCTGATCCAAAGTATCCTTCTATAACAATTATATTATATGAATAATAGTATAAAAAATTATACTCTTAAACTTTGCAGCTAAGCTATCCACTTAAAAAAAATAATGTCTCTTGTCTAACAACTAGACTCGTATTTTATCTTAAACAATATGTAGCGGAAATGAAATAAAATAAACTAGAGACTTGTCCATCAGAATTAAAATATCATTGAAACTTAGACCGAATACCTGAATGAACTTTTTTTTTTGCATTTTTTGAATATATCAGGATAAATCAAATGCTTCTTTGACATTTTATTGTATAGCACTAAGCTACCAGACGGCTTCAACTTCAATGCCCCGACTCTTCAGGTAGCGGAGTTTGAACCAAGGCAAACTCCAGATCCAAGACAACCAAGCACCAAGAAGACATGGCATCAGCATCCCGACAAAAGCTCAGACACGGGAGAGAAAAACTGAAGCCTAGAATGTCGATAGTAGGTTTCATGAGTCGATGATAACTATTACAAACTTGAAGCGAGATTCACAACAACAGTTTAGGAATTGCGTGAGCTTGTGAATCGGCGAGTTCAAGGAGACGAGGCAAGTCTCAGATCAAATCTGAATGAAGCAAATTAACCAAAAAAAATTCTGATTTTTTTGTAGAGGTAGATCTGAAGATAAAGAGGTTGGAGCAAACTTATTTGAGAAGGATTTTTACACTCACAGGAAAATATTCATGTGAAAGAAAGAAAGACAAGGGCGGCCAAGAAAAAGATTGGCCAAAATTTTACCAAATTATCGGCGGGAATCATTAGTGGCATTGGGTGATTTATTTTTGTTCCGCTAAATAAACAGTAGTTGCACTTAGATTAAAATGCAACCAATTAATGCAACTAATAACAAGATTTCTTGTAGTGATTAAAATTACTCTTTTAATCTATGATTTTTATAAGAAACATTTACAGTAAAATCCAAATTTCCAATAATTTTACTTAACAAATCCAAATGTACAATTTTCTTTTCTTCACATTTTTTTACAAATAAACTTAACACTTATATTTTATTTCCATTTCACAAATTAAACTAAATTTTCAATTTTATTTAATTAACTTAAACCTTTAAAAAAACCAAATTCACATTTCCAAGTCAAGTTATATTTTAAAATTACACTTTTAAGCATTCATTTATTTAACCATTTTAATACATAGAAAACTCAATAACAATTTATTAAATCATTTGAATTCAAATTCAAATCAAATTATCATATTTACCATTTTCCAAATGTAATTAAATTTCCATTTTATTTATATAACTTAAATATCATTTTAAAACAAAATTCCAAATTTCCAAACTTAAGTTATATTTCAAAAATTCACTTTTACCATTCATTTAAATTACATTTTTAACTTCTAGAAAAATCCAAATTTCTTTATTTAAAACATTAAAAATCCAATTTAAATCAAATTTCATAATTTTACACTTTTAAAAATATTTAAAATATTCAAAATACTTTATAAAAATAACCACGGGCCTGTATATAGTTTTCTAACCTAGGTCAAGTGATACAGATATGTATCATTTCAATCCGCAGTTTAAAAAGCAAAAATCCGGGTTCTATCATTTCAAACCCGCAATCCCAAGTTAATATAAAATAAATAAAAACCGTTCAGGCCTATCATTTCAGCCCATAATGATTTTTCCCTATTCTAAAGTCCGTTCGGGTATGTATCATTTCAACCCATAGTGAATCTAATTTATAGGGAACTTGCAGTGATAAACATGTATAAATGAACAGTTTAACAATAAATAACAGTAACAGATAATATGATAGGTAAAATAACAGGTTTAATATCATATAATTAATAATCATAGGCAGTTATAACATCATATATAATATTCTACACATTCAATTGTTGTTAATTCACATTTGCATAAGTATAAATGTCAGGTGAGATTTACTCACTTGTTTACGCTGGAGTTATCAATTCAAATGACACAGACGGATTCCAAAAAGCACGATGACACAACAATAGATTCAAGAGGTAAGAGAACCAAGCAATTGATCTTGTACACAACCAATAAACAAGACAATAAAACATGAATCAATACAACATTGAATTGAGACAACTTTGAAAATAAAAGCAAAAATGAATTGAATGCTTTTGCCATGCTTTCCACACTCACATGCTCGGCCTAGGGGTTGATATGGCTTGGCCATAACATGGTTTTGGTTTAGGTTTGGACCTAAAAAGGCATGGCTACAAGTAATTGGAAGTGGAAGAGGTTACATAACATTAATACAAGGAGTCTTATGCAAACTAGTGAAGTTTTGCACAACATTTGGCTCGGCTACATGGATGTTTGGGCTCGGCTATACATGTTTCAGATCTGGACAGAGGAAATGGCTGAGAGTAAATGGTCATATCATGGTGGTGGTGGAGCATGGGGAGGTGACCAAGGTGATCTAAGGTGAAGGTGATGAAGACTAGGTGGCTAGGCATGCAATTTGGAAGGTTTTGTGCAACTTTTGAGGTGTTTGTCTTCATTTAAAGGCCATGGCCTGATCTGGTCAGAGGGGAAGAGAGGGGTTTGAAGCCGTGGAAGGGGAGGAGGAAGGTGGTGGAGGCTATGGTGGATATGGTGGAGGGTTTGGCCGAGCAAAGCTAGGTGAAATCATGTTAAAACCAAGCAAAACAATGAAAAAGGAAGGAGGAAAAGTAGAAAAATGATGAGAAGCCATTACCTATTCTTTTTGGCCGTGAAAATGAAATGGAAGGAAGCATTTTTTACGTGAGAAACAAAATAAAACTCACGGCTATCAAAAAGTATACGGCCAAAAAGAGCAAGCAAGTGAAAAGTCAAGAAAATGAAAAGGTTTGGTAAATGAAAAGTCTTAGGTTAAAAGCTTTTTTAAACTCTTCACATTTCCATTTCTTTAAATCAAATAAAAACAAATAAAATTCAGTAAATGAATTTAAAAACTGAACAAAGTAAAATAAAATAAAAATAAATAATTAAATTCAAAGAAAATAGAAAAAGAATTAAAGAAATAGCTTAAAAATTGGAAACAGGGTTAAAAAATTATAATTAAATCATCACAAGCTTTAGAAAAATATCTACTTCATTTTAAAAATATTTTAAAACAAAATGTGAAGCAAAATAATTAATTTATATTTTCAAAATGAAATAAATAATTAAATTTAGAGGAATTAGAAAAAGAACTAAAGAAATTGTTTAAAAATTCAAAACAAGACTTAAAAATTACAAATAGAATATCACTAGTTTTAGAAAATTTCTATTTCACTTTAAAACAAATAAAAGGTCAAATAAATAAAATAAACGAGGAACAAAATAAAGTGGGAATGAGAATAAAGTAAGGTCTTAAGGAAATAGAGAAATAAATAAAGAATTTCTTTAATTAATTGAAACTAGAAATTAGAAATTATAAACAGAATACAACTGACATTGGAAAATGTTTATTACACTTTGAAAAATGTTTTAAAACCAAAATATATACATAACATGTTATTTTACCCATATAAATATAAATTAGAACATTACATGACCAAATACAATATTATTTATATAATTTAAAATAAACAATTTTTGTTAAATAAAACAATTTACACACAATATTGTAAAAAGCATAACTTTCACAATATAAATCGAATTTCAACGAAACGAAAAGCAGTATTCTTGAAATTTTATTTACTTTCATAATAAAAGATAAAATTCAAAAATTCAATTATTTAAATTTTAAATTTAAAAGTCAAAGTTTGACCAAATTGACCAAATTGACATTTCTGGAAAATATTCTATTTAGTCATGTTTGGAATTCTAACTTACATCAAAATCATAATTAATATTTAAAATAACAAAATTTTCCATTTAATAAATAAAATAAAGTTTTTTTAAATCTGGAAATTCAATTTAAAATAATTACAAAATACAGGGTTGTTATAACGGATGTTGCACATGTTCTTGTAAGTATTTTGATTTTTTCACTAATTGAACATTGTGAAATTTTTACCATTGTATATAACATATATGTATGTTAATTATATAGGAGGAGATTAAAAAAATTGATAATGCTAAACAATCCGACTCGATAAAGAATGTCCAAGAAGATGCAATTTCACAAATATTAGGACAAGATAAACCAGGACGGTTAAGAGCACTAGGAAGGGGATACACCAAAACCAAGTTAGTTTTGTCACAATCAAGGGATAATCAAATAACTCGATGTCAAAAAAGAATTTCAGAATTGGAGAGTATGGTATACTTGCTAATGAACAAACATGTAAACTTTTAATTTATATATGTGATAATATGTAACTAACTATCAGTTTTCTGCTGCTTCTCGATTTCAACTATTTTTGTTGCTCCTATAATTAAACCTTTAACTGGCATTGCTACTAATTTTGCTTTGGCAGGGTAAAGAATGTTCGAAAGAAGGGAGCACACTTGAAATGGTATAAATCACTTATACTGATATAACATCATTTGGAGTTTAATTTTAAATCCAATAATCAACATAATTTTCGACAGAATAATTGTAGAACAATGACAACATATGTGAGCTGTTGAATTGGGATGGAACCGACGAAATTGTTGCCGAAGGGAGAGTGGTGTCCACCGATCCAAATGAAGTTGTCAATGACATTTGTATTAGACCAAATGCTATGAAAGTTGTTATAGATTGCATAAAGAAAGCAGACGCTTATTTATGGAGGCCTATATCTAGTTTATCAGTATTAGGAGAAGCCAATGGTAAGTTAGTGGCATGGCCTACAAATTGTGTTGTTGCGCTGCGAGAACACATGATAGAAGACATTACGGTAAAATTTATGATTCGCGATAACTATTTGTAATTGTATACATATTTATTCCATTAAATATATTTATTGTTCCTTTTAGAGTAAAACTAGTAGCACAAACAACAATGCAAGATTTATGATTGGAATGAGGGTGAAGTGTTGGTTGCCGAAGGAAGACTTTGCTCGAGTGATTCAGAAATGATTATGAACGGTATTCCGCTTGGTCCGTTAGCCGTGGTGGTTTAGGTAGACTATGAAAAAAAAAGATGCTTTCTTGTGGCGACCCACAATAGATATGTCATGCATTAAAGAGGCCATGGGTAAGAAAATAGCATGGCCAAAATCAAAAGTTGTAGCTGAAAAAGCAAGCGTTATGGCTTCTCCTTACAAGGCTAGAGCAAGCATTGCAACTTCTCCTTGCAAGGCTAAATCAACTCCTCAAGTAACTAAAGTTCACCGTATATATATGTATATAAATTATAATTGTATGATAAACTGATAATGGTACTTCTCTCAAATTGTATAAGCATTGAGTGTTGCAATAAAGTTTTCATTTTTAATCTATATACATTCAACAATAATAATTAGTGATGAAGGAAAATTATATAAAGAATGAATAACGAAGATGAAAGAAGGTTAGAGTTATCCTAACCTAATGGATTTGCATGCCTTCTACTTGGGCCGGGTCTAATTAGGCTGTGGATGTTCACATATTTTATTTTGTTGGAGTACATATACAATGCTAATCCTTAGACCTTGCTACTGTACAGAAAATTTGTCGTGTACACCAAGCAAAGCATTAAAAGTCTTTGGATCATTGATTCAACGGAGTTTGAGATTCTTAGACATCAATTACCAAACCTTTTAAAATATTATTAACCAAATGAGATTCTTTAATTTTTCTTTACTTGATTAATAGTTGAAATGTCTCGTTTCTTGTAACGACCCGTAAAATTTAATGGTTCTAATAACGTAGTTGACTGAGATTTTTGTGAAATTTTAAATGATTGAAATTGAAAATAAAAATTTAATATTTGGAATACGTCTATTTAAACATAGCAAATGGTAAAATTTCATTTGATAATATGAAAGTTTATTTTTTTGTGTAATTTTATTTCAATTTATGAAAGGGACGCGGAAGATGATCTTAAGGCTATTTAACACTAGAGGGGGGGTGAATAGTGTTTTAAGAATTTCTTTAAAACTTCTTTGATTTAAATTGATTTAACTAACTTAATGCAAATACACAATCACAGATCAAATCACAGAATCACAAACAGATGCAAATATAAATAAAAAGCAAGTAAAGGAAAGAACACACCAGGAATTTTATACTGGTTCGGTGTTACCCTACATCCAGTCCCGCACAACTCGTACGGCTTTCTATTCAATAATAATCTAGATTACAATCCCTCGATTCCAAGGCAACGAGGTACACCCTCCAGATTCTCAGGTCTCTGGGTAGAACCACTTGATTCACAGGACACAAGTTCACCCGATCGATTTCCAAGGACACGATCACACCTTTATAACCCTAAACAAGTTTCTTTGAGTACAAATGTATCTATAACTCTGATAAGCACTGAGATTCTTTGAAGAGAGTGGCAGAGAATCAAACTAGAGATATTCTGGTTTGATTCACTTAAGATTTCGGCAGAATATGGATAGGATGATTAGAAAATAAGATAAGAGAGTAAAGAGGAGAGAAAATAAAGAAAGTAGTTACTAGAAAACGTCCATAACAGTCTCTATTTATAGAGAATGAATGGATGTGTCCATTCAAAGAGATTTAAACGAATAGACACTTCTTTTGAAAAACAACCTTTGCTATAACGGGAAGCATGTCGACATGACGAGTAACTATGATGTCGACATGGTCTAGTAAAAATGATGATTTGCTTTTCTTTGAAAATGATGATTTAAAACATATGCAACTTTATTCAAATGGACTCTATGTATTTGTAGAAGGTATTTAGAAGTAGAAATACTTATGAATGTATATATGTATATATACTAAAATATATTTAAAATCAAAGTAAATAAACTAAAGTAAATATAATATTAAAATAGATTTTGAGGCTAAAATATCAAGGACAATTTTGAAATCAAAATATAACAAAATGATAAATATGATTTTGAGGCTAAAACATTTTTGGAAATGTGAACAAAGGTTTTTCTTTTGAAAAGGAATATTTGAAAATCATTTTATAAAACAAGAGATAATTTTGAAAATCATTTTAAATCAAAATTAGTGGATAACAAAATAGGGCTACTATCCGTTCCACTAGATATTTCGTGAGTTCCATCTCACTAGGGTTCCATCCCTTTAACAAGAACGAAGTGGATTCCATTCCACGAGTAAATTGGATAAAAAGAATGATAGTGCTTTCAAGGAGTTTTAACAAATATCTAACCTAACTATATTATTTGTCTTGAACTCTTGAATATCTTGAATCTCATGAGTCTTCAATCTTGAACTCTTGATCTTTGTCTTCATCAATTTTGTCTTCTTTACTGTACAGTCTTCTTTTGTTGATACCTGCATATAGATTTCCTGCACATATATATTTTATAACACTTCTATAGTTGTTGTCATCAAAACCACTATCCTATGGACTAACATTCTCCCCCTTTTTGATGATGACAACCTTTGTTTATAAAATATTTATATTCTCCTTATAACTCCCCCTAAATCTAATAACTCCCCCTTAATCTATGCCTAACTAACCTATTTTATACTTCTCCCCCTTTGTCATCAACAAAAAAATGACACTAACTCTAAACTATATAACTCCCCCTAAAACTTATCACTCTATGACGTGTGATTATAATGATAGTGTTATCATAAATAATAAACACTTAGATCTAAAACTAAAACTTAGTCCTAAACCACTAACTATAAAACTCCCCCTTAAACTTAATACTAGAACAAAGTATAGTAAATGAATTGTGAAAGATATTAACTTAATTATACTATAATTATTCAATAAATATGTATAAATATATTTCAGACAATATAATCAACACATACATCAAAACCAATCATGTCAGACAAGTCAAACAAATCAATCAATTCAAACAAGTTAAACAAGTCAATCAAGTCAATAAATTAAACAAGTCAATCAAGTCAAACAATTCAAACAAGTCAATCAAATCAATCAAATCAACCAAAAACTAATAATCCTATATTATAAGACAATACTACAAACTCCTCCTAAATAAGATACACTTGTTATGTATACATGTATGCAATATGTAGTTTGTAAAGCAGTATGAAGTGTATAACATATGCAATGTAGCATGAGATAATATGCGAAATGAAGTGCGACTTGTGATGCAAATGATTATGATATGCATTGTAATTTATGATGTAATATGCAATGAAATGTGATATGAAATATGATGCATAATGATATGTAATAAAATGATAATGAAGTAAAATAATTTGCACAATGATATGATGATATATATACTATGGTACGAGATACTCAGACTATAAGGTAAACATGAGTGATAAATAATATCTAATTGGCAAGCATATATATATATATATGTGTGTGTGTGTGTGTGCGTGTGTGTGTGTGTCTATATATGTATGTATTCATATATCAAACTATTTATTATACTTCAACCAAACAAAGGTAAAACACACCAATTACTAAACCTAAGTTAAGGAAACTAATGAATGAGACAGAAAGAGTTGTAAATACAATAGTTTAAAGGTAATAAATGGTATTAAAACTGTAACATAATCGTGAAAGGTAGTAATCAAACTTAATATCAAAATTAAATTAATAAGAAATATGGACCTAAACTATATATATATATATATATGATCAAATATAAAAAATTAATAGCCTACTTAAATAATTATTTTAACTTGATTGTTTTTATTTTATTTTTATTTTTTAAGAATCCAAACTTCCATGTTTATAAAATACTTAACTTACTAATTAAAACCTTTATATTAAATTTTTATTGACTAAAATATTTAGAAACATGTTTAAACATCTTTTCAAAAAATAATATCATAATGAAATATTAAAAATAACAAAGATTAAAAAAAAAACTAAAATAAACATATGTTATATTAATGCCTCTTTCATTTAAATTTTAATTAATTACTAAAGAATATCTAAACATTAATTTTAAATATTCTAATATAAGTTAGAAAATAATTTCTAAAAAGAATAGAGAAAAATACTTAGTTTAAATATCGTTATTTTTTTTATAATTTAAAGTTTTAAGTAGAAGAGACAGCATTTACAGAATGCTATAAAAAGTTTTTGCATTAAAATATATATTCAAAGCATTATAAAACAGAAACCGCGGTATTTACCAAATGCTGTGAAAAGTTTCAGAAATATTACAGTGTTTCAAAGCACAGAAATGCTATAAAAACGTATTTGCAGTGTAACAAAAGCAAAGACAACATTTCAGAAATGCTATCTAAAGTTCTGGGCAAAAATGGTGATTTTTGGCCCAATTTTTATAGTAGTTAATATAATTAAAGTACAAAAAAAAAATGAGAATACATGTGTAAAGATACTTGGCATTATGCATGTAAAAAATGCTTTTATTAAAATGTATGTCACAATCTACTTATATGATAAGTATCATGTGATGTGATGCAATCTTATTAATTGAAGAAATCTATAAGTAAAGCCTTATTCTAACAATCTAAATTCCTTTTACTAATTTCTTAAAAATATAAAATTAGTATCTTAAAAGAAATATAGTACGAGAAATAAAAACAACATTAGATAAGTTAAAACTACGAATGAAGGTATGCTTACTTTCTTAATATAGTTGTAATAAATTAGTTGTAAGATTTTATTAGAAAGAAAACACATTTTAAAAGACTTTTAAAACATTAGACTTGTATATTGATATTTATACTATGGTGTGTCAATATATGGACCAAAATATCAAAACTTATAAAAGTGATAAATTTCTATACCTAACTAAATGCATAGATATATATATTCCTACATGCAACAATAAAGATGAAATAATAGTAAAGCGTACCAATTTTTGCATTCCATCTTTCTAACTTTGTCGTTCCTTCATTGTCGTGATCCACACATTTATATCTTTCCGAATTTGACGACGAAATCTGTTCTATTGCGACGGGCTCGTTTTTCTGATCAGTGTAGTATATTCATTTGCTGAATTTGAAGACCATATGAGAAAGATACAGATGATTTAGTAGATTGACCAACTTGGCGCCAAAACTTTGAATTCGAATTTTGAATGAATGGACACTTCAACCACTATAAATAAGCCCAACGGTCACCACTTTTCATAAGAATTCCTCCTCTTCATCTTCTTCCCGTTTTTCTATATACTATCAAACTTCTAGAAGGCATATCTCCTTCGTTTCTTAACGGAATTGGACGAAACCAGCGGCAAGTCGAAGAGGAAGGCAAGGGCTACGATCTAGTTATAGTTTGGTGTCGAATTTGGATGGTATTGTGATGCAACAGGCTGAACAGTAGAAGAAATGTTGAAGATCCCGTACACAGTTTTTCAGTTTTGGATAGCCAACTTCAAACTTTCATATCTCACTCAATTTTGATCGGAATTTGATGATCCACTCATCAAAATGACCACGAGAACAAGAGCTACAATCTGAAAAGGAGTTGGAACAAAATACTCAAATCTCTGGATGAATTGTGAAGAATACCTTTGACGGTTTTGCCTTCTTTTTCTCTTTGTTCACCAAAACTTCATTTGACCATAACTTGGCCATTTCTTGACGGATTCACACGAAACCAGTGACATTGCGAAGCAGATAGAGAGAAGTACAATATCAAATCAAGTTGTAGATGAGAACCCAAAGTTTTGAATTGATCTGGTACCCATTTCTTTGTCGATTTCCATTATATATCCATTTGTTCTTCTTGATCGATGAATGATTATCTGGTATCTTTTAACCAATAATCATTAGACATAATTCTTCTCCTGCAAAACAAGATAACTTTTTAAAGAATCAAGTGACTTTTCAAAATAACTAAATATAATTTTAAACAACAATATCATTATGATTCTGTGACATATTCATATGAAAACAGTGTTAATAAAATCCTAAAAATAGCCATTTTAAAACTTTTCAAAATTCAGATTATGAAACTTTTGAAAACAAAGCTCTGATACCAAATGAAAGGGACGCGGAAGATGATCTTAAGGCTATTTAACACTAGAGGGGGGGTGAATAGTGTTTTAAGAATTTCTTTAAAACTTCTTTGATTTAAATTGATTTAACTAACTTAATGCAAATACACAATCACAGATCAAATCACAGAATCACAAACAGATGCAAATATAAATAAAAAGCAAGTAAAGGAAAGAACACACCAGGAATTTTATACTGGTTCGGTGTTACCCTACATCCAGTCCCGCACAACTCGTACGGCTTTCTATTCAATAATAATCTAGATTACAATCCCTCGATTCCAAGGCAACGAGGTACACCCTCCAGATTCTCAGGTCTCTGGGTAGAACCACTTGATTCACAGGACACAAGTTCACCCGATCGATTTCCAAGGACACGATCACACCTTTATAACCCTAAACAAGTTTCTTTGAGTACAAATGTATCTATAACTCTGATAAGCACTGAGATTCTTTGAAGAGAGTGGCAGAGAATCAAACTAGAGATATTCTGGTTTGATTCACTTAAGATTTCGGCAGAATATGGATAGGATGATTAGAAAATAAGATAAGAGAGTAAAGAGGAGAGAAAATAAAGAAAGTAGTTACTGGAAAACGTCCATAACAGTCTCTATTTATAGAGAATGAATGGATGTGTCCATTCAAAGAGATTTAAACGAATAGACACTTCTTTTGAAAAACAACCTTTGCTATAACGGGAAGCATGTCGACATGACGAGTAACTATGATGTCGACATGGTCTAGTAAAAATGATGATTTGCTTTTCTTTGAAAATGATGATTTAAAACATATGCAACTTTATTCAAATGGACTCTATGTATTTGTAGAAGGTATTTAGAAGTAGAAATACTTATGAATGTATATATGTATATATACTAAAATATATTTAAAATCAAAGTAAATAAACTAAAGTAAATATAATATTAAAATAGATTTTGAGGCTAAAATATCAAGGACAATTTTGAAATCAAAATATAACAAAATGATAAATATGATTTTGAGGCTAAAACATTTTTGGAAATGTGAACGAAGGTTTTTCTTTTGAAAAGGAATATTTGAAAATCATTTTATAAAACAAGAGATAATTTTGAAAATCATTTTGAATCAAAATTAGTGGATAACAAAATAGGGCTACTATCCGTTCCACTAGATATTTCGTGAGTTCCATCTCACTAGGGTTCCATCCCTTTAACAAGAACGAAGTGGATTCCATTCCACGAGTAAATTGGATAAAAAGAATGATAGTGCTTTCAAGGAGTTTTAACAAATATCTAACCTAACTATATTATTTGTCTTGAACTCTTGAATATCTTGAATCTCATGAGTCTTCAATCTTGAACTCTTGATCTTTGTCTTCATCAATTTTGTCTTCTTTACTGTACAGTCTTCTTTTGTTGATACCTGCATATAGATTTCCTGCACATATATATTTTATAACACTTCTATAGTTGTTGTCATCAAAACCACTATCCTATGGACTAACAATTTAAACCAGTTAATATTAGATGATGATAAAATGTTTTCCAAACCTGAATATTTTTATATAATAAATTTGTAAACCATCTTCTGAGTGAGACGTCATATTTTGTTTCGTCAAATTTGGACTGCTATTGCCCCGTTTATCTTATTTCTGGCAGATTTGCAGCATTTTGGTACCAATATCGACTTTTGATAGTATGATCGCCCCACTGATATCTGTATACCGTTTTGATTATCTCGTCGTGCTGATCTCTATGGTATATTCGATTGTATATTTTGGAGTCTGGTACGACACGGAATCAGTAAAGTGATTACCGTATCGGTAACCATTTTTGTACTTCCGTGTCCTTTCATATGTTTAGCAGCAGAAATTAAATAGCCACTTGTTTAATTTTTCCGTGATTTCAATAGCGTGAGCCTTGTTATTCCTACTGTTCAATACATTTTTGATTTGTCCTTTCATTTTCGGTCAAGACACTTCAAAATAAAGATTCATTTTTTCAGCTTTCTATTCACTTTTCTCTGCAACCTGCTCTTCACTCTTCTCTCCTCCCTTATAACCTTTTCACGCGATCACCACCCTCCCAAACATCAACTTTCACTCGAAGTTTGTAGCCATGCAGACTTCTCATTTCCGCCCCGCACTCTGCCACATCGACGTGAAACGACCTCCGCAAGTTTTGAACCACCATGGCCGAAGCCACATCTTCACCACTAAATCCCCTCAAGCCGTACCACTTCCATGCTTTTGCTGATTGGCCGCACCATGCCTCTTCCCATCACCTGATATCGACAGCCGAACACTCGACCCCTCCTTCCTAGCATCCCACTTCTTGTCGTGCATTTCTCCTTCAGCTAGCTCGGGTTTATATATATTGAGGTAGATTCTTTTATATATATTCTGATATATATATTTCTGTTAGTTTATATATAAAGGTTTTATACGTGAGTTGGTTTGGGTATATGTATATCTTATTGATGTATATATACAATACGTATGGGATTTTGAATAGCTTGTATTTTTTTGTATGTAAATTTTGATTTGTCTATATAAATCTTTTATATATAATGTACAGTTTATTTTAGATGTAAGTTTTATATAATATTCCAAAATCAGGCTATACATGTTACATTGAGTCTGCTTGTTATATGAATATACATAAGTTATATGTGTTATAAAGTTACAATATATATTACAGTGTATATAGGTTATATTAGCTCTTAGTTCGTTTACAGTATATATATATATATATTAAAGTACATTATGTTAGTTATAGCATGCCAGAGTTGTATAAGTGTTAATTATATAAGACTGTATATACAATGTTATATATGTATATATAAAGTTGGACAGGTTTGAATACAATTTGTTATTATTTACAAAAATTTATATAAGGGTACCTGATTGATTTAAATTTATTTATATACTATGATAGGTTTGAAGCTTATACATTAGTTTGTATATAGAGTTTTGTAAGTTTAAATATATATATATATGTGTGTTTACAATAACTGTATATTTATAGTAAATTTTGAGGTGTTTAAATTTTATGGGTTTGGTTTCAAACATATATATATATAGAGAGAGAGAGAGAATTTATTTTATGTGTGTTTAAAATTTAATATTGGTTTGGAATTTTGTATTTAGATTTTTTTATTTTGTGTTAAAGTTAAATTATTGATTTGGTATATATATATATATATATCTTATTTTAAATATATGTTTAAGAATTGGTTTTAGAGAAAATTTATAATACATATTTTGTGTCAATTATATCAAGATGGTTCTGATTTGTTTTTATCAAGTCTTATCCATCAGCTTTGTCGAATTTGTGCCCATCTTACTTTGCTTTGTAATTCGTGCTTGGATTCGTAATTCATCTCATTTCTCATTCATCTATCTAGGCTCAAAAGGTGAGCAATCACTCACGATTTACGTTCTTTTATTTATTAAATTTGATTTCAATTGAAACTTCAATTGAAATATGCTACCGTTAGTTATTTACGTTGATATATATATATATATATATATATATATATATATGTTGTTATCTGTATCTATTCACCTGTGACATCTAACACCATTATCTGTTATTTATATTGATGATATATGCCTGTTTATTATTATAATATCTGTTATCACACTGCAAGTTCCCTGTTAGTATAGAATTCCCTATGGGTTGAAATGATACATACCCGAATGATCAATAGAATAAGAGAAAATCATTATGGGTTGAAATGATAGACCCAAGCGATTTTCATTTGAATTGAATTTGGGATTGCGGGTTGAAATGATATATACCCGTATATATATTTAAACTGCGGATTGAAATGATAAATATCTGTATCACTTGACCATAGGATAGAAAATTATATACAGATACCGTTGGTCTATATATAAATATTTTGAAAATGATTTCTATGGTTTTGAAAAGAAATATATGGTTTAAATAAATATTGATTTTTAAGATTTATTAAAGTTGATTTAATAAAGTTGATATATAATATGTTTAAGTATTTATTTAAAATTTATATTTTCAAATATAGAGTTTGAAATGATTCAGGTTGAAAAGATAAATTTGAAATTGATTTGGAATTATACTAACTTAAGAATTATACTTAAATAAGTTTGATTTGAAATTTTTAAATTTGAGATTTTAAAGATATGATTTTATAACTTGATTTTGGTTTAAAGTGATTAAGTGAATATTTCAAGTTTAATAAATCGAAAGAAATATTTAGTGGTTTGAAATTTGGGGTTTTATTTAAATGATATTGGGTTTATTAAGTGAATATTTCAAACTAAATAATAGTAAAGTGTATATATATATATATGAAATTATTGAATTTAGTTTTGAAATGTTGAATATTTAAAGTTTTGAAATATATTGAAATTGAAATGGCTTATTTTATGGTTTAAATATGTATTTGAGAATCGATAATTTGAAATGGTTTATTAAAAAACTGAATCGAGTTGAAATTGATAATTTGAGATTTGATTAAATTTGAACTTTGGAATTCGAGTTGATTTGAATCGATTTGTGAAATTTGAGGAAACTATTTTATATAAAGTATTTTTAAACTATATCTAAAACAATTTATATCTTACTTTATAAATTATTTTAATATAAACTATTTTAATATAAATCATTTTCAATATAAATTATTTTTTATAAACTATTTTAACTTATAACTATTTTATATAAATTATTTTTATTTTATAAACTATTTTAAATATACTAATTATTTTAATATAAATTGTTTTAACTTATAACTATTTTATATAAATTATTTTATTTTATAAACTATTTTATTTTATATACTATTATTAATATCTAAACTATTGAAGGAAAGTGTTATGATTTCCAAAGTTATGAATTTCAATGTATTATGATTTCCAAAGTATTATTATTTCATATTGTTTTGGTTTCTAAAGTATTATATCTTTGAAAGTACTATGATTTTGGAAGTGAATATTTTGAAATGGAAATGATATCGTATTGATATGTTTTTGAAATGGAAATGATATTTTGGTTTTGAAGTATAAACTATTTTGAAATGATCGTGGTGTTATAATAACGATTGGTTGTTAAAGAGACCAGGATCGGATATGGGCATACTCTCTGTCGATACCGAAAACCACTTCAACAACTGTGTACGCGGTGGAGATTCCAGAATGAAGTAGGATGGTGGCGACGATCCTATATGAGGTATATACGTGGACCCGAGTCTCGTGAGTTGGCATAAGGTTGCTAAAACAGGAGCAATCGACGGGCTAATGAGGTAGCTCCTCTGATCGGACACACTCCATCGTATGCCATTCTATTACTTTGTGATTGATTTGGTGCGCACCCTTGATTCGGGAGTGTGGCTCGAGGTGGGCGATTGCTGCGGCTCTGTGTTACCACCGGCCCGGAAGTGTAATTGGTATATCTACCGTGGCATTGCCTAGTTGTGCCGTGTCATCTACCCTAGCGCGCCTTCTACGAGTTTGTTTTGTACCATACCTATGGAGTGTCCTTTGATGACGCCCATTACGGGGGAGATTACGGTACTGTATAGACTATGGGAATATATAAAATGTGTTAAGGGGGATACGGGTAATGTCTTAATGCTATTTTAATACCTTACTTTACTTTAGACATTATTATAATAGCGTATATTACTACATAGTAGATAGTTCCACGGATCCTTAGAGGATGGTTATCCCAAACATCCTTTAAGTTACTTGTATTGCAGTTGATATTTCACTTGAGTTGGATTTATTGATATAATAATGTTAATCCTGACTCGATTGTTTTGTGTTTTGCTTTACGCTCAGGTCAGACTGAGTGGTTTAGTGTTCGAGACTCACCTTTGGAGATGGAGCTTCGCTTGGAGATACAGCTATCTATCCAGCTTTCAGTTATTCAGTTGATTCCAGTGATGTATTCAGATCTTGTATTTGACTATTGTATTGGGATATCTATGTATTCAGACCTCTGTTGTATTTTATTTAACTCTGTTATATATATAGTAGCTTCATGAACTACTATTCTTTTGTTTCCGCTGCATTATTATTATATTACTCTGTGTCTGTGATTCTGTGATTATTTATTTACTGTATATGCTAAGTTTTTCCAAATTTAAATTAACAATCTGATATCTTAAGCAATTCAAATCCGACATGTATAGATGCGAATGGTTAAAAATTTCAGAATGTTACATTTCTTAAAAATTAAAGTCATTATATCAACTCAAAATTTTGAATTTGTGCAACCTGAATCCAATTCCATTTAGGAGAAATACTCAAAAATTATATAAACTATTTTGTTGGTGGGTTCAATATGAGAAAAGTATAGAAGAAATCGTCTTTTTATCACATGTTTAAAAAAGATTTTTCTCGTAAATAAAGTGAATTCTACTTAAATTTGGCATTTTAATTATTAATATGGAAAATCAAACATTATTAAACTGAAAATTATTTTTAGAAAAAATACATAGATACGTAGCTAAAATGATTTTAGAAAAAATTTGGAAGTTGTATCAACAAATTTTGTATTTTTAAAGGTTTCCAATGTGTTTGTGATAAAAATTTTGTCCAAAAACATATCTTGTTTATGATACAATATCTGATACAATTAACTGACCTATCTTGTAAAAATTGTTATTTTGGTTTACTTATCCAACAGAGCTCAAATGTGGTAGCAAAGAATAGATGCAAGTAGATTGATGTGGGTGAAACGGGACGAGTAGTGGCTGAAGGAACTATCGCTTCAACCGATCCAACAATAATGGTTCACTGTGTTCCATTAGGAAAAGATGCGGTAAAAGTTTGGGTAGACTTTGTGAGAGTTAATGACGCATTACTATGGGGACCTACATCGGAGTGTACATACATGGAAGATGCTTTTGGGACTACCGTAGCTTGGCCGGCGACATATGTCATTGGGGAGTCAAGTTCTAGTAAGTATTATTTTTCAGTTTAACAATAATATTATATGAACTCTGCCTATAAGATTGCACATAAACAAACACATATATGTTGAATTTTAAAATAATTGAATAGGTAAAATTTGAAGGGCTGAGATCAAATTGGGACGTAGAAAGATAAAATGTACATAAAGGAATCATACCTAGTTTTTGATTTATAATATGCTTGTTTTAGTTGAAATAAAAAGTGTCATGATCTAATGATCTAGTGTTAAAGTTTAAATCGTACATGATCGGCAACATTGACATATAGAAATGTCTAGATATTAAGTGGGCAAATGAACTTGTCTGATGCGGATTAAATTTTTGCTTCTCTCTGTATGTGTGGATTTGGCACGTAGTTGAGTTCAATACCTACTCTTTTAGCTGTTTAGTCACCTTATATACCTTAGCTTTGGCACTGTCGTGATGTGTAGTTTGTGTAGAGATTGGTTGCAGTGTGTATTGGCAGACAGTAGTGCTTGAATGAGGTAGTTGTTTTCAGGTGGAGAATGCTTGTAGATGGTTGAGATGCAGGCAGTAGCAGTTGTAGGTGACAGTTCTGTTCGTGGAGTGATTGTTGGCGAGGTGTTTGTTTGGAGAAAATGTTTGGAGTGCAGAAGATGTTAAGGTAAAGAGGATGGTTGTTGTGAAAGGAGAAGTTGGTGATTCTCTATGTGCTGGTGATGGTGGTGCTTCTGGGTTTGGCAGAGGCTAGAATTGAGTGAGATTAGTTATGTGTTTGGCAGAGGCTGGAGTTGAAACTGATGGTGGTTTGGAGATTTTATGGAGGGAGACGGTGGTTGGATTGGCTTCAGGCAGGTCAAGATTTTCGATGAGGGTTGTTGGAGTGATAATTCATTGGTACACTGGTTTATATTGCTAAATATAAGTTACCTAGAAAAAAAAAGAGGTGTGGATGAAAATTTTCTTACACAAGCCTTGTCATTTTCTCACTTCAAAATTTCAAAAACTCTAATAAATTGCTAAAAATTAAAAAATTCAAGTGAGAGATTCCTGGCATGTATCCACTTCATTTAATAGAAGGAAATCCTACTTTAGTCTATTTATTAGTGCACGGGAAAAAAAACTATCAGCAAGTAGAAGTGCAAGGAGAAAGAGAAACAAGAGTAATTAATTGGTGATAATCATTGACATGTGATTTATTTACTCATATTTGTGTCTATGTACACTATAAAATTGCATCCAATTTCTGATATATGCAGAGTGGTTTGGTAGAATGTTGATATGTAAGCATGATATTTGGTTCAGATATTAATCCTATTCTCTATTTTATCATTAAGTGGTATAGACAGGTTTGGTTGTTAGATTCAATATGTATGTGGAAGGATGAAGATGAGTGCCCCTAAATTATTTCATGTTGTAGTATCAGGTTCTCATATAATTGTCGTATTGACTTGTTTGTTTTCTATTACCGGGAAAAGAAAAGCAGTTAATGCATCTAACTCAGATCACCAACGGACATTAGCATCATATAGATTAGCAAACCGTTTATCATTCAATATCTTGGTAATAATCCCGTTACTTTCTAAGACCAAAAAAACAATAAAATACCATGATAATTTATTGTGGACTTCTTAAAGGGGAACGATATTGCTAGATAGATTAGCTTAACACATCCACGAATTATTGGAGTATGATATGCCATATTTATTGAGGCCGATCGTCTAGTCCCCATTTTATATAATCTTTGAAAATCCAACATTTCATTTTCTGTTTTTCAACAATTTAAAAATATCAAAAGGACTTCTGTCCTCTGTTTACTTTATTCATAAGAAAATCTCCCATATTTATTGCCATACTTTCTAGAAGTGAAACACGACTTCGTATTTTACCAATTAACTTGTTGTTCTATAGTCTATTCTGCAACATTCTATGAGAAAATTTTGTGTATTAAAATAACTATGCGAAATTCAATCGTAAGAGAGCATAAAGAAAAAAAATTATATTCCAAAATACATTTAGTGCACACTATGAATGATGTTTAGGACTACATGATTCATTGCACAAAAAAGTGAAGTGCTCATTTTAACAATTCACTTTTACTAAAGTTTCATTGCTTTCAACTTTCTTATGCAGAAGAACGTTGTAGGTAAAAAAATGATAATGGTAATTATATTTGCATGTTGTGCTATTTAAGTAATAATGAAAGTTGCAAGATTAACATAGATTAATGCTTGTTTACAAAAATCATTTTGCAAACTTGTAGAGATTTACTAAACCATTTTAAAGGCGGATAGTGGTTATTCTTTTATTGTAATTTTTTTTGCAATACAGGTCACTTTCAAAAACTATTAACATGAATAAATCAGTTCAAACATTTTTATTTGCATGCACACTGAGATTTATTTCAAATCTTAAAAGTCCATCTGTTGAAGTGGTTGGAATTCCAAAATAGTGTGCACATGTATTGTTAATACTTGCATTTTTTTTGGGATAATATGATTACAATGGTTACTTGATAATTCATGGAAAATTCTTATTGTTGATTATCAACCTTGTTTACAGGTAATTAGCTTTTCTGAAGTGAAGACCATCAACAACAATGGACATGACTTTAATTGTTATATATATTATGATATGTGTTAGTACTGGTTGTGTAAACTTGTTTGTGAATGCTTGTGGTATGTGAATTTGCTCATTTTGTCAAATAACTTTTATCTAAATGGTTATGGATATTATACTTATGCATTTAAAAAACGCAGTTATACGGAAATATTTTGTAGCGTTTATTAAAACGCAACCAAAAAAACCATATATTTAGTTGCGCGGCCTGTAGTAGCGTTCTTTAAAATGCTACTAAAATTTTTGGTAGCGTTTTTTCAACGCTACTAAAGGTCTTTTCTGGTGTAATGGTTCCTAGTTAACCCATGAAAACCAGGATAAGATGATTAGTTATTTGAATAACTAATAGGTTCAGAGGGATCCAAGAATTAATTAAGTTAACTGCAGGAGCCTATAGGTTCTTAGTGATCCCATGAAAACTTTGGATATGACAGGTTGTCCTATTAGACAGGGGATGGAAAATCCTAATTATTTTCAAGTATGCATATCATTATAATATTTTGAAAATGTGTGTTATAACCATTGTGGATGCAGGAACATAGTGTATGGCTTTATAAAGGTTTTAGGATACTAGCGAGGGGAAACCCGTTCCGCTAAGCGGCATGGTCTCACTAGATATCTAAAGGATTGAGATGTTAGATTATTATTCATACCAGGCTTTATGTCTGACTCAAAGTTTTTATTTTCCCCTTAAACTCTCGAGTACTCAATTGATTTTGAATAGTTTGAGATTTAAGGTTCTCAGGTTTTCTTCTCTGGCGAATAACACTTCCGGAGGCATGCAGGAGGCAGTTAGTTATTTAAAGTTATCTTTTTCCGCTGTGTGTTTGGATGTAGAGGCAGAATTATTAGCCTTATTATATACTCTGATCAACTAAGGAGGCTTCTTCATATGTCGCTCTTGGAGTATGTGTAATAATTATATTTTGCTAAACGTGGTTAAAGTTTTAGGATTATGTAATGAGCATGAAATGTTTTGAAAGGAATGAGAAAATATGTTTTTGAATTGTTAAATTTTTTCCATAGTCTTGTGATCCGAGTATCAATGAATCTAGCACCGCCGTATTTGGTCATCGAAGATTAATAACTATGGATGACTGCAGCATCCGTAGCCGTTAGTTTTGGGCCTCCAAGTAGGGGGATGTTATGAGTTGGTATCAGAGTGAGGTTTATGAAACTTTAAAAAGAATATTTAAACCTAAAAAGATTTTTCAAACATAATCCAATAAATTAAAAATATGATCAGGGTTTGGGTTAACGCTATATTAACGTACTTGTATTTGATATACAGGTATATATCTAAGTACGTATTCCCTTCTCTTTTAGACCGTTCTTCTGTATCTTACTAAGGCTCGTATGTGGATATACGAGAAAGAGGATATGGAAGCAGTAAACGGAAGAGGAAATCTTGGTGGAGGACGCACCGCTACTAATGGAAATGCTCGACCTAATACTCGAAGAAACCAAGGTCGATAGGCTAGTGCTAATCAAAATGCTGAGGTCAATGTAGGTGCAGGAAATCCGCCAATAGATGCGAGGATGGTGTATCTGTTGTTGGTTAATCTTTTGCAAGCTAGATCTACTGGTAATTTGGTAGGAGCTAATCCTATTATTCCGATTGGATATAACTATGCTAAGCTGAGTAGAGACTATATCAGTCCGGGAGGAAAGCCGTTTTTTGGAATAGAAGATGCTGTTGAAGTAGAAAACTGGCTGTTGAAGTATGAGAGGATCTTTACAGATTTAGGCTTGAATGATGGAGAGAAGACTAGCCTCTAGACAGTTGCAGGGGTTAGCGCTTCATTGGTGGAATAGTGTGACGGCCAGAGTGCCGGAGGAAGAGTTCACTTGGGCTGACTTTAGTAGGAGGTTTGAGAAGAGGTTTTTGTATGAGGTTTCCAAGTCGACATTGATGAGGAAGTTCATGGATCTTGTCCAAGGACATATGTCTGTGATCGAGTATGCTGCTATGTTTGATAAGCTATCTCGATACGGTTATGCTTTGGTTGACACTGATGTCAGAAGGAATGAGAGATTCATTAGGGGTTTGAGGCCAGAGCTAAGCAGGATAGCTATGATTCATTTTAGAGAACCTTATCATGTGATGGCGGAGATGACCGTCTTTCATGAGGAAATGCTTGTTATTTTAGCTAGGGAGAAGCCCGTTGAGTCCAGGGTTCTCAGGGAAGGAAAAGGAAATTCTTCAAGAAGAAAGGAGCCCAGAAAGGGGATGATGCCAAGAAGGCGAAGGTTGATTTAGTGTGCTGTAAGTGTGATAAGATGGGCCATTATGCCCACGAGTGCAGAACTGGTAAAGGAAAAAAGCCCGCGGAGAAGAAGAATGCGAAATGCTTCAACTGTGACCAAATTGGGCATTATAAGAACCAGTGTCCAGAGCTAGTCAGGATGGACAAAGGGAAGGTGTTTGCTATTGGACCACCATCTTCTTCTAGACCTACTGCAGCAGAGAAAGGGAAGATTGTGTTGGAAGGTACGCTTTTGATTCAAAGTATACCAGTTAGGGTACTTTTTGATACCGGTGCATCACATTCATTTATATCACAGTATTTGGTTGATAGGTTATGTATAGAACCCACATACCTTATTACTTCCTTAAGGGTTGTGAATCCAATAGGAGGGTATGCAACTCTTGGGATGAGATGTGACCAGTTAGAACTAGATTTGTTAGGTCATAAGTTTGCACGCAGTTTGTATGTTTTTGATTTCGGGATCATTTTGGGTATGGATTGGTTGGGTAGGTATGAGGCTAGGATATTTTCCAAGATCGAGAAATATCATTGAGGCACCTAGATAGTCATAACCGAATCGTCTTCTCAGTGGAGAATTCCAGTAAGAGTGTTTGTGCTTTGTTAAGTGCCATGGAGGTTGGAGATGAGCTTAGTCGGGTTTGTGTTGCGAGAGAATTTGCAGATGTATTTGAGCCGATCACTGGATTACCCCTGAAACGAGCTGTTGAGTTTCGAATAGACCTTGTACCAGGAGCTGAACCTGTTACTAAACCATCTAGTAGAATGATACCGATAGAGATGAAGGAATTAAAAGTGCAGCTAGTGGATCTTAAGGGAAGGAATTTTATAAAACCAAGCAGTTCGCCTTGGGGAGCAGCCGTAGTGTTTATAAAGAAACCAGATGGATCGTTAAGGATGTGCATCGACTATCGTAAGTTAAACGAGAGGACGATCAAGAATAAGTATCCTTTGCCGAGAATCAATGAATTATTTGATCAGTTGAGTGGAGCCAAAGCGTTTTCCCAATAGGATTTGGCGACAGGGTTCCATCAGTTGCGAGTGGTGGAGGATAGCATTCCTTTGACAGCATTTTAGACTAGGTATGGTTCGTATGAGTGGTTGGTGATACCATTTGAATTGGCAAATGCGCCTGCTTTCTTCGTTGATTTGATGAATCGGGTTTTTCGAGAGCACTAGGATAGGTTCGTGTTGGTATTTATAGATGACATTTTAATGTACTCTAAAGATGAAAGGGAGCGTAAGATTCATCTTAGAGTGGCGTTGGAGACGCTAAGGCAGAATCAACTGAAGGCGAAGTTTTCCAAGTGTCATTTTTGGAAGAAAGAGGTTAAGTTTCTTGGTCATGTGGTTTCAGAGAAGGGATTGTCAGTCGATCCAGACAAGATCGAAGCTATGCACAATTGGAAGAGACCAGAAACGGTGACCGAGATCAGAAGTTTTCTTGGACTTGCTGGCTATTACCAGTGATTCATTAAGGATTTCTCACGAATAGCAACGCCTTTGACTAAGCTGACCAGGAAGGACGTGAAGTTTGTTTGGTCTAACAAATGTGAGAAAGGGTTCCTTAAGTTAAAGCATTTGTTAACCAATGCGCCAGTGTTAGTAGTTCCCGATGGTAACCAAGGGTTAGTAGTATACACTGATGCATGTGGCACTGGATTGGGAGCAGTATTAATGCAGAGGGGCAAATTTATTGCTTATGCATCTAGGCAGTTTAAACTGCACGAAGTTAGATATCCTACTCACGACTTAGAGTTAGCTGCGGTGATATTTGCCTTGAAGATTTGGAGGAATTATCTTTTGGGAGAGATATTTGAGTTGTATACTGATCATAAGTCATTAAAGTATTTATTCTCTCAGAAGGAGTTGAATATGAGGCAGTAGAGATAACTGGAGTTTTTGGCTGCTTATGATTTCGGTATAGAGTATACTCCAGGGAAAGGAAATAAGGTAGCAAATGCTCTCAGTAGAAGACATCGGAATGTGGTGTTAGTGATGTTGGCAGAATGGAAGGATCAAGATGCTTTAGCCAGTTGTGGTGTGCAGTTAAGATCGACTGCTAGTTCTAGTGGAGGTACTGCCATGTTGTCTTGTTTAGAAGTTCGACCAGTGATGATCGAGAGGACAACTTCTAAGCAAAGATAAGATCCAGTTTTAGTTGAAAGAATTAGAAGGTTTGAGGTCGGATCAGAGATTGATGGCCTAAAGGATTTTAGTCCTGACCAAAGAGGATGGTTGAGAAAGAAGGGACGGCTTTGCGTACCGAATATAGAGAACTTAAGGATGGAAGTTCTAGAGGAATGTCATCGATCGAAATTTACAATTCATCCTCGAGGAACCAAGATGTATCAAAATATGAAGATGAGATTTTATTGGGAAGGCATGAAGAGGGATGTTGGCTTGTGGGTTAGGCAGTGTGTAAACTATCAACAAGTCAAAGCTGAACATCAGAAGCCGAGTGCGTTACTTCAGCCCATAGATATTCCAGTTTGGAAATGGGATTCAATATCGATAGATTTCATTGATGGGTTGCCGAGGTCAAGGAGAGGAAATGAAAGCATATGGGTTATTGTGGACAGGCTGACCAAGGGTGCCCATTTCATTCCGGTAAATCAACCAGGACGGCACCTGTTTTGGCTAAGTTGTTCATGAAGAACATAGTTAGACTCCATGGGATTCCTAGTAGCATATTCAGCGACAGAGATGCATTATTCACTAGCGAATTTGGAGGAGTCTACAAGAGGTATTAGGTACCAAGCTCAAGATGAGTATAGCATATCACCCACAGATGGATGGGCAGACAGAGAGGGTCAACAAGGTACTCGAGGATTTATTGAGAGCTTGCGTGTTAGACTTTGGTGGATCTTAGGAAGATCACCTACATCTGATTGAGTTTTTCTATAATAATAGTTATCAGACTAGTATAGGAATGGCACCTTTTGAAGCTTTGTATGGAAGGCCATGCAAATCGCCAGCATGTTGGTTTGAGACTAGAGACAGATTGGTATTAGATCCTGATTTGGTTAGAGAGGCATCAGAAAAGATTGAGTTAATCCGACGATGGATGAAGGAAGCTCAATCCAGGCAGAAGAGTTACGCAGATTGTAACACCCCGCATTTTTATAAAATTAAAATTTAGTGTATAACGATAAGTATAAAAATTAACATTTTTGGAATTATTGGAATATGGCTTCGAAACTTATACCATTGCCTTCGGGGCAATTTTCTGATCAGTTCCCATAGATAACTTGTCAAAATCCAAGTCAATGTGAAGAAGTTAGGAATGAAACAAAAACGAGTAACAAAACAGGAATATATATATATATATATATATATATTACGTGAGCCGACCGTTAGGTCGACCCATAAGGCGCCATGGTCGACTGACCGGTCGACCGTTGGAGTAGGGCGGTCGACCGCCCAGTCGACCCGCCTTCGACCTGGAAGAAGAATCATCCAAGTAACGTGCCAGTGACGTAAATTTTTATTTTAGGCGATCTAAGCCATACGTTGTTCAATCCGATGGCTCCGAACGACCCTGTAAGTGGTGGCCCCATATTCAATCTAAGAATTCGACGGTCTGAGATCCCCAAGTTCCAATATAAATAGGACCCTAAGCCTAGTTATTTTCTCACAATTAGATTTTCTCTCAATGGGTTCATTGCCTGAGGCTAAACCCTAAATAGAAAATATTTCTTTGGGTTCTTGGCCTAAGGCTAAACCCTAAAAAGAAAATATTTCTAGGGAGGAGATCTTCTAAATTAAAATATTACGCACCTTGGAAGGGGACGCAGAAGGACCATGGAGCCAGGCTGAGCACAAGCAAAGCTAAGGACGACAGGTGAGTGGATTTAATTATATTCTTTTACGTTTATAATATATATTATCGTTGAATTTCCATCAGATAATTTATCCCAGTAATTAATTAGTTATGCAAACAATGTAAATTTTATTTATATTTAATTAGGCTTTATAGTTAGAAAAGGCGTAGGCCTAAAAGTAAGAAGTTTACATTTATTTACATCTATTTTAAAAGTCATAATTTAGCCTTAATACCGGTTCCTTTTATTCCCTTTTTACATGAATAATATAGTTAGAAAGAGAATTCGCGGGTATGGATTAAAATAATAGACTTTATAGAAGTAGATGTAAAATGATAAAATTGGAATAAAGTTAGAAAATTGGAATTCTGCAATAAATTACGCTGAACGGAAACAATAAATTTATCTGATAACTTAATTTGGGCAGTAAGTAATAGATTAATTGGTTGGTTTAGACACTAGAATACATTTCTACAATTTAATAATTAAAAGATAACGATAAACATAACTGCAAGAATAAAAAGAAAAAGAAGGGAACTAGTGTAAAATAGAGGGACCACTGTATTTTACACTATCCCAAAATAATAAAAGAAATATCTTGCAATTACGAATTATTGTTTATAGTATTATTTTGTATTAAATTATGGAAATAGATTTTAGTATAGCTTTCACAACCAACCAAATAAAATAGAATTACTTCCTAGAATAGAAGATAATAAAGCAAAGTATGACATGAATCATGTAAATTATTAGATAAGAACTTGAAGCTGTAAACGATAATGAACCTTGGTCTGCATTCACTGCGCAGACTATTTAAGAAGATAGTTATTATGATAAGTGAATTATATAATATAAGAGAATAAAAGAATATTCTATATCATAATAAAAGAAGGCAGATTAGAACAGAAAAGAAATGCTGGAATTATGTACGGACTATAAAAGAAGAGAAAATGACAATTACAGGTAGAATTATAACATAGGTTATAATTAAGTAATAAGAACGGAAAAGCTTATTTTAAGACTTTTAATAAATTAATGAGCAATAATAATGGTAGAAGCTTATTTAAATAATTTATATTAATTCAATAAGCAAATAAAGCAGGAATGATAAAAGAGGCTTATTTTAATGAACTTAATAATTATATTAAGTTAAATAAGCAAGATAATGAATGTGGCTCATACCAATAGCATTCCCTATTAAATAAATGGAAATCTCACAAAAGATAGAGGTGAGATGAGGGCAAGAATGTGCTAATTGGGGGTAAATAAGTAGCCAACAGAATAAGAAAAGTAAACTAAACGCAAACTAAAAAATTAGACTTAAGGTCTAATAAAAGAGTGAGATGCGTTTGGAGCAGCCCAAAGGATGAAGAGCCTAACGAAGCAGTTCATCACAGATTTCAACAAAGAAGAAGCACGTCCAACTTAGTTATTTTGGGCTAGAAGGAAGTACGAGACTTCAATAGGACGTGAAGGTACTCTAGGGTGTCCCTCTGGGTAGGCCTAACGAAGCAGCATTCCCGGAGGCAGGTCTGTAGGTGTTCCATTAAGAGAGTATGCCTTGACTACATTTGCATTGTAGGCCTAATGACCCAGACCTTTGTAGGCAGTCAAAAGGGTTTGGTATTAGGAGTAGGATATTCGTATGTCCTAGTACTTGCAAGTAAGTTTAGTGGGCAGGACCCAAAAGGATAGTTGCATGCAGATATTACGCCAGCATCAAAATCAAGAACGAGTTTGGGAAAGACTAGAGTTAAACAAACAGACCAATGATTCTTTCACTGTCGAGACATTGGGTGAGGGGCACCGCAAATTGGATGTTAGATTGTTTGAAGTAGGGCACGACCACTTAACTCTTTAGAAGTCTTTTGGTTAGTTGAGGGGTGGCTGCGTGGAGCCATAGTCACGATGAAAAAGAGACAGACCAACTAGAATATCTATATTGTAGGCCTAACAAAGCAGTCCTTTATAGATATAGAAAATTCCCGATTGAATTCCGTACAAGGTAGACCTTGTTGGTGGGATTCAGATAGTAGACAGAACGATTACGTAGTCCTTAATGTACGCACTGGGTGGTACATTATGGATGTCCGAGCACTAGCATAGACTAGTGAGGATGCGATTTACGTTTTTATAGTAAGTAATGGAGCATCTAAATTGTAGGGGGGCATTTCACCAAAAGGACAAACTTTGCAGTCCAATTAGTTTCTAGGACACACATTCAAAGAAATTACTTTCAAGGCCAAAGTCAACAGAATAATTACTTTCAAGGACAACGTCAGCAGTCCAATTACTTTCAAGGACATAATTTCATAGGTTTTTAGGCCCTAGAAACTAATTATTTTACATTTTGTCCTTGAAAGTAATTATTTCAGTTGTGTGTCCTAGAAACTAATTCCACTTACTAAAGAGGCCCTTATGGCTAATTTCCACTATTGTAGGCCTTATGAAGCAGTGCTTTACAGATGTAGCTACGGAATGCCCGTGGAGCAAGACGATGGAATATCTATATTGTAGGCCTTATGAAGCAGTCCTTCACAGATATAGCTACGGAGCAAGACAATGGAGCATCTGTATTGTAGGCCTTACGAAGTAGTCCTTTACAGATGTAGTTATGGAATGCTCTTGAAGCAAGACGATGGAGCCCTTTTCGAGGAGGATACAGAAGGTACCATGGGTGGTACCTAGGACTAATATGGTCATATAGCTACATATATGTATTAGTTATTAGGTTGTAATCTACAATGGAGTAGATGGGCATGGTTCACGAACAGAGGCGAGAGTATGTAACCTAATGAACCTAATATAAGAGTAAATGGAAATAAAACGATACATGTAGATTAAGCCTAGAAGTATATAATTTATTCATTCACCGGAACTTTTTTTCTGACCTCCTCCTCATAACATCCTACAGGTTAGGTAGATGGCAGAGACTTCTCAGCTTTATGACACTTGCTTAGAAAGTGTTATTATTTGGGTGAGTATTTACTTACTATTATATTTTAGTTTTCCGTTGTAAAATATTTAATTGAGCTCTGATATATTTGTCTTTGCCTATTTGCAGGATACCAGATTCCCAACTCGGGTTTCAGTGGGCTTGGGTTTTAGCATTTTTGCGAAAAATCCGGAACCATTGGAATTCGGGTTGTTACACAGATAAGAGGCGTAAAGACCTAGAGTTCTTGGAGGGAGACAAGATTTTCATTAATGTATCACCAATGAAGGGTGTAGTACGGTTTGGAAAGTCAGGAATGTTGGCCCCGAGATATGTTGGACCATTCCAGATTTTAGAAAGGATTGGGAAGCTCGCTTATAGAGTAGAGATGCCGAGCAGTATGGCAGGTGTCCATAATATATTCCATTTGTCCCATCTTCGCAAGTATGTGCATCATTTAGAGGCTACTATTCCCCAGACAGAGTTGGAGGACTTGGTAGCAGAGCCAGATTTGATTTTTGTTAGACAACCAGTTCGGGTTGTAGCGAGAGATGAGAAGAAATTGAGGACCAAAACAGTCAAGTTGGTAAAGGTTCAGTGGAGTGACAACGAGAAAGACTGTATTTGGGAGACAGAGGACAGGATTCGAGAGGCCTATCCTGATTTGCTTTGATGTATGTCTATATTAGATTTATATAGATTGGTTGCTAGATGGATTGGCTAGTATGGTTGTTAGGAGATGTTACAGATGATTGCTATGTTTGCTAGTTAGTAGTTACAGAATTTCAAGGATGAAATTCTTTTAAGGATGGGAGCCTGTAACACCCCTAATTTTATTGACATGATTCAGGAGATTTAATTAGAATAATGTAGACAAGGAGATTGAGGATTGATTAATAAATTAAGTGTCGTGCTTATTTAACTAAATGAACCAATAAAAGATTAAGTAATTAAACATAAAGGCATTAGGGTAAATAGCCACCCATATTTCCTACTCTTATACTATTCTCCTTAGTCATACACGTTCATTTTTATCTCAAACAAAATTTATAACTGTGAGAAGAAAGCAAGGCCGGCCATTAGGAAGAAGAGAAGAGAAAAATCAAAGTAAAAGCTTAGGATCATGGTAGAAGAAATCAATCTCAATCAAACTTCAATTTCCTTATCCAATCTAAGGTGAATAATGATTTCTACATCTCTATTTTGATTTATTATCAAATGGTTTCAAATTTAATCATAAATCTGTTTTATGATATATTGATTGGTGATATGCTTGATTTATGATTTATATGATTTAAACAAGGTCGTTTTAAGGAGATATATACGGTTTTAGGGTAAAACCAAGCCTTAATAATTTTTAAATGCCATGGGAAAATTTTATGTTATAGAAAACATAATTTTGGAATGGGGTTTCAATTTTTATAATTTTCCAAGCCGTGGAGAATTTGTTATGAATTTTCAAAGGAGAATATGGTTATTTGGGTTTATAAATTTATTTTGGAAAATATATTAATAATTTGGGTCTGAAATTTTAATATCTTAGACGACATGATTAAAGTGAATTTCTGGAAATTTTTGGGGATTTTTACTAAGTGATTTAGTATGGATAATAAATTATTTCGAAAGGAGGTCCTAAATGATTTAATTATTTTTATAAGAGGAAGGGCTTATTTGTTAAAAGTTAACTTAATTTAAGATCTGAGATAATGTGGCAGATATTATCCAAATTATTTAAAAGTTTGTGCAAGCCAATCAAATGTTTACAAGTAGGCAAGTTTATTACAAAAAGTTTACTTATTTTGGCAAAAATAGCTTTTACCCAGAAAAGATGGTTCCACCTTCTTTGGCAAACCTTTCGACTTAGACCTCTCGACCAAGACCATTCGACTTCATTAACCAATAAGGTTGAAAGCAATGCACATGATATCATCTAGATGGTATATAGTGAATTGGACCAAGTCGAAAGGTATGTTGTCGAAGGATTGCATTCGAAGGGTTGCTTTCGAAGGAGATGGTCCCTTAATTTACTTTGATTTGAAAAAGAAAAACCACTTGCCTATTTTCTAAAGACCTTTTGACAAGGTCGAAAGTTGTAGTTTCAAAAGGTTGTTTTAAAGACCTTTCGACAATGTCGAAAGGTCTGGTTACAAAAGGTTGTTTTTATAAGACCTTTCGACAAGGTCGAAAGGTTTGGTTTCGTATGGTTGTTTCAAAGAGGATTTTGAAAAGAGCTGCCGCCTTTATTTTGGTTCAAACCCTTTGAAGGGGTTGAAAGTAGGAGCTTTTGAATTTGTCGAAAGGTTTAATGGTTTCCGTAAAATAAGCCGCTTCTCAAACCTTCCAAAGGGGTCGAAAGCTAAAGTTTTCGATGTAGTCGAAAGGTTTAATTGTCTTCCCTAATGTTTTATAAAGAAGAGAGTGATTTAGAAAACTTTCACCTACGATCCAAAGTAATATTTTTAAGTATAAACCCAATGTTATCAAAAGGTGTACTTTCCAATTTTTTTGAAAGGTTTACTTTTCAATGGTTTCGAAGGGTTTTACTCTTAAATATAGTAATGCTTTATCAAGGTTGAAAGGTTTCGAGTATTAAAAGGGCTGGAGCCTTTCTTTTAAAGTAGATGATTAAACCTTTCGAAGAGGTCGAAAATGTACCCTTCCGATGTTGTCGAAAGGTTTGAAAACCCATACTCTAATTTTTAAAGAAAAACAAACCCACGGCTTATATAAAGGAGTTTGTAATGGCTTTAAGTATGAAATTTTGAAGAAGTATTGCCTTGATAAAAATATAACTTAAAGGTGTTAACTATGTTTTATGAAATATATTTCAAGGACCTTAAATCCACAGGAGTGGTATAGTTAAAATTGTTGTTTTGCTTCTTCAAATAGGAATATATTCACATGATAACCCATCACTGTATTTTGGGAAAAGGGGTAGAAGAACCGGCTTGGTTAACTCAATAGTGAATATATATTGCTTAAACTCCTGAATGAGTAGAATTGCATCCAAGGAGTCAGGGTGACCCAATAACATAAGATGCCTAAACTTTGTAGTTATTGGAGTAAACCAAAAGGTTCATAGTAAACCCATTAAAACTAAGATAAAGTAGTTATTGGAGTAAACCAAAAGGTTCAAAATAAACCCATGAAAACTATGATAAAGTAGTTATTGGAGGAAATCAGCAGTTTCATAGTTAACCCATGAAAACTATGTATTAAGGACAGTTGGCAGGGGCAAATTGGTTTGTAGTAAACCCATGAAAACTATATCTAGATTAAGAGTTGACATCAGTCAATAGGTTCCTAGTAAACCCATGAAAACTAGAATAAGAACGTGACTAAAGGAATTATCAGTAGGTTCCTAGTCAACCCATGAAAACTAGGATGTAAGGTGAGTTACTGGATAAGTCCATAGGTTCCTAGTTAATCCATGAAAATTAGGATAAGATGATTAGTTATTGGAATGACTAATAGGGTTAGGGGGACCCGTGAATTAATTAAGTTAACTAGCAGGAGCCTATAGGTTTTTAGTGATCCCATGAAAACTATGGATATGATAGGGTGTCATATTAGACGAGGATGGGAAATCCTAATTGTTTTTAAGTATGCATATCATTATAATATTTTGAAAAGGTATGTTTTAACCATTGTGGATGCAGGAGCACAGTGTATGGCTTTATAAAGATTTTAGGATACTAGTGAGGGGAAAACCCATTCTGCTAAGCGGCATGGTCTCACTAGATATCTAAAGGATTGAGATGTTAGATTATTATTCATACCAGGCTTTATGTTTGACTCGAAGTTTTTGTTTCACCTCTAAACTCTCGGGTACTCAATTGATTTTGAGTAGTTTGAGATTTAAGATTCTCAGGTTTTCTTCTCTGGTGAATAAAGCTTCCAGAGGCATGCAGGAGGCAGTTAGTTATTTAGAGTTATCTTTTTCCGTTGTGTGTTTGGATGTAGAGGCAGAATTATTAGCCTTATTATATACTCTGATCAACCAAGGGGGCATCTTCATATGTCGCTCTTGGCGTATGTGTAATAAATATATTTTGCTGAACGTGGTTAACGTTTTGGGATTATGTAATGAACATGAAATATTTTGAATGGAATGAGAAAATATGTTTGGATTGTTAAAAAATTTCCATAGTCTTATGATCTGAGTATCAATAAATCTAGCACCGCCGTATTTGGTCGTCGAAGATTAATAACTATGGATGACTGCAGCATCTGTAGCCGTTAGTTTTGGGCCTCTAAGTAGGGGGATGTTACATGACAGTTTGAAGTGGATTTGCATTATGGAGGAGGAATTGCAGTCTTTGAAGAAGAATAAGACTTGGGATTTGGTATTGATACCTTAGAGAAGTCGAGCCATTGGTTGCACGTGGGTGGTCGAGCTGAAGGATGATGGGATATACAAGGACAAATTAGTTTCAAAACAATTTTCAAAAAGGAAGGGAATAAAGTATGATAACATATTTGCTCCTACAGTGAGACATATTTGCTCCTAAAGTATGATAACATATTTGATCCTACAATGATAATCTATTGTATTTTTCTTATATATGGATGATGTATTGATTTCTTCCATGGATAAAGCTGAAATCAATAAATTAAAGTTGAAATTAAAAGTGGAATTCGAGATGAAAGACCTTGAAGAAGCAATGAAGATTTTGGGGATGGAAATCCAAAGAAATAAAAAAGTTTGACTTTTGATATTCACTCAAAAGAAATATATTCAAAAGGTTCTTGCTCGGTTTAGCATGAAAGGAGCAAAGGCAATCAATACATTGATGCATTTGCACATACAACTTTCTACTAAAGGCTCTTCGATCTCAGATAAGGACAAAGCCTACATAGAGAAGGTGCCCTATGCGAGTGCAGTTGCTAGCTTGATGTATGTTGTGATTTTCACTAGGCCTCGCATCATACAGGCTATTATGTTGGTTATTAGATATGTAGAATATCCGAGAAAGATAATGTGAGGTGGTGAAGTATATTTTTAGATATCTTAGAGGAATTATAGATAGTCAGCTTGTTTTTGGCGATAAAGATAAGAATTTCAACTTGGTTGGATTTTGTGATTTTGATTATGCTGGCCAGAGATACCGAAGGAAGTAAACCTCCAATTATGTATTCACTCTTGCAGGGAAAACTATAAGTTGGAGAGCAAGGTTGCAAATTATAGCTGCTTTGTTTACTACAGAGGCAGAGGTGATAGCTACTGCTAAAGTAGCTAAGGAGGTACTTTATTTGAAGCGGTTGATGCATGATTTGGGCTTCGTATATGATGGAGTTTGGTGAGTTGTAATTGTTATTCAATATTTTCGTAAATAATATAGTAGAGTAATCAAGGGATCTTAGCCTAGCCTGATCTGGTCCAGGTCGACTGCATCCAAGTCAGCTCGTAAGCTAGCCATGGCTAGGAGCAAGTAAACTAGTGTTCTCATGTGTGATGATTGCCTGAATCCAACATAGGCCCGCATCGACTACTCTACTTAATTACATGTCAAGACTTCTACTAGCGATTCCTCCCAATGCAGCAGCCCCAGCAACCAGCTCGCCCACTGATACAAGGCACGAATCCGGCTCGGCTCATCTCCCATTAGTCGATCGACTCTCTCACCAGCTCATTCGCAACCTAAAAACAGGTCAGTCCACTTGCTTAAGCATCTCTTCCTCAGCTATATCCCTATCGATATAGTTTGAGATTGCCTCAAGGGTGGCTCATCATCGATCCAGCTTCGATACCACTACTTACGACCTAAACTATGCCTCGTTTCACCCAACTCAGCAAACCCTCGACTCTATAGATTGCCCATCCTCCTTATGTTCTCAACAGATTAGCTTGGCCCATCCTGCTACCTAGGCATGCGAGAGCAAAGTAGTAAGAGGTACAACTAGATGTACCTAGTTCTGATAAGAAGCGTATTACATATTCTACAATCATACGACAAGTAAAACTTCATTTAATGCAAAGCATGGTATTTGATACAGTCCTATTGGCCTTCATCTCAGCCATGCATTCTTCTCTTTCATCGGCTGTCTCTCTTTAAGCCCTTCTAGCTAGATCAATGGTCAAGCGTACTTCTAGCCTGTTTTGCAGTGTAATCTTAGTCGTCCAAACATCAGTTCAAGTACTATAAGAACCACATTCATAACCTGTTCCAAGGGTTGGTTGGCCCCCGATGGAGGGGATCCCAGGTGGGTTGGTTGGTAACAGGTAGAGGGGACCCTTTGTTGGTTGGTTAGTCTCCTGGTAGAGGGGACCCTTTGTTGGTTGGTTAGTCTCCTGGTAGAGGGGACCCAGGTTAATTGTTGGTTGATACCTCACATCCTCACTTGATACCTCACATCCAGCTTTATCTAGTCACTAAGAAGATTCCTCAACTGTCTCATTTTGGCTTTGTGTCATGCACATCTAGTTTGCACGCACACTCATCTCCTCACATCGCTACTACTATCAACTAAATTATTGTAGCCATTCATGCATCCATTTTGAGGGTTGCACCAATCTGCTCAGACGTCAATCTCAAGATTCGAACCATCCTGGTCAGCCCATTTCATGGAAAAATCCAAGAGCAGCGTAAAGCCCCACAAAATCTTGATCGCCCACCGATCACACCTGCATAGAAATGCTAAAGACCCAGCACTCATGTTGATGTTGGGGGCGGCCTCCCTTGAAGGTCGAAAAATGGTTCTCTCATTTGTATTTTCCCTCTATGGCGTCTGAAAGTGGTCGGATGCCTGCCTGCATTTCTCAAGGCACTCAGATTCCCCCACTATTGTCTTTCTCAAGTTCGACTCCAAGCCTAACCTCTTGTGAAGAATGCGTCGAAGCTCGCAGGACCTGGATCATTCGGCACCTTCACCAAGGCTATCCAATGAGAATGGATTATCATATGCTCATTACCTTGTTTGGGGACTACCGACCTTTGCCGCCCAAAACTGCATGAGCCGTCGCTCCCTTCCTACCCTACCGATGATCCATAAGGGTGGATTATCGAGAATCCATTTCCCTATCAACAACTATTAGGCTATCCAATGAGATTAAGCCACCGTGAATTCAATTCCATACTCGAGGACTACTCACTACCCCATGAGTTTGGGTAAGCATCTCTTCCCTTCATGTCGGATGCATCGACGATCGAATATGCGACTGCTACAATTCATACCCATCGTCCATGATGTCACTTACCCTACATACATAATGGACATTGTTGTTTGGAGCGGTGCTATTACCTCAAGTGACGCCAAATTCGAACATCTATAGTGTGCCCGTATAGAAATAAGCCAGGCCTAGCTCCTAATATCAACATGTTACCCAAAAGAAACTTCAAGCCCTTCAGTGCTTATGCTCGAGCTGGGCATGCCTTCCAGCTCCTTATTGCAATGTGTTACCCAGAAAAACCTCCAAGCCCCTCAACGCTTAGGTCGAGCCATGCCTGCCAGCGTGTCGCCCTAAGGAATCTTTAAGCCCCTCATCACTTAGGTTCATGCCGAGATTGTCTAACAACAAAGCTATGCACAGATAAGTTCACTCATTACTGGTTCTATCTACTAAATTCTTTTGAACGACGATGCATGCCACTTATCTTGCCGTTATACCATACCCTTATGCATGAATGTTCGAGCCAGCCATGTGCCCCAGTTCAAACTAGGACCTGCGTTCACCTAACAATCGATGGTGTGTCAGTTAGGAGAACACTCAAGCCCCCATGTGCTCTGGTTCAAACCAGGCCCATCCGCTACTCACCACATAACCGCCTATCACCCAAGAGAATCCATGGTCCAACATTCACACTCATTCTATGCCAATTCCACCCGTCACTTGATACCCGACCATCAGTTGCCACTTATCAATGCCGAGGTTCGGCCCATCACTTGACAGTATTACTACTTAGCATGTCTTAAACATGGAATATTTTTGAAAATAATGCGGGAACACCTCTAGAACGCTGTTGATCATGAGGACCTCAAGCCACTCAGTGCTTAGATCCCTACCGGGACCGCCCATCAACAAAGCAGCAAAGTGAAGCTCAACCGTTATTTGCCAGCCTCAACTCCAAATGGAAAACCAGTTTGCTTGGTTAGTGCACGCGTTTGAGTCCATTTGATGGCCTAGCCTATCAGTCGAAATAGATTGGTAAATCTAGTGCAAGGGACTTTCCTAGCTATCCAAGATATGCTACCCTACCAGCCGTTAACGACGCTCTTCGATGCTCTTTAATGACGCTCTTCGAATAAGCCGTTAACGACACGCTTTGGAGGCTGCCAACCAGAGCTCTTATCACCACCCAAAACGTGGACGGTTGCACCAATGGTACTCTCCCAGCACTTCAAGCGATCAAGAACTTGTTGAAGAAAATTGAGGGTGTCATCGCCTTCGAAGGTTTTTGCATCGAATCTTGCAAGGGTCTCTAAAACGCTTCTAGACAATCTTGCTAAGGAGCAAACCAAGGCTTCGACCATGGCAAAAGTAGTAGAATTGACAACTAGTACCCTTTCCAATAGGGTAGTAAAGCATCTAAACCTGCTTGAGGTCGAGAATGTGAGAGCAGCAAAGCAATGAAGCCCCCTAGCTTCTCCTAGATCATTAGTTCAAGAATGTTGAGAAATCACCATCGGGGAGACGGCCGGAAAGCAAAAGAACAAGTCCAAGCCAACGGCGAGGTCCATCTAAAGAAGAAGAAATCCAAGCAAGCAATCAGAAATGCAATAGACAAACATACACTACTAGAATCGGCTTGTTTAGTGTCCAGGCTTTGCGTCGGCTAGAATCGGCTAAAAAACGCGGCCGATTCTAGCCGACGCAATATCGCATTACAGAAGGAAAACCCGCAAGCAGTTTTCATTCATTCTTCCCTCCAAATTTTCGCATCAAAACCCTCCATCTCGTCACCCACCGCAGCCGCCTGCCGTCACCGCCGTCTCAAGTCAACATCTAGCCCCCAACGCTCTCCAAAGCTCTCTGGTATCTCCTTTCTTCCCGATTTCAGTTTATTTGAGGTATGATTTAAACCCTAAATTTTGAAATTAGTTGATGGTAGATTAGAAATTGATGATTGGTTGTTCGATGATATTACTGTTTTAGATTGGTTTGGAAATATAATTTTGACATTGTCGGCTTGAAATTAGGGAAATTAGGGAAAAGAGTTGATTATCAATTTGTAATTGTTGATTATTGCGTATAGGTTGATGTTAATGGTGTACATTAGTTGATGATAAAAGGTATTAGTTGATTTAGTATAAAAAAAACTATTTTTACTAATTATATGTGTGAACAACTTATTTTAGTTTACATAATCGGCAAATTAAAAATTAAAATAGTTAAACGAAAGTTAAATTACGCTGTAAAATTTCAAATTTAGTTAATAAATATTTAAATAGTTAAATGAATATTGTTAATTATAAAAGTTTTATTTTTTAAACCCCTTAGAGAATTTTTGGCCCCGTTTGACAAGTGTTGTATATGATCGTTATATAGTTGTTTGTTTTTTCACAGAACGGACATCTATATTCATCTGATACAATATTTGTCGGATTTGTTCTTGTATTGGACAAGTTACGAATACAATAAAGTATAATTACATTTTGTAAATCATATCATTTTAAACGGTTCACAAAATTTCGATAGCACTTCCGTTTTGTTCCCTGTGTACACGTATTTGTGTACGACGAAGACTGATAATTTTAAATATTTGAATTGCATGTTGTATAATGTATTTTTATGACATATGTAATATTTAGAGTCTGAATATGACATATGTAAATATTTGAATTGCATGTTGTATAATGTATTTTTATGACATATGTAATATTTAAAGTCTGAATCAAGTGGAATGTTTTATGCGATGATATGATATGATATGTTCTGATATGATATACGATATATGATATGATATGTTTGTGGCAGATATGTCTTACAGGAGACACGGCAGTAGGTCTGAGCCTTCTCCTTCCCCCGACGCAAGTGCCAGTGGCAGTGCGCCGGATTTACGCCCCGTTGCTGAGTTAGTTCCGAAGACGGCAGGGTAAGTATCAAATATATTTTAAGTATGTTATTTAAAATATATTAAATATGTACATCAAAATTTATACAGGGGCTTTGAGGTGGAGCCTTCAGATTTCATTTTACAAACGTCGAGACAGGCATTTATGAGTAGGATGTACAGCTGTTGGCCATGGTGGGACGACATCCCAGCACCTGTAAAGAACGCAGTATGGGCAGATTTGATGGTAATTAAGTATAAATTTTTATTTGATTTGAATGTCAATAGAATGTTTATAATTCAAGTTAATTTCAATATGCAGGCTGCCGTACGTGTTGAGCCCCAGGATCTGGATGTGTTTAGAAATCATTGGAATCAAAGAATGAGAAAAAATTATAGAAACACGATAACTAAAGCAAAGAGTGCTGGAAAAAAGCCAAGTTGGATGAGCGCTGAAGTATATAGTGAGTTTCTTCGGCTCTGGGATACTTCTGAATTCAAAGTAAGCTATCCACTTTCGAATTGTAATTTAAAATTTTTAAGATTTCGTATATTAGTTGCATTAATATAGTTAACCTTGTGTTTAAATGTATAGGAAATATCAGCGTGGAATCACGAAAACAGGAATAAGAATCCTATTGTACATCGTGGTGGCTCGAAATCTTTACAACAACATAAAAACGAATTGGTAAATTTATAAATTATGTTTATAAATATATGTAACATTATTTAATCAAATTGGTAACATTGTTTATTCATATGTATATTTTTAGTCTAAGAAGTACAATCGCGAGCCTACGATGGCTGAGGTGTTTACTGCCACACATGTTGTGGATGAGACAGACGAGGAAGGCAATGTTTCGTATAGATGGACAGACGCCAAATCTCAATCTATACTGGTAAACATGCTTATCCGTAATGATAGTGTTTGATAATACTTTATTTCACAGCTAAAAAATCGTAAATTAAATTTTTTTCGTGTCAAACTTTTGTTTATAATCGCAGGAGTCATATGAGGCGGAGCGGACATGTGTGGCGCAGACCACCAGACGTGAGGAGTTGACCGTTGAAGAGTCAAACCATATTTGGGACGCCGTTATAGATCTACCTACGCGAAATAGGCGATATAGTTATGGAAATATGGAGGTAAACTGCTTCATTAACTAATATATACATTTAATATGATATGAAGCATAAATTATAACTAGCTATTAACTATTTCACAGGCGATATCGTCCCAGAGGGCTTACAGGAGATCCCGGGCAGAGGAGGAGATAACTTTGTTGCGTCAGCAGGTTGCGAAGATCAATGACTGGTGGAAGAGCAATGCTTTTGCACAGCAGCTCGATGCGCATATCGTGGCATACCTGGTAGAGCATGGAAGAATGCCTGGAGAGGATGCGTCTGGAGATGATGAGTAGGTAAGGTTGTGCTTGTCACATTTTTGGCGTCGTTTTGTGTTGAACTTATTGTTGTTTGATGTATGATGATGAGTAGGACAATGATGTATGATTTGTTTGATAGTACTTATATGTATTGTTGAGTATGGTGTATATTAGTGAATGTTGTGTTTGATTGATGGGTTTTTGGATATATAGTTGTTGTTTGATGGAAAATTGTGAATGTTATGTTTGATTGATGAGAGGTTGGTGTTATACTTGTGTTGGAAGATTGAATGTTGTTATAGTTCGACGGAAATTGTAACGACCCGTAAATTTCAACTGTTTTAATAACGTAATTAGTTGAAATTTTGTGAAATTTTAAACGATAAAATTTTGAAATAAAAAAATTTAATATTTGGAATACGTTTAGTTAAACATAGCAACTGGTAAATTTTCGTCCGAAAATATGAAAGTTTATTTCGCGCGTAAATTCACTTCAATTTAATCAGTTAAAAAGAAATGAAAATAAAATGTTTCCGAAACCTAAATATTTTTACATAGAAAAATTCTAAACCATCTTCTGAGCAAGATGTCAGTTTGTCGTTTTTCCAAATTCGGACATCTTTGGCTCCGTCGATCTTATTTTTCAGCGTTTTTCTTGCATTTTTCCGCTATTAGAAAATTCGAATTTATAATTCGATTGTACCACTGATATCTATATACCATTTTGATCGTCTCGTCGCGCTGATCAAAACGGTATATTTATTCGGACAAATCGGAGTCCGACGGAAATCGTCACGTTTATTTAACCGTTTGGGTGGACTGGTTAAACCATATTCAGCCCGTACCCATTCAAAATTTAAAGGTAAGAGTTCAGCTGGGAGAAATAAATGCGGTAGTTGGTGGATAGCTGTTAGATTGGGAAATTGAGTGGCGCTTGGGAAAACATGAAGATTGTTCGTAACTCACAAATAATATTCACTGTTGCCCTGCCCAATACAAAATTACAACAAAAGAGAAAGAAACGTACAACCCATTCATTCTTCCTACTCTTTCCACCTCATGCTTACATTTTTCTTTTACCTGTTCGTCCCTTCATATTTTGTTCCTTCATCTTCATCTACCTGTTCATCCGCTCCCATCTCTCCCCTCTATTTCCACTGTAACCAACCACCTTCTGCCTTGCTTCCCTCCACGTACCCAGCCTACCACTCAAGCACAGTCAGCAGATCCGGCCCCACCAAGTGCCACCGTCTTCTCCACCTTGCAGACCAGGCCCGGCATCCACCTTCCGTCTTCCCCTCGTCCCCACCTACCATTCCTCTTCCGCCTTCCCAGCCCCTTGCACCACTTCCGAGCCTACCATCCCGAGCCCACCTCCGCGCTTACTTTTTCCCACGCCATGTCCTCCTCGACCGGCCCCATCCCTGCCTTGTCCATGGCCGAACCACCTCCAAGTTGCCGACCCTACCCCCCAAACCGAGCGCGCAGCCAACCGACACCCTTGCTTCCACCTCGCCTTACAGCCATTCACCCGAACAAACCCATCAATCTCCTCAAATACTCCAACGTCAGTGCCTCCCTCTCTCACGTCAATCATTTCTCGGCCACATCCCGTGCCTCCACCAACTCCGGCCTTGGTTCCATGTGCCAAACATCATCTGCTTTGCCATCTCTTGCTTCTCCTCTGCTGCTCACGCATGCTGCTCCTCTTTTATTGTATAACAAAGAAGTTAATAAAAAGGTATGCAACTTAGGTAATATGTATTGTTTGTTAAAGTTTGCTGTTAATTGAATATATATAAATGTCTGAAGCTATTTACAATGTATACAAGTATATTATATTTTGTGTTTCAAAATGTTACATTAGTATGTGTTGCGTGTATATAAGGTTGGGTTCTATTATATTATTATGTAGTTTACAAAGGTATAGGTCAGAATTTAATATTGTTTTAGTATATAAGTATCTATGTTATAATAGTAAGTATAATATAAACTGTTGTTGGTTTTGGGATTGGTTGTAAGTGGTCTGTATATATTATAATATATCTATACGTTACATTGGTCAGTACCTCTCAAGTTTGATGTATAGTATATTTTATAAAGTATGTAAAGTTAAATATTAGTTCTATATAATAGTTATATTACCTTTAAATAGATATGGGCTTTGAACAATGTTTTTCCAGTATATGTATATATATAGAAGTTTCAAGGTTACTGGGTGTGTTTAAAATCAAGCATTGATTTTTTTTTTTAGATTTAAAGATTGTATTTTATATATAACTGAAGTATTATTACTATTTTTTTATTCATATATACAAATAGTTATTTCAAATCATATATTATGTATATATGTTAGATTTTAATATATGTGTTTGATTTAAGCGATGATTTTGAAACGCCTATATATTTAATTTAATATGTGTTGAAATTTAAATTTTGATAAATAGTTGTACGGTTAGGTACATAAGTTCATTTATACCATCTATCTTCATCAATCTTGCTCTGATTCGTTATCAATTTCTGTTATCAGCTTTGCTCGTCGATTCGTGCCGATTTGTTTTGCTTGGATTCATACTTCAAATCCAGCGTCTGTATCAGTGTGCGTAGCTGTATCATTCTTGTTCTTCTCTAGCCTCGAAAGGTGAGCAATCACTCACGATTAACGTTCTTTTATTTATTAAATCTGATTTCAATTGAGACGACAATTGAAATATGCTGCTATTAGTTAATTACACTGTTATATATGCTATTACCTGTATCAGTTCACCTGTGACATCTGACACCATTATCTGTTAAATTATTTATGCGATGATAATGTAGTTTGGCTGAAAATTGATTGATTGTTGATGTTTTATATTGGACGTTAAATTGTTAATGTTAAAATGATAAATGGTATGAAATTGAACTTGATATAGGATAATTAAATGTTAAATTTGATTAACCGACATTTGTATAATATGACCCCTTTAACTGTTGAATTTATTGACACGTAGGATTTGTTTAATTACACCTTGAACCACTGAATGTATGTTGTTAAATTGATGATGTATAAATTGAATGACAAGTGAAAACCGTAATGTAATAATCTTTAATCTACATGAAATGATAGTGTAGATTCTAGAAATAATTATATTAATTCATACAAATAACAATGCGAATTAATACGATTATTTCGGGATTATTTGAATTGATTATTGGATTGTTATTGTTCGTTGTTATTGCTTGTTTATTTACTTTGACACCATCCCAGTTATCACACTGCAAGTTCCCTTTGCTATATTTTGATTTGAATTGAATTGAAATCGGGTTGAAATGATAAATACCCAAATTGAACTTTGACCTAGGAGAGAAAATTAAATAAAACCCGATTGGTCAATAATTTGATTTAAAAATAAAACGAAGATCTTATTTGAATCAATAATATGATTTTGAAATGAAGTTGAAATTTGAATTTTTAATGAAAGGAAAATGTTAATATTTAATAATCTGAAACAAAATATTAACGATGTAATTGATGAAAGAATGTTGTTTAATTTGAGAAATGATTTAATAATTAAGTATGAAATTATAATTAAGTTTGAAATTATTAAACTTTGAAATTATTTAATAATTAAGTTTGAATTATTTAATAATTAAGTAAGATTGAATTATTTAATGATTAAATTGAATTGAATTCTTTAATAAGTAAAATTGGACTTTGGAATAAGTGAATTTACTTCGTAAATAATTGAAATTGAGTTTTCTTTATTAATTAAGTTTTGGAAATTATTTAAAGTAAGTAAATAAATAATTGAAATTGAATTTTCTTTAACAAGAAATGAAAATGTGATATTTTGGATTTAATGTAAGACTTGAAATGTAAAGAATTTGATTTGATGAATTTAATTTAATTAAATTTGTAAGTTTTGATATAATGAAGTTGAATTTAAATAATGGATTTAATGAATTGGAAATTTAATGGAAATTGTTTTGAATAACAAATTTACTTAACGAATATTAAATGAAATCGATAAATGAATTTGAAATTGATTTGAATGTTAAATTAAATTAATTTAAATGATTTTGAAATGAAACTGATATACGAATTTGGATCAATATTTGAATTGTTTTAAATAGAAATTGAAATTGAATTATAAGATTTTGAAAGTGTAATTTGGAAGTTTTGAAATGTAAATTTATGGAAATGGTTTGAAAGACAAATGAAATGCTGGTTTACGAATTGAAATTGAAATTGAAATTGATTTGGTTTTTGAAATATATAAACGACCAATCGGTGTAATAATTACGAAAGTTATTAAAGAGACCGGAATTCGGTTGTGGATATACTCACTGTCTAAACCGAAAACCACTTTAATAACTATACGCGGAGTGATGATCCAGAAATGAAGTGGTTGGAATGGTGATCGTGTTGACTGAAGAAAGAGAACGATTTTGGATGACCCTTGACATGACTAAAACAGGAGCCGCGCCGGGCCATTGAGGATCGCCATCTCTAGCGGACACACTTCTTCGATACCTTATCTATTACTTATGTGATTCGATTTGGGTGCACCCCTCGATTATGGGAGTGTTGTTTCACGGTGTTGGGGTAGTAGCTGCTATGTCCAACATCAGTCCGGATCAGGCAACTACTAGTATCCTAGTTGGTATCGCCTCATGTACCTTGTCATACTGATTATCCTATTCGCGACCACTACGATTTTGATTTGTACCTTTAGTATATGGATTGCCCTCTGGTGACTTCCGGTTTTGGGGAAACTACGGTCTTGTATATGCTTTTGGGAATAAAAATGTGTTAAGGGTGGAATGGGCCATGACTTAACGCTATTTTGATATCTTTTTATATTACTGATAGACATTATCTACTTAGCGTACATTACTACATAGTAGATAGTTTAACGGATCCTTAAAGGATGGTTATTCCAAACATCCTTTGAGTTACTTGTATTTCAATTGCTATTTCACTTGAGTTGGATTTATTAATATAAGAATGTTAATCCTGACTCGAGTGTCTTGTGTTTTTGCTTTACGCTCGGGTCAGACTGAGTGGTTCAGCTTTCGAGACTCACCTTTGGAGTTGGAGCTTTGCTTGAAGGTCCAGCCATCTATTCTGCTTTCAGTATTCGATGATTCCAGTGATGTATTCTGATTGTATCTGATGTATCGTGTTACTCTTCCGTTGTATCTGGTCTAACTCTGATGTATCGTATTACTCTTCTGTTGTAAACTCTGATGTATCTTATATATTCATATAGTAGCTTCATGAACTACTATCTCTTTTTATTTCCGCTGCACTTATTACTTTGTGTCTGTGATCTGTGATTATTTATTTACTGTATATGTTCAGTTTTGCCAATTTAAATTAACAACGCGGTATTTTGAACAATTCAACTCCGACATGTGTGTCTGCCTATGCACTTAGAGGGTGCAGCATGATAGGGGGTTCTCGCATTTGGTTTGGTAGCGAGCGGATGACTCTTACTCCTACATGTCCCTGCGGGGTTGGTGCAGTCGAGAGGCTGGCTGTAAAGGCAGAACACAGGTACAACTGTATGCTACGGTGGGCGTTACCCCACTGACGCGGTCCGTTACAGTTGGTATCAGAGCTTTGGTAGCTCTAGGCAAAACTCAACATATAGGGTAAATGTATTTACAGAATCACTCTCATTCGAGTTTCAATCTCTTCCTTTTGACTCGATTCTTTCGAATTTTGGAACGTTCCCTCGGTTTCGGAATTCATTCGTGTCCCTCACTATTCGTCTTCTTTCGATTCTAGAGCATCCCATAACTCCACTTCGAATGATCTTTATAATAAGTCGGCAATCTCGCCAATCTCAAATTTATTTGGAAAGGAGTGAAACTCCTTCACAGTCGCGTCGATTTACCGGAGATTTCTGTATCCTCGGTTTACGATGCTATCAATTCCCTGCTATACCTGAATTCCATCTCTTGAGATCGAGTGTTGATTTACCTCGGAATTCAGCATCGATCTTATTCTTGAATTTACGGACGACCCGGTTAAGGTTGCCCGTGAATTAAATAAACTCATCCATTTCCCGATTGTGGTAATTGAATTATCTTATCTTTTGTTTCGAACTTATCTTCGAATCAAAATTCTCTTTGATTTGAGTCCATCAAATTTGAATCTCTATCTTTGCTTTGAAATCTATTCTTATATAGTCGAGCTAGGAAGTGTATTTGTAAATTAATATTTAAAATGTTTAAAATATATTGTGTTGTTTGGGTTGTTGATGTTGATTTGGGTTTCTGATCGATTCGTCTGATCAACGCTATCGATAGGATTTCCAAAACACTTGAGCAGAGCAAACTGACACAATATCGTTTTCAAATTTGGTAAATGGAATAAATTTGTATGAATATATTATTAAAATTTTCTGAAATTTAATAAGTTAATTTAATTGGTTGTTGAAATGATGATAATTGATTATCACTCATTGTTCTATAAATGAATTTTTAAACATGGTTTATAAATTGATTTGAAATTGAAATGAATTTAAAATTGAGAATTTGAGAATTTAATTTCCGATGCTTTCAAACTTTTAAAGTTTAAAGTATATATTATTGAAAGTATTTTCGAATAAAAATTGTTTTCAAAGAATTTTAAAATGTTGAAATCAGTGCTCTTCTCTTTGTCGCTGGAAAATAATTTCGGTGATGGCGGCCGCATCATCGACATTCATTTTCGAGTTTCGAAGTGGAGAAACCATTCTGTAGCTTTGCTACGGTTTTGTTTTGAGAAAAAAATTTTGATTTGAATTTCTTCAGTATAATTTGATTTATATATATAAGTATCTTATTTTAAAATTTAATTTGATTTGATAAATATGTTATATATATCTCTAAATTGTTTAAAGTAAATCGGAAATATAATTCTTAAATTTTGTTAAAAGATGATTTTAATTATAAATAAAACCAAAATTTGGAATAAATATTTAAACTTGAATAATTGAATTGAAAAATTTTATTTGTACGTTGTTCAACTGCATTCTAATACAACTTACCTAAATCATTTAGAAGTTGAATATGTAATTGGATAATATATAAGATAAATTGAATTTATAAATAAAATTTGAGTGTTTATAATAAATGTTATACACTAAATTTGATTTTAAAGATGTTAATAGAGTTAGATAGGATAATAAGTAATTGAATAATAGATAAGACCAATAAATGTGTTTTGAAAGAATTAATAAATTGAAATTTGATCAACATATGAAAATATCTTGAATTTAAAAAAATAAAATTAATAGATGTAAATTAATTTAAATCGAAGCTTTTATGGTTTAAATTTATTTATATGGGTTAAATATATGTGAGTAGATATATTAAGTAGAATAAATTTAACAGTAATTTGGGAAAAAGAAGAATTTAAAATTGTTGAAGAAAATATGATTATAATAAAAGACTATTCAAAAATTATGGTTTTAGAAATTGTAAATTGAGGATAATTGGATAATAAGATGAAGAACTCAGAAATAGTGAGATTGATTTTAGTAAAATCAAATGGATTAAATCAATTATAGAATATCAATTAATTTAAATTTTGAATTTATATCGTTTAAATTAATTGTTATTTTGTATTTCAAATCTGTTTTTCTTTCTGGTTGTTTCTATTCTCCTACCTCGTTCCTTTTCGGGGACGAAAAGTTTTGAGTGGGGGAGAATGTAACGACCCGTAAATTTCAACTGTTTTAATAACGTAATTAGTTGAAATTTTGTGAAATTTTAAACGATAAAATTTTGAAATAAAAAAATTTAATATTTGGAATACGTTTAGTTAAACATAGCAACTGGTAAATTTTCGTCCGAAAATATGAAAGTTTATTTCGCGCGTAAATTCACTTCAATTTAATCAGTTAAAAAGAAATGAAAATAAAATGTTTCCGAAACCTAAATATTTTTACATAGAAAAATTCTAAACCATCTTCTGAGCAAGATGTCAGTTTGTCGTTTTTCCAAATTCGGACATCTTTGGCTCCGTCGATCTTATTTTTCAGCGTTTTTCTTGCATTCTTCCGCTATTAGAAAATTCGAATTTATAATTCGATTGTACCACTGATATCTATATACCATTTTGATCGTCTCGTCGCGCTGATCAAAACGGTATATTTATTCGGACAAATCGGAGTCCGACGGAAATCGTCACGTTTATTTAACCGTTTGGGTGGACCGGTTAAACCATATTCAGCCCGTACCCATTCAAAATTTAAAGGTAAGAGTTCAGCTGGGAGAAATAAATGCGGTAGTTGGTGGATAGCTGTTAGATTGGGAAATTGAGTGGCGCTTGGGAAAACATGAAGATTGTTCGTAACTCACAAATAATATTCACTGTTGCCCTGCCCAATACAAAATTACAACAAAAGAGAAAGAAACGTACAACCCATTCATTCTTCCTACTCTTTCCACCTCATGCTTACATTTTTCTTTTACCTGTTCGTCCCTTCATATTTTGTTCCTTCATCTTCATCTACCTGTTCATCCGCTCCCATCTCTCCCCTCTATTTCCACTGTAACCAACCACCTTCTGCCTTGCTTCCCTCCACGTACCCAGCCTACCACTCAAGCACAGTCAGCAGATCCGGCCCCACCAAGTGCCACCGTCTTCTCCACCTTGCAGACCAGGCCCGGCATCCACCTTCCGTCTTCCCCTCGTCCCCACCTACCATTCCTCTTCCGCCTTCCCAGCCCCTTGCACCACTTCCGAGCCTACCATCCCGAGCCCACCTCCGCGCTTACTTTTTCCCACGCCATGTCCTCCTCGACCGGCCCCATCCCTGCCTTGTCCATGGCCGAACCACCTCCAAGTTGCCGACCCTACCCCCTAAACCGAGCACGCAGCCAACCGACACCCTTGCTTCCACCTCGCCTCACAGCCATTCACCCGAACAAACCCATCAATCTCCTCAAATACTCCAACGCCAGTGCCTCCCTCTCTCACGTCAATCATTTCTCGGCCACATCCCGTGCCTCCACCAACTCCGGCCTTGGTTCCATGTGCCAAACATCATCTGCTTTGCCATCTCTTGCTTCTCCTCTGCTGCTCACGCATGCTGCTCCTCTTTTATTGTATAACAAAGAAGTTAATAAAAAGGTATGCAACTTAGGTAATATGTATTGTTTGTTAAAGTTTGCTGTTAATTGAATATATATAAATGTCTGAAGCTATTTACAATGTATACAAGTATATTATATTTTGTGTTTCAAAATGTTACATTAGTATGTGTTGCGTGTATACAAGGTTGGGTTCTATTATATTATTATGTAGTTTATAAAGGTATAGGTCAGAATTTAATATTGTTTTAGTATATAAGTATCTATGTTATAATAGTAAGTATAATATAAACTGTTGTTGGTTTTGGGATTGGTTGTAAGTGGTCTGTATATATTATAATATATCTATACGTTACATTGGTCAGTACCTCTCAAGTTTGATGTATAGTATATTTTATAAAGTATGTAAAGTTAGATATTAATTCTATATAATAGTTATATTACCTTTAAATAGATATGGGCTTTGAACAATGTTTTTCCAGTATATGTATATATATAGAAGTTTCAAGGTTACTAGGTGTGTTTAAAATCAAGCATTGATTTTTTTTTAGATTTAAAGATTGTATTTTATATATAACTGAAGTATTATTACTATTTTTTTTATTCATATATACAAATAGTTATTTCAAATCATATATTATGTATATATGTTAGATTTTAATATATGTGTTTGATTTAAGCGATGATTTTGAAACGCCTATATATTTAATTTAATATGTGTTGAAATTTAAATTTTGATAAATAGTTGTACGGTTAGGTACATAAGTTCATTTATACCATCTATCTTCATCAATCTTGCTCTGATTCGTTATCAATTTCTGTTATCAGCTTTGCTCGTCGATTCGTGCCGATTTGTTTTGCTTGGATTCATACTTCAAATCCAGCGTCTGTATCAGTGTGCGTAGCTGTATCATTCTTGTTCTTCTCTAGCCTCGAAAGGTGAGCAATCACTCACGATTAACGTTCTTTTATTTATTAAATCTGATTTCAATTGAGACGACAATTGAAATATGCTGCTATTAGTTAATTACACTGTTATATATGCTATTACCTGTATCAGTTCACCTGTGACATCTGACACCATTATCTATTAAATTATTTATGCGATGATAATGTAGTTTGGCTGAAAATTGATTGATTGTTGATGTTTTATATTGGACGTTAAATTGTTAATGTTAAAATGATAAATGGTATGAAATTGAACTTGATATAGGATAATTAAATGTTAAATTTGATTAACCGACATTTGTATAATATGACCCCTTTAACTGTTGAATTTATTGACACGTAGGATTTGTTTAATTACACCTTGAACCACTGAATGTATGTTGTTAAATTGATGATGTATAAATTGAATGACAAGTGAAAACCGTAATGTAATAATCTTTAATCTACATGAAATGATAGTGTAGATTCTAGAAATAATTATATTAATTCATACAAATAACAATGCGAATTAATACGATTATTTCGGGATTATTTGAATTGATTATTGGATTGTTATTGTTCGTTGTTATTGCTTGTTTATTTACTTTGACACCATCCCAGTTATCACACTGCAAGTTCCCTTTGCTATATTTTGATTTGAATTGAATTGAAATCGGGTTGAAATGATAAATACCCAAATTGAACTTTGACCTAGGAGAGAAAATTAAATAAAACCCGATTGGTCAATAATTTGATTTAAAAATAAAACGAAGATCTTATTTGAATCAATAATATGATTTTGAAATGAAGTTGAAATTTGAATTTTTAATGAAAGGAAAATGTTAATATTTAATAATCTGAAACAAAATATTAACGATGTAATTGATGAAAGAATGTTGTTTAATTTGAGAAATGATTTAATAATTAAGTATGAAATTATAATTAAGTTTGAAATTATTAAACTTTGAAATTATTTAATAATTAAGTTTGAATTATTTAATAATTAAGTAAGATTGAATTATTTAATGATTAAATTGAATTGAATTCTTTAATAAGTAAAATTGGACTTTGGAATAAGTGAATTTACTTCGTAAATAATTGAAATTAAGTTTTCTTTATTAATTAAGTTTTGGAAATTATTTAAAGTAAGTAAATAAATAATTGAAATTGAATTTTCTTTAACAAGAAATGAAAATGTGATATTTTGGATTTAATGTAAGACTTGAAATGTAAAGAATTTGATTTGATGAATTTAATTTAATTAAATTTGTAAGTTTTGATATAATGAAGTTGAATTTAAATAATGGATTTAATGAATTGGAAATTTAATGGAAATTGTTTTGAATAACAAATTTACTTAACGAATATTAAATGAAATCGATAAATGAATTTGAAATTGATTTGAATGTTAAATTAAATTAATTTAAATGATTTTGAAATGAAACTGATATACGAATTTGGATCAATATTTGAATTGTTTTAAATAGAAATTGAAATTGAATTATAAGATTTTGAAAGTGTAATTTGGAAGTTTTGAAATGTAAATTTATGGAAATGGTTTGAAAGACAAATGAAATGCTGGTTTACGAATTGAAATTGAAATTGAAATTGATTTGGTTTTTGAAATATATAAACGACCAATCGGTGTAATAATTACGAAAGTTATTAAAGAGACCGGAATTCGGTTGTGGATATACTCACTGTCTAAACCGAAAACCACTTTAATAACTATACGCGGAGTGATGATCCAGAAATGAAGTGGTTGGAATGGTGATCGTGTTGACTGAAGAAAGAGAACGATTTTGGATGACCCTTGACATGACTAAAACAGGAGCCGCGCCGGGCCATTGAGGATCGCCATCTCTAGCGGACACACTTCTTCGATACCTTATCTATTACTTATGTGATTCGATTTGGGTGCACCCCTCGATTATGGGAGTGTTGTTTCGCGGTGTTGGGGTAGTAGCTGCTATGCCCAACATCAGTCCGGATCAGGCAACTACTAGTATCCTAGTTGGTATCGCCTCATGTACCTTGTCATACTGATTATCCTATTCGCGACCACTACGATTTTGATTTGTACCTTTAGTATATGGATTGCCCTCTGGTGACTTCCGGTTTTGGGGAAACTACGGTCTTGTATATGCTTTTGGGAATAAAAATGTGTTAAGGGTGGAATGGGCCATGACTTAACGCTATTTTGATATCTTTTTATATTACTGATAGACATTATCTACTTAGCGTACATTACTACATAGTAGATAGTTTAACGGATCCTTAAAGGATGGTTATTCCAAACATCCTTTGAGTTACTTGTATTTCAATTGCTATTTCACTTGAGTTGGATTTATTAATATAAGAATGTTAATCCTGACTCGAGTGTCTTGTGTTTTTGCTTTACGCTCGGGTCAGACTGAGTGGTTCAGCTTTCGAGACTCACCTTTGGAGTTGGAGCTTTGCTTGAAGGTCCAGCCATCTATTCTGCTTTCAGTATTCGATGATTCCAGTGATGTATTCTGATTGTATCTGATGTATCGTGTTACTCTTCCGTTGTATCTGGTCTAACTCTGATGTATCGTATTACTCTTCTGTTGTAAACTCTGATGTATCTTATATATTCATATAGTAGCTTCATGAACTACTATCTCTTTTTATTTCCGCTGCACTTATTACTCTGTGTCTGTGATCTGTGATTATTTATTTACTGTATATGTTCAGTTTTGCCAATTTAAATTAACAACGCGGTATTTTGAACAATTCAACTCCGGCATGAGTGTTTACCTATACACTTATAATGGATGCGAATGGTCTAAAATTCCGGGTCATTACAGAAATTGTTTATATTGTGGTTTGAGGGCGCAAACATCAGCTGTTTACAAACAGCAGAACACAGGCTTGCGTCGGCTGTAATCGGCTTGCGTCGGCGGTTTTGTTACAGGTTTGCATCGGCTAGAATCGACTAGAATCGACTAGAATCAGCTATTTGGTTACAGACCTGAGTCGGATTGCGTCAGCAAGTTACGCCCAACAGAATTTTGAAAAAATGGCCATGTGGATATAGACGTCACTTCCTAACACTAAAGTGGTGACGAAACCGACGCAAAACCCGACTCGAATGTTTGGTGGTGACGTCTTTTTTTGCGTCGGTTTTTAGAATCGGCTTGCGTCGGCTAGAATCGGCCGACGTCGGTTTTCTGCCGACGCAATTGCCGACTTTCCTTGTAGTGATAGTTCGACTCCCAAAGTGCCTCTTCCTTCCTTCCAATCCCAACCAAATTTGAAACCCAGTCACTCAAGAGCAATAGGAGAGGAAGAGAGGTGAAGTAATCTATTTTTATAAATTGAAAACCATGCAAAGTTCGAGTTTTCTAGAGAGATTGCAGGTTGATAGCCTCATGGCTTCAAAGCGGAAAAAGGGGGGCACTTATACACTTCTCCTTTCAATCGTAGCATTATGATCAAAAAGGAAAAAAATGATCTTAACCATTCGAGAGTGATAAGTGTTGTATCACACCATGCACATGGGCAAAAAGACATATCCCCGCCACATCTCGAGAAGCACAACTACTGCAGCCAATGCTGCAATGCTACATGGGCGGTGCACTAACTACATGGAAGAATCGTCAATCGATGGAGTCTTCGAGATTTTACAAGCTTGTGCCTACTCACGGCATATACTTAAAGGGCGAAATGTTACTTAATTTTTTCATAAGTAAGAAGGCAAACTAATCAAGGTATCTCAACCTAGCTTTATTTGGTCCAAGCTGATTGGGTCCAAGTCATATTGTAAGCTAGCCATGGCTAGGAGCAGGTTGACCGGTGTTCTCATATGTTATGATAGCCCGAATCCAACATAGGTCTACATCGAATCCTCTGCTTAATTTCACGTCAAGCCTTCCATTGGCGATTCCTCCAAACATAACAACCCTAGCGACTAGCTCGCCCATCAATAAAAGGCATAAGCCCGACTTAGTCCATCTCCCATTGGCCGATCAACTCTCTCCGACCAGCTCGCAACCCAACAGTAGCCAGTCCGCTTGCTCAAGCATCTCTCCCTCGGCTATCTTTTGATCGACATAGTTTAAGACTTGTCTTATGGGTAGCCCATCATCGATCCAGCTTTGATGCTGCCAATTGCGACCTACACTCCACCTCGTCTCACCTGGCTCAACATGCCCTTACTCTCATCAGTTTCCCATCCTCCTTATGGACTCAGTAGACTAGCTCGACCTATCTACCATCTAGGCATGCAAAAGCAAAGCGGTAAGAGGAACAACTAGATGTACTTATTTCTGACAAGAAGCATGTCCCATTTCCTTCAAGTATACTGCAAGTACAAGGGCATTTAATACAAAGCATGTTAAAACATACTTATGGTATAGTTCTTTTGACCTTCATCTCAGCTATGCATTCTCTCTTTTATTAGCTGTCTCTCATCAAAACCTTCCAGCCAAATCAATGGCCAGATGCGCTTCTCACCATTTTGCTGTGCAATCTTAACCATCCAAACATCAGTTCAACTACTATAAGAACCTCATGCATGACCTCTTTCGAGGGGTTGGTTGGCCCCCAATGGAGGGGACCCTAAGTAGGTTGGTTGGCACTTGGTGGAGGGGAAACTTGGTTGGTTGGTTAGGCTCCCAATGGAGGAGACCCCAGGATGGGTGGGCCACAAGTGGAGGGGAACTAGGTCGGAACCCATGATCTACCACTCAAGCTCTTTGAGATTAGCAGCTTCATTAGTCTTAGGCATATCATCTTTTCTTATTATTTTCTTCTAATTCCTTATAAATGTAGAAGATTCGCATAGTAAGAGAATTTCATAGTGGACGTAGGTAGCTTAGCCGAACCACTGCACATCTTGTGTCATTTACCTTTGAATGCTCTTTTCTCTTCATTTTTGTATCATTAAGCCTAGTGATTAACAAGTAACATTTGCTCTTTATAAAGCATGACCATAACTCTAAGATTAACAAAAAATATGGTCAATTATAACATTCAAAATGCAGTTCACTTAGCTGAAACCTAGGTTTCAGCTCGAGGACAAAGTATATAAAGATGAGAGAGTTCTTTCTTGTCTCGATGAATAAAGAGAAACTAGTTCGTCTTTAGAAGATCACACGCAGGGAGGATGGAATATATAAAGGTTAGAGAGTTCTTTCTTGTCTCGATGAATGTAGAGAAGCTAGCTCGTCTTCAGAAGATTCACACGAAGGAAAATGCAGTAGATAGGTTTACCAAGTCTTTACCAACTACAAAATTCGAACATTCCTTGCACTTGATATGTTTATTGAGGTGTTAGGTGTCACATGGGAAGATTGACTTGGTAGATGGAGACATTTGTTTTCATTATGATATTGGAGATTGGTAGATCATACTTATAGGAGAGGGTACTTTCAACACTTTGTTGATGGACACGGTGGCCTTATCAGAGTTCGTTGACAAAGTGCAATGAGTGATGATCATGCAGAAGTATATTTTAAAAGTACCAGTGGTGTCTTATTAGAGAGCAGCTTGAAGTATTAGAATAGAGGTGGAGTTGGTATGCTTGTATTGAAATATAGTATCAAGGATATTATTAGATTTTGGTGATCAATATTTCCAACTTGAAGAAAATTTTGGATATTTTGAGTCAGTTGCCTATGTTATGGCATTAACGAAAATGAAATGAATTATCCATATGGAAATGAATTATTTTGGGAGAGAGAAGTAATCAATCAATTTCCTAATCAGTTGATTAAAGAAGGCATTTTATCAGTCGTTGACATATTAGATGAAACTGGAAAAATCACATAGATATATGTATTTCATATGAATCATTGAATTGATGAAACGTTGATTTATTGCCATAAATCAATTACTCAAATCCCAAGTAATAATCTCTATATGAAGAAAGTCGTTCTTTAGAGATTTTAAATCATCCTCTCCAGTTGTATTTCTTCGTATTCTTCTACTTAACCTCTATTATGAATTTTATAATTTTCTTTTCTTAGAAAGTAATAAAATCTCCTCTCCTCAAAGTGGATGTATATTGTTTTGCGATAGTGGAACCACCATAAATCATATGTATGATTTTCTTTTCTGTTTGTACATCTGTGATGCGTGACTGATTATATTGTGATGTTATTTTTTTGTTTGTTCTACCTCACTATCAACATGATCCTATTATTTCTACTGCGTTTGGGATGTTGATTTGAATTTTTCCCAATCAAGATTGAAGGAACTTTACTTTTTTAGGAGTTGTTAAAAGGAAAACAATATTGGAAAAAAAACACCATTGAAATTGTGTTTTAAGGCAAAGTGAAATCGGCTAGGGGAATGAAAAGTATATGTTTTTTCCTTCGAATAAATAAATAAAATAGACATTTGAAAAAATAATGATATAAATTCATTTTAAATTTTGATAATCTTTAGAAGACTTCAAGTATTTAAGGTGAACTTTTTGAACTGTAAACTACATAAAGTTTATTACTTATTTTAAAATATTCTATGTTCAAATCGAAAATTTGTAAAAAAAAAACTGATTTTCCAAACTTTAGATTTAAACTTAGTATTTTAATTTTTTTTTAAAATTTTAGGTTTTTTTATCTGTTAAGTTAAATAAAAAAACTTACCATAAGGGTATTTCGGTCAATAATTATTAAAAAACAACATAACCACTTTATTAGTTCCCCTTGTCAATTAATCTTCAAAATTCTCTCTTTAGCTAATCATACCCTTTAACCGTTTTGTTTCTTCTTTTTATTTTTGGTTCATTAATACCAACAATTGTTGATCTCAAGAATTGAAAATTAACAACCACATTTCTTATTATTAATTCAACTCAACTTTTATAAATGGAAATGAATCTTCGTATAATTAATTAATGATGGTAGTGACTTTGCACTATGAATCCACTATTAAATCAATAGACCAGATTTTGTTTTCAACCATAAGCACATTTGAATCCGATATGTGTAGAAAGACCCCGAAGTTAAAGATTTTATCTAATCCAACCAGAGTGGCAAGCCTATATTACTGAAACTAAGCAATTCAGTTTACTTCACAAATATTGACGTTTGTCTATCTAGCCCTAACATTTTTGGATTAATTAAACACGATGCAAATTCAATTTCAAAATAATATTATTAAGTTATTAAATGGTCCATAACAATGTTCCCAGGCTCACAATTTCATAAATAGATAGATCATATTGCTATAATTATAATCAGCAAGTTACATATATCTTGTGCAGTACATAGAACTGTAATGCATAAAGTAAACCTAGCAGACGTAATTAGAGACATCATTTCTAATACAATTATATATATATCTCTTACTAGCTAGCAAGGCTATTATCTTGACTCATGATGATATACTATATATAGTACTTGTTCATCTCAAAGATCCAGGAAACAGAAGTACTCGGTATAAATCAGGCAGCCGGTGCAATTTTAGATCCATCATCGTCATCGTCATCATCGTCGCCTTCATTCATTCCACCATCAACAAAAATAGCATCGTGAACTAAGCTGTTCATCACAGCATTCTTCTTCATCTTGCTCAGCATTATCACTAGGGTAGTAACGACCATTTCAACGATATTTGGTACTATAATATTTAATAAAGTATACTGGTATATATGACTTTTGGTCTATGCTATACTGAGTAAGTAAAGAGAGTGAATTAGCTGTTATTTATAAGTGGGTTGGAGACTGAAGAAAATATCGTTGAGAGAATATAGATTTTATCAGATTAGGTTTTTGAGGACAATGATTAAATTGTGTGCGTAGGATTCAAAAAGTGGAACGAGGAGCAACAGGGTTCACATATGTTGCTAGCGTGGCAGAGGAGCTCATATAAGTTAATACAACTCGTGGCGGGAGTAGCATGACACAACCTGCACATGCATGAATCAGTCTTACACGTGTTTTCTATCTTCTGGAACTGACACGTAGGACTGTTTTGGTGACTTTTGGTCAACTGGCTTTCAATGTATACGGCCTTGTGAACTGTAACAAGGGGCATGTGCTTTTTTCGTAGTGGATATAAAATGTTTGTGGATAGACGTGATCTGCGTCACAGCATGTTGAATTTTGTGTGAATCAGATATGTTGAACAGGAGGTCAAGAGCATCGCAAGAGAAGAATTGGAAGGTCGTCTGCAACTACGCTTCTAAAATTATGGAGTTTTGAAGTTTAGAACAAACCGGGCATGCTACAGATTTTGCTGAGTAGCAATGGGTGCCCAACTTCAAGCGGTGTAAATGCTTGGGGAATTAAATTGAAACTAGTTGAGTTTTTGAACTAGCGGATGATCACTGGGTGGCAAGCAATCCATCGCTTGTTGCTCTAATGTCTCGCACCACCTAACATAGTGGTAGCACTATTTACACCCGCTAAACATTTACTAATGTCACTTAAACATTAATAAAATTAAATCATAAAATTTATTTCAAAAACCCATCTTTAAATTTAAAAAATTATTTGAAAATAAATAATAATCAGACAACGCATAAATAATGAAATCTAAACTCAAACATAATTATTTTCAATTCTATATATCATTAATCAGAAGAAGAAAAAATAGATGAAAAACATAAATAAATTTTCTTTTATGAATTTCAGACTAAAAATTGATTAGTTAAAATATTTATTTCTGTCTAGAATATGAATGTAAATCAATATTTTTGTAAACCTATTAATTTTCTAGACAAAAACAATAATATTTGTTCAACCAATACAAAAAAATAATAATTGGATATTTTTGATCGAAATAGTAAGGAATGTACTTTAATATGTTACCTCGTAGCATCTAATTTGAACTGTAGATTATTCTTTACTATGTTAATCTTACTTAGGGTTACACAGTTAAAAAAAATAAAAATTCTAATTATAATTAAATTCGATACAACTTAATTATAACAAACTAGTCGGATTTATATAACCAGTGAAACATTAAATTAAAGAAAGATTGGATATGAAAAGATTTTGATTTTGTTGTTTGAAAAAAGATTGAGAGGAGAAGTTGAGTTATGCTTTTGATAAAACAAAAAGATTATGAATAGATGGGTATGGGTGGGTGGGTGAGTAAAAAGAATAAGCCGGTGAGATGATAGATGGGTGAAAGATGAGTTTATGTGGGTGTAAATAGTAACACCCAACATGGTACAAATGATAATTATATAATCAACTAGACACCCTTCTCTCACGAACTAGTTTTTGGAGTGAGTTTTACCTAGTTTGGTTCCCAATAAGTGGTATCAGGGTCTAACTCCACGATGGAAAAAATTCAAAATCCGTTAGCCAAATGTATGGGCACACTACAACAAAACAGTCATTTTACGACGGGCAATGCCCTTTGTAATATGATTTTCGCAACGGGCATGTGCCCGTTGTAATAGGCCTCATTGTAATAGATCCACCACATTTTACAACGGGCAATGCACGTTGTAAAAACCGTTGCAGTAGACTAACCATACTAGTTGCATAGCCTTTTTCACAACATGTGTTGACCGTTGTAAAAATCTTATATAACAACGTGCAGTGACCGTTGTAAGAAGCTCATATAACAACGCACATTGCCCGTTGCAAAATAAATGCAAATTTAAAAAAAAATTACAGCAGCATCCATGCAATACTTCCATACGAATACTAAATATTGTTGTAAAATAATTAAAATCACATACGAAAAGACTAAAAGCTAGAGTCATGGAATTCTAACACTCCAAAAAGTTAGATAAGTTTACATGCCAAATACATAAAGCATTAACATATAACAGTCCGCTACAAATATCATATTCTAAGTACAATCACACTATACCACAGAGATGAAGTCTTTATGCCACGCGACGGTTGATCCAACGACCTCTTTGATAGTCTGCATCTCTGAATTTGGCCTAAATAAAAAGGCTTCTGGTTCCACCACTACATTAACCCATACTTTCCAAGCATTTGCTCCAAGCTTTACAAAATGTACTAAAGGATTAGGATCAGGATCAGTGCTTGCTATCGTCCCCTCTGCAACTACGTTCTTCTGCCAACCAATAGTTTGCACTTTTTTTTCACCAAACCATCCACGGTAAGCTGATCTTGAATCTGCATATTGTTACTCTCGCGGTGTGACTGCAAGCAAAAAACCATGGAACAAAAAATACTGAGATTCAAAAGGTAAGTATGGAACAAGGTTTATATTACAGTATTCATCATATTTGACATACTCTAGTGGTTTTAACGTTTTGAAATATATGGCATAAGCCTTACTGATAGCTCTACAAATAAAAACCAGAAAAAATGCAACAAAAGACTCATAGCCAGTAAAACCAACTCTCAATTTCATAAAACACCTACTTCAACTATATTGGTCAGAATGACCTCTATGGTGCACTTGCTTCAAATTTCACGAATCGAACTAATTTACTTGTTTCAGAAATCAAAAATACCATCCAGGCAAGTCTTTTACGTCCCTAATAAAATATTTATTTATCAGTTATTCATATCTCAATTGGCTGGATAATTAAAATTGAAACTTTGGACAATATAAAATTATAATAAAATTTGCTAATGCTATTACGTCATTTTTTAATACAGCTAATGAGACTAGATTAAACTTCGCTAGAATTATAGTGGAAGTAGAATTTGATTTCTCCTATGGAAACGATTGTGAAGGTAATAGTATTGAAATTGAAGTATCTTACAAGTATCAATCCAAACCGTGTACACATTGCAACCTATTTGGCCATAATACACAAAATTGTGATAAATTTGTACATTCAACCTGGCGACCAAAGGAAAAAGGCACTGACCTTGAATAAACAGAAATGGCTAGGCAACAAAAATAGCAGCATGTTGTCCTGCGTCTGCTAGCTTCTTGAGAAGGCCCATTACAGTAGGAAGAAATTTTGCTGATATGGAAAGAAGGCCAGGAAGCTGTACCATATTTGAACATGCTGATTAATCTAAAGATAAACTTGGGCTTGCACTTGAAAATCATTATCACAGCAATAAAATCCTCTAGATATGATTTTCATATAATGCATATGGTAATGGGTAGCATCTAATACACAGGTTTAGCCACTAGAATAGAAAGTGCGTATTAGCCTACTACAACAGGTTCATTACCATTAAATAATCAGCATAACAAATTGCTATATATTGCTATTGCTATTACTATTATTATTATTTCAATCTAACCCATTTTTTAAAAGTTGTAAATGTGAACACAAAATTTGACCTAGTAAGTATTGACCATCAATTCTAGTAAGAAATACTCAATAAGTTTCAAAAAAGAATGGTCATTAAATATGTATATCAGTTTCTATAGCTGCTGATTTCAGATTAAATCATATTCTTATATGCATAAAGATTCGATCAAAACACCTATATCAGTTACCTTCAACCATTCATGGCAGTGCTTCTATATCCTATCCCAAACACAATGTCATCAAAATAATGGCTGCTTCTAGCGCTAAATAGAACTTCATTGCCATTAATCTTAATCGGTTCTTTAGCAACCTGCATTTATACATGACCAAATTATTGTATAGACTGAAATTTTGTCACTAGCCAAAAAAATAAATAAAAAATATATAAAAGATAAAAGTTTTAGCTACCTGAATTTCACCACTGATGATTTTTTCTACGGTGCGGACATCAATAACTAGCAAACTTTTGTTTGAAAAATTTGGTTAAACAGATGATTCATTAATCACAGAAATATAATACTAAATGCATGATCAACAATTACATTTCAATGATTTTCATTTACTAAAGGAGATGAATTTTGACAAAGCAAGAATGTACTAATATTAATACTTTGCTTAAACCGATATTAAACAGATGACTTTCATTTGCTAAATTGAGTAACTAAAGTTAATGATAAGTAATATATAAAGCATCATAACACTGACTAACTCAATTATATTATTGATATTTTTATTCTAATTATTCTCCGCTAACTAATTCACATTTAATTCAATTTATGTTATATTGCAAGATCAATTACGTAATCATTATTTTTTTAAGGATGATTTAGGCAATTACTCATGTGATATGCTTAATCCTAAATTACAATAGTCATATATCATTTCAAGTATAACTTATGCACCCAAATTTTGCACTCCATTGATCTAAACAATTTTGATATTATAATAAATAAATCAAAAGGAAATGAACATGTAATTAAAAACAAAATAGCAAATAGCCAACTTACTTCACAATATTGTATTGAGAATCGACCTCCTCTACATTGTGGGTAAAATGACCAGATTGTTCTAAAGTGATATGAATCCTGAAACATAAAATAGAAGCATCAGAATGTCATAACTTTCTATAGATGATTTTATCCAATTACACATGTGATATGCTTAAACATAAATTACTGATAATCACAGATCATCCGACTATAATTAATGTGCCTAAGTTTTGGCATTACTAAGTCGTAATTTACTAGGGCTCGAATAGGCAATTACTTATGTGATTTACTTAATCTTAAATTCTCAATAGTTATAAATTATTCCAAGCATGATTGATGTATTTTCAATGGACCGAATAACTCAACTATCGAGGATTTATTTTCAAGTTCCTAAGCAAAGCACAAGGCGTACTTTGGGGGTCAAGTGTTAACCCCGCTTCTCAGCTAAGCAGATTTCAACTGGACTTAGAAGATCAAAACAAGGAAGAAATGACTCATAGACTAGGAAACACACTCAGAAGGACTAGAAAGTTGAACTTAAGAAGTTTGAGTGGAAATTTGGTTAGGGACACAACTCGGTGCCGACTTGTTTAGGTCAGTACTGACCTATTTCCTCTCCACTTTTTACCTCCTAAACACCATACACCTCTTGTACTACTCCAACAATTCGTGGTCAAATGGTTTTTCCAGAGTTTGGACATGCAATTCCAAGGATCGATGAGAAGAAAGCAAAGAAGGCAGTTATCAGAAAGATCGCTATAATTAACTACAAGTTAATGGAAAGAGTCTGAAACAGCTCAAGAAGGAGATAGAAAAGCATGCAAATGAAGGATTTAGCTTTTTCACCAATGAAAAATAGGCGGTGCCGAGTCAAATGACTCGGTACCAAGTAATTCTTTTGGCATGTAGGCCCTCAAGTTTACTTGTGCAACATCGGGCTACCTCCTAGACCTCAGTGCAAGTAGGCTTCTGACCATGTGCCTCTATTTTCCTATAAATACAAGCCTAGGTGCAACCAATAGAGTTCCTTCTTCTTCTCGATCTTTTTCCTTCACTTCGGAGCTGGGACTTTGCTTCTTCTACACTCCTATCTGCTACCTCAAAAATACTATAGAAATTCCATTGTATATCTGAGATCCACTAGGTAGTAATCAAATCTGATAAAAATAATTATAATCTGAAGAGAGAATAACTAATAACAAAGATTAAAGTGGACGTCAGCCGAAGATAGCGTCGAACCACTATAAAAATTATTGTGTCTCCTTTTACTTTTCGGTTTTTTTGCTTATTTTTACTAGAACTATTGCTTTCATTTGATACTTGAATGTTTGTGTCATTTTTAGTTCAACAGCATCACAAAAGCATCGAAAACAGATGTTGGTAAACGATATTGGTATGACGTTTATAAGTACTCCACGGAAGACGTCGCCAAAGCATTGATAGAAGTTACCAGTGCTTTTTTTACCTGCGCCTATGGTGGAGCCAACGCTGCGTCAGTATACTTTACCGATGTTGTGCCGATGCCTTTTTGACGTTGGTAAACAAGGTTTTCCTTTAGTGACTTGAACAAAAGAATTCTTCTCCAATTCCACTAGGGTTACTTGCTTTATCTTTGTAAGATCTACGACTCGTGAATCTAGGTTTAGTGGTTGATCTCTTCGAAATGCCACTTATCGCTGCAAAAGAACATGTCCAATCTGACCTTTTTTGTTATATGTAGCTGCAATTGTTATCGTTTCTGCGAACCAAGTCTTTCAAATAATGATCCTATATGTAGCAAATATCAAATTCTTAGACATTATTCCATGGTGTAGTTGTATGAATGAAACAGTGGTTAGACTTTCCTTTAGGTGGTTCTCGAAAATGAGATAACTCAAATTTTACTGTAAGTTATTGGTTTGTATTATGAATACATAATTGTAATTGTGAAATTACTAAAATATAACTAGTGTGTAACCTGTTAAAAAATATTTTTTATATTTTAATTATTGCTAAAATATATTTTTATTATGTAATGTATGATAAATTTATTGTGGTATATTAATCATAAACTAAAATGATTTGCGATGCTCATATATAAGGTTGAGATTTCAATACTCGCTAACTAGACATCTCTGTAAAAATTAATCTCCTAACTCAAAAAACTTATAAATTAAAACTGTTAATATTGTATATTTAAATAATTTATGTTATGTGATATATATATATATATATATATTAGTGAACACGTAACTTCACCATTTTGTTAATATGATTGTTGTATATATATATATTGAACTATCATCTTTCTTGAAGGATTTATAAATGGATTAATGAGCATTAAATAATTGAATTTATTTGAATAGTTTGAATTAATGATCGATATAACTAATTAAATATAAGGAGTCCAATGTAAAAAAAAAGTTAAAATTGAGAAGAGCATAAACCTTATAGTTAGCTTATCTGCTTGTGAACTTTTTTTTGAATCAGACATGAACTTTCATTCATTTTTCAGTTTTCATTTTAAACAATTTTATCCTTGTAGTTAACCATAGATTTCAAGTTCTTATAGAAGGGTCATGCTTACAACTTTGATAGTTGCAAAATAATATTATGTAGTATTTAGTTGAGTTATGAATTGGGTATGATTTGATAACATGTTGAAAGTGAGGATGTTTGTATAATCTAATTTTTATCAGCATATTTTGTGCGTTCACATCGTAATGTTGTAAAATATAAATTTATCCTTTAAAGGTTATTAAAAATGAAATTATGCTATGTAATGTATGATATTTTTTTGACATAAATGAATTAGAAATTAAAAGAGTTGTTATTATTTATGTATACATTTTATGTTACGTGATTTAAATATCTTCATATATCTGAATAAAGAAGAAATAATTTTATTATTTTTCTCATATACATGAATATTGTATTTTTTTTTATCCTAACTTTTTTTTAAAGAGAAAATATATAACAAAAAAAGGATAAAAAACGCCTTTCTCCGGGGGCTTACAAAAAATAGGCGAAACATATGAAGGACGTATGCCTCGCAGACTCAAAAAGCACAAAACAACAGCGGGAAAGACGAAAACCAGAAAGTACTGAAAATAAAGGCCACAACAGGAAGATACAATACCACCAGCTGAGTACCGAAATAGAAAAAAACCACCAACAGCCACCAACCCGCCTTAACCCTAAGGTAAAGGCCAGACCACTAAACCAAACCCCATAGAAAGCAAACCTAGTTGCAGCAAAGCCAGTAAAACCAGAGAAAGCATACTCATGGGAAAGGAGCTAGCGTCGATAAGGTCTAGGCCAGACCACCAAAGACACCACCATCGTAGACCCAGCCGAAGAGAAAAGAGTACAGAAACAAATCCAACCAAAGCAGCCGGGCAACCACACTAACACCACCGCAGAACCAGAGAAGAATATAAGCTGTACCCCGAAACTTGCCATCCAAATCTCACACCGGTCAAATGAAGAAACCTAAGAAACCCTGATATGAAGTCAAGCAGGAGCACCTGAAATACCTCGGTAAAGCTCACCGAGCCACACCACAGGCAGCAAAACCAGAGGAAGCAGACTCCTGGGGAAGGAGCTAGCGCCGACTGGTATGAAGAGCCAGCTGAGAAGAACCAGGAAGGGCCTCATTGAAGAATCAGAGCATCACGGAATATCTAGATGAGCTCCGGATAAACCACCGCCCATCGAACAACCTCATCGAGCTCCGGCAAAGCCACCGCCCAATGAAGATGTCCACATAACCTCGTGCAGAGAAGACGGGGGAGATGAAAGCCTAAGGCCGTCCAAAGAAATCCGATAAATCCAAGCGAAGACATAAAAAAGAAGGAGAATACAAGAACCTCCTCCACAGCCACACAGGAAACAGCCATCTCCCGAAAGGAGAAAAGCAAGGCCTAATTGAAAATCCAGAACCTGAGAAAAACCAACAGAGACATAAGAAAGAAAAAAGGGAGGATAGGTGACGGGCGATAGAGGACAGCCCGCGACCGGGGGAATGCGTCAACCAATTCCTGCTCTAGCTGGAGCCTGAGCACACGAAATGGCAAGAAGACCCACAAGGCGCTGGGATCGAGAACTAGCCGATCCCTTAAAAGGCCTACCACGAAATGCTAAGAATACATCATTTCTAACACGCCGAATGATAGAAGGGGGATCCATCGGGGAATCCTCAAAGATTGCCTTATTCCGCACGCACCAGATGTGCCAACAGATCAGGCAAGGAAGTAGACGGAACAGAATAGACCTAAGCGATTTCCCAGGGTTGCCAGACCAACAGTTCCCCTGGAGATCAGCAGGGGACCTGGCGTTACCTCGGATACCTACCAGATTCCCGAAGTAATTCCAGCAAGCTCTAGCAGTAAAGCCGAGAAAAAACAAATGACCAAGAGATTTTGTATCACCATTCCCACAACAACAACAACGGGAGACGATAGGAATACCAATCCTCTGAAGGTTCTCGTCCAATGGCAACCCGTCATGAAGGATTCGCCACATTAGCAGAGAAACTTTAGGAGGGATACGAGAGTCCCAAATGAAGGAAAACAAAGGAAGAGCCAGAGCCGGAGCCGGAGCCGGAGAGCGAATCGAACTCCAGGCCTTGGAAATCGAGAAAGACCCGCCGTCCCAGCCGGAAGGACCGCCATGGGAATCCTAAATCTGTTTCACTGATTGCATGTGTTTCCAAGTCTCGCTAGCATAAGAAGGAGAGCCGGAGAAGCCAGAGATCGCCAGCCTGCGGTACTTCGAGTGGAGGAAAGACGCCCAGAGGGAGTCGTTAGCCCCAAACCGGTACCACAGCTTACATGCAAAGGCCACACATATATCCTTAGGATTGCGCAAGCCTAATCCGCCTTCACTCTTGGGAAGACATATGATGTCCCATGAGATCCAATGATGGCGGCGATCATCAACCTTCGACCCCCAAAAGAAAGCAGAGGCCAACGACTGGAAAGACCGAAAGAAGGAAGAAGTGGGAGACATAGCAGCAAATACATGGGTGCCCATCGAGCCTAAAACCGACTTGATGAGGACCAATCTACCTGCCTGAGAGAGAAGATTCGATTCCAACGAATGATCTTTCCCCTTACTTTGTCAACCAAAGGGTCGAAAATAGCATTCAGTTTCCGACCTCTGTAAAGGACAATACCAAGACAAGGAAGCGGAAGGGACGCTTCCTTGAAACTGGTAAAGTTCTCTACCCAAGAAGCGCGCGAAGGAGACATGTCCTTAGCGTGGACGAAACAACTCTTGGAGGAGTTGACGAGCTGACCCGAGCTCCTCTCGTATTGACGGATGAATCGAATGAGCCGTCTAACCGAAGGACGACTCCCATTCGAGAAAATGACAATGTCATCCGCAAAGGACATGGAGGAAACAAGCGGACAACCCCGCGGGATACCGAACCTCTGGATCTGGTTATAGATCGTGAGGGTTTGTATCCCACAAATGAAAGCCTCTGCCGCGATGACGAACAGAGTTGGCGAGAGTGGGTCTCCCTGGCGTAAACCCCTTCCCGCCTTGAAGAAACCATTGGCAGATCCGTTAATGAGAACGGAGAACCAACAGTTGGAAATGAGCCTCCAAACTAAGTCGATAAGGGGCTCTGGGAAGCCAAAAGCCCGCAAAACTTTTATGACAAAAAACCACGACATACGATCGTAGGCCTTTTCCATATCCAATTTAAAAGCAACATTAGAGCCCCATACTTTCCGGTCAATCTGGGAAATCAGTTCCTGAGCTAAAAGGACGTTATCAGTGATCAAGCGACCTTTTACAAAGCCTACTTGAGAAGGGGAGATGATCCGATCAAGGTATGGAGCCAAACGATTGGCCATAACCTTAGAGATAACCTTGTTAGAGAAATTACACAGACTGATAGGCCTAAAATCCGCGCATGACCTGGGGGATTCACACTTCGGAATAAGGACCAGATTGGTGGACGTCCACCCTAATGGAAGGAAGCCGCCCGAGAAGAAGGACTGAATAGCCAGACAAAAATCTGGCTGAATAATAGGCTAAACACTCCGGAAGAAGACTCCGTTGAAACCGTCAGGCCCACTAGCACTGTCCTTGTTTAGAGCGAAGATGCATGCCCGAATCTCATCCGAAGACGGAGGGCTCGCAAGGTCGGAAATCTCCGCCGGAAGAACCAATCTGGGGATAAAGGCCAGAAGGGACGGATCGGAGAACAAAATCGAAGGAGACCCCAGAAAGGATTGGAAATGGGCCACGATGGTCTCTTTGACTTCTTCTGGCGAAGAAGCCACAGAGGAATCAGGACGCACGATCTCGCGGATAGAGAGAAGATTGTTCTTCTTACGAATAGAGGAGTGGAAGAACTTGGAATTCGTATCTCCCTCGACCACCCATTTGATCCGCGCCTTTTGCCTAAGGTAGTCGTTTTCGATACGCAGCTCGGAGGAGAAGGCCATTTGGGCTAACGCCCAAGCCTCCTTGTTAGCAGAGGAAGGATCCTCGTCTAGCATGGACTCAGCCAAGATAAGAGATTCTTTGGCCGCTCTAACACGATCGAAGATGTTTTTGAAAACTTGAACGTTCCAATCCTTAAGACAGGCCTTGAGACGTTTAAGTTTTCTCGAAAAAACAAGGGGAGGGCCAGCAATATGGGAGTTCCATGATTCCTCCACCACTTGATGGAAGGAATGATGAGATCTCCACATACTTTGGAATCTAAAAGAAGAAGGACCAGAGAGAGAGAGAGGGGAACCACGCAGAATCACGGGGGCATGATCAGAGAAGGTACGATGGAGATGGGAGATAGAGAAGGAAAAGGGGAGATGGAACCAAGCTTCCGATCCAAAAACTCTGTCCAGTCTGGATAAAATACGGTTTGGTCCCCCTTGATTATTCGACCAAGTAAAGGCAGAGCCCACAAAGGGAATCTCGGAAAGGCCCGAGCTAGCAATCAATGCGTTGAAGTCCGCCACCACAAGGCGGTTGACGGCGGCGCCTCCACGTTTTTCAGCTTGGCTAGCGACGACATTGAAGTCGCCACCCAAAACCGATGTCGGAAAGCCCAACACAGAAAGCGAAAGAATATCGGACCAAAGAGCTAGTCTCTCAGAGCGATCACATTTGGCATAAACCGCCGAGAATAAAAAAGCCGACGCGAAGGAAGGGGTCGAGCAAGCCACAGAAAGCAGCTGGTCCGAATCGAAAACAGGACGAACCTCCAAGGCTTTGGACCATAGAATCCAGATCTTGCCCGAGACACTAGAGAGAGCACCACCAAACCCTAAGGCTAAGACGGTACTGGTTACTACTTCAGGACCCACGAAAGGTTCCAAAATAGCGACCAGACAGATAGAATGCTTCCTAACAATGCGCTTCAGCCTCGCCGAAGACTCGGCATTGCCGATACCGCGGATGTTCCAAAAAAGAAAGTTCGACATGATGAAAAAACAGAGAAAAGGGAGCAAGCTAAAGAAAAACAAGAGAAACACCACTCAGGCAAGATACAATGAAGAACGAGAAGATCTGACGATCTTCTCGGACGCCGCTATAGAGCGTGTACGAATAGTGCGAAGAGTCGAGAGAGCTCTTCGCGGTCTCCGACGAGACGAGCGAGGAGGAGGGACAAGGCAAGCGGGGGGCCGGGTAGATGTCTCGACAGACACCTCACCACCGGCCTCCGACAAGGCATCTTGCGAATCATCAAACAGAGAAGGGGAAGAGTTCCTAGCAAGGCATGCTAGGCGCTCATTAAGGCTCGCAATCTCAGCCTTACTCATGAGTGGAATAGAAATGGACAGAGGACAAGAGGAAGAGGGAAGAGAGCAAGCCGAAGAACAGAGAGAGTCAGATGAAGCACAGCGAGACGGGGGATCCGAAAGACAACGGGAGAAGGAGGGGATGTAGTCAAGGCGAATCCCACGTCGGCGCAAGAACCAAACCACAGCTGGAAAGGGGTGAACCGAAGACGAAGAGGCTAAAATGGATGAGGAACAGCCAAAAAGCAATAGCAAAGGAACAGGCGACGAAGACAAAAGAAAAAGCGAAGAAGGAGAAGGAACAGCGAAAGGAGGGATAACTGTAGAGCCGCAACAACCGAGCAACTCACCTCTCTGAGCGGTTCCTGATATAGTCTCGCTGTCATGGGATTGACAGTAAGGCATGGCATCGAGGAACCAAGGCCAGCTGGGAGCTAGGGGGAACTGACGGGTGGCGGAACAATCAATCCACAAATAGTGATCTAACGAGAAGGTCACTGATTGTAGAGAGATGACTCCAGGTAGCGCACTAAGGACCAACCCTGAACTCTCAAAACCCACGAATCCAAGGAAGCAAAGCGAACTGAGAATGACCATCCGCATATAACAGTCGTATATGCCGATAGCCTCCGACACAAGCCGACCAAAGACCGCGACAAAGCACCATCCGAAAGACTCGGCAGAGACAACAAAAAAGCTGGAGAAAACAATCCCCATAACCCCGAAGAAAGACACTACGACGAGGGAAGAAGAGCAGAACGAATGGGCAAACCAATAAGAGAACCTACTGGGACCTATTGCTAGAGCCACCGCGGGGGCAAAAGTAGTAATAGGGAGCACACGCGAGCACGTGTCATGGCTCACTGAAACAAACGGAGAAAGAACCCGAGCTAACAACACCTCATCACTATCTATAAAATGAGATACAAAACCAATAAGAGAAGGGGAGAAGCGAACCTGACTGAGCCACAAAACCAAACCATACCTGACTGAATCAACAAGCGAGGGGACAGCAGAGCCACCGCCCATTGACACAGCAAAATCAACAACCAGCCTGAACCGATCAAGTCCTGCAGGTAGCAAGCCGAGATCAGCAAACTCACAACCGGCCGCTGAAGTGGAAGATGCAACTAGCTGCGATCCAAGCAAGGGACCAAACGATGAGGAAGAAGCCGGAGAAGAGGCAAACGACCTAGCACGAACACAGCGTCGAAGACGCTGCCGCCTACGCTTCGAAACCTGCCTCCGATGCCCACAGCCAAATGCAACAGAACCAACAGTGGGTGGGGTGATTAAATCCCCATCACCACAAAAAAATGAACCCTCATGAAAGCCAAGATCGTCCGTCTACGGCTGCTCGCTGACCAAAACAGGATCAGGAACACCAAGAACATCACAATTCACCGATCCTACCACAAGCCCAAAATTCGCCGGCAGCGCCATAGGCTTGATATCCCCAAAATGCAGCGAAGGCACGAATCGGGTGGTGAAATCCCTCTTCAGCCCATACGCTGACTTGCTGGATGATTCCGATGCCATGACTGGAGCAGGATTAAGGGCGCAGTAACCACGGGGAGGAAGGCGAGAAAATAAACCCATATCGGAGCAAGGAAGAAGCTCCAGAAAGCTTCCATGAACAAGAAGGAAGCGAAAACGGCACAGAGAAGCAAAATTCTCCAAAGAATAAACACGAACCTCAATGGATGACGGGCCGGATACGACGAGTGAAAAAGGGCCTACAACGACGGCACGTAAAACCTCGGCAAACACCACGAAAGGAGGACAACTCCTCACGAAAGTGCCACCGAGTACGTACTCCCCACCGCCCACAAACGACAGCATCCCAAGACAAAAGCACACAACAGATTTACACGAAAAAGCGGCAGTAAGAAACCAGAACGCAGAACAAAATCGTGAGGTAGGACTTCAAAATCGCGACCAGGAAGAAAATCGCGAGGTGCAAGAAATCAGATCTACACGGAAAAGCAGCAATAGGAAACCAGAACGAAGAGCCAAATCGCTAGGAACTACTACAAAATCGCGAGCAGCGAGAAATCAGATCTACACGAAATAGGGCTGGAGGAGAGAAAAGCCCAGAGCTAGGTCTTCGAAGAAATAATCGATATAAATAAAAGCTAAGGGGAAGAATAGGAGAAGCAGGAATCAGCAATTGGAAATCGCCATTTTAGTGACCGTTATTCTTTTTTAATAATAACAAGAACTAATTCAATTATCCTAACTTTCCTTACATGAATATTGTATATATTGAAATCCTCTTATTTTTAGGATTTATTAGATGGATTAATAAATATTAGTTAGTCATATTTATTTCAATCGTTTAAATATTAGATTACACAATTTGTTAAATATATAGACTTGAATGTAAAATATTAAAAGATAATTCAGAAGGGTTTCTAAGTAAGTGTAAAAAAAATAAAATTTTAGGTATTCGAAGTTAATAAAATTTTATAGTGTAATGTATGACATATTCATTTAGTAAATAAATTATAAAATAAATTTGATAATTTATGTTATGTGATTTATATATATTTGAATCTAAATGGATTCATTTTACCAATTTATTGATGTGCCTATTATATTCATATTGAAAATTTCATCTTTAAGATTTATTAATAAATATTAGTTGATTAAGTTATCAATTAATTTAAATTTTGGATTATGTAATTGATTTAAATGTGTGTACTATAATGTAAAATTTTGGAAGAGAACCTTGAAATATTTGTAAATAATTGTAAAGTCTTTTAATAGTATGTATTCGAATGTAAAATAATACAAAAAGTTTTATAGAATAATTAAGGTGTTAAATCATAGAATTTTGAAAATAAAATATTCACTTGGAGAGATTCAAGGAAAACACAGATAACTCTTAGAATCAATGAGGGCTCCTAATTATTCTGATTTACTATTATTTAATATAAATAAAATTGAATATTAGAAGAGAGATGCAATGTAAATAAAGTTGAGTTATGGGTTAGATGGTGCATTGTATATGTAGGGAAGTTCAAAATAGTAGTTGTTTATGGTTGTTTGGGAACAAGTATTTATTTATTAAGTGCATGTGACCTGATGTTTATTACATAAACACCTGGTTTCAATTGTTCAAAAATTGCACGAGAGCTGTTACGTTTCCTTGATCGGAGACGTAACATTAAACTCCACTACGGGGTTTAGTTCTATCGGAGAGCTTGCAGTATAAAAACATAGTATTAAGGCTCTCCCTAATCGCCTAACAAGTTATGGATTGTAACGACAAAGTAAGTAGCTTCTTACAATTATGGGCAGTATTCATTTGAAAACGAAAAGGAAACTGTGGTCTGGTCTGATGCCCCTTGTGTGATAATGAGCATCTATAGATTTTCAGTTTAGAAGGGTTGTCATTGGATTCCATTATCATCAATTAACCATGTTAAAAAAAAATGTGTTCTTATTTGAAAGGTAAGATTATGTTTGGTTTGTTGTTAGTTTTGTGTTTTTGTTTAAACAAAAATGCACACATCTTATCTATTGTTGAAAAACAAACAATTTTGAAAACAAGATTATTTTGTTTTTCGTATTTTGAGATATAACAAAAGCATGGAGAACAATCCAGCTCCTCCAATGTCCGTTGGTCGTGGTATTGACTAAGAATTATAAATCTTATTATTTTGTTTCTTAGTATTTTATAGTGAAAGTTGAAAACACAAAACACAAAACCCAAAATAAGTAATTAAAAATTTGCTATCAATATTAAACAATGTATTTTGGTTTGAGTATGTTTCAGCTTTTTCAGATAGCGTCAATCTTATGTATTAGAAAAAAAAGTTACAAATCTATGTTTTGATGTTGTTATAAGTTATAAGTTATAAGAAAAGTTACTTTAGCTATGAATATGTAAACCATGTCTATATTCCAATTTGTCTTGCATTTTTGGAAAAATTTTGGAAATTTTATAATGGATAAAAAAACAATGTATTTCATAAAGCATGCTTAAATAACGGTCATATATGCTCACGAATAGCAAAATTTGAGCTTTTCTATTAACTTCTCGGAAAAACGTAAATTAACTACTTCATTTTTTTATTTAAAAAAAATTATAAATAGGATTTACATATCTAATGGTTAGGGCCGGTCAAAAAAAAAACGGTTGCCTTAGTCTACTGTGTAGAAGAAAAAATACGATTATCAGTAAATATGAAAAAAATTGTTGATTGTGAAAGTTGAACCCTAATCAAGAGGCAAGCAAACTAAAGTGAAACCGTCAAGGCACACTAACATTTTGTTATATGTTACTCTTATAAATCCTCATATCTGAATTTTTAAAATTAGATTACAAGAATTTGTTGTCCTCTCTGACGTTGCCGAAGATGTTGCCTTAGGTGGAAGTCTCAGCAAACTACTTCTAAGTCCGGATCTGCGAATGGTATATGGTATATAGATTTTTCTTACTTTTACATTAAAAATACTAGTCTAATGCCCCCCTTCCGTATTCGATGGTATTGAGTCTATTGACTCAAGTATGCTTTAACTTTGGTGCCTTTTAATGATGTTTTCATCCTGTGGTTTATTTGCAGTTCATTGTGAAGGATCTGTCATGAGTCGGCTGTCGGTCTACTCTAAATAAATTTGATATTATAATTTTGATAGATTTTTCCTTAACTGACCAAATAATCAGTGACGTTTTCTCAATACCCTGGAAGATGCATTGCAAATTAACTATAGAAACGTCACCGAGAATACAAAAATGCCAAGAACTATTTTGCTAAATTACACATTAAATTTTAGAAGAAAAAAAAAGAAGGCTGAGGTCGACGAAAAATCTATCAATGAACCAGCTCAAATTTTCTTTTCTCATTCCACCTTGTCATGTGTCCAATTGAATCACAACTATACATCATATCCATTGGAATACTCGCGCTTTTTCCTTGTAATAGAAATCCAGCATATACAATGCGTTTTGCCGATCATTTATTCTATATTTACATATATTCAACTCCAACCACCTAACGGGCATAACTCTCGACACCGCCGATTAATAACCAACAAAATTTTACAGCTATCCACAACAACCTAACAGTGCAGCCATTTAGATAACAATAAACATTCCCTAGCTTTCAAATTACCACCGTTTTCATCTTCCAACCAAAAAAATTACAAAAAAATAAAATAAATGAAGCACGTCATCTTCTTCATAGCATTTATCACCCTGACAATAAACTCCCATCAAATAATATCCGTCGCTCGAGCTCTAATGCACACAACATCTTCACCAGATGACACGATGGCATTAGCAAGCAATTTACCACCTGACGTTTTGGCCAACCTTCCCCTAATTCAAGAGGACATTGCAAGCGCAGACGACTACGACCATATCCCACAACTTGCAAACCTTAGCAACGCAGATATTCCTCAACTTTCAAATGAGGCAAACATAACTAATACTCCTGATATTCCAATTTTAAGTGATTTTAAACTGAATATTCAGGATACAGCACTTGCACCTATGGCTGCTCCCGAGTCGAAGATTCCATCAGTGAATGAGATATTCAACCAACTTCATGTTCTTACCTTCGTTACCAATAGTTTGTTGAATCAAACTGCTTGATGTTGCATGTTTTTATTGTTAGAATTGTTAACAGTTGGCGGTAAAAGAAATAGCAATGCTGGGTTGATCATACTTGTACATATGCAATTGAATCATTTGATGCGATATGATCTGTTTATATTGATAAAGATTTTGAAAAGTTGTAACACGTTTTAGACATGTTTAAGCGAAAATTTCTGATGAGATAATTATATTTTCTTTCCAAACCGTGATGATTGTATAAATATATATTTTTCTTCACTGCAGAAGTAAGCTGTACCTGCATTCTGTTTTGATAAATATGATCAATGTAGTTTTTATTAAACAACCATAATATGTCAAACCTATTTAACTTGAATGAGAATTTATTTGAAAACGGGACCAACTCCTCTGTCCCAAAATTCATGTGTTCCACGTGAAATCCAATTATTCATTTTTAGTGTGCTCTTCTTATTTAATTTTTCATAGAACCAATCAAAAGTTGTGATTAGTACACAATTTGGGGTAAAGAAATTGATCGCTCTAGAAACCAAAGTTTTAGAAGTTATAAAGGGCATCTACATCAAAGGTGCTTCACTCTCGTTATCCTCTTTGTTGTCAAATGACCATGCATGAGTTCTCTATTAAAAAAATATACATCCTTAGACAGTGCTACGGGATCCTATTCAATATTGAAGTTAATCAGAGGCACTTAAGTGTTTTTATTTACAATTCCAACACTACTAGAACAACAATCATTTCCGACGGCAGCTAGCCGTTGACGGCCTGTCCCTAGCCGTCGAAAAGCTGTTGCTACGTCGTACGCGCTTTCCTTCAGTTGGCGACGGTATCGACGATTATTTGGCGACGGCTACTCACGGCACTTTCCGACGGTTTTATGACGCACCTCGGTATCCACATGCCTCCAAGCCACCGTCAAAAACCATTACTAGCCATCAGAAATTGACGATCAAAGTACCGTTGGTAGTCGTCGAAAACCATCGAAAATTTGGACAATTTTTTTTTATTCCTGCCACCATTCAATTCATGTACTACACATACATATCAAAACTCAATTTCACATATATCCAATATCCAAACTCAACCAACACATAATCAACTTATATCCAATATCCAACTCAATCCCTACTAATTTAATATTTAAAACAAAAAACAAACAATACACTAAATAATCAACATCCAACATCCAATATATACAATCAACTTCCAACATGTCAAAACAAACTAATATATCATCCAACATAGCGTCAAAATGTATCAACCATATTCAAATACATCAATTTCAAAATGTCCAAACATAAACGTAAAGTAACATACCCATCAAGACTCATCGTCAGCTCCGGAACCACCCGACGAAGAAAATAACCCACGCTGCTACACTTCAGCCAAGCGCTGGTTCAACTGCGCTATCTTCGCAGCACGACGGTGGTATTTCTCCTACAGCTCTGCAATCATAGCTCTAAGCTCTGCCATCTCTTTTTTGTCCTGAGCTTTTTGATATGCTTTCTGCGAGGACCCAGCCTGCAGATAATCAAGAGATATGTCAAAAAATCAGAAATGTATTTTAGTGGCTAGTGTAAATTAAGAAGGAAAACATAAGAAAAGCATAATCATTTGTTAAAACAGTAATGGTATATTTTTTCCATGACAACTTTTTTTTATTATTGGTTTAAACTTATAAGTTAGTAAATTTTAGAAATTACCGCTTGATTCCCAAAGCCATAACGCCTATTTCGCGATGTGGGTTCCATGATGGACTCAAAAATCGCGTCCTCCTCATTAGTGGTCAACGAATCCCGTCCTGATCCCTCCAAAATCTATGCTCGAGCTTCTGCATATTTCTCCCACAATGGAAAATAAAATATAATTGAAATTCAAACAATATTATTTTAATTATTCTTTATAACTAATTAATTAAATTGATCAATAATAACTTCTAATTTAAAATATGTTTACATAAGATTCGCTTGATTTATCGTCTCTCAATGTGTACGATATTGAGCCATCTTCGTTTGTTTGTTTGGTGGCATGAGTATGAGCAAATACGTCCATATAGGAGACAGGACCGCCGCGCTCTTTTCCCTAAAATGATTAGTATGTATTACTGTTGTTTATACAAAAGTAAATAAGTTAATAACTGTTTGTAATTGCAATTAATAAATTTACCAAATCCTCACGATGATGTTGAAATGATTTGAAGGCACCGCGATATGCAACTGGGTTCTTGTTCCTATTTGCGGAGTTCCTCTTTGACTCCACCTGCAAATTTAAATTGAACATTTTATATTTCATCTTTAAATTATGTATTATATACAGGAACAGATTAAAACGATATATGATAAACTTACCTTGAATTCATCACTATTCCACCAAGCAATCCAAGTATCCCACAGGCTAGCGCCCATCCAATCAGAGTTCTTCCTCGGTTTTCTTATGCTAGACATTGTGCCTCGGTAATTCTTAGACATCTTCGAAGTGAGAGGAATGCGGAATATGGATCTTAAGGCTAGGAATAACACTAGAGGGGGGGTGAATAGTGTTTATAAGAAATTACTAAATCTTTTTGAGTTTATGTTAATTTGAACACAAATGTATGCAATATTCAGACACAGATATAATCACAGAAACAAACACAGATGCAAAAATAAAGTAAATGCAGTAAAGGGAACAACACACCGGATTTTATACTGGTTCGGGATTACCCTACATCCAGTCCCGCACAACTAAGTACGGATCTCCTTTCAAAAGCAATTCAACAATTACAACCATCGGTTTCAAGGCTACGAGGTACACCCTTCAGAATCACAATCCTCTGGGTAGAGATACTTGATTTCCGAGGCAACAAGTTCACCCAATTGATTTCCAAGGCTACAATCACACCTTTTCTCGCTTGATTGATTTCCAAGGCTACAATCACACCTTTTCTCGCTAAATAGATTACAAAGAAGCCTATAACTCTGAATAGCACTTGGATCTTGTTGAGATAGTGATAGAGAATCAAACTAGAGATAGTCTAGTCATATTCAATGTTGATTCTGGCAGAGTGATGATAAGATTTTGAATAAGAAAATATGGAAGAAGAAGAGAAGTGAAAAACCAGAAAATCTGATGTAAAATTCGTTGAAACTAACCCCTATTTATAGAAGAACAACAGTCATGTCCATTCGTGAAAGGTTATGGCGAATAGACACTTCTTTTGAAATTCAAATTTTGAAACTAACTAACACTATGTCGACATGGGGTACTAGGGCATGTCGACATCCCAAAGGAAAATTTGATGTTTTGATTTTCTTTGAAAATAACCTTTATCTTATATTAAAACTATTTTAAACTTTATAAATATACTTGACTATTGATAAAATACATAGATAAATATAGAAAACAATATATATATATATATATATAATTTTACTATAATTTTATATTTAAATCTAAGTATAAATATATTATAATTAAAAGATAGTTTAAAACAAACGAAGTTTAAAAACAAGAATATTTAAGGCTAAAACATTTTTTTGAAAATCATTTGAAAAGATAATTTTTAAGGCTAAAACATTTTGAAAAGCAATTTTGAAAATCATTCCGAAGTTGTTTTGAAAAACATTTTGAAGTAGTTTTGCAAGCTTCTACCTGTAGAATATCTCATCATATCAAGACTCGAGAACTTGTACAAAACTAGGATGTTCATGGGTTTGTAAGCCACTTGTCGTAGGTTTGTAAGCTACTTGTCGTGGGTTTGTAAGCCACTAAAATGGTAGAAATAGGTTCCATCCCAAAAGAAAAATGGAGTGAAGATTTCAGTGCTATTGTGAAGTTTTAACAAAATTCTAGACTCAATACTTATCTTGAAATCATGAACTCTTGATAATCTTGATACTCATGAGTCTTCAATCTTGATATCTTGAATCTCTATACTGTACAGTCTTTATTCTTAGTACCTGCATGGTTAAATCATGCATATACATATATATCTAAACTATAATGTTAGTATTTATATTTTATAATCTTATTCTAAGGTTGTTGTCATCAAAACCGTCAACTCATGGACTATTGATATATTTATGACTACTCTAATATATATATATATATATTTATATTTATGACTAAATATATATATCTGGAATAATATTATGATTATATTATATTCCATAAAATATATATATAAAAATAATAAAATTATAATAAAATAAAAAATAAATTTAAAATTCAATCAACACACCAATTCAAAATCAAACAAGCAATCAATCATTTAATTCTAAGCATGCAATTTCAATCAATTGTATTGTAAATGTGTACCTTTTTCTGAGTCCGTTTCCTTGAATTTGTTGAAGTCGTGAACTGCCGTGAAACACAAATTTGAGTTATCTGTCTTCTGATCATCATCGCTTGAGGACGAGTCTGAGTCATCTAGAGTGGCAGTAAATGCACGCTTCCGTTTCTTTACAGAATCATTGTTTATAGGAGGATTCTGCCTTTCTGGATACAGACAGTCTCTTTGGATATAGCCTGGTTCATCACAGTTGAAACATTTGACATTGTTTGACACTGCATTCTGATTTCCAAAATTCTTATAGTTGTTTCTCTTGAGATTATTCATCTTCTTGTATTTCAGGAATTTCCAAAAATTCCTGGTCATAAATGCTATCTCTTCATCATTATCACTTTTTGAGTCTGATCCGTCGGTTAATGCACTGAATGCCATTGATTTCTTTTCAGATGATTTGCTTTCTCTTCTCCCGATCATTTGGACTTCAAACGACATTAGATTTCCAATCAATTCTTCTATCTTTAAAGTACTGATGTCATTTGCCTCTTCAATTGCAAGTGTCTTTTGATCCCATTCTGGAGTGAGAGAATTTAAAATTTTTCTGACTTGATCTTCTTCCGAAAATTCCTTTCCCAAGGATATTAAAGAATGCACAATATCCTGAAATCGACTATACATATCTGAAATAGACTCATTAGTATTCATTTTAAATAACTGAAACTGATTTGTGAGCATGGAAATTTTGGTCTGTTTAACTTTGCTTGTTCCTTCGTGAGTCATTTGCAAAGTTTTCCGGATTTCATATGCAGACTTACAAACTGACACTCTATTAAATTCATTTTTATCGAGTGAACAAAACAGAATATTCATTTCTTTAGAATTATTTTGCGCAACAGTCTTTTGCTCAGTGGTCCACTGTGCAAAATTAGTTGTCGGTTCAGAATATTCAGTTTGTGTGATATTCCAAGTATCTAATCCTATAGATTGTAAATATATTTTCATCCTACATGCCCAATATGCATAGTTACTTCCATTAAAAAGTGGTGGTCTGGCAGTAGACTGACCTTCTACAAATAAACTAGTGACAGGGATACTAGTGTTAATAACAGTACCAGTGTTGGTAGCCATTTTGAAAACTTTTCAAAAATTAGATTATGAAACTTTTGAAAACCTTGCTCTGATACAAAATGAGAGGAATGCGGAATATGGATTTTAAGGCTAGGAATAACACTAGAGGAGGGGTGAATAGTGTTTATAAGAAATTACTAAACCTTTTTGAGTTTATGTTAATTTGAACACAAATGTATGCAATATTCAGACACGGATATAATCACAGAAACAAACACAGATGCAGAAATAAAGTAAATGCAGTAAAGAAAACAACACACCGGATTTTATACTGGTTCGGGGTTACCCTACATCCAGTCCCGCACAACTAAGTACGGATCTCTTTTCAAAAGCAATTCAACAATTACAACCCTCGGTTTCAAGGCTACGAGGTACACCCTACAGAATCACAATCCTCTGCGTAGAGATACTTGATTTCCGGGGCAACAAGTTCACCCAATTGATTTCCAAGGCTACAATCACACCTTTTCTCGCTTGATTGATTTCCAAGGCTACAATCACACCTTTTCTCGCTAAATAGATTACAAAGAAGCCTATAACTCTGAATAGCACTTGGATCTTGTTGAGATAGTGATAGAGAATCAAACTAGAGATAATCTAGTCAAATTCAATGTTGATTCTGGTAGAGTGATGATAAGATTTTGAATAATAAAATGTGGAAGAAGAAGAGAAGTGAAAAACCAGAAAATCTGTTGTAAAATTCGTTGAAACTAACCCCTATTTATAGAAGAACAACAGTCATGTCCATTCGTGAAAGGTTATGGCGAATAGACACTTCTTTTGAAATTCAAATTTTGAAACTAACTAACACTATGTCGACATGGGGTACTAGGGCATGTCGACATCCCAAAGGAAAATTTGATGTTTTGATTTTCTTTGAAAATAACCTTTATCTTATATTAAAACTATTTTAAACTTTATAAATATACTTGACTATTGATAAAATACATAGATAAATATAGAGAACAATATATATATAATTTTACTGTAATTTTATATTTAAATCTAAGTATAAATATATTATAATTAAAAGATAGTTTAAAACAAACGAAGTTTAAAAACAAGAATATTTAAGGCTAAAACATTTTTTTGAAAATCATTTGAAAAGATAATTTTTAAGGCTAAAATATTTTGAAAAGCAATTTTGAAAATCATTCCGAAGTTGTTTTGAAAAACATTTTGAAGTAGTTTTGCAAGCTTCTACCTGTAGAATATCTCATCATATCAAGACTCGAGAACTTGTACAAAACTAGGATGTTCGTGGGTTTGTAAGCCACTTGTCATAGGTTTGTAAGCTACTTGTCGTGGGTTTGTAAGCCACTAAAAAGGTAGAAATGGGTTTCATCCCAAATGAAAAATGGAGTGAAGATTTCAGTGCTATTGTGAAGTTTTAACAAAATTCTAGACTCAATACTTATCTTGAAATCTTGAACTCTTGATAATCTTGATACTCATGAGTCTTCAATCTTGATATCTTGAATCTCTATACTGTACAGTCTTCATTCTTGGTACCTGCATGGTTAAATCCCGCATATACATATATATCTAAACTATAATGTTAGTATTTATATTTTATAATCTTATTCTAAGGTTGTTGTCATCAAAACCATCAACTCATGGAGTAACACGAAGTCCAATGGCGCTAGCAAAGGTCAACGTCTTCTCCCTGCAAGTCTAACGCCCCCTGTACGTTGAAATAATATAAGTTATACGTACATTTATACTTAGTCAGCAAATTGTAAAGTGGTAATATATAATGATATATGGTATGCAAATCGAACCTTCAACTCATGCTTTTTGTCAACCTTTTTTCTTTAGATGATTTAAGTACCTATTAAATATTATTTCAAATTAAAATTTACTTATATATGTAGTTAAACTAATATTTAATATACCCAATATAAATAATACCTCTCAAATGGATACATTCATCCATATTACACAGGACCTCGAAGACGTGCTTCAAATGGAAGATGAACAGGTAAATACTCCATTGCATTAAAGAAACCTGGAGAAAATATTTTCTCCAGTTTGCAGAGTAGTATAGGAATTGTTTCCTCAACGTAGTCGAAAAAAGCTCCTTATAAAACAAACTAAGTTTCGTTATAACCGTCCAAACTTTTACGGCCAATAGTTCTTTGAAAGCGACTAGTAATAAATTTTCCATCATTATGTGACAATTTGGCTTTTCATCCCACTCAGTTTTCCATTCTTATAGTCGATGCATCTACGAAGATTAGAAGAAATCCCATCAGGAAATCTTAGTCCTTTTATCCATTTTAACAGAACTTTAACTTGGTTACTGTCTAGCTCATAGCATGCTTTGAGTTTTTTAGTGTAATTTGGCTTGATGTGAAGCTCGGGATGATTACATACTGCTTGGATAT